>CM062824.1:16413270-17047830 GCA_031772345.1 Himalopsyche anomala
TAACAATGTAAACTTTAATCAAATGCACTAGGTATGCTTTCGTATGATTACGTTAGCTTCATTTTCTTGCTAAACATTTTTCTAATACGTAGATATTTATTTTGAAAGATTTTTCGGCAATATGTAATATTGGGCACACCCGCAACTACAACCCTACAAGTCCAAAATTACGTCTTAAGTTTCATTCATATATTATGTATCTAAAATTCCATATCTCAAAACATTCATACAATATAAAAATGGCAAGTTAAAACATTTTAGAAATCGAGTGTGATATATAAAAAATGAATATTCTAATATTACACAACACAAAATGTGGCAAAAATCCACATGTCAAATAACCATATTTAACAAATTACATACAAGAATATATCGAAAACACAGTACAAAATCTGCGAGGACAGAAGACGATTTTCTCCGATTGAGGTTTTTGGGATTGTGGCGTTTCAGTTGTGATTTAAAGAATGGAGTTTTTAAAAGTTTGTTTAAAAAAATGACTCACCTATGTATCCACACAGCACAATGTTGCACACTCCAAGAAACAGGCAACATCTTGCGATCCACAGTTGGAGAGTATTACCGCAGTTACGTCGCCGACAAAGGTGATACTGATGTAGCCTACAGCACACTTTGAAAACCATTCTTTTCAATATATATTATTTTTTTCTCATCTCAACTAACAAAAACGTATCTTTCAGTTCACATAATGGATAAATTTAACACGTGAACTCTGTTTAAATGTATATCCATGGTTAACACTTAATCACATTTTATTTTATTGTTTAAAAACATATGTCCATATTTCATCCAGTTTCTGTCGATAAAAACATTTAAATACATTTTTTTACTGACGTGAAACTTGATACATAGTGAGAGAAACAGAATAGTTTGAAATATCGAATTGTGAACTTCTATTTAAATTGTATTTAGATATTCCCTTCTCACAGAATTGGAAACTGCTTGCTGAACATATTAGATTTTCTAACACATACATACATATATACATATCTGCAAATTTATATTAAAAACTAGATTTATTAAAATTTTAGATATCTTTATACTTTATACCAGTGTCTGCCAAACTTTTTTACTTCACAACACACTAGATTTGTTCTGCAGCACACCAAATAAATGCATGAAAAAAGGAAATGTACCTGCGCTGCGTATATACCACCGTCACTGTATCTCTATGTTACCTCGATACTATAACATTTATTTAAATTTATTAATAAGTGAAGACAAAGGAATAGGCAAATGAATAGGACTTATTTAAAATGAATAGTTTTGAGGCTTTTTCCTTCGCGGCATACCCTGAGACTTCTTGCAGCACACTACATTGCCAGACATTGCTTTGTACGAACATATTGTGTTTAGAATCTCATGTTAAAAACGGTTTGAAAATATTACTTTCTTGGACCTAGGTATTCGCAGAAAGAAAATTACAGATTTCACAACATATTATAAATGACGTGCGTATACAAATATATTTTTTTATTTACTCGTCTAGTATTGAGATCCTGTGATTTTATTACCTTATTTGAACCTATTTTTTCCAATACCGGTATTGATATATTTATCCGGTATTAGGATCCCTAGTAAACGAATGTACCATTAAGTTACTATCTAGTTTGTATCCTGATATTTAATTCAGTGAAATATTTAATAACGAATTCAAATAAACAAATGAACAAACAAAAACATAACAATTTTTTTGAGCATATATTGTAGGTGGAAAGGAGATATATTGTATGATGTCTGCGAAGGAAACCTAAGAAGTACGCAATCGACTAAGTAATTCATTTTCACTTGCCTGATCAGCTTACACTTTACCTGTTTTCTAATTATTATGTTAAATATCCCATTACAATGCTTTTCCTTTGCTACACTAGCAAGTATATTTATTGGTTTATAATGTGGAATATTATGACAATATGATGGTTATGGTAAATTATAAATGTATATATCAAAGACTCACATAATATGGTATAATATTATTCTTCTGGCTGAATATCATTAGATAGATAGTATAGATACTAAAACACTAGTTTATTAAATGGGTGGCATTTTAAGTGGGCATATTATATGATTATTTACATAGTTATGTTTTCCCTTAACTATATTTATTTATTTTGAAATCGTGATATCACATGCCACATAACATTCAGGCGAATCTAGATTTTGGCAGTTATGAGATATCGCTGTTTTACTGAAATTTTCAAGTTCAGTGACAAGCAGGGGTGGGCTGGAGGGGGCTCGGAGTGGCTTGCGCGAGCCCCTTGTTATTTTTTACTAAGGCCGGCGAACCGCTTGTTAAAGTAAAAAATATTCTCAGATCAACAGTAATTTCTGTAGATGATCTATATGTAATGTAATGTATATTTTTACATAATAAAAGCATATTAAGTAACATTCGATTGAAATCCTATAATAGTGATAAAAAAAATATAACACTGCGAATTCAGGTTAAACGAGCCCCTTGTTAACATTTTGGCAGCCCACCGCTGGTGACAAGGATTGTTGAAAATAATGATAATTTTATGCAGATCTTTTTTTTATTTCAACAATACTTTTCTCCGAATGTGTGTATTTCAGTAAAACTGCGATATCTCATAACTTCCGAGTTATCTACAAAAATCACATGTTATTAAGTATAAAATATATTGCATTCGTCTGCATTAAAATATGCGGTACCTTTGTCGACAATAAGTTTTAAGAAATGTATATTTTTTCAATTATTTTCCTATTAACACGACGAAATGAAAATTTAGTCACATTTGTATGGCTATAATTTGGCGTATATAACAAAATATATACAATAATTTTAATGGAAAAAAAAATATTCCGCGCCGCCCCTGGCAGTAGTTACATATAATTTTACTGGCTTTCCAGGATAAAAGAAGTAATTCGATAATTTTTAGTGCTCTAATCCAAGGATTAACAGTTCAGTTAATCCAATAAAAGCTTTCGGTAAGTTTTCAAACGCAAGAGAACGGCTTAAGTATTTTTGTAATCCAATTTCCCTCCTTTAATATTATTCAAAACTTAAAACCTGAGAATTACGTAGAAGAAAGTCTGTCCGTTGAAAGATATTACAACTATTAACGAGAAGGGTCTAATTAAAAAGTTATTTCAACGCTAGATATTTTAATAGCCGTATAGACGCAGGCAGTAAGGACAAGACATAGACTAATTTTTAAATAAAAATCTTGGACATAATTCTTCAGTATTTGTTTTACTTCCTTACCGCTGACATTTATAATTAATTGCGACATTGTATAATATTGAAATATAGATATGAATGAAAACCAAAAAGAAAGAAATGGTCTTACTTGTGGCCATGTTACTGACTAGGACCGGTTTGACTTCACAAAGATTAATTATCAATGGTTAATGTTACTAGAAACTTGTATTTTCGTTAATTAATATAATCTTCTATCCATAACTATAATATTAACTTATATAAGTATAAAAAATATTGCATTATATCTTTATAATTTGATGGTTAGATTGAAATTAAAATAATGATAAAAAAATATTACACTGAATCTCTCAAACTGTGATCAGTGAATGTAAGCAATTAGAGGTTATATAAAATAAGCATCTTATTTCACGTAGCTCTCTACCCAAGAACGAATAATTTTAACAATAGCAAATAAAATGTGTTTTAGTGTACTCGTAAAAATAAGACAATTATTTTTCTGAGCGGAACTGATTAGATTATGTAAGTACCTTATAAAAGGAAAACATTTGTAAGGAGTGGGCAGATTTCGGAAGTTTTTGTACCACTACTCAATTTTATTTTATTAATAGAATGCCTACATAAAGAAGGTAACTTTTAGTGAAAAATTACTGCAACACCACACGTAGCATACGATATATCATTTAAAATAAAGATCAGTTTCGTTATTTTCTAAACAGCTTCAATTAATCATCAAAAGAATATATTAAAGAAATTTATGCATAAATTATAATACTAAACGCAAAACTGTACAATAACAATTAGTTTGAGAGTGTACAACATATTTAAAGATTATCAGTAAAAAATATACTGTCGATTATCAAGTATATTGTAGTGACACCGAATATAATCTTGTATACATAGTGGATTATTTTGAATAATTAATTATAAACGTGTCTTACCAAATTAGCCGTTTGGAGTTGTGCTACGTAATACTTTATGATATAGTTTTTCTTTTCTTTTATTACATACGACAAGGGGTGGATGGTACTTAAACTCCTGCTTTTATATTGTATCTTGTATTTTTGTTGAATTTATTACTCAATCAATTGCAAACATTGATGCTGAGATTTTATGTGATACTGAATTAAAAAATATATTTAGAAGCACTGCGTTGACTTCTTTCGTGATTTTATGACTTTATGCTTTTCCACATATTAAAAGGTTCCGATTAAAATCGTACGAAACATTTTACCAACTGCTTTTTATCACCAAACTTTACTACTTTTGATTTAAAAAAAAAAACGTCGCAAACAAATGGACGACTGTGCTTTATCTATTTTGGTATCGTTAAAATAGTACCTGTCTTAAAATGAAAGAAACCCTTTCCGTATGGACTGTGGGCTAAATTTATTCGTATTTGTTTTTACGCGGTACGCATCGAGCATTCAAATGAACGTAACAATCTTTTGGCTTGTATTATGAAATATTATGATAAATATATTCAAATCTAGTGATGAATTTGGTTGGAGAAATGATTCGATAGTAACAGTGACATTTGGCATACTAAAGATAAATAAAACTAGGACAGTGGATATTCGAACTTATTTAGAATAAAAGACAATCGTGAGAAATCAACAAAAGAAAAATTAAATACGCCCCTCTAGAGCATTTAATATAAATATTGTTCGTAATTATTGTAAATGTTTTAGCTGTATTAAAATTAATTCTTCATCTTCTTATCTTAACATAGATAATATTATTGGACATACAGAAATTAATTAATATTAACAAATTCATAGTACAGTTTTTTTTGTATTAATGATTATAGTAGGAAGAAAGAAATCAAATAGCAGTGTAGAAGACGTATGTATGTATGTGTCATTTTAATTAGGTTATACACTAATAGGAATATGGGAAAAATAGAAACATGATGATAAAATGTTATTTTAAAGGAACAGTAGTAGCATCTGGGTTAAAGATGTAATTAATAACAAACAAGTACCTAAATGTATTATTGATATGTAAGAATGCATATATGCATATTAATAATAATCTGTAATACAAATTAAATTTATACAACGTATTTTTTGTATTGTATAAAACATATACTTATTGTTAATTATAGGAGGCATTTTGCGATTCATGTGACATTTTTTTCACAATTCTTGCTTAAATATTTTCGTGAAGTTCTTCTTGTTTTTTTAAATTATAAATTCAAAAAATATCTTTTGAACCACTGGACATATCGAATAGAATTCCCTTGAAAGTAGATAAAAGAGATAATTATAAAAATAAACGCACATCAATTATGTGATTCAAATATGCCATGTGCAAACGAAACCCATAATGAAATAAAAATATTTTTTCAGAGCAAGACTATTTATTGTTTTATGAAATCCTACCAAAGTTTGACAGTATCTAGCTGACTGAGACATTCATCAGCTGGTTAGGAAATCGGAGAATTTTTTTAAAAAATAACATGTACGATTGAACTTTAATACCACTTTGTTAGTTATATTGAACTATTATAATATGAAAATAGTTGCTATAAATCCACTAAAACATGTTTTTTATTAGAAAAATAGAATTTAAAACAAATGATTCTGAATGACACCCCATAAAAACAACGTTTAAAAATACGGTTGGTTTCTTATTTCTAAACAAAAAATATTCATATGTAGCACTTCTCACATTTATTTCAAACAATATTGATTATACGTCAATCAATAAATATCGCCTAAAAGTGAAACTGTTGAAAAATATTTATGGTATAAATACGGATTCGAATTTCGAACTGACAAAGCGCGGGAACACGTAAAAAGGCGGGACAGAGAGACCCTACCGCTCGCATTACCAACATAATACTGACTGGAGGATTTCTAAGGAAATAAGTTCTGCCGTACTTGTACAGAACCACGCAGCTCGATTCTATGCACCAACTTTACTTTTACCGCGTTCAGGTCGATCGATTTATAAAAGGGGCTTTTCTGCTTTTCTATCAGAAGCTATAACATAAGATTTATTTGATGAAAAATATGGAATTAAGTGCCGCAACAAGAAATATTAAGATGTGAAATAACTGTATAGGCTGGTCAATGATTTATGATTTGAATATGAAAATAAAAATAAATAAGAGCAGTATTTATTAGTTTGATATTACTTGCGGTAATAAATTTTTGATGAATTGTATTAACTAATACATCATTCCAAATCATCTGAAATTCAGCTTTTATTTATACTTTATAGCAGTGGTTCTTAACGGGGGCGGTATCGCCCCCCTGGTGGGCGTTTCGAAGTCTGGGGGGGCGTTTTTAATTTTTAAGAATTTGGGGGGCGCTGCAGGAATGCGAGTGGGCGATGCACTTAGTCAGGGGGGGGATTGATATATTGCAAGACTATTATAATATGTGTTTTATTTGTAGTAGGAAATCCATTGCATGAAATAATAGTACATACATAGATAATTGTGTAATTTTATAATTTTGTTTTAGGGGGGGGGCGTTAGATAATTTTGGATAATTTATTTCTGCTAAGGGAGGCGATTCTTTCAATACGTTGGCTGGCTTCAAGAACAGGCATATTGCTCTTAATTGGAAAAACAGTACGATGGAAAAAATTAAAAATAAAGAAGCGTAAAACACAAAAACGTCATTTATAAAGTGGAAATATCGGTGTTATTTCCGTTAAATACGCAAACGTTTTTTTTCATCGTTATAAAAAGCTTTATTTAAATTTAAAAATAGCGGGAGCAATATTCGAACTAATGAACACATTGGGGTTAGCAAAATTAGATCCCCCTCTGCAAATTTTCCGTGGGTGCATTCAGAATATATATATATATATATATATATGCATACGAAAAAATATATTAGTATTTGCGCACGTTGAGCCATACATATATAATAATTTCGATGAACTAGGCGGAATATTTATGAAAAAACATTTTTAATATAAAATTGAAATTAATAGCTCTGTTACGCCTGCCACTGGTTTTGTCACAAGGTGTGACCCGTGTTTTACTTCCCAGGGAAGCATGTTCAGACTACCAATGGAATAACAAAGTTATCGATTTTAATTTTAAAGATATTTAATAACTCAATAAAATTCACTTAAACCGTTTTTTTTTATCGAAGTAGGTAAGAAAAATATAGTGGTATAAATGAGATTCAGATTTTACGTGAGGCCTGAAGCAATTATAGTCAACGAAAAAATACACGAATGAGTATTTTGGATACATTTAAATTTTTGTGTATTTACATTTATTTTACACAAAACATGGTATATTTACGTATTACTATGAATATGCTGCGGCCCAGACTAAAAAAAAGTTCAGTATTGCAGGTCTAAGTTGTAAATTACACTTACGTAAGTATTTTGGAAATTTGATTCTGTTAAAATTACGCTGTTAGGATTGGAATGAATTTTTTCAATATAGCACTAAACTCTCTTTGACTGTGCGTGAAAGTTGAATATGAATAATATTTCTGGTTATTAACTACATATTAAACAATTTTCCCGTCAAGGTTCGCGTGTGCGCGCACCCCTTTCAAAATGTAGCCGCACACATTTTTCCATCCCCGCACAGACCGCACACAGAAGTATTGTTACTAAATTTTATTTTTGCTTCAATATTAATTTGCCATTATGAAGACGAAAGAAAACAATCATATTGTTTTGCTATGAGATGTACTGCACGTGCAAGACAACAACAATTGTTCAGTCTTATATTAATTAGTCCATATTGTGAAAACTTCACAGTTCCTACGGTTTCTACAATTACAATATTTGTAAGTCTGTGAACACACGGTGATTCATCAATAAACGAATAAACCTACAAGTATGTGTGCAACCTTTAATTCGTATGAACAATAAAAGTGTTTGCATAAATATAGTGCAGATATATTGTTTGAATATAATAAACTGATCTCCCTAAAATGTCCAGCATGATATGACAAATTAGACAGTGAATACCTACGTAAATATTTGCGCACATTTTTTACGTTGCTGAAAATTTACTGCCCACAGAAGTTGATGGTACGCACACAAAATAGAAAAATTAGAGATAACGTTGCTATTAAGTTTAGGTTTTTTTTACAATTTTCCGTGGAGCTTATCACTCGTTAGTTAGGGTGAGAAATCGACTGCATTCACGTTTCGATGCTAGTCTTTTTTAAAATTCTCATGATTGTTGAAGTAGGTGGAGACTTAACGATATCGCTTTACCGTGCACACTCCATCACGCAGCAGGAAAAGACCAAGCCGCACAAAGCCATCACGTAATTCAATACAGCAACAGTAGTTGGATGCCAAGCTATTGTAAATCGTCAGTAAACAATAGCTTAGTATCATTTTCCGCCATTCGGAAGCCCAATTGCGCCCAGATTCATCCGTGGAGCGTCTTGAACCACCCCTGTGAAAAATTACGAGACTGGAACGCACGTTCGAGATTAATTCTTTGCCAGAACTTTCATTTTTAAATCTCATGATACTACTTGGACTTTAGAGAGTAACTTTGATAATCCTCTTTAATTAATGTTAACCATTAAGTGTTACCATTAATTATCAAATTTTTATACCCACCAAATTAACATCTAAGTCCATATATGTATGATGAAGTATTTTTTTAAAACGTCACATTTAGCGCATTATGAATTAAATATGCAATAAAAATTATTTTTCTAAATTTAAAACTGTGACCATCAGGATGTCATATCATTCTCCAGAGGAGAACAATGCAATTCAAGTGTTTACTTCTCTCATGCACGTGTTTTTAATCAAGGCAAATAAAGTGATACGTGTTTCTCAGCTAACCAGAATTTCAACAAGTTATCACATACGAAGGCAGTGACGTTCTTAGGCTATGTGCCGCCCCTAGGCAGAGCTTAAAATAGCGCTCTTACTATTGTTCTAAATATTTGTTTGAAATTATCTTATTTGCCGCCTACAGTGCTGAGATCGGTAAATGTCTTATTTTTAGAAGATTTTTGCGATAAATTTAACTACTGTTTACCCATCGGTCATAATATTATTACCATTGAAAATGTTTTTTGTCGGCATTTTTTTTTATCAAAGACATCATGTTTTTTTTCTAAACTAAATTCGTGTGTCAAAAATATTCAGTCATTTAAAAAAGAAAACTGTGATCATTTGGATTCCTTGGACTTGCCGCCCCTAGGCAACTGCCTACTCGCCTATGCCTTCAGAACGTCCCTGTACGGAGGCGGTATAGGGTGGGGACTGGGGAAAAGCGTCAGATTAATTTTGTGTTAGTATTCTAATAATTAATTGTAGTTTTAGGTCCGAAGATGACACGTGCCAAAATGTAGCAAGGGAAAAGTTTATGAGGGATGCAAACATTATAGCTACGCTACTGCAGTGTTACGCATTAGATTTGAAAAATATCAAATATTAGAGATTCAATCTAGGTAAGCAGGTATATTTGTAATGATAGTATTCTTAAAGTATTACTGAAAATGTAGATTAACTGTCCGTAGCGATAGACAAAATATATATTTTTTAAGCATTTTCACTTTTAATTTAATTGCCAAATTTATGTGGAAAGACATTGCATCAATAAAAATAAAACACAATTCGTTCATAATTTTATTTGATGAAAAGTGTCTTTTATTTTTATCAAAATTATATTATTTTATCAACAGTCTATTATTCGACACAATTTTTAAACCATCAATGAAGAATATCATTATAAATTGTTTAACGTGAACTGTTTGTTAAACGGTCGATGAAAAGTACTGATATATGAGACTATGAAAGGGTTCGGTGATTTTTCCGCACACAATTTTTCGGAACAGAATACTCCGAACATGAATTCTTCCGTACACAGAACCTTCCGTTCATAGAATACTCAGTACCAGGGTTTTTTTTTTCAAAAAAAGGTGCCGGAACTAAATTCTTTTTTTATTATTATTCATGTCCGTTCTCAATGTGTAGGATATGGCTTCCTAGTGGAGGATCCAAACAGTCTTTTACGAGAATTGCTTGTTACTCAGTTACTCAACCTCTCTTTTTAATGAAAGTAAAGATAGGTCTGGTACCAGTGGCGTATCCAGAAATTTATTTACTATAATTACTTTTTCGGAAGATCATAATTTAAAAAAATATTTTAAAACATCTTTCGGCATAAAAAATCTAAAGTTTCCAATGGAAAATAATGCGAATATTGATTTGAAACATTAAACATTACGAGAAAAAGGGTGCCGGAACGCCGTTGCACCGCGTTACATGGAAAGCAAAGCACTGCTCAGTACACAGAATATTCCGTACATTTAAAAATTAAAATCATTATTTTATTATGATGTATAATGTTTTATTTCAATTGTGCCTAATATTTTTCAAAATGGAAAAAGGAAAAGCTTAATTTACAATGTTTGTGAACAGTTTAACATTTCATAGTCAAGTGTAGTCAAGCGATCGACACCGCTGGTTTCGGTTGTGGGGCTCACAGGTTCGAATACTAGTACAGTTTCATAATTATTCAACCACTAGTCAATTCCAGCCAACGGTGGTCTGCCTATACGCTAACAAAGGGCTCGCTTAATCTCAGAGCTATTCGCGGTGCTTTCGGGAAGGAGCGGATTTTTTTATCACTCTTAGATACAAGGCATTGCAGTTATTCAAGGAGCTTGCGTACAAAAATTCTGCTATATAGAGTTCATTAGCAGTGGCGGATTAAGCACAAGAGAGGACCCAGGCGCAATACAATTTGGAGGTCCTGTTTTTCGAATAACATAAGAACGTCAACAAATTTTAAGTAAAATAATAAACACGTATAAAAATCTAAGCAAAAATCATATGGGTTATGTAATATTTTTTATTTTGGCCATTTTTGAGGCTCTTAACATTCGGTGGCCCCAAGCGCGCGCCTCATTCGCTTATATAGAATCCGCCACTGTACATTATAACTGCATATAACTGCATTGATAGCGAACAGGGTCAAAAAAGGCTACACATATCGACTATGGAAAAGAAAAAGCATGTAACCCACATGTTTTCAAAAAGTTTGAAAAAGATGACCTTGTTAAAAATTAAAACCAAGAAAAAAGACTGAAATAAAGGTTTTTACTAGACAACTTCTTCAATTAATATTAGATTATGTCAATTAAACACCAGTTTAGAAGTCTCCGTGCACTTCAAGGTTATGTATAATTCATAATTTGCATATGGCCCAGAACCATCAAAACACGTTTTTTGCTCCTCCTGTAAAATTTGATATGTGTGGGTTAGGTCCCTTTTCATTTCCACAGTCGATATATAACTCTATTGTTTTTTTTATTAATTTCGGGTTATTTTGGCTGAAACCCCAGAGTTTTGTTAATACCTCGGGCTCAAATCTATAATCCGTGTGTGCGTATAAGATAAAGGCGAACGGTTCGCAGAAATAACAAATACAAATATTATAATTGTATTGAAATAATTCAACTGCAGGGCAGGCCACGTGCGAAAGCATGCATCTGTCACATCTCGCACAAAATGATAAAGTGGTGTGCGCCTGATGGCGTTATTGATTTGTGCCAATTCCCCTGATGTGCCAATTCATAAGGGATTCGAATTCCCTTCTTCAAGGGCGTGTGTGACGCGCAATTTCGACGATGTAATTGAAATGTACCGTTACATACTAAATGACTGTATATATTATATTATTTTACTCTTTGAATGAAACGTCATCACAACATATTTAAATAATTTGTCCCATATTTTAATTGTGTCATCAATAGCTCTAGTTCGTGAAATCCGCGGAGAGTAGCTCACCGTCATGTAAAAAATCCGTGTATTTATTTAAAATATTTTTTTGTTCGAGTATTGATTTGATACATTTAAAATGCTGATTAAACAAGTACTGGAACGCCGTTCCACCGCGTTACATGATAAAAAAAACCCTGAATAACCTATTTGCCACAAGCTATAATACGCCAACATGTCACAAAGTCTAAAAAGACGTTTTCGACTGCCCTCATTAAATGAATGACATAAGTACTGAGTACTGATCATTCCCAGTTATTTTAAAAAAACCTCTCTGCGTTTACCTTTTCTCATGAATAATTTTCCGGTGGTTTCCAATCATTGTGCTTAAATAAATTGTAAATTAGAATGCTCAGGCCCGTGCTCGGTAGGCGTGCATCCTATTTTAGGGGCGGCCAAAGCAAACGAGAAAAGTTTTTTTTATATATTGCAAATACAAATTAGAAAATTTACGTTGTTTATCTTAATTATTTTTATCACGAAGAAGAGTCAGATATGAATTAAACGATGTGAGAAGTACATTGCGACGATTTCGGTCTTCTATACCAAGAACTATCATTATAGACAATGTACCATTATATTTTTTAAATTGCAAATACATTGGTTAGTGAAGTAATGATGTTCCAAATTATTGGGGGATCTTCGACCAATACTAGTACAGATTTTACACTCCAAATTGGACATTTTACAAAAAAAAATTGGAACAATTTTTCAGCAGCTGTATAATTTATTAATTAAGTCAGGGGTTACGAATCCCGTGTCCACCGATTTCGGTGCGCCCGCTAACTAATTTGGGCAAATCGTTAAATTCCTGGGATTTCGGATTTCAAAATTCTTGGAAGAGCTAAAAAATTTGAGCAAATCGTTAAATTCCTGGGTTATAAATAACCTTGAAAAAATGTGGTGCCCGCCGCCTTAACAATATTTTAGAATGCACTCTAGGGTCCAAAAAGGTTAGTAACCTCTGAATTAGGTATATTTACGCACATTTTCATGAAATACTCATTGTTTTCACTCTCATTGATGGTATTCTTGCTCGGTATGCCCGAGAAGTAGCTCATTATAAAAGTAAATAAATGTACAGAGAAAATCATAAATGAATGTTTCCTCATTACATCCGAGATCGTAATAATCGAGTTCTAATGTATATTATGAATAACTTGAAATAAAAAAAATCTAAGTCAACAAATACAAAAGATGGTTTTCGAGAAACTGACTGGTTTAACTTTTACAGTGAGAAAAGTTCTTGCTCCATTTCTTTGTCTTCTCATGTATTTTGGTCATTTTCATTTTTTCCTCTTCTTTACCATTTTTTCTTTCGTCAGTGATGATCAGTGGCGGTTCCTGACTTAAAATCTTGGGTGGGCTAGAGAAAAGCATATTTCCACTTCACCTTATACATTAATCTACAAGCAAATTAACAAATACTACGACACTACTGCAATGCATAAATTATTATATAATAAAATCAATGCTAATGTAACTAAGAAATAATAGAATACGGAACCCTTAAATTCGTCTCTTTCAAAATGAAAAAATAAGTACCTACTAAAAGCAATACAGAACTGTCACACTGAAAGTCAATACCTGTCACTTTCATACAATACAACGATATTGGTTTTGTGTTTCAATGCATAAGTATGCGTAATGGGCAGATTGTGTTTAGCCCCCAACGATCAACAGAAGCTTGACAGATTGAAACACAATCCTTTGTGTTTGATGACGTTTCCGTACATACAAATACAAAAAAAATCTAATCATGCGCCCCAGTGTAAAGAAATATTGTCTGTGGTTATGGGCTAAACATCTCTAGCCCCTGAGTGGTGTTGCCAGACTGACGTGACGTTGCCTGTTTCCTGTGAAGTATTTATAGGGTTATTGTTTTTTTTATGCCGGCTCAGTTTAAAATTGTAATACAAAACACAATCGAGAATGTGATTGTAGGTAGACGTAACATTGTCTTATATTGACATTAATTAGTTGTGGTCTTTCCCTACGTCTCGGCTTTATTACAAGTCCATATTCCTCGGTATTGCGTGTCATGCTGCAAGTTGTTGGGCATATAGGTGTACCCAACGACAGGAAATATGTCAAATACTTCTTCAGGGACAACGGTTTCTCCTTCTTGCTATTACCAAAGCTTACCGAACTTGCTCAACAGAATGTCTTCCTTCCTGTAATGCTGGGACTTACTCCATTGGATTTAGAGGTCCAAAGACGAGCTGCAATTCATCACCTTTTGCACGGGAAACCAGCGCAAATTGGTCTCACAACTCTTCACCCGTTGGATTCACAAGATTTTTTAAAAGTTAAAGTGAAAAAACTCTGCTCACTAACCGTTTTAACTAATTGGCAAAGTCGATGGTCAAAGTCCTTTCGTGGTAGAATTACCTATTTATTTTTACCAGATATTGTTTTTCGTCAGAATGCAACCTGGCTCTCTCCGGATCACTGGACCTCACAATTTATCACCGGACACGGTGCGTTTAATGCCAAGCTACATAAATTTAAAATCAAACCTAACCCACACTGTGGTGACAATAATCAAGATTCAGAGCATATTCTCTGGAATTGTTCGATTATGTCTGTTGAAAGAGTTATATTGTTTTCGTTATGTAGAAATAACCGTGATGGTCCTATCGAGCATCCAGATCTAGTTTCGTTTCCAGAAAATTTCGGTCACTTCAAGAAATTTGCTACTTCTTTTGGAGAAAAAGTTTACCTTCCCTGCCCCTCACCATTCAATCCTTAATCATATTATATCTGTTTCAAAATTAAAAGTTGTCTCATTAGTGCCATTAACTATCATTCTTGCTTATTATTATTTAATTATTTTTTAATTGACCTTTATTAATATCTTTATATTTTTAATTATTATTATTGTTGCCTATCAAATTGTGCCTAAAAACATGTATCTTAACTGTATCATTGAGGAGATATCGTCTTCGGTGTGATGCAGAAAGGAAAACAAGTTTATCGAATAATAAAAAAAAAAAAAAAAAAGTTGTGGTCAGTGTCCTTCTCATCTGTCCGGGGTTTGATGTTGTCAACCAAGCAAGTGAGATAGCAGGTGGAAGTGATTTGAGCAAAAAGACCCTCAGTGACTTCATACTGTATGTATGGGGTAGTCTATATAATTGTCAAGTAATGCTTTTATCGTTGGGTTAAGACGATCAATCGTGTTGCTGTAAAATTTCTTCGACAGCAGACAATGTGATCGGGGATGGGATCAATGTTGAGGTATCTGTGTAGTGTTGTATTACGCATGTACCAGGGAGCGTCCATGATTGTGAATAATGTCTTGTTTTGTATTGTGTGGAGAGTTTTAAAGTGGTCCGTGCCTATGTGTGCCCATATTAGGCATACATAGGTCACAATCGGTCTGGTTATCGCAGTGTAAGGTAGTAATTTACTTCACGGCAAGTTAACTCTTACGGCCTATCATTGGGTACAATCTAACAGTGATTTGAGACGCCTGGGGTTTTTAGCAGCTATGTGTCTACTACAGTTTAATGCGATTCCAAGGTATTTAACCAAAGTGGCCCACGGGATGTTAGTGTTGTGCATCCGGATGCATTTGATGTTATCAGCGTGTCGGTTTGTTCTCAACTAAAGGTTACTGTAGTGTTTTTTTCTGAGTGTAATTTAATACGACAATCTGAGCATCAGGCGGTGATTTTCGTGATCGTTTTGTTGAACAAGCACGGTGGCTCTGTTCCTGTTAAGGGGTCTAGCTAGAATAGCGGTGTCATTGGTATATTGCATGACGATCATCTCTGAGCCTGGTATGTAGTTTGGTATTGGAATATCATGGGTATTAAGGTTGTATAGCAGGGGCAATGAAGTGGATCCCTGCAGTACACCAGCAGTTGACGTGTGCGACATTGATTTAACAAGTTTGATTTTAGTGCGGAAGAAATCTGTCTGTTTTGAATGAAATGTCCAAACATCGAATTTTCAAGGCCGACTTCGAAAAGTTTGATGATCATAACTTCGATCCAAACATCTACAAATAAATGTATTTAAATATAAAGCTTTATGTTCCAGAGTTCTAAGATGTGCTATGCACATTTAGCACGCCCTGAATATACGCCTCTGGTTGATGGATACATGCTTAGACAAATTTGTAATGACATTTATTAACAGCTTAACAACCGTGGACGCGTATTTGAGTCTTTGAAAAACAAAGGTTGCTGGACGGCAGACGCATATATGCGTATAGGCGAAGTATCTGGAAGCTAAGAAAATTAAATTTTGTAAAGATATTTCAATTTGCTTACAAATTATAGCGAATTTAGTGAAATTACAATTTTTGCGAATTTTTTTTCGCCAGGTGAAATTTTATAAAAAAAAACGCGCGGTCGTTAAGTTTTTAAAGGATTTTTTTCCAAAATAAACTGAATGTTCGCAAGGTGCGCGAAACATTCTAGTGCACACTGTATAATGCAAACTATGTTTTTTTATTTATAAAATGTCGTATATTCTATGTTTCTAAAGTAGAAAATTACTTGGTAAATATGCATTACAACGTGCGAGTCTTTTACTACCTGAGAATTAACTAAATGCTGCAAGAAATGTAATTACGAATAGGAAAATTACCATACACGAGAATCATGTTAAGTGATTATATATGCGAAATACAAATCTAACATCAATATGACATGTCAAATGGAACTTCTTAGAACAAACTATAGTGTATTTTAAACAGGGCGATGAATTTTCTTAAAAATATTTGTGTATGCGATTACACATTTGCAATAGCAACATCCATTACATTACCAACATCAATGAGCATACAGCTCAGTTTATTTTAACTGGCGGAGATAAATGAGGTACAGCATACGTCAACTTTTCAAAAAAAGGATTTATTTCATTATATTTTGAATAACAATTATTTTCTTAAATACTTTGTAAAAAGCTCAAAATATTCACATTTGACATTTGAATGGTCAAGTAATAAATACCACGAGACATACATCAAAATAATACCAGAAAAATCTCACTGAATAAGGTATGCGTATGAAGACAAAAAAGGTGTCCTTTAATAAAAAAATCAATTTAGAAAAATATTGGTGCGTGAATTAAACATAATTGATATAAAAACATGATAGTAGGAATCACGTAGCATTACAAGTATTGACACCAACTATAAAAGAGAAAAAATTCTTAACGAGGAACTCGAGTTGGACTGCGCACTACCACTAATAATAGCACTTTCAAACTAAAATTATTGCCAAAGAATTATTTGCATACTGGAATTTGAACATTGTCATACAGTTTCTTAAATAAGTAACAAATGTACACAAGTCGTCTTAAACGAATGTTACAAAAGGCATTACAAAATGAGGGATTTATGTCCTCCGATAGTTCCATCGAAAACTATCAATTATATTCATCACTTTCTTGATTTATACATATTAAAAAAATAGTCTTTAATGGGTACTGGCTAACAATAAATCACATTTGCGGCAATTGGTCGATTGGCGTGGCAAACTTGAAGTCCTCAGGGAAAAGTTTGGCTGCCGAAGGATACATCAACTTGTACGACTGCCTTATTGTTACATCAGCTACACCAGCAATATCACCGATCTCTTTCTGGCTGCGTTTGTCTTCTGACGCCTAAAAAAATTCATTAGATATTAGAATTGTGATGTTGAATGACTTATGTATAAGTATCGGTACAGTTAATTTTCTCGTAACGTGAATTCTTAAAATACGAATGTTGAAAATATTTGCGGCGATGTTTCACAGCACGCAGTCAAGTCGGGCGACGTGGATGGACTGTTCCAGTGTGGTCAACCTTCCAGAATATTATTCTTGTATTACCACATACAATTAAATTAATTATCTGATTTGAATCCTATTACACTTTGTAATTAAGCGCCTTTAACAATTGACTAGCGGGGGGAGTGGGCATTTTTGAGATTAGAACAAAAATATGTCTTTCTTAAAATCAACACCATTCGATATATCGATTGAAAGTTATTATCATTGACATTAAATCTTTTAAAATAATAATAAAAAAAACCTATAATAATATCACAATTTCACTACATATATAAACTAAATAAAAAACAGTCATCAATTCAGTAAATCACACTCCATATATCAACCTGAAATACCATTTTATTGTAAAATAAATAAAAATAATACATAAATGCAAATCCTACAGCTTCATAGTATAATAACTCGTGTGGTTTAATGCCCTTATGTAAAAAAACGGACTAACTTTATTGGTGGGGCAGCTATTTCAAAGAAACCATTAAACTTATGAATCAAACTAGGTAACATGTTAACTGTCAATATTTTTTATTGTCATATGATATAGGTATACATGTGCATATCATCTAATATTCTCAAATAAACACTTATTCATTAATCACTTTTAGGGTGTTCACTGTCAATACTTGGTTGAAAGGCATTATATTAATAAAAACACAATATTCCTTTGTAATTTATTCAAAATTTAATAAAAAAGTAAGTAGATGTACAATGCTAGTACAAGCTGCTGCACAAAGGAATATTGTATTTTTATTCATAAAAGATTTAAAAGAGAGATACAACAACAGAGGCGTGCAATGTTGGTAGGTGATTGATATTCACATAATGTATTAAAGTTTGCGCTCTAGGGCTTAGGACAATTGCGTAGTATTTTTGTAGGTTAAGTACAGTAGAACCCCCTATAATGACACCCTGTACTATAAACCCCTACTATTTTTGAGACACCTTTTCTTACAGACATTACCCCAATATATCGTAAGCATTCATGCTACAAATTCCTTTTTCGTATCGACGACTATTCAGTAACTCTGCTTTCGTTGGTTTTGAAGGACGTATGTGACGTGTCATCCGGGAATTCATAGACGGTGATTCATCGACGAGGGGTATTAACTAGTAGTAACTATATATAGTATATAATAAGATAATATTTTTTCTACATTCATATCAATGAAAAAATACAATTGAAAATCCTAACCCCCTATAATGACCCCCCTTTTCTCGTCACAGTAGGGGGTCCTACTGTATTCTTAAAAGAAATTTACATTTCAATGAGTTTGTTTGTTTTTACTTTGTTTATACTTTCATAGCACCGAATTAGATGAATATTATACCTCCGTCTTATATTCAGACCCATATAGCAACACGTTTTCTTAATGTTCTGTTTCAACGTACTAATAATAAATATTCTACTACTCTGAAATATCAGCCTATACAATTTAATATAGAAAAGTTACAATAGGTATTGATTGTGTACAGTACTATAAATATAAATGGTTCAATTTAGAACAGATGATGACGGATTAAACTGATATTTTCAAGTGTCAAATGTATACCTGTGACGACATGTAGATGGCAGCCGCAGCAACAGAAATGGGACTTCTTCCAGGAACAATATCAAGTTCGACTGCCTTGTGTGCGATGTGAGAAGCCGCTCGCTGAACCATATTAGGAAGAGAAAGATTGGAGCAAAATCTGGACATGAAATCTGCTGTAGTGATGAGGTCCACCGATGTTTCCAGCGCCTTCAATATTAGCTTGAAACATCTGCCGATTTCTTTTTTGCTTATTTTACTCACAGCGCATATTTCTTTAAATGTTCGGGGTACGCCTTCCTGCCTGCAAGCTATATACAAGCACGCAGAGGCGATAGCATCATTCGCCCTTCCCTTCAAATTTTTACCATCATGTACCTGAGCAAGAAAAATATATATAGCAAAAGAATAACATCAATTATTTTCAAAGATAATATTCATTAATAAAAAGTCATTGAAATGATATGCGATACCTAATTTGTTGAGAAGAAATAACAGCTTTTACAAAGACGACCTAATCCAAAAGAGCTTTTACTGAGCCATAATGCAAAAAAAGCCAGTTCAATAACAGTGCTTTATCTTATTACTTTATGATGTTTTTTTCTTCAAATATGCATTTTGAATTTGGTAAATTTAATTGATATGTACATATGAGTAGCTTTGTATCAAAGTAAGACAAATACGGTCTACAAAATTTTACAAGAGGCGATTTTTCATACAAAACGAAAATTTTAAAACCAAAAATATATATGAAATAAGCAGCTTAATTTTTCTACTTCTTTTAATATTAGATTATTTTATGTTTTTTTTCTTCATTGTAAAAGTCTTAAATTTATAATTTGTCAATCTTATGCAATGTTATTAATTGAATACATAAATAAATGATGAATTTTCGATTTACAAACCTGTTTGAACAAATTGTTAGCTCTATCTACAATAGTTTTGGGAAGATTAATCCTATCAGCCATGGTGTTTATTTCTCTAAATGCATTGATCAGCGCTCTGTCTGAACTGCTGATGGTTCGTCTATTTTGATACTTGGATACTCCGAAGCTGTCAAAAGATGCATCTCCTCTTCCGGGCCCAATCATTGTGGACAAATCACCGCCCGATAGCAGCGGATTTTCAGGTCCACCGACACGAGAAGGATCAACTCCAGTTTTTTCATTGCTAAACGTCCGCCACTCTGAGCCGACATCTATAACTCTGAAATGTAAAACAGTATCAGGTAGTAATGACAAATCTATTCCATTCATAAAACACCAATAGTGTTAAAAGTACATTCATATTTATCTATAAACACAATTTTAACAATGGCAGACTATATCTATTTGATCGGACTCAAATTTTGCACACATTGAGGTTTTGAAGAACTTTGGGTCACAAATAATGCAGAAAAAGTAAACTGATACACAGTATTATAAGGTGGTCAGTTAGTAAATCCAAATATTAGGTAAATTTACATTTCAAAGTAATCAATGATTTTTTTTATTTAGCACTGCACCACTGACCATATGGCATTATCGAATTGAATCTGCAATGCAACACAGCAGAATTAATTAATGCATTTAATCGAATATTATAATCAATGAGAATGAATTCCATGAAAAGACGAGGTTTATATTAATTAGTTACTTAGGTACCGTACCCAATGATAACTTTCCAGCTCTAGCTAAGTGAACAATCAGTGCAAAATTATTTCAATATTGTACGAAAAGTAACTATACCTGTCTCCCACAACCAATCCACACTCAGAGCAGATCTGATCTCCAGCTCTGTAATCCTCAATAAGAGGTGCTTCTGGGTGAGCATAGCAACACACTTTATTTGTATCAGTTCTGTAATTTCAAAAGAAAGTAATTAAAACGATAAAGAAGACTACAACACCAAATTAATCATGTTTTAATATTTTAATCGACAGCTAATTTGCACCAAACAGGGTACTTTACATTAGATTGATGTTCTAAATATGACTAACAATCGTTATTTTGACGTTTCTAAAATTTGTAAATTGAAACAAGGACGTGGACGAGAATCTAATTCATTGAAATGTTGTGAAAAAACGGGAATTAAATTATAAAAACCTAATTCTAAATGCTTATCAGTATTAAATCCGGTATTCTTTCAAATAAATTACATTAATATATTTAATTATCGCAGCAACAAACCTCGACGAGCTAGCCATATTACCAACACCAACAATACAATAGTCTATGGTTATTTTGTTTTTCGATAACTTATACGTCACCTAAATTTCAATGTTCTGTAAGAATATACCTACCTAATTGAAGTTATAAAGTACTTATATATTTTATTTTTTATTGTCATAAAACGATGATTACTATCAATATTTTTCAAACCGTGTTTACTTTCGAGGAATTTAAATTGATTTTTTGACTAAATTATATCAATAACATTTTCTTTAAAAAAATAATCAGATAATTTCAAAAATCTAACAGTTTAAATTATGTATTATATTATTAATATTTGTACAGTTGCGAATGACCGATGCTAATAAAATTAGCTGGACGTAGTCACAGTGACGTAGGAAGGGGTCCCACGGCGTTTCTTGAATTTGCCGCCCCCCCAATAACTCCTCCATTTTTTTTAAATTCATAAATATAATTTCTCTAAAAATATTGTATTTTTTTTTCACAGCAGGAACATTTTTAATGTGTCAAAAAATATTAGTCAATTGTTTTTTTCAAAAGTCGCTACTGATTAATCTGGTATGAATGTAAATTAAATAAGAAAGACGAAACAATTTTTGTTTATTCCCTCTTAAGCTTTTTTCTATTTCTTAAAAACGCGACCCCAAAAAATTGTGTTTAATTAGTAAGTCACAAAGCACAAATTCGACGAAAGAAAGCTCGCATTGATTCTGTATCCAAAACAGTTTGTATTTGTTTTTTTACCTTTGAAAATTTTAAAAATGCCGCCTCCAAAAAAGTATATATTGTCAGTGGGCGGAAGAAAATATAGTGAAAGTGATATTGCTTACATTGGTTTTGTATACATATCAATCTTTATTTTCATATTACTTTCAAAATTTTCTGTTCATTTTCGAAAATGCCGCCCACATAAATGTGCTGCTCGGGGCGGTCCGCCTCCCTTGCCACGCCACTGCGTAGTCACAGTTTTTGGGGCGGCATTTTCAAAAATAAATACAATATTTTTCGAGAAATTATTTTTATACACAAATAAATTATGTAACCTGTAATAGTCGTTTAAAGTAAAGTGATTAAACACAAAATTGGAGGACATTTTGAGGGCGGCAAATTTAAGGACCGCAGGACTGAATTGTAATATATTATGCTGAATAGCCTAACTATCCCAATTTGCACATCTATGAAAGTACTAGTCTTCTCTGTACGTATGCGTTTTGATGACAGTATTGGTAATCAGAGTTATCCCACTATATCTACTTTTTTTATTTAGATCTATTGCGCCGTGCCGGATTAAGCACTTGGGAGGCTTCAGGTGTAATACAATTTGGAGGTCCTGTTTTTTTCATTGCTTAGCGCATTTCATTATTTTTCGTGTAAATCAAGCGGAAGGATGTCCTGCTATGGATTAAAATACTGGTATTATAGAAACCGAGATACCAGTATTCGTGGTGTTTTTTCAATACTGGTTTATAAGAAATATAGGCTTCGAAAATGCAAACATACCGATATTGGGAGTGGACTCAATGTGGAGCACATGGCTTTCTGATGAAGGTATCTGAACAGAAGCTTTTTTCTACGGTAACGGTTGCTCAACCCCTCTTTTTTGAAGAAAGAACAGATGGACAGGTCTAGGACAGGTTTGGTGGTTGACAAGGCCTTAATTAAATAAATATTATATTTTATAAGCTTATGAAAACTGCAGGCCAAAAATTAAATGAATTTGATAGATTTCTTAACATATTATAACAAGTGTTACGAGTTTTTAAAAAAATATAGTTTTTTATTTATACGTTATATCATTACATTCTATAAATATATTATGTATTTTAATTTTTAGATTGGTACAATAAGTATGTGCTCACTCGCCCATGTTGAAATTAAAGAGATTAAACACTTTATCAGTGGTCTAATTTCACACATACTATAAGCCTAGCGCTGGCAGTTTTTTGCAGATTCGCAAGTTTATTTAGTATTTCGCTATATTCAACCTCGTAATTAATGTGGAAACGAAGAGGTATTTTTGATGCCCCATGCGCACGCCTTTTGCGCTTATATGGTAATCCGCCACTGCTGACTCAGGTGAAAATCTTATGAATTTTCAGTACTTATGTAATTAGTGTACGGGCACGTATTTGAGAAACTTTGATTAAATCTTTAAAATATATAGGCATACGTATATTTGACATAGCTTCAAAATTTGTTTGGAATAAAATGAATTAAATTAAGAGTTATTAAAATTTGAATGACTACCAAATGTTTTCTTTGATTTTTTTGAAATCAGCCTGGACTGCTCGTTAAGTTTCACCTGTAATTAGCGGTCTATAAAATGTTCATATCTCCTGGATGTTTAGTTAACAATAATTAACAATTGATAAAGAATCGACGATTTGTTAATTCATTTACCTGGGTAATTAATTATCATTTCATTATTAGCTTTTCAAAATTTTATTAACGATGAAACCATTTATATTTGAGATGTGGATACATGCTTAGACAAATTTGTAATGATATAATTTATCTGAAGCTCTTAAAAGGCATTTTACAATACAAAACTGAATTTTCGCAAAGTTCGCAAAAAATTCTTGCACTAGAATATCAGTTTTTTCTCTTAGAATTTTCAAATTTAAAAAAAAGCAATGAATGTGCCATACTGATTGGTGAAAGTGGAGCCTACATCTTTACATCGCTTTAAGCCGCGTCGCTATCGAATTTGCATTGATTTTGCCACGTCATACGTAGTATAATCAATAATTGCGATAAAATTTTCAAAAAAAAGTCTTATTATTAATCTTTCTCTTTGGCGACATCCCTTTTCATAGCAAGGTTATCACGCAGTGCCTTAGGACATTATTAATACTTTGGCTGCACTATTGGCTGTCTCACCTCTGAATATCTAACAAAATCACCGAGGTAAGATGAAAAATCACCATGATCAAAATGCATTTGTTGAAATAGCAACACTTGGTTCTAATTGAGTACAACTGTGAATCCCAGATTTTCTACGCTGAGTTGAATGTGGATCCAGTATTCCCTAGTTGGATTCAATCTTTTTACATAAATTGTTATTCACACACAAGTCTACTTGATAAATGGACTTAAATGTGTGATATTTCAATTCTTGTTTCAGGTTAGGACATTAAATAAAGTAAAATAAAGCAATATCAATAATTTATTCTTTTTATTCATCAGTTGTCATCAACTCAATTTGAATGAAGACTTGTTCACTTTCTTAACATCATACATATGCAGTGCCTAACCCAGTGTTTCCCAACATTATTTGAGCCGTGCCCCACTTCAACGCTTCAAAATATTGTAGTCAAAAAGAATGCATTTGGTCAATACTATTATTGACTTTCGTAAATAAATATTTTATGTCACGTGTACCAACAACTCAGAATAAAATAATATGCAAATTGGTATTATTTTAAGCAAATTACTTTATTCTTTTGTACTTGATGTGAGCTGCGAAGAGTTTTTATGTGAGGTACAAATTTAGTCAATTTAATTCGTAAAATCTCCACGGTTTGTGATATCGAGATCAACGATCAGCTGTGGCCGTGCGGCAATTTGAAAACCCCCACGAACTCTAATACAACTATTTAAATAATATTTTTTTAATATGGAATGACTGATTAACCGCAATTAATTATAAATTTAACATTAAGATGATTTTACTAGAATTAAATTCTTATCTTTTATCAGAATAAGACCTTAATCCAAATGGAGTACATAATATAAGGATTAGTAGTAAGAAACAATGTGAAAAACTAGATTTTTAAAAATGAATTTATAAAATAAGATAAATGTACCAATTTGCGTCAGTGCACCAATTATCGGCAGCTTCGATAAAAAAAGTGAAAAAACAAGCATGTGGTCAGTTTTTTTAACTAGAAATTTTGGCAGTTTTAAATTCTGGAAATTTTGTAAACAAAAAGTTTCCAAAGTATACCGAGTGTGTAGAAACACCAATACAAATGTTCAGTCTTGTATAGATGGGCACAGCTCTCATTTATCTCTCCCATTGGCTGAGTTTTGCTGTGACCACAAAATTATTTTAATAGCATTGCTGTCAAATGCAACTCATTTGTTGCAACCATTGGACGTGGCCTTTTTCATCCATTAAGTGCTACGTATGTATCAAATTTTATTTATTATAACCTCATGTTTTTATTCAGATGTCGAAATAAATATTTCAGAAGAAAATCAATATATTATCAACAAGTCACTGCATGAAATGGAGTCCAAAAATGAGCAAAACATCTTTTTACAAGGTTTATTAGAGATAAACGATGTGAAGCGGAAACGATCCAGGAATGATTTGCCCGCGACCAGATGTATGAATGTTATATATAATATAAATGTCGAGGGTTACCGAATTAAAGTATGTAAAGTAGCTTTCATTAACATGTTTGGTATTATCAAAAGACAGGTTCAACGAATAAGTGAATTGTTAAAAAATACCTAATGATATGAGAGGACGTATGTCTGGATCTCACAGCAGATGCATATGCAACAAAGACTGCTTCTTAATAAAAAAAATCATAGATTTATTTGATAAGAAAGAGGTGCAATACGGTGATGTCAGAAAAAAATATTAAGAGTGCGAATAAAAATAATAAAATCATGTACGATATGTTTATGAAGAAATGTCAATCGCCTTCTATTAAAAATCGCTTTTTTAGGAAGTTCTTTCGAGAGAACTATACCTTATCATTTGGCAGGCCACAAGTATATGTGTGCTTCAAATGTGAGGAACTAACGCAGAAAATAAAAAGTGACATACTGAATGATACCGCAAAAAATGTCGCAGTAGCCGAACTCATGATGCATAAGCGAACAAAAAAATTGTATACTGCTATCCGGGATGTAAAAACACTTTGTCAGGAGCGGGACGATATTCATGAAATATATATTGACTAGATGCAAAATCTACCGCTTCCAGTACAGTACAGGTAGTTCCCGACTTACGACGATTAATATAATATATTAATGATTTATTTTAATACATATTTTGTATGAAGTTCGACTTATGACAAATTCGACATACGACCAAAGCTCAGGAGCGTATCTCGGTCGTAAGTCAAGGAGTACCTGTACAAGAAATCTTTTATTACCGACAACTGTGGGTAAACGAATTTTGTATCCATAATTTAAAAACTGGGAAAGCAGTGTTTTATTCCTTTCGTGAAGGTGTAGCCAAAAAGGGCCCAAAGGAAGGAGGAACATGTTCATTTTTAAATATTGATAATAATATTCCTAAACAGGTTAAACAGCTCCATATATTTTCTGATAATTGTGCTCGTCAGAATAGAAATAATTCAGTTGTGAGATTTTTGATGACCCTCGCATCAACAAAGAAATTTATCACTACAGTAGAACCTCGATGAAACAACAAGCAAGAGCACTGTTAAATTCATTGCTCTGCTGGAGGAGACATCGAAGATTGTGTATTTGGTCCGCACACGACCTTCCAGGGAGGAAGCCCGCTTGATTTTTCCGTAGTGTTTTCATAATAGGACCTCTTATTCTCGCCAATAGAATATGAGCCATTACCTTCCCAGGTATACTGAGAAGAGTTATGCCTCGATAATTGTTACAGCTGAGGGGATCACCTTTTTTGTGGAGTGCCAACACCTCACCATCCACCCAGTCCCTAGGACAACGCTCACCGTCCCACACCCTGGCCATCAGGTGATAGAGAGGATGTTGGACGGCGTTGAGACCACATTTACCGAATTCCGAATGTATACCGTCTCCACCCGGTGCTTTGCCGTTTTTAAGCCTCTTCACTGCCAAAATAATTTCGGCATGTGTGGGCGTACGGTCTGAAATACCGGACACTCGGGGGAGGTCCATAAATGTTAGCATCTTAGGTTACGTCAAATGGGTTGGGGGGGCGGTCGGTTCAGCACCTAGCGGAAATGATCCTTCCAAATCTTTTTAACGCTTTCTGCGTTTTGACTCTATCGGCTCCAATCAGGGGCCGCGAAATGCCCGGGAGTCGGGTGGTCGCTTTCCGCAGACTCAGCGTGATTCTAAATAAATTCGTGGTATCATTCTACGGGCGCACCTCAGCTGTCTCAATTTGCCGATCAGAATCGGCGCTTGTCTTGACAAGCGCCAAGCGCCGACTTGTCCGGCAGAACTTCTTGACAACCTTGTCATGATTACGATAATCAGCGCGACGTTCTTCAAATTGTTTCTCAAAAAAAAGGAGCTCGCCATTCATTTAGGAATGGCTGGAGCAACATTCAACTCAATGCGAACTGTCTGGGACACACAGCTGTACTTGATTAAAACCAAATGCCACTTATTCAACGCTTGCATTCTGACGTTACTGCTTTACGGTTGCGAATCATGGCACCTGACGAAGACACAGAAAAACCGAATACTGAGCTTCGTGAACAGATGCTTGCGTCGGATATTGGGGGTTAGGTGGTTTGATTTTGTGAGGAATTCAGAGATAAGGGAGCGTCAAGACAGCGTCCGTCACGTCCAGTGGTTATGGAGAGACGTTGGAACTGTGGGTCACGTGCTGCGGTTGCCCGGAAAGCCTCAATCCTGCCTGCCTTTTCTTTCGACCGGTGGGATTCCGGCGTCCCGGACGTCCGTCGGGTACTATCCATAGGATGTACTCGGCGGAACTGAGGGATGCTGGCATGTCATGGGAGGAAGCAAAGCAATTGGCAGGAGACAGGGAAACATGGAGGTGCCGCGTGGCGGCCATATGCTCCACATAGGGAGCGAACATGGCCAAAGAAGAAGAAGAACCTCGATTATCCATTGTTCAAAATTTTTAAAATTTGCTGATTTTCATGTTACGGATTGCTTCCACCATAGTTTACGTACGTATAACATTTTAAGATTTCGACTGAAGGTGCTTTGTGGAATTTCAATATTAAATTTCCAGAATTGAAAAATTTCTGACAGAAAAATTTCCTTCAATTATAGTTTGGCATAGTGCTAATCACAGATTAGAATTATCAGTAATTGATGTTGTAGAGAAAATTTTAGGAATCAATAGATTTAAATCATTTATTGATAAATGTTTTATACCATGCGTCGCCAAAAAATAATAGAGTTGCATTTATGTGCACAATCACTAGGCGTTGAGGTGCTGAAAATTTGAAGAGTTTTTAAGAGTTCAGTTTCGGCTGTGTGGAATAATTATGAATCTCTTGTGCGTCATTTTGAAGAAGCGATAAATGATCCTAGAAGAGATAAAAATGACAAGTGACAACACTTACGGTGTTTTAAAGAAGAATACAGCCTTTTTATTGGATCTAGCCATTGATGTGCGACGCTCTCCAAGAATTGTCAGAACCAAGTTTGGACCTACAAGATCGCAATGTGAACCTTTAAATCGTAAATCGATAAATAAATGAACTCATTTAAGTTTTTGAAGAAAGAAAACAGAATTTTGGACCCTATTATAAATATGCTGCAGCTGCTGTAAGCAATCTGCTTTACAAAAAATGATCATCCGAAAATATTTTATTCTACATTGAAAGAGTCAATTGAAAAAAGGCTGCTAAATAGTAAATATGTTGATTTTGCACTTTGGGCTCACGTACTTGACCAAAAATATTGGCCCGAAGACATTGATAATCGGTTGACATTTGGAAAGATTGAAATTAGAAACATTTCAATCAGACTACAACTAGACAGACGAGAAATGATTCGTGGATTGCGGGAATTCATTCTCGAAAAGACATATTCTGAAAAACTAGGGTTTGATACATGCTCTGAATTCTATTCCCATTTCTTCAAGTAAATGTGAACGCGGGTTTTCGCAAATGAATCTAATTATAACCCCAATAAGAGCTTCGGTGAACACCAAAACAGTTTCGGCACTCTTGTTCATCAAACTCGTGGGACCACCTTGGACACTTGTCGATCCTTCAAAATATGTTGATCGGTGGTTACTTAAAGGAAAACATTCAGCCATAGACACTAACACCAAGAAAAGGAATCGAGATGATTTGTTAGACGAGAATTGGACAAAACTTTGGAAATCACTATAAAATAACTTTTATTCAAATAAAATGTTTGTATTTGATTGATTCTTTAACTTTAGATATAACATGTCTAAAATAAAAAATAAATCTAAAAAAAACTTTTTTTTGAGCATTTCGTGGCATAGGAAAAACTGCTTTAAATTTCACTTAAAATGATATTTGAATATAATTTTATTTAGTAAAAAGCTCGACATGAGTGAGTTCCGGCACTTTTTTTTAAAAAAAAGCCCTGGTAAAATGTATTATAAAACATGAAGATCGAGTATATACTCCGGAACAATATGAAAATTGAATAGAGAAGTTACTGTGCAATGAGTAAAAAATGAGGACATCATTGACTTCAAGAACTACCCGTTTTTAAAAAAAAAATTCGAGAAATCTTTAGAAAAAACGTTCTTTGAGAACATAAGATGTCCTTCAATATATTGGTTTTGCAATCTTAGAAGTAATCAGATGTATGACCCTCCATATCACTGACATGTATTTTATTTTAATAGAAACTTTTATAAAACTGTCCCTCAATTAATGTATTTCGAAAATGTAACTAGTCCACATTAGAAAAAATGGATTTAATCAAAACATTGGAGAAAAAAATCTTTTTTTCGTTTGAATACCCAAGATAATATATATAAAAAACATAATATATATAAATTTTACAGGAGAGATATTTTTCACTGAACAATTACAAAAAGTGTGACGCATAACGTTTTCGAAAAATACAAGATTCAATTATCAAATAATAGTTTTTTGCCATGCAAATCAAAGCAGTAAAAAAACACTAGTTTTATATCAAATATGAGAAATTTGTTGGATTGACCCATACAGCCTTTGAATTTTCCGCACAGCTAACCTCTCATCTTAGAGGGAACATTGATTGAGATGAAAAAAGCCGCATTGAGCTGAATGATGGTAACAGCAGCAGAATTTTTCGCGCTAAGTTTGTCATAATTGGATATTTTGTTTCATCCTCGACACAAAGCCACAACATTATATTGTTTATGCTGAATAGCAATTTAAAGGATTAATTGTTTAGCAAATTTTTGATACTACATGGTCACATCAGTTATTGAAAGTAGGAAAGCAATTTCTATTGAATCATAAAATTAGTCTTTTTCTTCAAAAATAATGCTACACATATTTATGATTAGCTCATTACCCCCCAAAAGCCTTTCAAATTCTCCCCAAGTGTGGCATAGGCCCCACGTTGAGAAACACTGGCCTTACCCTTCTGCGCAATTTTCGTAGGGAATAGTGTATGCAATTAGGCCTACAGTATCCGATGTTTAGATATCCATTTGAAACAGTGATAAAAATACAATTTCATTTAACTTTGTGACAATCACACTGCGTTCATTCTATCATAATATGGATAGGCTTTAAATTCTCCTATTTTCTTACCATTGATATAATTGTAAGAACGAAAACAAATGTCACAAAAAAATGCCGGGTCAAACGGAACTCTAGTGCTGTCTTTTACAAGCCATTTCGCGATGAACTTCCCACAGATCATACAATGGCGGGCCATTTTCAGTGCCATTGACCTATACAGTGGATAGCACGATGTGTAGCAACAATCCGAAGGCTGGAGGATTTCAATATCAGAAAACACAAACAAATGTTCGCAATTTCCTTGGTGCTGGTATACCTGAAAGCAATCATTGTAATCACTTTATATTTGATCACAAAATCTTATTAACCTGTCGAGAGTGTGTCATTGTTATCTTTCATCCCATAGTGATAAGTAGAAAACTATGCCTTGAAATTCTTTAAAAAAATAAAACACTTATTTGTACTAATTGAAACTTAATTTATGTTTTCATTCAAAAAAATAAAATACACATTTGTACTAATTCCCACTTTTAATTAATAAGATCAGGACCAGTTTCTTTCATGACGAGTAATATCAACTGATAAGAGAATACAATGTATCAAGGTGTTAATAAGGTGTTATAGACAATTGGTATTGAAAAGAATTTACAAATAAGTACATAATATGAACAAGTTGCACTAAATTGACTAAGTTAAAATGTCAAACACCTCTGAAATGTAATTACAAAACTCATCAAAGATTAATTAAGCTAAATCATATTTAGTACAGATGTGTATTTTATTTTATTGAATATGATGCCTTTCCACTAAGAATTGACAGTGAACACCTTAAAATGGTTATATTTTTACTTTAGCGAGTTGGGGCATGAAATAATCTTTTTTCTGATTTATGTACCAAACATATGGGTTCCTTACAGATTTGTGCAATTGGGGGATTTGCGGCGAATATTTCAAGCCGGCGCGTAATTCGGGGTAGTGTAATTGGGGGTTCTACTGTATTGGTCATTAAGTCTGTAATGATATGCTTTCGGTGTTATTTGTTTTTTTTTTCTGTCCACTCTGGATATTTATTTATGATAATAATAAGTAAGCAACGTATAAAATAAATTGCTGTCAATATTTTCTGCCATTTCAACTAGAATGTTTTTAAATTTTGATATCAAAATTTACTTTTTCATTTTAATCTTAAAATTCTTTTTAAGGTTCTTTTAAGGGCCAGCAACATATCGAAAGTATTTTTAGCACCATAGGGGAAGTGTTAATACCCTTTACATAGTTTGTCTAAAAATGCTTCTCAAATACGTGAAACATGTGTCAATCAATAAATCAATTTTAATTTACATTAAAAATGAATTACCACAAAGTTACCACCGCTGAATCTATTGAAAATATTAAAATGAGATTACCTGTGGATATCCCAGACGAACTTTGAGTTGATCGAACCGGGTATTTTCCATGATGTCAGTCTTGAATGGTCCTAAACCGGATCTGGTACTTGCCCATTTTGTTATAGTTTCGCTGTAGTCTATATTATTTGGATTTCTTAAGTCATTGTAGAATGTGTCTTCGATGTACAAAAATCCAGATTTGAAAATGTCCTGCGAATAAGATATGGAAGAATTTTATTGATACCGTAGTTCCAGAGTGCAATTAGTCTGAATTTGGCAATATTGAATTAAGTATGAAAAGTATTTCAAAATACATACATCTATCACTTCCAAAGGGCAACCGAGACATAATTATGCTGCATTAGATTCTAGTGCAGCACAAAAATGTGGAGTCGTTAAGAAATAAGACACTTATTTTTTAGACTTTTAGGCATGGAGTGGTGCCATTTTTGACCCTAGCAATTTGAATACAAAATTTTTCTTAAAAGAACCCGAAGCTATTAGTTTTTTCAGGCATCACTCCAGGTGAAACATTACCTCTAAGCTGCGCGTGTGGCCGCGCAGCAGTTGGGAAACCCCCGCGCACTCATTCTGGGTTGGGGCGCACTACAAGACAGTTATTCAATTGATATTTGATCAGTCCGCGCAGCTAGGGCTTCCAATTAACCGGACATAAACACTAACCGGTTTTCGGTTTTTTTTCTGACAAATAAACCGGGTAACCGGTTTAAACCGAAATATGTATTTTGATTAGGTAGGTATGCAAAAAAAAATCATAGAAATTTTTCAATATTTAGCATAACAGCTAATACTCCAATTTCAAACAAAAAACACGACATTTATCTTAATGGGACTCTAGTTACCAACCTGTTTGCTATGGCAAATTAACAATTACTATAACATGTGAAAAAATATTTTATGATAAAAAAATATACGTCAAATAAAAAAAATAGAGCTTGATTATAAAACTCACCAAAAGAATGATGTTTAAATGCATTCAATTTTTAAAAAATACCAACTGGATAAGACAAGAAATCCAATGTTTAGACAAAAATAGAGTAGAATACCAAAATATTCACTTGTCAAAAAATGTCAAATTATTTGAAAGAGTCATTTCTGTTCACAACATGGACAACTTTAAGACAGAAGTAGATTATTCTACAATATATATATGTACATGTTTGTTGTATTTTGTGAATTATTTCCTATATAATGCAGTAAATTCATTATAAAACATTTTTCTTTTTGTAAAAAACAATGAATAATAAGAAAGAGTATTTTTGATAGAAACCGGTTAACCGAGAGAAATAAACCGGTTTTCGGGTTTTTTCAAAACACGCGATAAACCGGTTAACCGGTTTGGAAGCCCTACGCGTAGCCTTTGAAATTTCCGCGCAGCTAACCTCTTGTCTTAGAGGGCATTGGTCCCGACTCCACAACCCTGATTACAACTTCCAATGTGAACTGAGATGTGAATTCCTCATACCAGTATTTTATCTCTATAAAGAATTGAGAAATTCTTCTGTGATTTTTTGAAATATTACCGAATGCTATTGATTTATTAAAGAGTTTAATTTTATTGTTTTCAATGGGTTCAACCTCTAATAATTTGTTAGATTTAGTAGCATGTATAGTGGTGCCACTTTAAACTTGATTAAGAAAAAGAGTTTTTTTCCAACTCCGACTCCACAGTCCTAGTTTTATTACAACCTTTTATTACATACCTTACAATAAATATTGATATCATTATCAGGATCCTCACTCATGTCATATCGGAGACTGAGATCATTTGGACAAATGATTTTATCTCTGAGAGAGTCGAGTGTTTGGGAACCGACGAAAATGAAGTCCTGGTGGAATGCTGGGTTTCTACCAGGTTTCTCGCCACTCTGTTGAAAAAAACATAAATAAATTAATTTGTCATTTCTTTGATTTGTGATATTTTTCCATTTTAACCGGATGGCTGCCACAAGCGTCTTAAGACGCGAACATTTCCGTGAACGGTACGCCAATCATACATAAAATGACGTCTTCGGACGCAAGCTTTGAACGGGATTTTACTAACGTAAATCAATTATGTTAAACATACAACTGTGTCGAACACACAACGACATCTATTGGGAATATCGTCCTATACTCACAATTGAAACAGTTTTCGTTTTTACTACTTGAAATGTAATTTGAAATAAGTCTGTCTCTGAGTATGAAGATGGCGCAAAGTTCAGGGGTGGCAGTCATATTATCACAGTTTATACAACGGGCTTCCCCGTATTCCCGGGAAAATATTAATTTCTGTTCATGTTTGGCGTATATAATATATATTTAGTTCGCGTATTTTCTATGACAAAATTTGTGACAATCCTGATGTGTCATAAACATTTTAACATTGTTATTATGTATAAATGGCGGCACAATCGCATCGTCATCGGCGCACTCTTCATTTATTTGGTAAGTTTTAACAAATAAACTTTAAAACATTTTCAAAAACGATAAATTAAAAAATATATATAATTGCAATTAAACTCGTGGCGTGCGAGGTACCGCCATACATACACCTGCTGGCAGTTAAAAGGTTAATCCTTTGCACTTGAATGCGGCCGCAGAGGTGGCATTGATTTTTCTCATATAACACGAATGCCACCACTATGGCAGCAAGTCAATGTGAGTTAATTCATTTTATCAATTTATATTTCTAATTGAGTTTTTATTTTTTTCGAAGGTGCCATTTTTATATTACAATTTGGTACATTAATTCCAAAAATAAATAACTAATACGATGTCGGAAAATACCCACCTTTTTAAAATCAGTAGGCATTCCCATGTTATGATCTTTCCAATTAATTTTTTACAATGTCACATGTGACTCCAAAGAACAGAGATTGTAATTGTGCTTGTGAATACTATCCAAATTGCGATTGAACTTCATTAATATCAATTCGAAATTAATCTAGATCCCCGCAAAAGCTTTTAAGCTCAGTGATATTTTATAAAACTATCTAAACATGAGTTATAACAATTATAAATAAATAACTTTACTGTGTATTTAAAGGGATGGTAGATTCTTATTCTGTAAACTATTTCATGTCCCGGTTTTAAATCTGGTGGTTCATCCTGTGGTTCAAGCTAGAAATAATAAAATATAGTTACATTAAATACATTAGCAGCACATTTTTAACTTTTCAGTGTCCAATTGCTAAATGAGATTTAAGGTGGAAACATACTAACGACACCCGACGCCGCGTAAGCATGTTGGATGAGATCATATCTACATATTTGCCATTGTATTGTATGGAACAGGAACGCACTGCCGTCGCGTCGCGTTGGAAGTGCGTTCCTGTTCCATACAATACAATGGCAAATATGTAGCTATGATCTCACCCAACACGCTTATGTGACGTTGGGTGTTAGCAGTATGTTTCCACCTTTATCCTTTCACGCTTAAAATTTCAAGTATTACTTATGTAGCGATAGCAATCCAATGTACAGGAAAAATTGTCCAATAAACCACATTCCTTTTCTTCATCAAAAAATGCAGTTTTGTATATACCTTATATTTCTTTCTTTTTAACTAATATCCGATGATCAATGGTTGACTGTTCCATGTGAGTACATTGATGACAGTGGATATGTGCATAATAAATGATGGGAAATGACAAACCCAGAAAATTCATCTGCTGGCTTCCCGCAGCGACCAACAGGCAATGCAATTTCAGCAGTACGTTACCTTACCTTGAAAAGGTTCTGTTTGCACTTTACCATGTTATGAGATACGAGCGTTTGAATATTTGACTGATCATATTTTGGAATTGAAAAGGAAAAATGGAATTTTAATGATGAGCAAGTGTATAAACATAATTATTTTTACTAATTTTAAGCAAAATTTATTTAATTTAGGCCCTATATATCTGGAGGTAGTCAGTGCTTAAAACTGTAATGAGAACCTTTTTTCTCTTTTGTCTTTTGCTGCCTGGCACACAACAATGAAATACTATGAATTATTAAAAAAATAACTTTAACTGAGGAACTCACATAATCTCCAGGGCAAAGGTCGCTTTTGTATTTCAAAGTCATACTATATGTTTGATTGGTAATGACTTTCAGTCGCTTTTGTAAGCTGGCTACAGTTTTCAATTTAAGAGCATCCGGTGTTATATCCAAAGCTTTGTAAGATGTCCTTGCTGAGTTACTCATAGAAACGTTTCTTAAATGGATATTTGTCTCATTTGTTTTTATGAGATTATTTACACTGAAAATATTATGAAAACAGTTTAGAGTGACACAATAGCTTTAATTCAGTTGTGCCGTTATTACAAAAAGCCATACAATTCACACTGGTGCACCATTAAGATAACAGCGACACACCAGTGTGTTTTCCCGAGGAAAATTAATGTTTTTTCAATATCGAAAAATTATTGTGCGATTGACATCTATTGATAATATGAACCCAATAATGGCTAAAATTGTCTTAGTTTATCCATAATATTTTTTGATAAATTAAACAGATTTTGCCAGGGCTACCTATTAACAGATTCAATTAAAAATGGTTTAAATTCGCTGACGTGGAGGACTAGAATGGTTGCCTTTTATTTTACTCAACCCGTGTAATACATCATGAGTATTAACAGCTTAACGACCGTGGACGCGTATTTGCGTCTTTAAAAAACAAAGGTTGCTGGCCGGCGGACACATATATGCGTATAGGCGAAGTATCTGGAAGCTAAGAAAATTTAATTTTGTAAAGATATCTCAATTTGCTTACAAATTATAGTGAATTTAGTAAAATTACAATTTTTGCGAATTTTTTGCAAAATTTTATTTCACCAGGTGAAATTTTATAAAAAAAAAACGTGCGGGTCGTTAAGCTGTTAAGAATATTTTTTTTAAATTTTTAATTAAATTATTTATTTAATGTAATTTAATATTTATTTTATAAAACAAAACATTTTAACATATAAAACTTAAAACAAAATTAATATTTTTTCATTCTCATTTTCACTGCTGTCTTCTTTTTAACAATTTTCTTCAAGACGGGTATGAAATTGCTTTCATCTTCATTAGAAGAACTGGTCCAATATATATTTTACACGGTTAAATATCTGTGTAATCTTGAGTATGTCTTATTAAAAAATCCGTGATTGATAGATTGTTTTTTATTTTTCATAAATTCTTTATACAATTCTTCATAATGTGCGCAAGTAAATATTTCGCAATGTTTTTTGTCATTTTTCGATCAATTTTGTAAGCAATGCTTCCATATTATATTTTTCTAGAAAAACCTTTTCTTTTCTTAACAAAATACTATCCTTTTATCCCCGGATTTGTATTAAATACCACAACAAAACAATGTTATTCTCTAGGAAATTAAATTGCGCATAGGAGAACATAAAAATCCAATTGTTGGAACCTAAGAAAGCTAAAGCGCGGCGCTGCGCGGCCATAATGGGTAACAGAGGCGAAGTACTCAAAATTATTTCGTATTTCGCATAATTTATCAGTGTTCTTCGAAATAAGGTGTAGTTTAAACGCGATTATCAAGCTCTTAAAAAATAATTTTAAATCGTGGCGTCGTTTTTAGCTTAGTTTGTGAGGTTTTTCGCCGCGATAGTCCGTGTGGTGAAGTATGACAAATTTACCTTATTTGTAATTGAATTTCCTACAGAATTGCAGAGCGGCACTCAGTTCATTTTAGTGAAGAAAAAAGTGGCATGTTGTAAATCACATTTGTCTAATAATCAATGTGGACCAGCTAAATATCGACGCTAGTGTATATACTTTTACCTATAATTATTTATACAGGCTACATACCTGCATTCTGCAGCGATTTTTTCTAACTCGCTGTCGTCAATTTTGCAGCCCATTAAATTTCGTATTTCCATTTCGCGGGATCTATAATCAAATATGTCGTTTCCGTAGGGCTCTTCTGGTAATAGGGCAAATGTTAGATTTTCTTGCATAAACTTATCTGTATCTAATAATTCAGAAGATGTAAACTTTGCAGGAGAATATACTTGATTCATATTTAATGGAATAATAAACTAGTCTTATTTTGATAAAAATGTTTGAAATAATATGTCAATTAAATGCCAAAATGTATTCCCAATGTGTTCCTTATATTATCTATGGTGTTCCTTCAAACATCCATAGTGCAATTACATGGCTTTTTCAGCATTGTCTCTGGCTGTAACGAGTTGGCAATAGAGGATATAACTGCTTTCACAACCGAGGTTTCTATACCATAGATAAGCTATACCTATTTATTTGACTGTTGACATATTCGAATTACTTTTTTTTTTTTTTTTTATCCATAGTAATGCATAACACCCATATAAAACTAAAATAAAATAAAACACCCAATTTTTTATTACGGGATATTTTTGGACGGCACCGTTACTTTTTTTAACGCGATTTACTTGTAGTTACGCGATTTTTTTTTTCGAAAAATTTCCTTACTGAAGAAATTATGACTGCGCAAAATCATGTAATGTAATTCTGCTCTAAAACTTGTTTAAATACAATACATTTATTTCGTTGAATAGCACGTTTACCGTCATAAATTTTACCACCGAGAGTTACTTTGTCAAATAAATGCACTCCAAATATTTTTAAAGCAAAATAATAAATACGAGACGAAGATGGAAATATTATTTTTTAATTAAAATATATATATGGTGATAGATTAGGCACGTACCAAATAAACACCTGCATTTTAAAATAAAATATTTTACACTTACATATTTCAAGCAAAATTCAATAGAACTATTTTCATAATGTACGTTTCCATTATAATTTTGATTTTGGCCGAGCACGACCCGGGTTTCGCCTCTTAGCATCTTCCGGTGCTATCCAGTGCGCATACAAGGATTATAATGGAAACGTACATTATGAAAATTATTGTAATATAAACATAAATTTCCGTCAAGTACCTTCAGTCAAAATTCTAAATTTAAAAATTCAATAGGATCGTTCAAAAAATTGCAAATGATTATATTTTGTAACTGTCAGTGACAGCAGCGAATAACTCCTATGAGTGAACAAAATTATGGATATATACATAGTATGTATCTGTTTCTAGTTGTATTGTTATATTTAATAATAATAAAAAAAATTGTAGTGAAAAAAAAAAATGCGTGAATTTGAAGAACAAATTTTGTTTTTTCATACATTTTTGATACTTTTTAGGCGATGTTTTGATTTTTGGATCCGATTTGTCAAATTATACAAAACTAAGGTTTTTTTACGTGCCACTTTCGGGAACCAATGTACCGCATAAAAAAAGATTGGGTGTATATAAATTTATTTTACACAATGTCTGCTATAAACATTAAACAATCTTATTATTTATTAAAAAAATGGATTTTATTTTCGCAATCATTTTTGAAAAATAGTACACAAAAATTAAACGAAATATAAAATACTAATCCAAGGTCGCTTGCGTTTTGTAAAAGCTTTAGCGAAATTAAGATTGTTTCATGTTCCATCTGAAATGAAGTTGTCGTCATTAGCAAATCTTTTGGAACGACTGCTATTGTAAAGGAGCTTAGACTTAGCACAAGGTTTAAAATGTTACTGTTGCGATTTGACAACAGAAGATAAAAATTAATTATTTTTAAGTGCCCTTTATTTTTTGAATTCGACTAGCAATATTACCAGAAGCTGTAGTCTCACCCAAGGATGGGCTGGAGGGGGCTCGGGGGGGCTCGCTCGACCCCCTTGTTAAATTTTGAGGTGGCCGGCGAGCCCCTTGTTAAGATAAGAAAATCATTCGTCTTAGATCAAATCATCACATAACTGCAATTTCTGGAGATGGTTAAATTTGAAAATTAGTTGTCCCTTCATTTTTTCATTCAGCGTTGTAGGCTTCCGTGTCGAACCTCACGGGTTCGAGTCCCAGTAAAAAACAGCATTTTTTCGATCGATTTATCTATTTTCTGTTCGAAGGTATGGGTGTTTTGTGATGTCTTAAGATTGCCTCCCACGCTACTATTAGTTAATCACTAGTCCTGTCTTATCCTTATCATTCTATCCATACAACCCTATTTAGAAAAGAGAGGTTGAGCGACGAAGTAACAAGCATTTCTTGTAGATTTTTTTTTTTGTTGAGATACTTTCGTTGGGAGGCCATTTGGAGCGGACATGGATAAAAAAATTGATAACATTTACCGAGCCCCTTGTTAAGATATTGGCAGCCCGCCGCTGGTCTCAGCACATTAATACTGTTTAAGAATTGAAGATCGATTACCAAATGGCGCCGGTAGAAGAAAATATAGTTTTTAATTATTATTAATGTCACTTTTTCATTCCTTGCGCAAGCATTTTGAGTTAGATATCAGAATGAATGTCTGGTAAAGGCGCTTTGCAGTTGTGTTTACAAATTAGCAATCTGTTGCGATTTGATAACGCAAGATTGAAATAAACAACTCAAGCCCGGGAGTGGCGGATTATCCTATAAGCCAGTGGCTTCCAACCTTTACGTTACTTAACGCCTCCCTTTGAAGAAATAAATATCTTTGCGCCTCCCCATCCTTTATTTCATATAGTTATAAAGACACGTTTTATAGGGTAAATAAATATTTTGGACTGTTCGCGCCTCCCTTTGCAATGGCCCACGACTCCCAGGCTGGAAATCGCTGCTCGAAGCAAATGAGGCGCGCCATAGCCCCATAGTATAGGTGCGCGAATAGTGTATGTCAGTGGTTTCTAACCATTTTGTTACTGCGAAGAAAAAATATCATCGCGCCCCCCCCATCCTTTATTTCATATATTAATAAAGACACGTTTTAAAGGGTAAATAAATATTTGGGGCTGTTCGCGCCTCCCATTGCAATAGTCCATGCCTCTCCAAGGAGGCGCGCCTCCCAGGTTGGAAATCGCTGGTGTAGGTGGTAATTGGCGCGCGCTTGGGGCCCTAAAAAAAGCTTATTTTATATTACCCATATACTTTTATTGAAATTTAAATATATTTTTATTTTGTGACAAGGAATTTTTCGACGTTTTTATGTTATCCCAAAAACAGGGCCTCCAAATTGTATTAATAATAGTACTTAATCCGCCACAGCCGCCTGGTAAAACAGATCCACAATCTGTTAACATTGAATTAAAGATAATTCGTGGCACTTATTTTGGCAAGTGCTTAGTAAGGTTAAAATTATACTGACTATTCAGCATCATGTTTCATATAATTTTGTTTGACACATTGGTAGTTCCAAAACAATATGCAAACATTTTTTTAATAAATAAATCAGTATTCATATATTAATACATAATAATAAATAAGCTGTATGAAAACCGGGTTACCTAATTCAAAAAACTGGCATTCGAATGTCGCAAATTTTGATGAACACCTGTTTTGGAATTTGGAAAACTGACAAACCCTAAGTACTGTAGATTTGAAATTTTTTAAACTTTGTTCAAAAAAAAGTGTTCACTCTCATTACTTGGTGGAATGGCATTATAGTAAAATCTTATCAGTTGATAATGCTCGCGAGGAGCGAAACCGGTGGAAAAAGTACTAAAAATATTTTATTAATTTAAAAAAATATTTGGTCACAAATTTTGGTAACAACAATTTGAAAACCTGTTTATCGAAGTGCCAACAACCATGTCCTTGACCATGTACGAAGCATCATCGTTAGGGTTCTCGCGATCAGCAAACCCTAATTCCAGAGGTGTCTTTCTTTTTTTATTAGCGTAGTTCTGTACAGAGCCGTATTACTGTTTAAGAATGTGTCTAAATTGTCTTTTTATTAAAATTTTAGCGGTTGTAGATGGAAATGTCTGATACAATATATCTAGGCAATTCATAATACATATATTATATCGACTGTGGAAAGGAAAAAGGACGTAGCCCACACATATCAAATTTTACAGGAGGCGCAAAAAACGTGTTTTGATGATTTTGGGCGATATGCAAATTATGAATTATACACAACCTTGAAGTGCACGGAGACTTCTAAAGTGGTGTTTAATTGACATAATCTAATATTTATTAAAAAAAATTGTCTAGGAAAAACCTTTATTTCAGTCTTTTTTCTTGGTTTTAATTTTTTACAAGGTCATCTTTTTCAAACTTAAAAGCTAAATTTAGATACTAATTCGGCATTTGCAACTTGCATCCTTTTGATAGAACGTGTATCAAGTTTGATAAATTGTGATTATCGAAAAAAAACTGTGGGTTACGTCCTTTTTCCTTTCCACTGTCGATATTATTATACAAAGACGTTTTAAAATCGCCTGACAACTGTTGATAAAGCTGTACTCAATGAGGAATACGCTGATTGAGTATCGTCTTGAACAAATAATACTCATGATATACACATCTTATACAGTGATGGGCTGCCAATACGTTAACAATGGGCTCGGTTAATCTCAAAGCAATTTTTGGTGTTCTGAGGAAGTAGTGGATTTTTTTATCACTCTTTTGCAATTATATGCAATACTTAAATAAGCAATCAATCGTTGCTTTATACACTGATAATATGTAACAATATGCAATTTACCGTAAACTAATCAATGTAAATGGCTAAAAATGTACTGCCGTGGATACTGAAACTGTCGTAGATAATATCTAAGCGCGAAATTGCATTAATATACTAATTTGATAAGAGAGTATTGTTTTCTCTTAAACTAACTAGGGGCTCACGTGAGCCCTCCGAGCCTCCTCCAGCTCACCCCTGGTCTTATCTTAAGGCCTGTTTGTCAATTCATTCTCTATTTATGCTTTTAAAATAAATATGTCCCAGTACGGACAGACCTTTGAACTGATTCATGAAACTTTTCAAAAGCATGGATGCCAGTGATTTTTTTAAATTCCCTGCCACCACCTATCTGATCCCTAAAATCGAGCGTAAATAAATCGATTGGCTAACTACAAGTCCCGCACAAGCCATATTTTTCTATACAAACTATTTTCGAAAAAGAGAGGTTGAGCTACCGACAAACATACAGTTTTCGTTGAAAATCATCTGGCAAAATAAACTTTATTCGGTAACATATGTTCCATATTTGGAGTGAACATGGTTTTAAATAATGTTCATAAAAGTTTTAATATTTTTACATTTTACACGTTTCACTGTGTTCAAATGAGAAAAAAACTTTCTTATGCTTAAAATATCAGATTCTTTATTATCTATTCTAGTTTTGTTAAAAAATATAAATAATCATTAAAAAAACTTAATAATTTGTAGATACGATTTGTAAAACGGACTTCAATAATACATTGAAAATTTAACACAAAAACGTTAGATGGCCGACATATTTTAAAACAGTATTTTAGTGCGACTCTGTCAAACTGTTTTATTGACTATGAATGACGTTTGATAGAATTTAATTAGTATCTTACAGTGGTGTCCTTAGTGATAATCGTGTATGGTTACGATATCATACAATCCATCGCCAGTGAATATGTTTAATATTTAATTTATACAAGAAAATATGCAGTTCATTGTAGGTATTTCAAATTGAGACGAAATCTGAGCAAGTTTCGGCTCGCGACAATGTCTACATTTTCCACCATTTCGAATGTTTTAAATTTAAAAGGTTGCTCAAAAAGTAGGTATAAATAAATAGCGTTTCTATCACGGAAAACATTTTCTTACTACAAAATAAATATTTCAATTATAAAATTTCTCAGATTTAGCCGGTGGTGAGTTTCCAATATGTACATTAACACATTATAGGCGGGAAACGTAAAAATACGTTTATCGCGTACTGTCGATTTTGCTTATATATTGACTCATAATTTAATGGTTTCTTCAAAGTAACTGCCGCGGCAAGTGACCCTTTTTGACAATAAACCTCATAATTTGTTATGCCCTGAAGTTCTTTCACACATAGTATTTTTTAAAAAAAGGCGACACTTGTTTCTCGAATATTTAGGGCATCAGATTTAACACTTCCAGTGATTCTTATTTGTAGGAATGAGGATTTTATAGTATAATGATTTATATAATTGTATGGTATGAATTACTGTTATTTGTTATACAGAATATTTTGAATATTTCATATTGATAACAAGTGGAGTGCTATCTACTAAATTAATAACAGATTTTTATATTCAGCTTAGAAAAGTAGTGAAATTATGATGTATTCAAAATGTTTTTATTTTATTTTTAATGATTAAATGTCACATACGATTTCTTTGAAAATTTCAGCCGAAAATATTGTTTGGTTTAGAAATTGTGTTGATTTTAAGAATGTAATGTATTTTTGCGCTAATCACTAAAAACGCCAGCATACAAAGTGTCAAAACGGTGCTCGATTTGGCTCATAGCTATTCACCATGGTTTGGAAAACGGGCCGAATTTACCGATTTGCCTAAATTATTAGCTTGACTCGTTTTTTAGCTCTTCAGGAATTTTGAATTTTGAAAACCCGGGAATTTACCGAATTGCCCAAATTAGTTGGCGGGCGCACCAAAATCGGTCAGTGGGCGCCATGGCACCCGCGGGCACGGGGTTGGTAAGCCAGAAATAGTCAAATTTGTTTAACTCATCGCCAACGCTGTACTGACTATAAACATATACACCAACAAAATATCTTACGTTTACTACCCCCGAGGGAAGACGAATCATTTGAAGACTGAATGAATCGGGTGTCACAGAATCTGCGAGTACTGGAGATTAGCGACTGGATAAGGAGAGCGGATGTTCAAGTGGAGCGGAGAAGATTAATTGAGGCGGTCCAGGTTCACCTCGGACTATATTGCCCAGAAGAAAAATGAATCCATCAATTTGGGTTTGTCGTTTGTATTGACCCCACATAAGCCTAAATTGATAGTGTATTATCACCTGCTTCCAAGGAATCATCATTTAAAATACAACATATGATATTATATTTGAAATCCCACCACGTAGACGGTATAATTATCATTTGACTTTGAAGTATCATCATTCCTGTCACAACATTACATTACATTCCACAAACATTTGCTAGGTATTTCAAAAAATAAAAATATTTCATTACATATTGTAATAAATTCTATCTTAATAATGTAAAATTAATTGCAATTATTTTTTAGACATTATGAGACTTATACATAGTAGACGCCACTGGTATATTGAGGAGGTACCTACACATTTCTATATATACATACACCGTCAATCTACTTTTGTCGAAAGAGTTCGCTTAGCTTGCTATTATCACTTTCATTCACCATTAGTCACATTACCACCTCCTCGCTCACTCTTCAGACACCGAAAATCATTCTTCAGAACAAAATTCACATTGTTCACGTAGTCAGAAGAGTCAAGTGTCAGTAGAATCAGATCAGTGTCGGTTGAACCGTGTTTCGCGTGTCGAGAAGTTATTTTTGTTTCGTGCTGTCAGAGGTATTTTCTTAAAGCTGCAAACACCGTAATTATTGTAAGTATATCAATACATACATAAAATTAAATGATTTACTATCGTTATTATTCCGCGAATTCACAACACAACCCTGCAACGTTATATTTGTTATAAAACGCAATGCATTTAAACCATTTTATCTAATTACTTTAGTAATGAAAAAATTGACTAGCTTTATGATTTGACCTAAAGTTCATATATACTATTTTCACTCAAATATAATGAATACTTTTAATGAATACAGCAGTTTTTTTTTTTATAAAGATTCATTTTCAATATAAAAAAATTAAAGTTGATATTTCATTTATAATTCAAATGATTTTTACATTCGCAAAAAAGTCACACAGCCGGGAATTATCTTAGGGTGGCGTGGTAAAATTTTAAATAAATAATGTTCTGTTTAATATTAATTAGAGGTTACGTATTTAGAATTTAAAATTATAGTTAATCTTTCGTGGGAAATTGCACAATCATGAAAAAATTGCATTTATTTGAATCCTTATTTTGTTCGTATTTATAATGTAATAAATTAAGTGTGCATTTGAGGAAGACTTAACCCCGTCTTTGACGTGTACGTTTACCTATAATATATAGATATCTTTTCTAATAGTAAAAATTGTTTACTGAAAGTATAGTATGTATGTAAATTTTTATTTTATTTTAATTTAATTTTAATAACTGTTTATGACAAAATATAAATTCACAGAAAATATAATGAAATTTAATCGATGTAAATTGCATTAAAATCCATCATAATTGTAGGTAATAAATAATTCAGTATCATACAACTTTATTTCTTATCGTTTTTATAAATCATATACATATATGTTTTGCGCAAATCATTCAATAAATTAATTTGTATTAAGTATATATACATTCGTATTAAGTTTAATTAAGTATATATGCGAAAAATTTGTTAATTTTTAATTTAATAATCATGAAAAATATTGTGCACTAAACTTTTTAAACGTTTCTCCGAAAAAAAATCCTTGCGTGTATTGAAATGAAAAATTCTATAGTGATTAATACATATGTAATTTTTTATTACTAATAAGCAATTCTGATACAAATGCACGTATAATTTGCATTTAATAAACAATGGCACTTGAAGAGATCTAAAATGAATTATCATCTTCGATGAATCATTTGCACAGAGCCGCTTCGAGAGGGTCCGCCGCCCTCATACAAAATCTAAAAGTGCCACTACATATAAACCGGCCATTGTTATTAAACCACACATAATAATGCAAAAGAATAGAAAAATGTGAAAAAAAAAATTCAAATCACAATTAAATAAGTACCATATCAATGCGGTCACCAGTAAACATATATTTTGTATGAAATGTAATTCATAGTATTCATAATGTCACCTTCTGTCGTCTTAATGGTTCAAGTTTTGCCCTGGCAAACAGGGGAATCTGAGCTCAAGTCTCGGTAGGTCGATGTCAAATTTAGTTTTTATTGTTCAATTTTGATAATTTATATGGCATGGGTGTTTATGATGCCTATTATCTTCTTATTGAGTTGATCTTGAGTGACATTAAATAATTCTCATAGAGTTTATCTCGTAGTATATTCCATTTTTTTAAAAAAATGCATTGAATATTATCAGCAATTTCAAATATTTATATTTTAGTATTTAGGTACATAGTAAAGTTTCATATTATTCGTAGTATGAATAAAACGGCGTCGATTTGTGTTAACGTTAAATAGTAAGTCATCACAAGCAATAATAAACAATAATATTATATAAATTAAACACTTTTTATAAACGTGGACTTTTTCGGTGATTTCAAAACATTATTTCTAATACCTCAGTTGATTGTAAATTTAGCTGTGAAAAACAGTCCGTCCCAGTTTCCAGTAATACTACGAAGCTCTTGCGACGACGTAAGAAATTTGGGCGTTATACACCATTATATCATCATATTATAAGTAACAAATCGATAGTTATGAGTAAACGGCAAATAAAAAAATGAACTTCTATATTCAAGCCTCTAGCCTCGATATGTTATGTAACATTGAAAATTAAAACGTCCACCTAATTACAAAAAAGGATATATTATACACACTTTGTCAAAGTCAATAAAAAGTATGTGCCTATTCTATGGGTTATGTTCCAAAGCTTACAAAAAAAATATGTTTAATCTTAATAAGCGATATATTCATGGATTGGAGTATTTAAAATCTGATTGAATTTGGTATGTAAAAATTAGTTTTGCTTATGTTTATTTAATTGTATGGTTTATTAGCTAATAATTACTTTATTTAAATAAAGAATAGAATAGAAAAAATAATCTTAACTCATGCTTGAAACATATTATAATAACCTTGTATGCGGCAAGTATTGAAATGTGTATATATCGCTTTTTGTAACTAGACACTTCAATTATAATATCAAAACATATATCGAGACTGCGGAAAGAAAAAAGGACGTAACCCTCAATTTTCAAAAACAGCTTTTTTTCGATAATCACAATGTATCACTTGACACACATTCTATCAAAAGGATACAAGCTGCAAATGCCGAATTAGTATTTAAATTTAGCTTTTAAGTTTGAAAAAAAATAAAACCAAGAAAAAACACTGAAATAAAGGTTGCAATTTCTTTAATTAATATTAGGTTGTGTCAATTAAACACCAGTTTAGAAGTCTCCGTGCACTTCAAGGTTGTGTATAATTCATAACTTGCATATGTCACAAAATCATCAAAACACGTTTTTGGCGCCTCCTGTAAAATTTGATATGTGTAGGTTACGTCCTTTTTCCTTTCCACAGTCGATATGCATTTATGCCAGTCTGCCACATATACATATAATTAGAAATTAATAGGCAGGGACAATTGCCTGTTTTGAAATCTGTATTGATAATATTTACCGATACAAATGCTTTTTTTGCCAAACTGGTACAATAAATACACCAACTGAGTTATTCCAGACAAAGAATTGATATCCAAGAATCTCATTTTGTACTTACCTTATTTTTGTCAATTATATTACTTACCAACTTTTGCCTGTACTATGGCGATATATAAGCTTATTAGATAATAGGATGTCGGGAACGTGATCGAAAAGTCAATGTCACCGGTATCGGTTGCGGTGACACGGAATCCCAATACGGACAGCTTAAAAAAATAGTTTCTATAATTTTATTTGATTGATTGGTCGAAGGTATGGATGTACGTTATGTCTCTAATTCCCCCCCTCCCCTTTCATGCGATTCTAAAAACGGAGAGTAGCAAACCACTAATCAGTGGCTCGGCTAGAAAACGTCACGAAAGCCCCTTTCAGCAATTGGTTATAACAGCGTTTCCCAAACATTCCCCCTGCGACCCGGTTATTTTAATATTTCTCCTTCGTGACCTACTAAATTTGTTATGGCCTATATTACCGGCCTATAGGTAAAATAAAACAGTATATTACAGTCTTTATATGTTATAATACATAATACTTTACTCTGATAAACCTATATAGAAATCAAATGTACCAATAATTTATTAATTAGAGGTATTACGAAATTATATAGTAAATATACAGATTTATTTTAGGAATTTGGTGACTCGGCATTTTGCTTTCTGCAAACCGGTACCGTGTCACGACTCATCATTTGGGAATCGCTGGGTTATAATATAATATATTGAGCAAGTAGAAATCTGGTCCCCCCTTTTTGCTAGGCCTTCATGCATGTTCTGTTATGAAGAGGCTACGCCATTGCCTTTAGTCCTGTCCTTGTGTTTTTACTCTCTACGAAAAAGAATGGTAACAAGTATTCCTTTAGATCAGGGGTTCCCAAAAATTTTATGCAATGGAAAATGGAACACTTAGACAATCTGGAATTTGAACGGAACACTTAGCTTTTTTAGCTTGGTTAATATTCCTAATATTTAAAATACAAGTAAATATGTTACTGAAACACTTTATGATTAATTGTTTTTTTGCTTCAAATCATTGTCACTGATTAAATCAATTAGTTTTTTAATCACTTACGCGAAGTATACTGGTTTAGCGGTCACAGAAAATGGATTCTGAACCCTGGAATCATCCTTACTTGTTATCGAAAAATATTATAGTGTTTTCAAGTTATGTAGGTGTTCGCGGAACACCTATTCAGGTTTCGTGGAACCAGTGGTGTAAGAAGGGGTCCTGCCACCCGGGTCGTTACCTGCATTTGGCGCCCCCAATATTTCCTCTTATTTTGTTTTTAAATAACATTTATCTATGAACAAGTAGTATTTACTACAGGTGGCTTATTTTTTTAATGTATAAAAATAATTTCTCGTAAAATATTGTATTTATTTTTGAAAAATCCGCCCCTACCGCATCCCCCTTGCTACACCACTGCGTGGAACACCAGTGTTCCGCTGAACATAGTTTGGAAAACCCTGCTTTATATAAACAACTTAATGTTAAGATGGTTTCGTTAGCAGTTCACATGGTAAATGTTGGGAGCAGACATGACAGACATTGAAAAAGATATGTCCATAAAGTGACGTTAAAATGTATGGGTGACAAAAATATTTTTTGAATAGAGTGTCGTTGGATAAAGGAGCCGCCATCGTTGTTATCATAATGTGTATTCAATCGATTAGATATGTGTAGATACTTGTTAACAGTGTCTGCACGTACTGGGGGTTTTCCACTATTTAAAAGTTCGTTTCTATTCAATAATAGATATTAATTTCAATAAATTAATTTAAAAATAAAAAAAAGATAATGTCAAAAAGGCCTACATCAGTTTATTGATAGACTCGTATTCGACAGGAGTGCATCGAATTGAGGCGCCGGTTCGTGGAACAAACAGTTTCGGATTTTTTTTATGTTGAGCCATCCTGTTAGTAAGAATCATGACACACGCTAATTTTCTACCGGTCATAAAATTCCAACAAATAACACCTGTCTTATTAAAGGCCAAATATATTGTAATCCTACAATTGAAGCCGTATAGTACTTCAACTTTTAACTACACAGTGGTGTAGTGCTGAACTTATTTTGAGTATATTAACATATACATATTCGTTTTAATTTTCAGCATGTTCCAAGGGAGCCACAGAGAAAACATATGTTTATGGCAGTGATGCAAAAACCGCGGCCTTTTTTGAATTTTGTGGCGGCCCTTAATTTTTTCTGAAACATATTTTTTTACGTAAAAAAAAAATTAATAAATTTAAGTAAGCTTTTTCTTCAATGAAGGAGAATAAATCGGTTCATAGAAACAGGCTTACTGATGGAAATTACTGATGGATTTGATTGTGCGGCTTAATACTACAAATATTATGCCAAATAAAAAAAAATAGTTACAAATTAACAAAGACCGAGATCGTATAAACTTTTGAATTACATATAAATAAAACATACATATTTCACAATAAAACGATTTTTAATAAGCAAATACTCAATCCTTTTTTTGCATGGCTTCACGTTTTTGAAATAACACTGTCAAAAATGTAATGAAACTTATAATTCTTTTAATCTTTTTTACACAGAATTTTTGGAAAAGCTAAAAAAAAAAGGTCTCGCATCTTTTCATTTTGGGAATTCCGTAAATTTCTAGGTTTTTGAAATTGGCCAGTGACAAAATATTTTGAAATTTCGGGAAGAGCTAAAAAAACGTTAAAAACTAAAAATATATTTTGAATTTTTTCTCTCTCAATTTTTTGCCTGACATCAATCAATCCCGAAATAATTGTGTCCCCGAGTCTTGAATAACTTATACGCTTATATATATAAAAAAAATGTTATTGGGGCCATGGAAACATATGAGACTCAAAAAGGGCCACGGCCCTAAAAAGATTGAGAAAATATAATTTCTACAATTTTTATCATTGTGAATGTGTGGATGTTGTTTTGTGTGTTCAACGGGTATTTTTTCGTATTGATTTAACTTGAGCAATTTCTGTGTAACGACACTGTAATTGAATTCCATTATTTAAAAATACTAGTAATTTACCTTAAGATTTTAAAACGGAAAGATTATTGACGTTGCAAAATGATTGGACATTGATTTTTCTAGCTTTTCATATAAACCAAGGCTGTTTTTTACAAAAGGAGATTGGGCTGTAATATTCAGGCCACATGCGACCCGCTTGAATTTTTTGGGCAGCCCATGAATGATCTTTCTTTGTATAAAATATAGTTTGTATGTATTGCATTAAATAACGATTAACAATTCTCAAAAGCTAGTCCTGCAGAATTATCTTTACATAGATACAGATTGCATTACATTTGGGTTGTATTATAAATGCAAAATGTTTAAATACTTCACACTGATAACATTTTTTTTGTAAATGAGTACTTAAAATTTCATTTTATTCTTACGGCACGAGTCTACCATATTTTTTTATTGCGGCCCGCTGGAGAATATAGGTTGTCCATGCCTGCTTTACATTAAACAACTATTTCGGGGAAAAATCAACTGCCTGCAACAAAATACACATCTGCTTAAAATCAGATGAAGTATAATTAAAATATTTATATTGTATACATATTCCGACCGAATAAATATTTGAAGTGAGAAAGAACGTACCGGGGTTTGCTCCGCAAGCCACTATTATATTATTATATTGCATACGTTTACCACAAAGTATTTTTGCTTAAATTTTGAAATCAATTTAGTTTTTTTGTGCCATGTTTACTCACAATAAAATGAAATGAAATATCTCAGATATCAACAGAATTTGTGTAACTAAAACGAGAAGTAAATCTGCGCTCGGGGTGGGTAGAGTTGAAAGAATATATCCCAGTCGACACGTGTACAGCAAAACATACATGTATTTAAATACAAATTTATAAATCAATTGAAAATTTAATGACACGTTAAAAGAAAAATGTCGAAATCAAACAAAAAAACCTCATGGGGGCAATAGTGTAGCTAGAAATTTGGGTTTCTCATGCAAACATCTCGCAAGGCCCCCCTTTATATGATTTAAAAAATATTAGACGAGTATCGATGGGTCCTCAATCTTTATGCATTGCAAGACTCGAGGTGGCTACGCCGCTGAATGTGGCTGTAATTTCAGTAGACTTAAAAAAAGAATAACTTCTCACTATACGAAAACTGCATTGCATTAAATATGTAAATTATCATAATATACATATGTCTGCAATAAAAATACTGAGTAAACGAAAAAAAACAATATTATGATCAAGAATGACATATAGATGACAAATTTCCGAGTTGAAATGATGTTCGCTTAGTAGGTACGTTAATAAAGATAACTTACAAAAGAGATTTCCAAACGAAATACCATGACCTTACTTTGGTCTTCGAAAAAAACTATATTTTTTTGTAGTAAACATAACGATAAAATATTTGTATCAGGAACACACTTAACTATATATATACAAATCTTATTAGGAAGGTACACTTAATCAGAAGTTCTCAAATGCGTGGACATAAAACTATGTAAACTGTACGACTCGCAGATATAAAGTTTTTATTTTATTTCCTAAAAAAATGCCGAATGAGAGTTAGCTGATTTGCAGATTAAGCCTTTGTGTAAATGGAAAACATAGTTAAAGTCTTAAATATGAGTTGAAGAAGTCATAATAACTACAAAACATACACGTAACATTTTTACATATTTTTAGATTAATTTAACACATTTTTAGACTGAAAATATTTATCATCTATTACTATTTTTTTTTTAATTTCTCTGGCCTTTCTTATGCCTCATTCTTCTATACTTAAGTTATTGGAAAAATAGAGGTGGAGAAACTGAATTACACCTAGTACTTTCAAGTATGACGTCAGTTTAGATCAGCGATAGTCAACCTTCTTTTCGTCTGTATGCTTGTTTTAACTACATTATGTGAGCCGCGGCATATTAATAGTAAAACGTAAACATACCACATACCTAGATGGCCTCTCTTTTTAGAATTATATAGAATACGATACATAATTACAACGAACAAATACAAAGTTCAAAATAAAATTAGCTAGAGTATATCTATATATATAATTAATTAGAATATATAAAATTAATTTGCATACTCCATTTATGTGCCCCCTAATGGTTTGCGCCCTATGCGGTTGCCTATTTCGCCTGTATGGTGGCGCCGCCCCTGCATGTATGATAACGTAACAGACACACAAATGTTTCGGATGCCCTAAATCACGGTTTATCAACGGTGGGCCATGTGGCCCCCCAGGGGGCCACAGAGATTTATTTTTGTTTTGGGGAGCCACGGGCGAATCGGCGATTTCAAATTCGTCGGTGAGCTAAAAAAAAAAAAGGTGTTTCGGAGATACTCTAGGAAAAAGTATACTAAATCGAGGATTTCAAATTCGCCGGTGAGCTAAAAAAAAAAAGGTGTTTCGGAGATATTCTAGGAAAAAGTATATCAAATCGGGGATTTCAAATTCCAAAAAAAAGGTATGGGGGCCACAGAAAAATAAACACTCAAAAGGGTCCACACTCCCAAAAAGGTTGAGAAACACTGCCCTAAATATATTATGGCGAATTTAGGTTGTCAAACGTTTGAGTAGCAATGCCAATGGTAGATCGTGAAATAACAGCAGAATTGTCAGATAAACTGACATGAAATTATATTTAGTATGCAACGCCGCATTTAAATATTGGTTATGTCATATTATGACAGACACTGATTTTAAAGGTGATTGATTGCATGCTGCACATACATGCAAATTGGCATTGTCAACATACGTCGTCACCAGTATTATAAACCTAGTAAATTTAATAATAAGTATGTGATGACTTTTCGATGTTTCATGGAAACGATATATCATATATCTACACATTGTGTACAAATAAGTTTCAAGGATTATGCTGGTGTGTGGGCATATTTGCATTATCATTGTAATGCAGTCAGTGGCGGATTACCCTAGAAGCAAATAAGGCGCGCATTTGGGGCCGCCAAATCATAGGGCTTCAAAAATAGCTTATATAATTTTTTGATGTTTTTATGTAATCCGAAAAACAGAGCCTCCAAATTTTATTGCGTCTGGTGCATCTCTTGTGCTTAATCCGCCACTGACCGCTGACTATATTAAGTGATTACAGCTCTGTTGATAAGTCACTTAGTGATTTTAATTTGTGTGTAGGTTGCAAATATACATTGCACACTGTTGCACACCACAAACATTAAACCACAGTTGTACAATTCCAAAACTTATCTCCAACAATAATTGTATGCTCAAAACTATATTGGTACTATTATTACATAATAAAACAGGACATTAATAACTGAGCATTATTAAAAAAAAAAATGCTTATGCTTATCAAATAGATAATATTGTTTTATTAACTGGGGCAAAGGTTTGCAATGGTTCAATTATTCAAATACGTTTTTTCTAATTTGCTTAAATTCGTAACCTATTATAAAATAATAAATAAGGTCAAGAAAAACCGAACAAACACTATTATAAATGAGTCAGCAAAGATCAACGAGAATTTGGGAAAAATATCTTTAATTATTAAATGAAGCATTTTCAAATTCACCTTAAAATATTACATTCAAAATCCCCGTTGGTGAAGTTCATTGGAATACGCAAACAAATTGACATAATTTTGTTTAATACTGGTTTTTTTTGTATGTTTTCAAGTAAATATTCAGTTATTTAACACAAATTGTTTTTTTAAATCTCTTTGAAATTGTAAATGAGTAAAGGGTATGTATATTCTCGCACCAGGGAGGCTTGAAAGTTTGATGGTAATATAAGAATAATAAATTTCTTTTGATTTCATTTAACCATGTCTTTCCTGACGTAGAGTTTATGGACTCTTAATGCAGTTTACCTCAACAAAATTTTATTCTCTATGAGAGTAGAGATACAAGCATAGAGCTAGGACAGGTCTAGTGGTTGGCTAATCGCTATCTCTACATCCCATTTTGAGTATCTGATAGATGGTGAGAAGGGATTTCAAAACACACAACGTTAACCACAATGAACGCAGCAGTTTCATTTTTAGAGTACATATACTGCAATTTTATAGTTTTCAGACCGAGTATAAATTTGCAGGGTTTCCTTCAAAAATTAACAAAGTAACTATTTCAACACGTCTCCAACGGATCAAGCCCACTCCCATTGCGGACATGAGCAACCTCTAGTTTCTTTGCTGTAAAAATTATCCTGTGTATATTATTTTATTATGAAATGTTTCATAATATAATATTGCAACAAAAAAGAGATCTTTGATCTGATAATAGTATTTGTTTTCTGATAGTAGTTTCATATCAGAAAATAATCTTGGCACTGGTACTCTTATCAATGTGTACATAATATAGTAAAATAAATATAAAAAAGGCTTAAAATAAGATTACAAAAAGCAGACATTTGAGTAAAAACCGAGAATTTTTGTAAAATTTGCTTACAATTATTATTCTTATCTATTTTTGAATTCATCGAGTTCAAGAATTTAAAATTCATAGATATTTTGTAAACGCTTAATTTTATTAAATCTAGCATTAGCTTTTAAATATATAATTAGGAAACACATAGTTAAGTACAGGTAGTCCTCAACTTATGACCGAGATACGTTCCTGAACTTTGGTTGTAAGTCGAATTGGTCGTAAATCGAATTTCATACAAAATATCGTCAGTAATTTTCCACAACCTGATATCTCAAAAAGTAAAAGTTTTCAGGAGACGCATAGATGTAAATTATTCCACCAGTTTACTGCTCAGATTTTTTTTCTGTGAAATATCCTGCCATTGCGCATTAAAAAGTCATATAAGACTAAACTTATCAGAGTAAAAATTAACAAAGTTAGTGCAGATTCTGGTGAATACAGATGACATTGATGTCATCAACCGTTTAAAGAATGAATCAATAACCAAATCATCAAAACGATAGACGAGATCTTGGATCCCTGGTTAACTCGATAGCTGCCACAGACGAGATATCTTGTAAAATTTTTCATGCTTAATACGCCAGAGACGAGTTATCTCGTCAATAACTAATTAAATTAATAATTGCAAATTATAGCCGGCGTGCTAAGTAATTACTATTAATTATCTACGGCAGCTAAAAGGCTAATGTCAAAGAAATTAAAAGGAGAATTGTAAGCAGTAATAGATGCTTTTACAGACTGCATACACAGTTCAAATCCTCCCGCTTATAACGAAATACAAAAGTATGCATCTAAAAAAACCCTAATAAGATCAGTCCCGGTATATGGATCAAAGAAATGACACTTAGTTCTATGGACTCTCAGAAATTACAAGTGTTTGAGTGAAAGATTTTCAGTGCTGTTTACGATCATGGCATCTGGTGACCTTGGCACAACCGTAAGCTTAATAACCTCTACGGTGTGCCAGACATTGTCAGATTTGTTTAAACTCAACACCTACGCTGGGTCAAACATATTTCACGCATGGATGAATGTAAACCAAAAAATGTGATTTCGCTAAATGGATGGGGTGTCATGGGACCTGCAAATGCCGGAGGTCAGTGACTAGCGTAGAAGGGCGGAGGATCAAGTGGAGTAAAGGATTTTTTTTTTCAGTCGTAAGTGTGAATTGTTGTAAGTTGAACTGTCGTAAGTCTAGGGCAACCTGTATTTCATTCTACAAAAATAAAATTAAGTAATATAGCTGATAGTTTTTCCACACCTCGGTATTGTCATGAAACTTTAAAAGAATATGCAAAGTATTGGGGCCATCTGGATAATGATTCAAAATATCAGTTGTATTCATTCAATGTATTAACCAAAATATGAATAAATGGCTGTTTTATTTGTATGCAAAATGCATTTTTGTGAAATCCAACGTTAAATATTCCTTAACTTTATTTAAATTTCAAATAAGTAATATGATGTAACAAGTGACTATAAATGAATGTGAATGACTAATACTTGTGTTGAAACACTAAAATTATACAAAACCTACGGATATTTTTACTTTTTAAAATATTTTTTAATATTATTCTAGCATCTGTGGTTGTTTTGTATTGAAGAAGTCATTAGTATATGGATAAACTGTAAACATAGTTTAATTTATCTATATGCGTCTCTAGCTCTATAATAATTCATATCACATAATTTATAATAGAACATAAAAGTCATATGAAAACAACACTTTTCTTAGAAACGATGCGCCTTCACACACTTTGCATCGCATCATGGCACAAAAGTGTACCGTGACATAGAAGTTGCAGAATAAATTCACTAGCTAAGAATCATGTATTTTCACGTATTTTATATAGTGAACTATCTTAAATGCATTCTGAAGAAATCTCTCAAGTACCTTCTGACAATGAATAATAAATATATTTACATTGCTCATAAACAATTATTATTATTTTTTATCACACATACGTTATTTACGGTTTGAATGTAAAAACAGAATCTGTTATTGATATAATGCCATATTGAACCTCGTAGTTGTCAATAGAATTACAATTTTATTAGAAAAAAATAGATTTCGAAGTGATGTGATCGCTCGTTTTTTTAAATTATTTGTGTTTGTTGATATCATTTCCAAGTGATAACTATTATAAAATAAAATACGTTTTTTTCAGACCCTCTACTGAGCAACTAAAAACATGTCTTCAGTCCAGGTGACAGTAGAGCAAGGTGAATTAAAAGGTAACACATTCACTTCTGCAAATGGATGCATATTCAATAGTTTTCGGGGAATCCCTTATGCAAAGCCACCTTTAGGTGATTTAAGATTTCAAGTAAGCATTCCGTTATATATTATATAAAACTTACCTAAATTTCAATCAATAATAAAAACACACTGTCATATAATATAGCTGAACACTAGAATTTGGTTAGTTATAAATGAACTTAAAGTGACCGTTAAAATCAAAGTTTACTCTCAAAATATTTATGCCTGTAGGTTTGTAGAATATTTAAAACCACTGCTATAATGATAATTAAGGCACTATTTATATTTAACTTAATTATTTCATCAACATCTATGAAAGTTTTGTTGTCGTTTCAAACAGCTCTGGTGAATGCTGTTGAACTAAATCAACGATTGGTCTTTTGTCATTTTGGCTTTCGGAAAATATTTATCAATCTAAATTCTCTTATATGTTTCCTAATTCTCGTAGAATCAGTAAACTTTATAGCCCATTATGACCTTTCAATTGATTTTACTTCTTTTAAGGATCCTCAACCTGCCGAATCGTGGACGGGTGTTTACGATGCAACGTTTGAAAGAGCCGTGAATTCTCAAATAGATTTGATATTTACCCAACAATATGAAGGAAGTGAAGACAGTCTTTTCATTAATGTTTTCGTGCCACAATGTAAGTCTTCCAGTGGACCGCTTCCTGTTATGTTCTGGATTCACGGTGGAGGATTTTCAATGGGTTCAGGCAGTGACCTCTTCTACGGCCCTGATTATCTAATCGAAAGAAATGTGATAGTTGTCACATTCAATTACAGACTGGGGCCTCTCGGCTTTCTTTGCCTAAATACAGAAGACAATCCTGGAAATGCTGGTATGAAAGATCAAGTGATGGCTTTGAAGTGGGTCAATGATAACATTGGAAAATTTGGCGGTGACGTTAAAAATATAACGATATTCGGAGAAAGTGCTGGAGCAGCCTCCGTACATAGTCACATTGTATCACCAATGTCATCTGGGTTATTTCATAAAGCGATAATACAGTCTGGATCTTGCATGTGCGACTGGTCTATTCAGAAAAACTCAGAAGGCATTGCATTTAAGCTGGCTGAAATGTTAGGTCTTAAATCAACAAACAAAGATGAAGTCCTACAATATTTAAGAACAATACCTGTTAAACTTTTAGTAGAGGCATCTTTCCATCCAAATTTCACTGTAACTTCAGGTGTCGAAATACCATTCTCTCCAGTTATTGAAAAAGAGAACCTGGTTAAAGAATCTTTTATGAGCAAATGTCCCAAAAAACTCATGGCAATGGGAAGCTACAATAAGGTGCCGACGATTGTTGGATTTAACTCAAAAGAAGGTGTTTTAATGTATCACAAAATTGTATCGACTACCGGTTTAGTTAACCCAACATTGGATCAACTAATACCTGATTTCCAAAACTTATTGTCACCAGAAATAAGAAAATATCTTGGTCCAGAAAAAGCAAAACTTATTGCTGATAAAATTAAGAATTTTTATTTCCCAACAGAAGAAAATGTATTTGAAGATTATGTCGATTTTATGAGTGATGTAGCATTTGTTAAGGATATTAATACATCGCTCAGATTGCTGAGCAAATATTCACCACCGGCCTATTACTACAAATTTTTGTATAGCGGTTCAATGAATGTCTTCAAGTATATCGCCAAATTTCAATATACTGGAGCCGCTCACACTGACGAGCTGGGTTACTTGTTCAAAAGTAAACTTCCGCAAGTGAAAGACATTGTCAGTACACAGGATGATATTTCGGTTATCAACACCATGTCAGACATGTGGACAAATTTTGCCAAGTTCGGGTATGTAAATATTAAAAAATATTTTTGCACCATTTCCTTTCTCATTTTTAAGGTTTACTGTCAACACTTTGTGGAAAGGCATGATATTCAAAAAATAAAATACTCATTTATAACAATGTTATTTTAAATGATCTGATCAACTGATAAGAGAATAAATATTTTATAAATAGCACTGTAATATTGTATCTTTGGTAGATTCGGCAGTATCTTTGTGGAAGTTCAGTTTTGATATTTGTTATTTCACTTGTTGTCATTGGCGGATCCAAGGGGGGGGCCATGGGGGCCATGGCCCCCTCCTTGGGAGAATTTATTTTCCATTTTTATAATTTATTAAAACTTTATTTTGAAATGGGCTCTTTAATTGTTTAGTTTACTATGTTTTATAGAATACATACTTAATTATGTATTGACTATTTTTATATACACCCAATCTTTTTTTTACGCGATACATTGGAGGAAGGTGGCGCGTAAAAAAACCTCACTTTCATATGATTTGATAAATCGGTTCCAAAAATCAAAATATCGCGTAAAAAAGTATCAAAAATGTATGAAAAAAAAAATTGTTCCTCAAATTAGCGCAAAAAATATTTTTTTACGGTGCCGTCCAAAAAAATCGCGTAATTTCAAAATCGCGCAAAAAAAAATCGCATAAAAAAAGGTTGTCATCTATTTTTGAATGTATTATTTATGTATCATGCTTATTTTCAAATTGAATGGCCCCCTCCTGGGACAATTTCTGGATCCGCCACTGCTTGTTGTGTTACAAAATGTGACACATGTTTCGCCTCTTTGAGAAGCATCATCAGATCATCGCAAGGTTTATGAATAAACTTTTTATTCGTATTTGTTAACCTTGTGATGGTCTGATTATGCTTCTCAAAGAGGCGAAGTGCTTGCCACATTTTGTAACACAAGTGGAATAACAAAGTTATCAAGTTTAATGTTATACTGTAATATTGTATTCTCTTATCAGTAGATAATGCTCGTCATGAGCGAAACCGGTTCTGATTATTTAAAATAAAATAAGAATTAGTACAAATGAACGTTTTATTTTTTGAATACCATTTAATTTCTCTGAGGTTACATTCATAATGATGCCTAATATTGATATTCCTGTTTTTTGTGATGTTCTTTGGTTAGAAAACAAAATTGTAAAATGTTCCAATATAGGTACCTATATTCTGATAACATTTGGTTATCTAATGGAAGAGAAGTATAGTGTTCAGAGGTATAAATAAATACTTGTTGATTCAACTGTGTTTTTTCAAATTATCTCAGTTTTCAGGGTGTTTTCTTGAATATTTTAAAATTCTGAATGAAAAGACTCACTTGTCTCGAAATGTTTTTATCAAACATTCTTTTTTAAAAGTTTTTAATTATACTTAAATACAAACATAATTGTTATAGTACGGATTAAATTTAATAACTAAAAATACATTTTTTTGTCAGAATTTTTTTTTTTTTAAAAAGGCATACAATTTTGAATGTTTAAAGTTAAGAAAAATACATAGCATAAACTTTTTGTTGAAATTTCATAGGAACCCTACTCCAAAAGTGTCTGAGAATGTTCCTGTGATTTGGAAACCTGCGACCGAAGATCAACTACACTGTTTGGCGATAAATGCTTCTCAGGAATTAATTCAAAATCCGTTTGCGGAAAGAATTCGATTTTGGGATGATTTAATGAAAATTTAAGTGATATGCTTTAAATGTTGCTGCTTTCCAAATATTATTTTAAATAAAGAAACTAGAGAACTATTTTCTTAATTCTGTTTTTTTTAACAAACTGAAAAAAAAATTGTTATGTCATAGGGTTGGAAATCAATGGTTGAAGTTAAGGAATGAAATAACATTAATGATGTAGTGCAGTGTTTCCCACCAGGGAAAAATCCAAATCCTTTGATAGCTGGGTGTAGCAAGAGCGATTAGTTAATTATTAATTCTGTCCCAGCCTTTTCCTTCTATTCCAACTATTCTCTTTGAAAAATAGAGGCTGAGCGACTGAGACACAAACAATTCTCGTAGATCACGGAAATAGCGAGATTTTTTCATTTTTATAACAAGCTACTTCTCGGGCATACCGAGCAAAAATATCATCAAAAAATCTGGTTGACACCGGTCCACGAAATATTTTTCCAATTTTTACTGATCCGCGGATGTAAAATGGTTGAAGAATACTGGGATATATAATATAAGCCATTTTTGAGGCCCCAAGAGCGCGCCTCATTCGCTCGTAGGGTAATTCACCACTGGTTACAATCCTTAAACAGGACTGATAAAACCCAGAGTGCAAAGCAATTTTTCTGTATGTATTTAAAATACGAAAGAGTTCTTTTTGTCTAGGTTATATAATAAATAGCTATACGATAAATTACCAAGTTTTAGTAGGTTTTTTTTTGTAATCCATATCCACTCTTACTGTGAAGCATATGACCTCCTGATGGAGGTATCTCAACAGAAGCATTTTTTTCTACAATCGATTTATTAGGTTACAGCCAACATAACTTGGCCTTTCAACATAAATATAATCCCATTCCCTCTCTTAGAATGTTCGCTGGTAAAATATTCAAGAAATAATTTCTTCATCACAGAATAATATATGAAGTTTGATAGGCAAACCGGTAAAGCAAAATGTGTGGAAACGAACAGGTAAAAAGGAAAGGTGTTAAATACTTATGTAACAAAGATTTATTGATTATATTGTTGATGAGTTTGACAATATGAAGTACTTACATAAGTGATATTTTTTACATACATATTTAAAACTTAAAATACTCCCTTATCGTTTCAGAATGTCACATACCCTATATAGTTCATATTTAATATTATAACACTTTTTCATAATATTTACAAAAAAAAAACTGCAGACTCACAAGGTTCGATTTTGTGTTGACCAAAACAGTCTTGATTTACAAATAAGTCTATATACATGCAAATAAATCAAATATAATGGTATAAAAAAGGAAATCACTTCCTATGTTACGCAATGTTTTTCATGAAACTATTCATATTTCGTCACTACATATTTAAAACTGATCAATAAATAAAAAAAATTGTTTTCACAAAAAGCATTTTGATGATTGTAAGTAAAAAAACATGTAGCAGAGACAATATGAAAAAAACATAATGCACGGAGATAATAATAAATATTCGATTTGACGCACAATATGAAAAAAGAATATTTGTTATTATCAGATGCTTGATATTAACACTGTTTTGTCAAAATGCTCATTAAGGGACAATTTTTTTCTTCGCGGGAAGTGTATTTTGTGTATTAATATTTTTTTCTGTTTCAATTTCAATTGAATTCACATTGATAGATTTATTGTAAATTAAACCATAAAATTTCACCTTTTGGAGAGAAGTCTAGTATATTAATATTTTTATATGATACATATAAAAGAACAAAATCAATCTTTGTTTAAATAATTAAATTTAAGTATGAAATTTTAATGATAGAAACATAATTTTATATTAAACTTTAGACCGTGTGTAACGTTATCGCACATATGCTTTTTGAGTTAAGCTTTATATATGCGCGCTTTAACCTTTTGGCTACCGTAGAAAAAAGTACGTTTGTACCTAGCACGCCGGCTTTAATTAAATTAGTTATTGGCGGAGTTACTCATCTCTGGCGTGTTGAGCACGAAAAATTTGACAAGATATCTCATCTGTGGCAGCCATCCAGTTAAGTCCTTCAAACGTAAGCGTTGACACTCCCGGTTTTACAGAGGGTCAGAATTGACCTATGGCACCCTCACCATCGTCAACAGGCATAGGAGATGATAGTAAAGATAATCGTAAATTCATTTCAAATTCAATCGCTGCATTTATTTTTGTTGTTTGTGCTTATCGTAAACACGGCCTGTGTCACCGTCGAGCTTTGCTCAAAAAATTTCATCAGTCTGCTTTCATCTCTCAGTTTCGGCAGGTTTGTCATCGGCCAGCGCCTTATTGTTTTGTTCTAGCGTTTCTTTTCTGTTCTTCTTTTTCGTTGTCACTTAACTGCTTGTGACCGTAACGTGTGGTATTTTAAACTTATTTTAAATTGAATAAAGGTACAATGTACGACGATGTATGTTTTGACTAATCTTAACCAATTATCCTCATTACTTCACCCCTTCGCTTTAACGGCTGTTAGTGCTAGTTATGCTGAATCGGTGAAATTGCTTATTTCATGGAATCGGCAAAAATGTGCTTAATTCGTGAAAACTGCAAGCCCGTTGCAGTATTCAAAAAGTAAAAAATCATCCCTAAGAGTAGAAAAATAGTATAGAGCGTTCGCTTTGGAGTGGTTATGAAAGATAGAGATAATAAAATAGATATTTTTGTGTACCAATAATTCATTTTTTTTTCAAAAAATCCACATAATATTACATATTAATTAAATATGCAGCGAGAATAAATTGTAACAAAATAAATTTTCCTTTGTGGAATTGAACTAGTTTATACACATATAAAATATTCTTTCATAAGCTTTCTTTGATTGAATAACACAATCTATGACAACGTAGTGGGCTGTAGGCGTTTGCCGACCTATAATATTGTTAATAAGGTTTTTAAAAAAGAAAAATTGTTTTAGTACAAAAGATATAACTACATATACATGTTTCAATTAACATAAATAAAAAATAGAAAAAAAATACACAGTTGTAAAATATTACCAATATTTTTGTCATATTTTCAATAGTACGATAGAATAATCCGTTCAATAACAGATTAAATGCAGTTATTAAGATTTTTATCATAAAAATATCAGTAAAAATATTTTCTAAAATTCGACTGCTTCATAAAACAAACGAGTGAACTTAGAAAATAGGTAATACTGATGCAAAAAAATATTGAAATTATATAAATTTTACCCAAATTCCGCCCAGGACATTTATTTGTATAAGATAAAAAAACATATAACTATGTATGAAAACGGCGATAAAACATGGAATTTTTGTACATTGTGATTAAGATATATTTATGATAAATAAACAACAGAAGTGAAAAAGATGTGAAGTGTTTTACAGTCAATTTTGTATCTTCTCATAGTGCTGATTGAATTGGTATTTACTAAATCCTCTACGATGAGATAGAAAGAGCATAGTATCAATTTTTACAATATTTGACAATCCTTAAAAAACTGAATACATTTTCTTTGCTATCATTTGATTAAGCAGTGACTTTTCGATTGTTGATGTTTGACTATCATTTCACCGAGAATGATAAATAACATTATCAACAAAAAAACAAACACACTTTTTTATAGATAATGTTTGACTTTAAACCCTCGAATTATTCGATCATGTATCATACTGTTTTCAATCAAGAAGTCACTTCTCATTTCAAAGGTCTCCTGTATTTGAGTTCACCCTAGTGACAAGGTGCAATGCAAGAAGCCTACTTGACGGTCAGGGAGATGAATATTATCAGAATTATAATAGAATAATAGTGTGTAGAGTTAAAAATATTTTCAGTCTATTTTGAAAGGAGAAATGATAGTTTTATTATAAATTTGAGAACATATTGTTATCTATAATAGAAAATGATATTAGCTATTTTTGATAAAATATTTGTACCCTATCAAATTGAAGATGTCAGGGCTCAATGTGTATTCTAATCGAAATATGAACGTACTTTAACACGATATCCTTGAAAGTACACACCGTGAAAGAAATAGTAGTCATTCAAAACAATCAATAAGCCCGTAAAAGTGTATTTGTTGCCAACAATCACTTTTTTTGAGCAGTATTCAGATGTGCGGCCTAATATTGAGACTCGGTATACAGCAGGCGATGCGAGGAGGACGCAAACAGCATGGTGAGGGTCAGAGCGGGCGGATATGAGGTGGTCGAAGTCGAATGTGCGGCGTGATAAGTGACTGCTACCGGAGAAAGGTGGGACGACCGTGACGGAGGCCTCGTCCGCCGCGACCCCCGCGATTCATTCCACCCCAATTTGATGAACCTGTAATGGAGAATATTGACATAAAAATGATGATAGAAGCTAAAAAAAATAGACATATTTTCGTGAGATTGATCAAGATACAAAAGTAATGTCAAATAAATTATTCATTTTACCGGAATATTGACTGTTTGAGTGTTGCATGATGGGAGGCTGGAAGTGCTGCGAAGACTGTTGCCTGTTATAATGTTGAGATAAAGGTGGGGAACTCTCTCCGGCGCCGGAAACTCCTGCAGATCCTCCGGAAGCCCAAGAACCTCTGCCACGGCGACTGCAGAATATACCACATATATTTATATCTTTTTATGCCAAGCTCATAATATTGTGTAAAAAAACAATGTAATAAGCTCCAGCCGGATGACCGGTACAGCTTCCAACAGAGTAACAGCGTTACATTAATGAATGACTATGTATAGCAGAGCATTTCTAAGTACACCGACCCGCACATATAGTAGTTGTGAAGGTCTATTTCTCTGTCTTCTGAACTGATATTGCCTATTTGAGTCAAACTGAGAATTAAACATGGAGTCACACGAAAGACATCATTTGTATTTATCCGTAGTGGAAAATGACTTTACATGCCCATTAAGCCACCTTAACCTTTAGACTGCTGCTGGCTGCTTCATCAGTCTTGACTTGTGGTGAAGTGTTTTTTTATTTTAAATTAAAAAAATACTGGGCATTACAGCTTACGCCAATGCGCCCAATATTTTTAAGTTGAAAGATAATAAAAGAAAAACTTGATGATAATTTTTTGTAAGTCACTCAATATAAATTAGAGGTGAATTGACATCACAAAAACCCACGTACGTCTTAGGTCCTAAATTAAAATTAAAATCTTGAATGAACGTATTTCTTTATGTGAAACTTGAACGATATTTGTAATAAAACACTCCTCCAGTGTACCACAGAGCGTGAGAATAACTCTCTTGTTTCATTGAAGAGTAAAAGTCGGCACAGAAACAGAAATCAAGCAGAAGTAAATATTATCATATACCACTCAAACTTACGTGTGAAATAGAGGAATAGCTGGCATGGAGGATGCGAAGCGGCCGCGATCTGTTATATTGATGCCGCGAGTTCTCATACCCCGTCCTCCCCTGTAAAAAAAAATATTTTAACCATATTTCAACGGTGACAAATTTGAAAGATTCAAATCAAATTTTCAAACAGGAAAAATGGACATAGATAAAAAAGTATAGAATAAATCAATTAAATAAAATCCTGAAGATACAGTCAGTAATAGTCAAATGTAGTAATTTCACCAACTTTTCTACAATACATTTCAACATTTTCTTCATTTGTACAAATGGGAAATATAAGTTTAAATCAAATCTGTATTTTATAGCCTACCAAACAATAAAGGATGATTTGGACAGATGTTAGGTGAGTATATCTGTTTGAATGGACAATGAGTACTGCTAGTTCTCATAAAAACCTTTCAAATCACTGTGAGTATGAGAGTGCTGAAACACTAGATTATGGGTGGGGAAACTTTTCTTCTCGGAAGGCCGCATTCATTTTTCTGATTCAACATAAGGCCGCTGACATTGACTAGGGAATCTTTGGCCGGAAACAGGAATTTACGGTCAGAATATGTCAGGAATTTACATCAATTTACAGAATTACAGAACTGGCCAAAAGGCCGCAGGTTCCCCACACCTGCACTAGATAATTAGACACATTCAGTAATTTGAGTAAGGAATGAAAGCAATTATATTTACTAACACGGCAGTAATTTTATCATAGTAGGTGTCAGTCATTTACATGTTCTGCAGATTGATAATAACTTGGTTTAGTTGTTTAATACAAAGAGTAATAACCTAGCAGTGATGGGCGGCATCTTATTATACCCAGTAGGGCCCGTAGGTTGAGCTCCACAGCCTTCCAAGGCTATGAAGTCATCGACGTGCAGAGAAGGAGGTCTCGAAGTGTTTGGGGGTCGAGAACGAAAAGCGTCAACGGGAGGGCGGCCGGCTGAAGAAGATGCTCCACCGGCGGAGGATGATAATGTCATAGATCCCACTACACAATTATTTGACGCTTGAGATGCGCCGCGGCCTCTCGCTGGAGAAACTGTCGTATATAAAAAAATGTACAATGAAATAAAGTGTGAAAGCTATGGTTTAATTTTTAAATAATCGATACTCAGGATCTCAAAAAAAAAAAAAACTCATTCAACCAAATATTGAATACAAATTTAGTGAATTTAATGAAAAAAATATTTCAAGAAGATTGCAAAAGAAGCTTTATTCCTTTTGCGAGTACATACCTATGTGAAAAAGCATTTTCGTCATTACTGTTATTAAAAGACTCCTTGCAAGTAATCATTTCTGACATTGAACCAGATATTGATTTGTTGTGTACTGCATCCATCTCACAAAATTGTTTTTGTAAGCTTCATATTATGTGTCGTTTTTTATTTTTAAATTGTTTATAAGTAAGTTCCTAATTATTGTGATAAAATATAAACATGCATATATTAATAGTAAAAATCAATACCAAATAAAGATTTTGACAACTAAAATTTCTTTTTTTTCGAGGGTCCGTGGATTATTTTTGCAAATTTAGGGGACCGTGGCATGAAATTTTTTAGGAAGCACTGTTCTAAAGCATGATTTTGTAACATGACTCCGCTTATATAATTTTCAGGTACATTTTATAAAATACATTTATACACACTCTTTGTGATGTGACAAATAATTTTGAAGCGAAAGCGATTAGCTTACTGCAATTCCTGATACAGACAGTCCCACAATTTTTTGGTGTGTGATTATACAAAGAAATAGCAAAATAGATGAAATTATTTTGTATTAATTTAATAAAACAGCTTCATACCATACGGTCTTCTATCTCTGGGGACATGCAATCGTTTGGTTCTAAACATCGGAGGTTCGGAAGGCGGTCTCGGAGGAGCCGGCGGTAAGTGAAGAAGTCTCTCTGACTCAGCCACCAGATCAGTGCCAGTTGGCAAATATAATCGAGTGACTTCACTCAGGTCACACGGAATCTGCAAATGTTAAAAAGTCTATATTATCTTTAAATATATTACTTTATTTGCTGATAGTAAAAAAATGTGGTGATATGCGGTTTTCTATCAATTTCAGTATTTTTTTTACAACCCGAATGCTGATGAACATATCAGTGCACTAAGCGTGCCTCAAAAATTGAATCAAGGTATATACACAAAATTCTTTAAAACATTATACAATTTTTCTCATAAAATTTCGTTACCATCTCTGCTTCGGCAGCATCCTCTTCTGTCTGCGGCTGGACGACCCCCAACCAATAAGCAGAGGCGAGTCTCTCATCTTGAGCATCGCCTTGAATCCAAAGAGCCCTTCCGGAGAACTGGCCGATTAAAGGCTCAGGGGACAGACTGGCCGGAGGGGGTAGAGCTTCTGAAGTCACCCCACCGCTGCTAGGAGAGCATCCCTCCATTATCAAAAGTAACTGCCTCACTTGAGCCAAAAGATCTTCTTCGTTTGCATCCTGGAATCCAAAAGATTAAACTTAATATTTCACTTGAAAAATTCACACTATAGCAAATACTTATAAAAGAAAAGATTTATTCCTTTGACTATGTAATGGTGGCCATACACCTAGGAACAACTTGTTCCAGAACATGTCCTGGAACACAAAATTCACGCCGTATTGTGGAACATTTCATGTGACTTGAGATAGGTTCCCATGTTCATGGTCTGGAAGCGTGCATAGATGCGGAACATGCGTTGCGCGTGCAGCTGTAGACGAACTGTCAAAGTAAGACTTCGGCGTGGCGAAAGAATACTGTTCTGCAAGCAATTGAGCTATACCAAAGCTATAATGTATTGTGGGATACATTTAATTATAATTGTAAAAACCGAATACTACTTGCGAGAATATAAATGTAGGCAGCACTGATCGACATTGGGCGTCATTTTAGAGATCTATTTTTGACTTTGAAACGTCTCCATATTGTGAGAGCTGTTAAAATAAGCGCCTTTGCGTAAGTTATATTACTCTGTGGCATTATCTATAGTATAAGCTGTCATCGTGGATAATAAAATAATTGTATTATACTTATAAACATTAGTAATTAAATTAATTTTTGACATTTTCATATATCAAATTCATATGAAGATTTACAGGGAACATTGTTTTTTGCAGGATTTAATAAACTTTCAAGCAGACAAAGGGTAACATGAAGTAAAGCATATTTATTAAATTTTGATTATAAGCTAATATGTTTTTAGCAATGTTAATTTTTTTTTGAATCAGTACTCTAATATTTATAATTATATCTCATTTTTTCTCAAAACAGAATTTGGCTATGTTCGATCCCAAGTTCCTCAAATGTATTGAAACAATGTAACTAGACATTATGTATTTTTTTTTTATAAAACGTATATTCTTGAATTTTTTTACCTTTAGAAAGTTTTCCAATGCAAAGAGCGGATGCTGCTCTTTATTCTTGTACCAGCCGATCAAATCTGCCATCTCAGAAGTTCTGATGAAAATTGTTCTAGATGAGAACTGAATGCCTTCGGCCGACTCTAATTCGTCGGGTATTGATTGTAATATCTTCAGCAACTCCAAGAAAGTACTTACACATTCAAACGATTCTTTTCCTAGACAGTTAACTATTTTCATAAACAGATTCACAAACACGACACGGTTTTTTTCTAAGCATGTTTTCAAATAATAAAATCCAAAATCATGCTCCGTCAAGAGAAAGTAAGTTCTCAATATTGATGATATTAAACTAAATAAACTGTTTTCACTTGATATGTATTCGAACGTAGCATTTATTAAGGCGGTAAGCGTTTCTTTGGATGGCAAAGCGTTGGCCAGATACACTTCGGATGTCATGGAAGTCTTTGTATTTTCAACGGATTCATCTTGAACTTCCATTTTCAGTGCGGGAGTTTGATCAATATGAGTGAGCAACGTTATCTCCGTATCGCAAAGGCTGCTCAGGATACTCACGACGCACTCTTGAGACTGAATGTGAGGCTGCGATTCGCTGACTGTGGTCATCACTCCGCAGAGTATGGGAACGATGAGCCAGTATCCGTCTTCAGACTTAGGCACGGCCGTGCACTGTCTCATAAGATGCAGGGTGGTGCATTTGACAGAAGGGTGGGTGAGGAGGCAAGCCAAGAAATTCAGCAGTCGGGCCACATTGTAGTCAGCAGGTTCGGGAGGCTGAGTCATGAAGTTATTTTCACCGCACACGGTCTTGATGAGGAGATCGAGAATGGCTTTGCTCACGATGAGAGAAGTGTTCGGAGCCAAATCGGTCAATTGGATGCAGACTCTGCGGAGCAACTGTATTACGGGTTGACAGGCGGACAGACAGATTATTTGAATCATTTCTGTAATATTCGAGGAGAGAGTGTGCAGATGAGCGGACCACAGCCTTCTGTTGCTCACCATGTTGGAGCGTTCGCCGTCGCTGAGGGTGAACTTAGTCTGTATGGGCAGAGGGAGAGGCAACATCTCAGAGAGAATGAGCAGACCAGGAATGAATGTGTAAGGAGCTGTGAGAATATATTTGATGATTTCAGCACACAGCATAGTCCAGAGCGATTTATGTATCGATTCATTTTCAGAAGCGTCTTCGGCAAAAGGTTGAGTGTAAGCGAGCAGAGTTTCGATCGCTTCCCTGCACGACTTCTGGGCTATCTTATGACTCACAGCGCAGCTAGGGTACGAATACATGAGATTGTAAGTCTGCAAAATTGTAGAGACGCCGGTGAGATCTTTGAATTGAGTATTTCTACCTTGGATGACGTACGTCAACATTTTGTTGAGCAGCTCCAGACTGGGAAGGACAATATTGGCTAAATGCAAACCGTGAACGGAAACAAAAGTGGCAGTGTGAAGACTCGGCTGCTCGAAATAGCCGCACAGCTTTTCAAGAATCGAGACAATGTGAGGAACGCCGTCCATCGAAAACAGTTGCAGTATAGCATCTTTGTATTTCAATTCCATATACTCTTGCCTTGAATTATCTCCTAGAGATAACCTTTTATTTTCATAATCGGCAATGCCCAGATGATGTAAAATTCTGAGACCGGTGATCAGATCGCCGGGCGCCGATGTCACATGCTCCACGGAAACTTTGAGAATTTCAATGAGATCGCTGATGCTATCAAAGATGTTAGATTTTTCGAGCGGTTTGAGATAAGGCAGCACGTCTTGCAAATTGGACGCTATGCTCTGTTCAAAGAGGTCATATTTTTTAGCTATGTTCAAAATTCTCCTTCCATATTTCTTTAGAAAGTTTACATCTGAAGAAAACTGCACAGTTGACACAGTCAAATCAACAGCGTAATTTTTAGAAGGAGATTTCTCTTTGGTAGCGTGGAAATCGTCTCGATCAATCTGTTTCGAGTGAATATCTTTTTCGAAGACATTCAGCAGACATAAAATATTATCGCCCATGCTCAAAATGTTTGCTAGAGCCAATTTTCCCATGCCACCGAAACCTAAGCAGTACAGACCGTGAAGTTTTTCAAACAGTTCTGACTCGTTTTCTTCTTTTGCAGATTGTAAATCAAATATTGCATTTATGTAATATATTGATTGGAGCCTATATGCCATTTCGAGTCCGAGCTGTTGTGAAGCGGAACAGTTTCCCGTATCCTGCAGCACCATCAGTTGATCTTCATCACTCTGTTGCGTGAAAGGTTGTAGAAGGCATCTGAATATCAGTTCGCTGGTTTTCATATTTTCAAACAGATACAGGAGGCCTTCGTGACAATCGGCGAGCAGAGAAATGAGATCATATATCGGATTAGTTATAACGGGATAATTGTAAGTGAGCGGGCAGGTCAAAAGAAAGAGGCAAGTCTCTAAAAGTTTATGAATTCTGAAGAAATCGAGAAGCACTCCGTTCATAGAGCTCTTGTTGATATCGAACTGCTTCGAGACGGGAAGAAACTTTCTCGGCTGCGACAATTCAAACGATCCGTTTCGATACACACTGAGCACTTCTTCGAGAGAATTTATGACAAGTTCAATCTCAGTCTCCGATATTTCACGCTCGCCCTCACTGCAATTTTCAGTCGGACTCAAATTGCAGACATGTTCACGCAACTTTTTGAGGAGTTCATAAAAATTGATTTTATTTATCAACGCGTTCAAAGCAAATTTCACTCGCGACAGAGGGTTTTTACTGAGCATGATGATAAGCATCTGATAGCCGTTCTTGAAATCGTTCGTCGAAGAATCAGATCCGCCTTCTGCTTTAACGCCCTTCACAAAGTTCCAATGAATGTGCGGAGTCAAAAAATGTTCAATCGCCTCCTCGGATCCTAGAGATACGTCCAAGGCTTTGAGTAGCATGAGTTTAATGCTTTGAGCCATATATTCTTTCGAATACAGTTCTAAAATATTTGAAAACACGCTCATATCATTTTTCAAAAGCCCAATTACAACGTCCCCGGATTGCTTGGAGGAACAGAGAGCTTCCACCAAACGTATTCCGCACTTGATGTGCCTTATTTTGAATGTAGCCTGTTCCTGGGAGAGAGCCAGGTCATAGTCCAATCCGACTCGGCAAAAGTTTATAAGGAAAGACAAAACATTTCCATATTCGAGGCAACCATCTACCTCAGTCTTTGCCCTGAAAATCTTAAGCAAAATATCACTCTCGTTGGCTATGTTGTTTATCAAAAGAGGCAATTGTTCACAGATGTGCACCCACTCTTCTCTCGCATCTGCGGTGCGCTGGGTAAAATTGGAAGGAGAAAATCTATCTTCAACTTTCTTAAAATCAGCAACTATCTCGAGAAGTTTTCTAAAGTCAACACTCAGTTTGCAAAGCTCTTCAATCGACAACTTCATGACGTCTTTCTTACACTCGACATCTGACGATGCAAACAATGCAGACCGGTTGGTTTCTGTATAAGTCAGCCAGTCAGCCCGGAATGGATTATAGCACTTGAGGATATCATCCACCGGACAATAATCTCCTATGTCATATTCCATTTCCCCAAATGTTCCATCCGCATCATCGAGGATATCCTCATCAGACAATATAGGCTCGAACGGCTCTGCATCAACTGACGCGTTATCTTCCTGTCCAGGTCGTGGCGATTCTGGTGGTGTTCCCGTTTTGGAGGAAGGAGAGGTGCGGTCGTCTGCCGGCTTCGGGAGTGCGTCGGATTTCAAAGAGAGTTTTCGAATCTTGCAACCCTTGCGATAGGTATCATCTCCACTGAGTAGCGGTTCACCATCTCGATCATATTCAGCAACGCCCTCATCAGAGAGAACGGAATCGACCGGACTGAGATCAGTTCGGACTCGGGTAGCGTCTGGTGTTCGAGGACGGCGGGGTGAACCAACTGGTGGTGTACGCGGTCTTTTCCGTGGGTCATCACGAGTAGGAGAGTGGGACCGGCAGTCGAAACCATCCCTTTCCCGCAACGGAGCTGGGGAAGTGGCTCGCTTGTCACGGCGCCTTTCATAAGAGGGAGCTCTCTTTTCGAAAGGAGGTCCCCTCTCGCCATACGGAGACGAACGTCTCTCATAAGATGGAGCACGGCGCTCATATGATGGCGGCCTTTTCTCGAAAGGAGAGCTACGCTTCTCGTAAGTAGAAGACCTCTTCTCATAAGACCCTCCACGGGATCGTTCGTATGAGGGCGGTCGAGGTCTCCGGTAATCCTCACGCTTGTAAGACGGTCGATCCCGAGATGAAGGCCTGTCACGATATGCAGGGCTTATGGAGCCATCGCGACGGTAATTGTCTCTGCCAGATGGGTAATCGCGCTCTCGGCTACGAGATCTGGAATACCTCGGGGAGTCTCGACCGTGGCTTCTGGTGCGCTCTCCGCTGACAGATCCTGCAGGGCTTCGTCTCGGCCGATCATCATCTCGAGATCTTCCATCCCTGCGATCTTTATCCTCCCTCTTACTCCAGGCGAGCGAACCGTCGTCACTCGAATGATGATAGGCACGGGGATCTTTGGGACCATCTCTGCCGTAGTAATCTGGTTGGTAAGCTGGACGGTCATAAGCGTCCGGCGGATAGTCTGATGGTGGATAAATTTCAGCAGGAGGTGCCGGATCAGTCCACCCGGGCTGGGCGACAGGAATCGGATCGGGAGGAGTGGAGACCCGCGGCGGAGGGGGTACTTCCTCTCGGCCCACCACTCCTGTCTGCTCTGAGACGCCCTTAGTGATACTGCCGTACACCGCCAGAGTTATTGTCGTGTACCAGCCTGAAATGAGAAATAAAAACATTATAAAACTTGCGACTCAAATAATGCATAAAATCATTCGTTAGAAAGATACTTGTATATTCAGGCAACCCACATGGGGAATTAAAAAATATTCATAGAAGAAATTATAAACATTATAGATCAGTGTTTCCCAACCTTATTCGTGCCACACCACACTTCGACTCTTTGAAAATCTCCATATCCCCCCCTCCCCAAACAAATTCGTAAAAATGCACATAGCCGATACTATCTTAATTTAACTTTCGTAAGTAAATACATATGTACCTATATTATGACACACGTTAAACTCTGCAAAAAAAACATTCCAATCAGTACGAACTTTGAGCTTGATGTGAGTTGCAAAGAGTTTTTAGTTGAGGTATTAATTTGGTCAATTTAATTGTAAATATCCACAGTTTGTGATATCCGGACGATTCCTTTTTTTCAATAAAAAGCCAAAGCCACATTCAACTAAATATGATGGGAATGACAGCAGTAATTTGCGAGCTAAATTTGTCATTATTGGTAATTTTGTTTGTAAAAAATATAAATGATTTGCACATTGCCCCACAAAAAACTTTAAATTACCCCATAGTGAGGCGTACACCCCATGTTGGGAAAAAACGTTATAAATGCACAGCCTTGAATCAAATAATTCGTTAATGTTTTCTCTACTGAAAGATTTATCGCAAAATAACTAGTTTCACACGACATATTTTAGATTGCTTATTTATTACTGTTGGTTGATATTCCCAACTAATTTTTAAAACATAAACAAGCACTTGACTCCCTCTTGTTTAGTTGTATTTGTTTTCATTGGATAAGTTTTACAGGATTTCTAAAATGAAATTTTTAGGCGTAATAGGATTTTCAAATTATATAATATTAGATTACTTCATCACTACATTAATCCTGATTTGTGATGCACACTAACATTGTAGATTTAACCTTTTAGCTGCCGTAGATAATTAATAGCAATTACATAGCACGGCTGTAATTTGCAACTATCAATTTAATTAGTTATTGACGAGACAATTGTCTCTGGCGTGTTGAGCACGAAAAAATTTACGATATCTCGTCTGTGGCAGCCATCGAGTTAATGACACTGGGGCTCACAGTTTAAGAGTTTTTGGTGATGGGCTCTATAATTTATAGTTAACATCGATATATTTATATAACCCTCAAATCACAACATTTAAATTTAAAGAAATATTCTTGGAATGCATCTAATAATGAGGAATTACCAGTATTAGTACACCTACTCCTATTAACATACCTTTTTTTTTACTTTATAATATTTGTTATAATAGATTATAGCATATCGTCATTGATTTTATATTATTTGAGATTAACTCTAGAGAGAATTATAACAGAGGTGCTCAAGGAGACACCATGACATTGATATTAATCTTGCCAAGATTTGAACTGACAACCTTGTGATTGGTAAACGTCGCTGTTAGTGTTTACCTTCAGATGCCGGCACTACGGATGTAATGATGAGCATATGTGAACACCTGCAGGGCTATTCTCAAATTTATTAGGATTTAGACACTAATGACGGGTGGGGGTCTCTAATAATTTTAGTGTTTCTTTTTTACAGTTGATAAATTCTGGCTATGTTCAATGTTTTTATGGTCCCTTGAAAAGCTATCATAAATAAAATACTGACCCCTCAGCACGAGTCCATCGGTGGGTATCTGCCTCGGCTGGTCGACAGAACCCTCGCAGTCCATGTGTATTCGTCCATTTTGGCAATATTCTAAGCTCCCAAGAGTCTCAAAAGTTGATGCTCCCGGTTTGCTGAGGTCGTTAACAAAGAAATCAATGTGAAACTGTGTGGGATTGGTCGCGCCCAATCTAACTCCGCCTGGAAAATCTCCTTGGACGCGAGCGCCCAGAGGAATTATGCGCACTTCCGCGACATACACTGGTTTTGGAAATTGAACCAAATCCAAATTTAATTCCTGAAAAAAAATATACGCAGTGTTATCGTTAAAACATTTTTAGAAACCCATATACCAATAACTAACTTTTAAACAGTGGAGCAGTGGTAGTCAACTTGGTTCCTACAACCCACTAGTGGGCGTTCCAACTTTCATGGTGGGGGGTAGGGGTTTTAAAAACACTTAACAAATCACCACTACTGTGGAATCGGTGGGCGATTACAAAATTTTACTACTAACAGAGATACAAAGGAGGGCGGTATAAAAAGGTTGACTACCCCCGATTTAGAAAGACCAGCTAGTATGGCGAGTTTCGCGACAGGATCGCATTGATTTACAATAACATTATACAAAATATGAGATTAAATAAGTAATGACTTCAATTGAGATATAGATATTTTTGTTGGGAAAAACTACTTCTAATACCCAAAGTGTGTGGGCAGATAAAGGTTAAATAAATAGGGGAATTCGACTCAAAAAATACCTTTGCTTTGAATATTCAAATAAAAATAGTAAAGTTACCAATTACATATTACTATTAAAAATATCAAATTTATTTCAGATATCTGTATATTTTTGGGAGAGCTTCAATAATAAACAATACTAAAAACCCATTTTGGGGCAAAAATAATACTTTAAATTAATAATCTAGCAACCATGAACTATTCGTATACATATATTGTGCTGTGAGCATGTACAACTAGTTTACTATAAGACATAACAAGAGAAAAGTGTTGAAATTTGATTCTGCACAAAAACATTTCTTGTTTTACTAGTTTCATTGATAAAAAACAATCCAATAACAAAGTAAAGGTAAAAAATAAATGACCACCATTGAATTAATATCGTGATGAGAATACAATTTACACGACTAACTGAAATATGAATACTGTAAATATAATCGAAAGATTAGACAAGCACAATACGTTAATGTAAAATTAGGTTAAAGATTATTGAATTTTGATCTGGAACGAATGATGTCGATTCAGGTTGCATGTTATAATTGCAAAGTATAATTAGGGGTAATTCTGAGGTTATACACAATGTGTACAATGTAATATATTTCAACAGTGAAGAGTTTATTTATAAAATAAAAGTGACAGATCATTCGGATATTGGATTTGACATTAGAGATCACAAAAATATCAAACATAACTGAATATTTTACAAATTCGATAAAATCTCATTATTACCTCGCTAGATTCGTGAGAAAAGGTATCAAAAAATAGCAAATCCGAAGATTCAGCCATATTAGCGGCATTTAGGACATGCTGTCATTTTTTCATGATCGATTTCGGTTTAGGTTGAATGAGATGAGAATAGAGAATAACCAAAAACTCTATGGTCATAGACGTTAGCAGTGCTGCCTGATTTGCGACGTATTTCGAAATCTTTTCCTTTAATTAATGTTTATGTTTAAATTCTCTTTGCAATCTGTTTGACTAAATGAAAGATCAATGGATATCACATTTGAATTATTTTTATTTTGTACACTTCCATAAATTTTGTCGATATCGACCCGGGTTTCACCTTTCGGTATCTTCTGGTTTTATTCACAAGTGCATTCGTGCACTGGATAAAACCAAAAGATACCGAAAGGCAAAACCCGGGTCGTTATCGACAAAATTTATGGAAGTGTACAGAATAAAAATAATTCAAATGTGACATTAAATTTCCATTCAGCATCTTCACTGAAAATTCTAAAGTATGTCAATGAATATGCTTTTATTGTCGTGCAATTCCGTGACAGATTTAACGAAGTAAAAATATATAAATAAAATTGAGCTGACTTTATGAAAAAATATATGTAAGTACACACTTAAAACATATTTTTTATTATTTTACTGTGATAAATAATCTCGGCTTGATAATAATTTCTGCATGATCGGTTAGGGTATTATAGACTGACCAAAAGCTATTTTATGCCTATATTTACCATATTATATAACATATCATATTATGACAGTTGGCAAACAATTTTTGTGTATGTATTTTTTTTGCTTGCAGCGGCGGCTATTTTTTTAATTTCTGTGGAAAGCCACAAAAGTTCTGATAAAAAAAAAATTCGCTGACAAACGTTCTTTTGTCTCAGATTCAGTAATTGACCAAGGATATAAAGTATTTATATTACACAATGAAAAACATATTTATGTTGGCAATTATTACTATTATAATAATATTTTGCTTAGAATTTGTGCATCTAATAGAATCCATAGAATTGTGAATTGATGCATCTATTTTAGCAGGTATGTTGAATTGAATTTGTTTCAAGGGACAGCAATTTTTTTAGCTGTGGTTAAACTTTCCGTTTGGGAAGTGTAATTTAATTTCAATTCAATTATATATTGTGTTTTGACAACAAAAAGCTCTGAAAATAATTAAAAGTTTCCAAAATATAATAAAAAAACAGAGACCTCAAAAATCCATATTATATTGAACTCACTGTTTACCATTTTTTTCTTGCGATGAAACTCTTTGCAAAGCCTGTAATTTTCGAAACACCGAACTTATTTTGAAAGGTGGGTAATAATTATTAAAATATAAAATATATACAGTGGAACCCCCAATTACACTACTCCGTATTACGCACTGGCTTGATATATTCACCGCAAATCCCCCAATTGAACGGTTGCATTCTATTGTCGTTGCTACGAGATGGTCATCTGTGCGGTGCATACAGCCAAATGTTGGCTAGCGTATGTGTATTCGACACGTGCCAGGCTATACACGCATACCCGAGCGACTGTCTGTGTGCTGGATTTTGCGCGCGCTTTGCATTTTATCACTTAGTAACTAAATATTTCATCCATATTTTTTTTCCAAAACTAAGGGAAATCTTAGTTTTCCATAAGATGCACTCCCCCAATTAGACTACTCAAAATTACACGGTCCTGGCTTAAGTGTAAATGGGGATTTTACTGTATAAGTGAATGAAGTTCTGAATATCTGATGGTTTTGGATCCTTGATTCATAAATCTCGTACAGAAATTGTCTATCATTTATCATAAGACAAATTAATACCCTTGATAATTTTTATATTACAATATGTTTTTTCCGTCGTTTTAAATGATATCTGGGAATATAAATCAAAGTAATGTCCCGTAAAATTATACGAAAATCCCTCATTCTTTCGGAAATAGACAATAAGCTTAATTTTATATTTAAAAAGTTTTATTCCTCTTTTAAAAACAAAACTATCAATATTTTTTAATCTATCAGCATTGATCGAAGTCCTTGTGTACAATAGGTAATAAGCGTTGCTTTTGTGAATACAACTTTATGATTGAGTACACAATTCTTTGCCATAAATGATAAATCTTATACCTAGCACACCTTTAATGATAAGTGCATTAATTTATCAATCAAATTGACAGAATTGAAGGTTTTTACAATTGCAGACGTAGTCAGAAAAATTCTAAGGAATAAATTGGTTTAACAAACAGATTGTTGTATTAATTTTAAAAAAGAGTCAAGTTTTATTTTCCATTTTAGGTAGAATTCGTGTAATACATATTATTGTATAATTTGATTATAAAATCAAGGTACCTATAACGAAAAAGATTTGTTAACCACAAGTCCTGTTCTAGCTCTTCCCTTCTTTAAATTCCCTTTTCGAAAAAGAGGGACGGAGCAAATTAGCACGCAGTTTTTTAGAGATACACTCCATTAGGAGTCAATATGCTCCACATTCCGTCTTGTGCAGATTAGACATGATTTTTTAAAATTTTAATTTGACTGTGAATATAATTTATTGCCTTTCATATGTCGGGAACTGCTTTGGGTTGTAACATTTTTTTTATAACATTACTTCAGTCTACATAACAAACTGAAACAAAATGTGTAGGTTAATGCGCCACTGGCAAGGGATCCAAATTTCTCCATACTCAATAACAAAAAATTCGTGAAAGAAGCGGGGAGGGGGGTTGCGTGACGCTTGTAAGGGGATCTAAATCTGGAGGATTTTACCTAAGTGTTTGTACACACAGTTATGGTAAGTAAATAAAAATAAAATTATAAATTTAAACTAGTAATATTGGCTGAGTAAACGTGTCCACTAGTGGTAGCAAATCTTTTGCATATCATGCGCCATTTTTTGATGTTGACGACTTCAGATAGACCATAAAACTCAGGCACCTTTTCTACCTTCTTAAGTTTACGGTTGGGGTTGAAAAATAGAGAGGGGAGAAAAAGAAATTACTCAATCACGCCCGTTTTTTTGGGGCACTAATCTACAATAGTCAGAAATGATCTCTTGGACGTGAGGCTGATTGCTGTCGTGAACCTCGCTGCCAGCTGTCGGTAATGGACTGACGCTATTGACTAAGTTAGGAAATAATTTATTTTTGTCTTGTAGTTTTAAATTTAGATCATTGAAATGACGAGTATCATCAACTAAAAATGCCAAATCAAATAACCAGTTGTTTTCTATGCGCCGCTTGAATCTGTCTTTCAATCACTCTCAATACAAAAATCTTTCAAGTACCTTTGCAAAAACATCGCATTGAACCTCAATCACATCGCATCTCAATCGTACCACATCTCGTTCACGTTCTCTCTCTCATCTATCTCTCCAGCTGACACACTGTTCACATCCTACAATTACGAACTGATAAGCAAGAAGACTGTATGAGTTGAAATGAGAGCATTTAGGTATTGAAAATATGAATATCGATTCAGTTATCAGCCTACGCCCTACATCAAAATAATAAGTAGTCGCAAAGATGCAATGCGTCACTTGTAATCATCTAATTCAGTGCTTACCAGATTGGGGGCCGCGGAATTTCCCCAGGGGCCGCCGAAGAACATGTTTTGTATTGAAGAGGGCCGCGGATTATTTTTTTTTCAGATTTAGGGGGCCGTGGAATGAAAATGTTTGGGAAGCACTGATCTATTTCGCCACAGTATGGACACCCCTGGTCTACGCAGATATCTTTTTAGCGATTCAGTTAATTTTAACGAGCGATTCGTTCGATTCTACAGCACTCGTCAATCACCTGGTCAGAGACGTCAAAAACGTGACCGATGAAGTGATACAGGTGATGGGGGTGTCCTCTCGGCTGAAGAAATAGAGACGGCTTCTATTCACTTGCTCAATTAAAATTTGTCGGATTGCTCGGCCAAATCCAGTGCGTTGCAATCAAATTGATTTGTATTCACGCCGTTCGCACACTGCCGCGAAAGCGGAACGGAAACGGACCGATACGAAACACTAGCGAATATCAAAACTCTGTCTGCCATGTTTTTGAATGACACAATTCACACATGATGAGGAACGAAAGCGGGGCGAAATCATTCCGCCGAGTGTCCGCGTCAAGTTTGCGCGTGTCGACAGAATTTCGCTGGTCCGCGCGTGGTTTTAAAATAAGATCATTTCTAAAATGGACAATTTCACTGAAAATTTGATTTTAGCCGTAAGGGAAAAACCATTCATATACGTATCCAGTTCATGTCTAATTGATACAATAATCGATTATCTCAAAACAAAAACATCCATGCCACACGAAACAACAAAAGTTGGATAATGTTGATCATCTTTTTTTAAGCTATGCCAATACGTTTAAAAGTTTTACCTCGAGAAGACAGGCGGTATTAAAATTAGATTTAGATAAATTGTTCACTGAGGCCAAACTTCGTAATTTAGATGAAAAAGAAAAAAAAAACATACGTAAGTACTCCTTTGCCTGCGACTTTTTTGATTTAACAGAGCTATCGGAGAGATAATCAATTTGTCTTTATCCAATTCTCACATGAATCTGAACTCATCCCAAAGTATTTTATACATTATCAATGATGTGGATACAAATAATTATTTACTTAGTGAAGATGCCAACCGGTGAATGACTCAATATTTTATTAAACACATTTTGTATAAATAAATAGTAAAAATAAACTATGTAGGTACCGTAGAAAAATAACTATTCTTTCTTTTGAGCTTATAGGTTCTCTCCATTTTCTACGCTGTTTTGTAATGTACAGTTCTATCAATCCATGTAGTTTTTCAAAAACATGAACACTCATTCTAAAATAACCATAAAATTTGTCACATCAATTCTAAACATAAATTTGCGTATTCACCACGAGTTTGTCTTTTTTTATTGATGCGATGAACCCAGACGCTACGCTTTCTTTTCAATGCCATGCTCAATATCAACATTTCTTCTTCGATATCCTTTCACTACTGGTTAAAGAAGTATCTTCTTCAGCAGCCATACTCAACTTGTGGCCCAGTAAGCCCTAATGTGCGGGCCAGTAAGCTCTTACCAAATTCCTCGGTGAGCTAAAAAAAAAGGAGTTTCGGAGATATCTGGGGTAAAAAAATACCAAATCGTGGATTTCAAATTCCTCGAAAAAAAAGGAGTATACTATAAATATGCTGCGGCCCACGTAGATAAGCAAATATCGGAATGCGGCCCGGAGGAAAAAAAGGTTGAGTATGGCTGTTCTTCAGTATCAGAACTACTGTCATTATACATGCTGTGCTATTTTATATTAAAAATCAGATAGGTTGTAGCTTATCGTGACAGTACAGCGAACTGTCAGAAATAAAAAATGGTGTGGATTCGGTTCGCATCTGTCAACCTGTTCACAACGGAGTACTGCGCGAAACCGTTACGAAACCGAGCCGTATGGTAGGGTCCGCTTTCGGTCCGTTTCCGCGCCTCTGTTTGCTAGCGGCGCCTCTCTCGGCCGCGTACTCGGTTGATGCAAAAGAAGTATAAACACGTAACGAAATCTTTATGATTCTAGGAAAAAATGTGGAATTTAGCATTTTCTTAATGTCTCAGATATTCTAAAAAAATAATTCAAAAGTCTTTCAAAAAGACTAAAAATCGAAAACGCTAATTCTCTAGATTTTTCAAGATTTCAAATATTGGAGTAAAAAAGCATATGGAATAATTCTTACTAAGAATTTACCATGGTGCGTGCCCTGTTTGGTATTATAATGTATCCCATTTTACAAACAAGTATTGAAATCTTGAAAATATGAGACTTCGAGTGGGAAATTTTAAAGAGACCGGACGGTGATCATTTACAAAAAATCTTGTTATATTAAATATATCCATGATTATAATTTTGGACACCCTAGTTATCTTGACTCTTTCTTATTGGGAATATATATTTATACATGCGTTTAAATCAATGTTTTTAACGAAGCCGAAGGCCTCTGTCAATCGAAGTCTTACCGCATTGGGAGCATTCTATAAATATAAACTGTCAGCTGTGCTACGACTACAGTAGGCACACGAGAGAATAGTACTATTTCAGGCGACAATGGATTGTTCAAATGAAATTTCTAGCTCATTTATGAAAATTGTTAAGAAATGAATAGGACGATGTTGAAAAAGTCATATAGGACAGTAATTCTTGGCCGAGGCAACGCAAAAAAATATGGAAAATATTTATCATTAAAATGAAATCTTATCAGTTATTTACGGTATTTAAATTTTCATTAAATAATATTCTCGGAAGATAGACTTTCTGAAGTTGTCAAACTGCACCTATCTAATGTTCCGGTTGGTATTGCTTGTTTGCCCCCATTACTTCTTTTCAGAGTACCTATTTAAAGTATTCTTCATAAAGTCTTCACAGTGCAAGCCAGATCCAAATTTTCAAACAAAATGTGTTGTGCGTTATAGATATTATTTCTCAAAAGCACCCATAAAGTTTCGTTAAAATAAAAACATTAGCATGACCGCACAACTAAAAAGTATATAATTTCGTTTGTATTGTCCAACACTATAATATAGTGTTTGCCAAACTGTGTGCCGCAAGAGATAAGGCCTCAAAACTGTTCATTTTGATAAAAAATCCGATATTTAAAATGAACATATTCAATTAAATTGTCTTCGAATTTAAATAAATTCAACATCTAGATATTCACAAAAATATTTGTCACGTTCGTACATAGTGTTCGAAGTGCCACAGGTATACAGTGCCGCTGGTGTATAAACGTTCATATAAATAAGGGGCATTTCCTTTTTTAAGCATTTGTTTGGTGTGCCGCGGAACAAATCCCATTCGCCAGTGTGCCGTAATGTAAAAAAAGTTTGGCAGACACTGCTATAATATAACGTTGTGGATGTTTTCTTTTCTCATTGAATTACATGATCATTGTTTGAGCTTAACATATGTACATAATATTGCACTATTATGGTGTTACTGCAAACAAGGAGGCTTGTAATATTCTTTAGATATTTAACAAGCCTTGACTAAAAAAATGATAAGAAACACTTATTTATGAGATTTAAATATTATATACAAGGAGAAAAGTATCTTAGATACGTTCCACTGAGTAATTTCCAAAAAGAGGTGAATGGTTACAGGGGATGTAGTTATTTATTATAATGAGTTTATTCCCTGCTTTGAAAGTATGTGATTAAATCATAAAATGATGGCAAACCATGTATGAATTCAAAACATATGTCATTGTAGATAATCTGAATATACTGGAATTTCTCGAAGCTTCCCAGCAATGTATATTTAAGCACGTGTAATGTGTCAAGATGCCATCTTGTAATTGCCTGGTAATGGCATATAATTTTTTAAATCTTAATATGGCATTGGCGTGTTTTCATTGATGTAAGAATTCTTGGATAAAAGAGTCAGTAATAATTTACTTGTCACAGCGATTGTCGATGCCGTGTTTGTTTTTTAACAAAGTTTTTTTTTCAATAATAAATTTCTGGGAACTAAATTATCGATACAGGTAAACAAAATAACTTGATTTTATATTTATTATTTTATTGTCACGTATAATGACTTCGAAAAATTCTTATCTACCTACTATTGTAATCTTTATAACGATATCAGCAGAAGTATAAAGTCCTAATGCAATTTTATTAATGATTGGATTATTGTAAACGCCTTCAAGCAGTGATCATCAAATATAGAGTATTTTAAAAAGTATACTAAAAACAACTAGGTATGTATTTATTTATTCAGAATTTCACATTTATATTTTGATAATATTATACCCGGGTTTTATGTTATTTTACAACATTAAAAAAAATATCTATATTTGAAATGGCCGTTTGAAAATGCATATATTTCATGTGTTGTTTTGTGTCAAACCCTGTTAATTAAAAGTCTGCGAACATTGCGTAATTTTAAACAAATTTCATTCAGTTATTATAAGTCATTAGAGGTAATTATCATACGCAATTATAACATTTAAATGGGCTAAATTAGTAGGAAAAACTTATGTTTAATATTGGAAGCTAAGATCCTTGTCTATTCGTGTCATTCGCCTTTTAGTTATGTTATTTTTGTATACGTGTGCGATAAGTTTGTGTTTCAATATAGTAAATGTTTTCCCAATCGGCTAAAAATAGCAATTTATTGAATTATGTACCATAGTTGTGCAATATCGCCAACTATTTTTTTATCATCAGAACTGTATTTAAAGTCAATCAATCATAATAATAATAATAATAAGCAATCAACAAGTTTTATTACTATGTTGCTTTTATATCCAGGACCGGAGCCAACATTCAGGCGAAATAGGCAACCACCCAAGGCGCAAACCATTTCGGGGCTCATAAATGGAATTTATATACTCTAATAATAATAAATAATTGTAAATTTTATTTTATTTTGATATTTGTGTTTGTTCGTTGTAATTATGTATCGTATTTTATATGATTCGAAAACGAGAGGTTGAGCGATTGAGTAACAAACAGTTCATGTATAAAAACTCATGTTTATATACATACATTAGGAGATCATATGCTCCACGTTGGGAGCGGACATGGGAGTATATAAAAAATCGAATGATACCGAAATGTTTTTTTTTTCTAAAAAAAATGAGACGATTTGTCAAAAAGGGGAGCGCGCCAATAACCGCTGTCTAAGGCAGTGCTTTCCAACCTGGGGTGCGCAGGTTTCTCGCGGGGTTCCGCGAAAATTTTCATTCTTTTAACATTTTTTGTGACAAAATATGAACATCTGAAATAAAAATATTTCGGGGGTGGGGAACCACTTGTCAAGGGCGCCAAATAGCCTCGCGCTAACATAATGGACGAAGTACAATATATTATAATTATTAAACGAACTAAATATGCATACATTATGTAAACATACGCAATATAACTTTAAATGATTAATGTCGATAGCTGAAAAAAGTATCTACCTACTTTAGACTGCAAGATTGAAGAGTTCTAAAATTGTCATGTACATACATTTTTAATTTTTATTGGAGAAAATAGAAGTAACTTAAATATTATTTTAAAATATGCCCCAAGTACCAGAGCATCAATTGTTTCGCCATTTATTCTTAAGGTTTCGGTTTCGGTTACGGCACAAAATTAATATTTATGAACAATAAATATCACAAAACAAACACTGTCATTGATATCTGATAACTGATCAAAATTATTGTCACCAAATGCATTTAATTATAGTTCACTAAAATGCGTTAAAGAAATTTAATATGCTTGGCATTAAATTATCATTTTGGCTGCGATAACTCTTATCGCAGAGTTTAAATTGGGCATCGTTTATTGCATATGCCAACCAACACATTTTTGTTTTAAAACCAATCCCGAAAGTTTCGGGATAATTTCTTCTAATCCCGGGATTGAAATGTATCGAAAACTGTACAGGATCCCGGGATTGGATTCCCTAGTCATAGGTTGAGTGATTTAAATCCGTCATGTTTTGTTATATTATTCAAACTTTAAAACAATTTTAATGGAAAGAAGGTTCCAATGACTTGGTATTGTTGACCCTGTAATTTCATTTTTCATCAATTTATTTATGCCACAAATAAAAAAGCTGGCTCGATCAAAAGATCTGTTAAAGCAAAAAAGTCTAGATTCTTAATTGAAAATAACGAGTCTTCAAAATGATATACTTACTGCTTAAATCGTCGTCAAATAGTTTTTTTCGAAGTCGGTGAATCGAAGAAAACATCCTTTCATAAATATAAAACGGGGCAAAATTATATTTTGGCTCGACGTATTTATGTGAGTTACTATTTTCAAGATTGAATATTATTTACTTAACAAATCTAATGTACATTGAGTAATCTGTAAAATAATGAAGTTTCACTATATTGCATTAATAAGTGCACCCACAGTCTATTTTTCGTTACAAAATGTGCTCCCGATAAAAAAAGCACTTTAAATTTGAAAGCATGCGTAACCGACAGAAGAAGTTGTTTTATTTGTAAACATTAAGTACCCACTGTTGCCAATAGGCTGCAAGATTTCATTTTTTTCTTGGCTACCAGATAAGATTATATAATTAATCTTATTTTCATCAACTAAGATAAGTCACATTTTGGGTAGATCATTTCATGATTCCTAATTCACTGTGTTGTGTTTGACCAGTTGATCATTCATCGTTTTAATTGTTGACCCAGATTTTTTTAAGCATTCACGAGAATGTTTGAAAACTATGTGATAGTATCACAGGGAACTCTCAAAGGAAAGACGATAACCACAGATAATGGATTTGTATACAACTCTTATCAGGGCATTCCATACGCTCGACCGCCAATTGGAGACCTTCGCTTCAGGGTGAGTACTGAGTATGCAGGCTTATGATTATTTTTTAAAAACTTTTAGACCTGTTTTTCCTTAACTATACCGGTATATCATGTGTTCTTGAACGTATACATATCGACCCGTAATAGGCAGAAAATCGTAACCGATAATTTATAAATTTTACAGGAGGTTTTTTAAAAAATAATTTCGAAAAAGGAATTCTTTAAAAGCGGTTAGTAAGTAGTAATGTATCCTGATATTATAAGAAAATTGTCTGACTACTTTCAGTTCTCTAAATCAGCGTTTCTCAACCAGGGTACACGTGAAACAAACGATAACAAGTCAAAACACTAAAACGCACAGACCCTAAAAAAAGATCAGGCCAATGAGAGAGAGACAAAATATTTGTAACAATTATTGGCTTTAAATGTAATTTACCCAATTGTGTCGCTTAAGTTCTTTTGCCGATTATAGGTCGATATTACATGTATTTTTACTGACACACGGTACCTACTAGGTACCTATTCGAAAAACAGGGTCTCCAAAATTTATTGCGCCTGAGTCCTCCAAACTAATTAATCCGCCACTGAATATAAGTGCTATTGCTTATTTACGCAAAACAACTCGTGAACGGAGAACTACTTAGTTCTAAGCCAGTGATTTACAAAGTGGGATGCGCGCCTCCCTGGGATGCGTGTACTATTTATTACAAATGGAGGCGCGAACAACTTAAAATACTTCTCGACATGTTTTTATTATTATATAAAATAAAGGATGGGGAGGCGCGAAGATTTTCTTTTTTTTGGAAAGCACTGTTCTAAGTGAAGATTTTTGGCGAAACAAAAGTATTAATGAGGCAGTCTTCTAAGTACAATTAATTGTATTTATTGTTACTTCTGTTTCTCCGAAAATCTTCTCTTAGACATAGTAGAACCTCGATTATCCGGATTTTCGATTATCCGGACTGTTCCAAATATTTTACGAATTTGCTGATTTTTACGTGGCAAATTGCATCCATTGTTGTTTACGTACGTTGTTTTGCGTTGTTGGAAATCAAAGAACCTCAGATGCCTTAAAAAATCAGAAGTCATCCGGTGGAATATGACCATTAGAAAAATGCTTGGATGGATGGTGAAACTTTTAAACGATGGTATGAAAAATTGTTCATTCCAGAAGTAAAAACATTGTGGACAATGCATCATCTTACACATCTATAGAATGTTAAGAATGTTAAATTTCTTCACCCTTAAAAAAAGACTGTTGCTACATGGGAGCAGACAGTTGGAACTCAATAGATGTGTCAACTTTGAGAAAGTCATGGATTTTTTTTTTGGAAGGACTGTAAAAAAGTTCAAGTAACAAAAAAATATATAAGACAATGTAGAAGCAATAGTAGAAATTGGTGAAAAAGTGCTGAATGTGACGAAAAAGATGTAACCGAGTGATTAAATTGCGATGCGAACGATCCTAAATTGCAAATTTTATAAGATGAAAAAATAATTAAAGAAATATTTACGTTAGAGGTACAAGATCGAAAAGACGAAGAAGAGATTTGCGAGGGAAGGGATATTGGTCTTGCACATTCTGAAGCTTTTCAGTGCTTAAATGTAGCCATGAAGTGCTTTGAGAGCCAAGAAGAGTACTGTAACTCAGGACAACTTATAAGTTTAAAAAATAACAGCTAGCTGTTTGAAGCAAAAAACAATAATCGGATTTCTTAACAATAAATAAATGAATAATGAAGCTATATGTAAATGTAAGCAAATAAAAAATATTCATACCGAATGTACATGTCTTTCCCTGTCAATTGTGATTTTTTTCGATTGTCCGGATCTTTCCTTATCCGGACTAAATTCATCCTCAATTAGTCTGGATAATCAAGGTTCTACTGTAGTTCTCGCTGGCTAAGTATCAAGATGAATGCTAGAAATCTCTTTAAAAAATCTGAATAAATAATACGATTACATGCTATTAAGTATTTAGATACACAAAAAACGATAGCAATCAAATTAATTTCACTTTTTTGAAAAACTGTCTTGCATTTTGTGTTGTTTAATGTTTGGAGCTATTATGCTGAATATGGACTAATTTATTTTTTGGCTACTGTCGGGTACTTAGTGCAGTGGTCGACATCGTTGCCTTCTGTGACGGATCTCACGGGGTCTATCATTTGTTTTTGATCGATTTATAGATTTTGTTCGAAGGCATGGGTCTATATGATGTCTGAAAATTCCTTCCCATCCTTCTAATCCTAAAATAACGAGGCGCAGCGAGAGCGATTAGATAATCACTAGTCCTGTTATAAGCCTATCAGTTCTAACTCTTTTTAAAAAAGAGAGATTGAGCAACTGTATAACAAGCAGTTCTCTAGAAAAAATCTGTCGAGATACCTTCATTAGGAGGCTATATGACCGGATACGGATTAAAAAACAAATATACTCGATATTTTGCACTGGACTTATTTTGGGAATATAAAAAAATCTAGTTGCTAGTACTCGGCATACTTTTTTTTATTATTTACACGTTTTCACCAGCCACCTTCGATACATGGCTGAATAAAGATCAGCTGATGATAGCTCTTTTCCACGCGATTTTGATACAATTGATAACTCTATCAATCCATCTACCCCTAATTCGCTTCGTTCCTTTTTGGTATCATTGCATCACTAAATGTTTCTGTAAAATATATTGAAATTCAAGTTGATGACATTTCCCGTATAAAAAATGTCATAGTCCATCGAATTTACTCGAGTGGCTTAAAAATAATAATCTAAATATCAATAAATTGTAATCAAACAATATACTATGATTTTTTTTCAACATAGGATCCTGAACCAGCCGAAGGATGGGCTGGCGTTCTCGATGCAACCAAAGAGAGAGCTGTGTGCGCCCAAGTCGATTGGATTTTTGTGAAGTCACCTGTGAATGTGTACATGGGTGAAGAAGACAGTCTCTACCTCAACATTTACGTTCCCAAGACAGATGCTATAGATTCAAAATTCCCTGTCATGTTTTGGATTCACGGAGGGGGCTTCATGATGGGTTCTGGCAATACTGATTACTACGGTCCTGATTATCTAATCGAGAACAAAGTTATACTAGTCACTTTCAACTATAGAGTGGGTCCACTTGGATTTTTAAGCTTACAGACTGACAAAGCTCCAGGAAATGTCGGGCTAAAAGACCAAGTATTGGCTTTGAAATGGATTAAGCTAAACATTACGCAATTCGGTGGTGATCCTGATAATATTACCATATTTGGTGAAAGTGCAGGCAGTGCATCAGTACAGTATTTAATTCTATCAAAAGCAGCCCGAGGACTTTTTCACAAAGCGGTCTGTCAATCAGGATCATGCGCGAATGTGTGGGCTCTGCAAACAAATCCAGAAGACAATGCATTTTTACTAGCTGAGCGATTAGGCATGAAGTCCTCCGATAAATATGAAGTTATTAGTTTTTTAAAAACAGTTTCAACTGAGAAATTAGTAAAAGCAGCTTCTGAATCATCAACCGATAATAAGAGAGAACTTCACTTCTTTCCGACTATAGAGATAACTGGAACATGTAGCAAACCATTTTTACTTAAACATCCATTGGAATTATTGAAGAACGGAGAATTTAACAAAGTTCCTACAATAACGGGCTTTACCTCAAACGAGGGTATAATTTGGTACTATAAACTAACCAAAATGTCAAATAATATACATGAAAAACAAATCATACCAGATTTCACAAATTTTTTGACAGTAAAAGAAAAAAATATTCTAGGGTCACAAAAAGCAGCGGAAGCTGGCGAGAAGATAAAAGATTTTTATTTTCCGGCAGTAAGTAAGCCATCCTCGACGAATCTGTTTGAAAATTACGTGAGTTTAATGAGCGATTATGGATTCATAAAAGAGATCGACTACTCAACCAAAATGTTTAGCAAGTATTCTCCGCCTGCATATTACTACAAATTTTCATTTCACGGGTCATTGAATTTAATGAAATATTTGTGTGACCATGAATATTCCGAGGCGGGTCACGTAGATGAACTCGGGTATCTTTTTAAAAATAATATTTTGATTCCCAATGATGTTCAACTAACATCAGCCGAAATAGACATGATAAAGACGATGACCGAACTGTGGACAAATTTCGCAAAATTTGGGTATGTAAAAAAAAAGCCTTTTTTAATACCATGGAAAAACTAAAGGAACTATAAAAAGTATGCATTTCATGCGGAAACCCAAGTATTATACTTGCTGAGCATTTTTAGCATACCACTTGGGAACCGCAAGATGTTTATTTAAATCAGTGATGCACAACCTTTACCTTCTAGCGGGCCGAATAAAACAAATTATGGGTTCGGGCTGCAAAGAAAAAAATGATTTAAAGTACGCTTAATCCTTTTTTATACAGAACATATGTACGTTCCATGTAAAACAGCCTTAACACCGTGTAAAAAAGATTAAGTGAATTTAGATAAATGAGTAATAGGTTCCATTATATTATTTTGACCGTGTTATTTCGAAAATAAATAAGCCATGCAAAAAAAGGATTATGAGTACTTGCTTATTAAAAATCGTTTCATTGTGAAATATTTATGTTTCATTTATATGCAATTCATAAATTAATGCGTTCTAGGTCTTTGTTAATTTTTAACTATTTTTTTAAATTTGATATAATATTTGTAAGCCTTTTTCTATGAACCGATTTATTCTCCTTCGTTGAAGAAAAAGCTTGCTTACATTTGTTTAATAAATGTTTTACGTGAAAAAAATATGGTTGAGAAAGAGATTTAAGGGCCGCCACAAAATTCAAAAAGGGCCGCATGGGGCCCGCGGGCCGCAGTTTGTGCATCACTGATTTAAATCATAGTTTCTAAACATAATTTGACTCTCATATTTTCCGTGCTCCCCATATCCGTTTTTTATATAGGCATATAAGTTTTTAGAGACAAAGTGAGAAGTTGAAAGTTTCTAAAATAATTTTCAATTATTTTGGAATCTATCTAACTGCCCGTGGCCTCCAAAGCTGTGCTGTGGCTCACCTACAATTATTTTTTCTCTGTGCCCCCCTTGGGACATGCTGTGGCCTCCGGTTGAGAAACTGTGATTTAAATTATCCAACTAATACAGCACCGTGACTAATATACATTAAACTGCTATGTGCTGAACAGTTCGAAATAGTCGGTGGTTGTTCCTACCGTCTTTCTCATCAGTCAAGCTTTATCTCTGATCTGCTCGGTTAGAGCAAATGTTAATTGCAATTGTCACCTATGACCCTTACCGATGTACAAGTATACTCGATTTGTTGTGTTTTAATTTTTATCTTTTTAATAAATCTCTCATTTGGCTAAAATAATATAGTAGGTATAGTGTCTTTGCCATATTTATTTAATACCTGTGCATATTATTTATAAATGTGTAACATTACGATCATTTGTAGAAATAAAAAACATGTAATATGTCGGCAGGCAGTAAAAACTGATACTAAGTTTTTACCCTACCTATGCTCGTAATCATGCTGAGGTTTTTAATTTTATTCTAACTTGCGTTATAAACGTAAAAAAATGGTTTTAGCCGAAGCATCACAAATTTGTAAATAATATTGTATTTCCAATATTTCCAAGTTTAATTAAAGGTAACGTCTAACAGAATTAGTGTTAACGTACTTTGAAAATAGTGCTGTGAACATATGTATCAAACACATTGAAAATATCAAGAACAAATAATTAGAAATTGTTGATTGAATTTTCATTTATATAGTTTAAACTAAATTATAATATTGTAAAAATGGTGTTGACAGCTTTAAAACAGATTTTTAAAAGCCGAAATTGGTTTCCAAACACAATTTTTTTAAGTCTCATATTTACAAATAAAATTTTGGCGCTTATCTTTTTTAAAAAGATATAACGTACACATTTCTGATTAGTGAAATTGGTTTCATTTTGTCTCAAATTTATTGTACAATGCAATGAAGTATTCAAATTAAAAAATGTTTGCGCCCTGCTTTAAGTACACACCGCTAGTTAAAAAGCCGCTATGTAAGGTAATAAATAATAATTTTCGTATAATTAAATACCAACATCATTGACCAAACCCCTTTTCATACGTTTGTTTTCAGTAATCCCACGCCTAGAAAAACTGAAAATATACCAATTATTTGGAAGCCCATCACTGAAAACGAAATCAACTGCATGGAAATAAATACACGACTCTGCATGATAAACGATCCATTTGCTGAGCGACGAAAATTTTGGGAAGGCTTGATTGAATAAATATAAAAAATGTCTGAGTTATTTAAGTACTTGTTTATCTTAATTTTGATTTTACAATAATTGTGAACGAGAAATTTATAATAAGGCCGAGTGGCCATAACGAATTGTATCCAGTCAAATTTGATTACGAAATGTAAAAGTGAAAAACTTTAGGTTTACCAATCTTCACGTCATTGGCCAGAGTAAAGTTTTTAAAGTCAATTATTAAAACACCAAATAGGAAGAGAACAGCAAAAAAATATTTTTTCTTTACCATAATAGGTCCACAACTAACCAATCGAATTGTACATTTAACTAAAGGTTTCGGCTTCACGTGTTCTTAATTATGTTTTCCAGCAAATAATCAACACTAGCATAAATTAATAATTCCTCCATTTTTTATTTTAACTTTTTATTCGATGATAAATAAATAGTTTTAAGGAAGACATGGATAGATGCAGGGTTAAAAGATAACATACTTATGCGTACTATAGCGTCAACGCAAACTGGCTCTGTAATATTTTACTAACCATAATTTTACAAAATATTAAAACATTATACAAAAAATAATACTGATGAATATTTTCCTGTAATCTTTACATTATAAAATAATAAAAATATATTTATATATTTGACTGTCCGTCAATATAACAACTCCCAAACGTGTCACGGTTTTTTTGGGTCAACTTTGCTAGTTTCAAATTCAAACCTTCAACTCTCCACTTTATGCACTATTATTATTATTTTTTTTAAATATTCATTTTTACTAATTCCACTTTTATTTAATATGATCGGGACCGTTTTTGCTCATGAAAAGCCAATGCTTTTCATGAGCATGACAATTCAACTGATTCATCTGTTATAAACGGATCAGTTGATAATGATCGTCATGAGTGAAAACGGTTATGATCATATTAAATAAAAGTGGAATAAGTACAAATAAGTGTTTGATTATTTAAATATAGTGCCATTCCACCAAGTATTGACAGTGAACACCCTAAAAGTGAACTATTAATAATTCATATACATACTATATTTTGTGAGCTAAACAAGAGGTAGAGTTTACGGTGATATTTTCAACTTTCAACTTGTAACATTAGCTAGTAACAAAATAACACCATAATAAGTAAGATACAAATATTAAGGTTTGCAAATAAGTAATTTCTGATTTTGCAAATAGATGTCATTGATTAATTCAAATTTTCAAACATATATTGTTATTTGATAGTTTTTACTTTCATTATCATTCAGTAAAAAAATGGTTAAATATATGTAATTGATTCTTGACCCCTAAGTTTCAGAGGACAGAAGCGCTCACCTCATGCGCATATGTAAGTAATATTATTAGACTATCATACCTACTATACTATAAGAAAGAAGTAGAATATATTCACAAATTTTGAAAAAGTATTTTCTACTTGGGTAAAAGGTATGATGATTGAAAGACGATCGGACATGTATCATGTAGTTTGGGCATATTCGCCCCGCCCCGTAGGCAATGTGTTTGATAAATTACTCCGAGTTTTTTGACTCGAGTGTTTTAGTAAAATAAATATTTTTGTAAAACATTTATTATCAGTGGCGGATTATCCTATAAGCGCATGAGGCGCCCGCTTGGGGCCTCCGAATCTTAGGGGCCTCAAAAATGGGTTAAATAATAAAACCAATATACTCTTTCACTTGAAATTTGTTGACGTTCTTATGTTATTAGAAAAACAGGGTTTCCGAATTTGATTGCGCCTGGGGCCTTTCGTATGCTTAATCCGCCACTGTTTATTATACTACCTTAAAAATGGCATGCACCGTCTTCAAACGTTTATAAAAAATATCGATTGCCGTACCATTGTAAAGTCATATGCATTTTGTAATAAAAATAGTAAATATAAATTTTCCGACGTTACATCGAACATGACGTTATTTCTGTAATGTTTGTTTAGCACACAGTGCTGCCATCACACGAGAGTATTGAGAATAATCCAGAGATAAGAAAAATCATCATTGCAAACAGTTCATCTTTTTGGTAGGTAAGTCAACTTCTATTGACATACATTATGTATAATTTGGTGATAAATCAAGTTTCATTTGATGTTTTGTGATGAACATATTTTCTTTCGGTAGTTTAAGAAATCATATCACTTCAATAATTAAACAGAGATACAAGGTAAGTTTCTTTTAAACTCTAGATTTTCATTTTGGTAAACAGCGGCAGCTGTCATGTTAGTGTCTGATTTATGCATAGATAATATACTAGAGATTTATGAACCACAACCATAGACTACATTCGCCAAGATTGAGTAACGATTCGTTCGTTGGAATAAAATAACATAGAAAGATATAAGAATGCTATTCATTGATTATTCGATAGAATCGATCGCCTAAACAAACACAAATGACTTGTTCCACAATAATTTATTGTTTAAAAATTCAGGCTTGGCGAACCTATGACACGCGTGCAAAAGAGTTTTATTTTTGGTACGTGAACGTTAAATGGTTGCCACCACTGATAATATTGCTACTAGAAAGGCAAAAAGATGTAACCCACTTTTTTTCAAAATATTTTTTTTGAAAATCTTAGTGTATACAACAAAAGTATGTAAGCCGCAAATGCCGAAATAGTGTCAAAATTTTGATTTAAAAGTTTGAAAATAAAAGGTCCTGAAGAAAATGAACTTACACAAATGTTTATTTAAAACAATCTATTCAATTAATATTTAATTGAGTAAATAAAACATCTGTTTAGTCTTCCTGCTCTGTAAAGTTGTGTATATCTAATATTTTGACTTTGGTCCAAAACCATTATTTTGCCTTTTGAAAGGTCGATGGTCTCGGTACCGGAAAGTTTCTAGGTTTTGAATAATTATGATTGAATAGCGGCTACAGCAGCTATTTAACAATGCTGGGTTGTATTCATAATAATTATATTAATTATATATTAATCTTCTTTGCATTCAAATGATAAATATATAATATTGAACCGAATACTTTATTGTGAGCTTAGATTACTGTAGATTCATAGTTTAGTGTTACATATCATGGTCCTTCTTACAATTGGCTTTAAGTATTTTTTTTTAAAAATAATTTATAATATAAATATTTAAGTACTCATGAATTAAGCAAAAATCAAACTCTACACCTCTAGATTATTTAAAAGCCGGATAACACATATACTTAGATATAAAATTAATAATATTATTATGATTTCAGGATTTACTTACAAACAAACCATGAACATAAACATATTTTCATTGAAAAAATTATGATTTTTTTAGAATCTCAATATTTCAAGAGATATCATGTCATCACCAAGAATAAAGGTTTTACAAGGAGAGTTGGAGGGTCGAGTCGCTGTGTCACATGGCGGTATTGAATACTTTTGCTTCCAAGGCATTCCTTATGCAAAACCACCAATTGGCGATATGCGATTTAAGGTTGATTTGTAATTTAAAACACGTTTACTTTAGTTTTACATAAATATTTGTGCAACCTTGTGATTGAACCTTGCAAAATACAGCTTACGGCAAATAGTATATTCTGAACTATGATTGCAACCATTATCATCTTTAGGTTTGGACCTTTGTGGTCCGCAGGTTTTTCAGTTGAAAGTACAAATATTGATTTGTGAACATTTTTCCTTGACGAATGTATTATGTTTTATTTCGGGGGTCCGCAGAATATTTTTTCAGATTTAGGGGACCGTGGCATGAAAAACTTTAGACACTCTGAGCTTTCAAAAAAAGGAGAAAAAAATTGAATCGTAGCGAATTCATGAATTATTTTAGTTGATAGAGACAAACATATCTTTTTATGCCACGTATGATTCTATTAACATTGTCGTTGTTATGAAGCGAGCTGTTCCAAATTTTGTCTGAACTTAGAATTCACTGCGGCAAGTCATCCGCAACGTAACCTATCTCAGTTACATAGGTTATACTATTTTTATTATTATTATTTGTAGTTAAGTGTACATTTTTTTCGTATTTTGATTTAATTTAAAAATTCTCATCGAGCTTATCTCAAAATATCTGGTTTCTTGGCTATAATTAGATTAAATACCTTTTTATGTTTTACTTTAAAGTGTCTTTTAAATAATTTTGATTTGGAAATGGATCTTTAAAATAATGTAAAATTATCTGCATGTAATGTAAAGTATCTGAGTGCTTTTGTGTATTTTCAATATTCAGGACCCACTGCCTGCTGATGGATGGTCCGGTGTGCTACAGGCAACATCAGAAGCTCAAATGTGTCCCCAGATCTCTCACGATGGCACTGGTACAGTTATCGGCAACGAGGATTGCTTATATTTGAACGTGTATACTCCGAAAGATATCCCAACAAATGCTAAATTGCCCGTGATGGTCTGGATTCACGGCGGAGCTTTTATCCACGGCTCTGGAAATAAAGCAGCATACGGTCCGGACTTCGTCATGGATCAGAACGTAATCCTGGTCACAATGAACTACCGTTTATCAGTACTCGGGTTTCTATGTCTGGACACGCCTGATATACCAGGAAATGCTGGTCTCAAAGATCAGGTTCTTTCTCTTCAATGGATCCATAACAACATTCACAATTTTGGAGGCAATTCTAATAACGTCACTTTGTTTGGCGAAAGTGCCGGAGCGGCATCAACCATGTATTTAATTTTATCACCTATGACCCGTGGGTTGATACATCGTGCAATCATTCAATCAGGCTCGGCACTCTGCCATTGGGCACAGCAAACTAATTCATTCCAAAACGCCATAAAACTAGCGAAATATTTAGGGTGTCCATCGTCTGATAAAGTTGAAGTCTTGACGTTTTTGCGAAAAGTTTCTACGAACGACATTATGAAAGGAGCTCTTGCCAGTTTAAGTACACATGAAATGAAACGATGCTATACATGTCCATTCCTTCCTGTCATTGAAAAAAAATTCGCTGGCGTAACATCTATCATCAGTGAAAGTCCTGAAAATATAATCACATCAAAAAATTACGAAAGCATTCCGATGATTATAGGATTTACTTCAAAAGAATCGATAATTTTGTTCGAAAGAATTAAGCACGATATCAATAGAGTGAATGAAATGTTTGACGACTTACAATATTGCATTCCACCAGATATGAACCTTACGTGGGATTCAGAAAAGTCTTTGGAAACTGCCTCCAAAATTAAAGAATTTTATTTTAAAGACAAACCTATTGATAATACGACTGCTGAAATTGCCGTCGACTTGTTGTCTGACTATACTTTTATTCGAGCCTTGGAGAATACCGTTGATCTTTTGGTGGGAAGTACAAGTGCTCCGGTTTACTACTTCAAATTTTCATACTTGGGTAATTTAAATTTCCATAAAGAGGGTCTGAAAAAAATGAACCTCAGTGAGGCCGGTCACTCCGATGAAAATAATTACATTTTTAAAAAAGATCGTCACGCAAACATTGATGTCACGGCTTCTGATGAATTAACAAGAAATCGCTTGATTCAAATGTGGACTGATTTTGCGAAACATGGGTAAGTTTATAAACCATCCACTCTGATATTACACCACTACACAGAATTTAAAGAAAAATATAATCTGGGCCCTTTGACGTCTGTGGAAAGTGGTATATTGTATGCAAAATTTCGATGTTTCGTATATTTCTAAAAAATCCTGATACCTTTTTGGTGCCAGAGGCGATCGCTTTATTCACCAGCCGTTGCTTACGACCATAGATAAAAATATTGCAATTTTTGTGTCGATTTTATTTTTATATTGATCACATTTTGTTTCTCGTACCATAATAGATTGTTTGACAATTTATTGATCGCTAACTACCGCTATCACTATATGTACATAATTATTGATCTTTAGAACATTTTTTTGTTGTTGTTGGTAAACTATTATATAATTTTGTATTTAGAGCAAGCGCTTCAATTTTAAATTCCATATACATAAATCAATATTGTAATTATTGCGATCTTTCTAACAATTACAGATTCCTGTTTTACCAATGTGTCACTCACTAAAATAGAATGTGACCATTTCGATTCAACCAAATACCCAACTGACTTCACTTTACTATTACTGTACGTTAATAAAGAAAATGTGAAAAATACACCTCGTATTATGCATTTAGTTTGAAAAATGGACTTGATTTTGATTAAGTAATTTTGTATTCTTTTAACAGGCATCCTACGCCATCTGTATCTGAGAATATAAAAACCATTTGGGAACCAGTGTCAGCTGACGTAAAAAAATGCATGGATATAAATAAGGAAATCAAATTAATTATAGACCCTAATGCCTCGTCAATGAATTTCTGGAAAACACTCAACAGTGATATTAAGAAGGTGTAATCATGAATCATAAGATTAGCAAAATAAAATGATATATATATTCTTTTAAATCCAATTTTATTTTTTCAAAAAAAATGGTTTTTGAAAAAGTTGTGGGTGCTTGTGGTGTAGGTTGCGATGTGAAAAAATAAATACCTACTATTTTTAATACAAATAACTAAGGAAATATAAAATCGATAAATATATAAATATCTGTAGAAATATGTTTATAGTGGTGAGCACGTAAACATGTAGAATTAGTGATATTATGAAAATAAATATTTTTCAAAATATATTGTTTTAATATTTTTTATTTATACCTTCCAAACATACCTACTAAGAATAAAATTAGCAGTAAGTAGTATTTTTTTCAATGATGGATTTTTTCCAATTATTCAATAAATAAATAGCTAATTTTTATCAAGATAAAAAAAATCAGGGCTATGAAATGATGTTAGACTGTATTATTTAACTCTAATAAATATGGTAAGCTTATTTTTTGCAAACAAACAGTCAGACATTATCGGCTATTAATATATATATATATAGCTACGACAGGACTATTGGTTAGCTAGTAAATCTTGCTACGCCAGCAATTTTAGGAATGGAAGGATGGGAGGTATTTCTTAGACTCCATTCCTTTGAACAGAAATCGAAAACTCGATTGAAAATATACTGTTCGTACTGGGATTCGAGCCCATGAGATCCGACTCGGAAGCCATCGACGTTGACCACTTCACTGTGGTCCTGATAATTATAAAAAATAATTATATTTATAAATCTATTATTTACATTCTTCTCTTATGGGTAAATCCTAATATCTAATCAATGGGAAAAATGTTTTTCGAATGGATTTATTTACAATTACAACCATTCGTGCCTGTCATGTGTCACTTTCATTTTCTAAATCATTACAACAACCATGCAGTATTGGAAAAGATTACAGAGAATATTATTTAAAGTTATGATATATTGAAATTAACAAAAAGGTTTGATTTTACCCAGAAAATTTCTTGACAACATCACAAGGAAGGGTTGCTGTTATTTAAGGTTCCCTACAAGCTTTTTACATGGTCTACTTACAGCACTTAAAATTGTTTATCTACAAATAGAAAATAATTATTTTATAGATTTTCGAAGCAAAGAATCAAAGTTCGTCGAACCGATCCTGTCCATTTAAGTCCTGTTTTTCGGCTATCGTATATATGTATATTTTTATGATACACTTGTGCCTCGTATAACACGGTTTTACACAACACGGTTGTATAAATTGTGGCATATTATTCATACAACACGCTTTATATAACACGGTTTCAATAATAAAAAAAATAAATAAAAAATAACATGTTTGATTTGTACGTCCGTGTAATGTGTCATGAGAAATCTTACAGACCATGTCAAGATTGTCAATTTCGTTTGTTTCGATACACTTCAGTTGCGCTTTGGCATTCAATGGTGCAATGCATATTTCTTCGTAATCCGAAGATTTTTCTGGCTCATTGTTTGTATTTTATAACAATTTTTTTAACCTTATAAAGAAATACGCATAGATTTATACGCTAAAAGCAGACAATCGCTTATTACCGAATTTTTGAAAGCTAAAACCACAAGAAATCCAGAACCCTCCGATGATGATGAAAACTAACAACCGATCTCGAAAAAGAGTAAAACATGTAGATTTCTAAGTGATAGCGATAATGAATGAATGCTATATTATGTTATTAAAATTTCTTTCAATAGATATGTAAATGTATATTTGTTTATTTAAAAAAATTAAGTACAAATTTATATAAACCATCTTCGATATTGTTTTTTGGAACGCAATTCCTAATTTTGTATGAACTTCAAACCTTGTATAACACGGATTTGTATTACACGACGTTTTTGTGGAACCATATAACCGTGTTATACGAGGCCCAAGTGTATAAGTTATGAAATAAAAAAATAAATTGAGGGTCAAGAGCATTCAACAGCGCTGGCATTCGGCCAGTCAACACAAAGCACATGCGCAGTGTCGATTTTTTGATTAGGCTGACCATCCCTGAGAATTTATCGGGACAATTTGATTTATTTACCATTGCAAATATAATTTCTTTCCATATTTGAGATTTTACCAAACATCTGGACCAGGAGCTTGAGATTTGATTAAACATTATAATGTCTATGTTCTTCATTAGAACAAAAAGTTGTTATGGCAATAAGCCTAAGTGATGTTTCATCTCTGTTCCGCCAATCTCTGGAGCAGGGTTTCTCAACGGTGAGCCATGTGGCCCCCCCAGGGGGCCACGGGTATTAATAAAACGATACAGGGAAGAGCATAATGGCGGACGTCGCGCAGCTATTTTTTGGCATTCTAGATTCGAAAATCTCGGAAGAGCTATAAAAAAAGGTGGGTTTTTGAAATTATAATTTTCATGGGAAGACAAAACAATGATATGGAGGCCACAGAAAAATAAAGACACTCAAAAGGGGCCACGCTCTCAAAAAGGTTGAGAAACACTGCTCTGGAGGCCCCAGGCGCAATCGAATTCGGAGAGATTTTTTTTCTAATAACTAAAACAGAATTTGAAATATTAAATGGGATTTATGAAATGTATGCTATTTTGAGACCTCTAAGATTTTAGGAACCCTTAACTGAGCACTGTGCACTTAAGGAGTAATCCGCCATTAGAGGTAAGCGATACGATAAAATATTTTAGAAATAAACAACTTGTAAAAACAAATTTTGCACATGCTATTTAGTATACAATAGGATTTTTTTTACTAATCATATATTAATTAGATTAGTTAAATATTAATAATTTCATTGCCACGCCATTGTGGTTATGGAGTTATCCGCCATTGCTTGTACTGTTTCTCGATTTTCTCTTGGTCAGCCTACGTCTTCATAAGTCTACGATTTTCAGCCATTTTTGATATTTGTGTATTATTTTGAAGCAGTTGTGGTGGACGGAATGAAAAAAAACCATCAAAAAATACTAGATCGAATATAATATAATAACGCCGCGCTCTTTGAAAACTGACTACGAATCTCTACAAATGCGTGCAATACATTTAACAGTGATATTATGATATAATTGTGACATGGAATGAGTCGAAGATTATGTGAGTTTAATTTTAATAACTAAAAAATAAATATTGTTGTAAAATTCCGGCATAAAATATATTCGGTGTGGATTCATTAAATGTGTAATTAAAGAAATTTTAGTTGTACGTTTTTAAAAATCAATTATGTTAAATACAGGGGTTTGATTTTTTTTTAAATTGTAAAAATCATTAGTTACTAATTGTTTGATTTATGGATATTAATTTGTGAAACAAATTTATTGTTTAGAAAACAATTCTATCATTTTATCGGATAAATTATGCTTACACACTTACGGTAGACGTTGCAAAATTAATCAAGTTCAATATTTTTTTTAAATTATTTGTCACTCACTTTTATTATAGTAAGTCTCCATTCGTGGTGGAAATTAATTATATTATATATACTATACAATGATGTACTGTTATGTTATACGATGATCGAGACTGATTTCGCTCATCGCGAGTATTTTCAACTGATCTTAAAGCGGTCCTGATCATATCAAAACATTGTGGATGTACATAGTACAAAAGATATTTGTTTATAAGAATGAAGAAGCCCCTACATATCCAACTATTAAATTAATGAACAAAAATTTCGAAGATTCTTTTTCTTAAGTAAGTCTAGTAAGTCTTCGTAAGCATTGGATTAAGTATGTACAAGGGGTGTCAATCAAAATCCTTGATGGACACCAAAATAAGACGAAAGCTACTGGACGGTTGAATATAATGTGTATGCATTGCTTTTATCCATATAATGTCCGTTGTTGAAATACATATTATAATTACTAACTATGTAGCGAATAGTTTTAAAGTTACATAATATGAAACTTTCAGAAAGCTTCGCCTCCAAAAGATAGCTTTCATTGATATTGATTGTGAGCCCCTGCGTTGTTTGTTTACTAGAAATTCGTCGCAGTATTACAGTCTCGAGGTAATTGACATTGAGTTTATAAATCGGTACAATTAATAGATATTAACTATTTTATCAAGATAGGTTATAAATTCAATATTCTAAAAAGCTTAAAAAAAACGTCTCACATTTTTTCATTTAACTATTTAGAATATTCAATTTTACAACGAAATAAAAATAAATAATTTGGATTATTCGTGCAAACCTTTTCCCTATTTGCACGGACAATTGGAAGTTCAAACAAACGGAGACGTACGGTAATAAAATGATAGAGAGATGAATTAAAGTTAAATTCGTTATTTTTTACTGTGAGAAATCTTGAAAACTTATCATATTAAGAAGCTCATACAATTAAACGAAATAAAATCAATTGCTTTTCTAGATTGTTCTTAGCGATTTTCGCCATGTCGTCCCCAAGAGTAAAACTAATCCAAGGAGAATTAGAAGGCCGAACAGCTTTATCCCCGAATGGAAAACAATATTACTGTTTTCAAGGTATACCCTATGCGAAGCCGCCTGTTGGAGACTTAAGATTTAAGGTATTGACATGAAATATTGTATTATCTGTAGTAATAAAAAAATAAGCAAATGAAATATTCAATGTAAACTTTTTTAGATAATTCATTCTGCCCATCTTGTGACTTATATTATCTTAATGTGAAATAATAATAATATAAATAATACATTTTATAATCATTCAAAGAGTCGTGTCACATTTTTTTTTTTTTAATAATCGATCTTGGCCTAATACAGTGGTCGGAAAACTCATTTGTCTACTGAGCCAAATATCAACTATACAACGATTGAAATTTCTTTTAAGAGCCAATTTTTTAAAACATAAACTAGGATATCATTCTTAAGGTCCAAAATGTCTAACTCTAGTTCTTCTGCCTCCCCTTGAAGAAGATCTGCAATACATGCAGCCATTTCCATTACATTTATTTGGCAAGTAAAAGGATTGATACAGAAGGAAACAATTGGCTCGATATTTGTAAACTGTAGAAATCTCTCTTCAAACTGTTTTTAAGGCACTTGAAGGTGATTAATAAATAATGACCCGTTTAATTCATTGTTACCTAGCATTTTCTTCATATGTGGGAAATGCACGAGGGACTTGATCTGCAGATGTTATATCAACAAATCCAATTTAGCTCTAAATGAATTTACAGAGCTTATCATTTCAGCTATATTTTTGACTTTTCCCCGAAACTCCAAATTTAAAGAATTCAATTTTTCCATTTCCAAAATTTTAAAACTCTAACAAATAAATAAAAATAATTAACATTTTTAAAAATTCTGTCACGGTCGAATAGTGGCGGAAACACACGAATCGTTCCGCGGGTGCCATTGTGCCCGCGGGCACGGGGTTGGGAATCCCTGGTCCACAGGGAAGTATATATGGTGGTAATGAAATGATGTGACGATGGAGAGTTCGCTGTATTCTAGTTCACTATGTTGGTAAATGCACATGTGACACATGTATAATACATATTTATTTATTTCATTTAAGTTTCAGTTGTGTCTAATTTTTTGCACAATATTATTTGATATTATAGGATCCTCTACCTGCCGATGGATGGAATGGTGTATTAAAAGCAACCGATGATGGAAACATGTGTCCACAAATATCTAATGAAACTCATGGCAGATTTTTTGGCAATGAAGATTGCCTATATCTTAATGTTTTTACACCCAAACTGAGTACTTCTAATACTCCGTTACCCGTCATGGTCTGGATCCACGGCGGGGCTTTTATCGGGGGATGTGGAAGTATCAACTCATTTGGACCAGATTTTATTATAGAAAAAGATGTTATATTAGTGACGATAAACTATCGCCTGGCAGTGCTTGGATTTTTTTGTCTAAATAATACAGACGTTCCTGGAAACGCTGGTCTGAAGGATCAAGCACTATCTTTGAAATGGATACATGATAACATTCACCATTTCGGAGGTGATGCTAAAAACGTTACTATTTATGGCGAAAGTGCTGGAGCTGCATCTGCTATGTATTTAGTTTTGTCACCTATGACGCGAGGACTAAAACACAGGGCAATAATTCACTCAGGTTCAGCGCTTTGTCATTGGACACGACAATATAATCCTATCGAAAATGCTATGAAATTGGCAAATACTCTAGGATGTCAATTCTTTGACTCAAATGAATTACTGCAATGTCTGCAAAAGGTTCCTGTCGAAGATCTCGTAAAATGTGCTCTGACTATATTGAGCGACGATGATGCGAAGAAATTTTTTACTTCCGCGTTTCTTCCCGTTGTCGAACAAAAATTTTCCAGCATCGAGTCGCTGATAAATGCGAGTCCAAAAAGAATCATCATGTCGGGAGATTTTGAAAGTATCCCTATTATTGTTGGGTTTTCAGCGAAAGAATCTGTTTTGATTTTTGAACGAATCAATCATGATGTGAATCGAGTCAACGAGGTTATAAATAATTTTCAATATTATGTACCGCCTGAAATGAAGTTAGACTGGAATTCAGAAAGATCTCTTTATGTGGCATCTAATATACAACATTTTTACTTTGATGATAAACCTGTTAACCGTGAAACTGCAGAAAATGCTGTGGATCTTCTGTCGGATGTTATATTTATTCGTGGTCTCAATTTTACAGTGGAGCTATTATCGCAATATTCTACCGCACCGGTTTATTTTTTCAAGTTTTCGTATTTAGGAAATTTGAATTATCACAAACCATTTTTAGAACAAATGAATATTTCAAGGGCCGGACACTGCGATGAAAATAATTATATTTTTAAAAAGGAATATCATGATGGAATCACTACGGAGCCATCCGATGAGTTGATGAGAGAACGACTGGTACAAATGTGGACAGACTTTGCAAAATACGGGTAATATTATGATCTTATCAAACGATTAGTTATACTAAAAATGTTGTTAGACATTTCATATTATGTTACATGAGCTGTGGAATTTTATTAAAACCTTCAAAAATCATAGAATGTCTTAGTGACATTTATGTTTTCAATACTTCTGAAGAAAAAATATAATATCTTAAATATTGGCAGTATCTGGCGTTATTAAAATATACTATATTACAACCAGGATTGGTTCAAGAATTACTACGTCTGTGTGCGAGGCGCCTCTCAAAACTAGAACTAAATCAGTGGATTGTGCTAAAATTTAAGTTCGGCTTCTGTGCCCCTGTGTGCGCCGCACACTTCGCTCACGCTACGAGCCGATTATATTTATTTTTTTATTATTACAGAAATCCAACGCCTACACTTTCCAACTTGATAATGACTAAATGGAAACCAGTTACAGAGGAAAAAATAAATTACTTAGATATACATGATGAAATTATAGCAGGCATTAATCCAAATGCAAAATCATTGGATTTCTGGAAGACTTTATGTGGTGTTTAAAAAATATTTCTCATATTTGCAAAACGTGTAATCGGCAATGAATTTATAAATGTTTAACTAATCTGCTTAATATACCTACTATTAGTGTAGTCTTCTTTTATACTAAATGTCATATTATGTAATCATTTTATTTTACGAGTTGTTTATTTTAAAAATGTTTTATTATATAACTTATCTCACTTCAAAACTTCTAATTTATTTTTCAATAATAAATTTTTACTATTTTTTATTGTTCTTCACGATGCAAACGTAATAATGTTTTTATTTGTAATTTTTCGTATTGTGAAAAATGAAAAATAATATCAGAAACATACAGTCACATTAAGCTATTGAATCAATTCATTGTTTTCTTAAAATAACCAAAACTCAATTACCTTTGGTCGATTATTACAAACTATATTTAAGTACAGCCCAAGTCTGTTAATTTTAATTTGAAAAATATTTATACCGCATGACAAATTAATATTTTTTTTTTTTTGCAAAGCAGTCTTTACAATCTTTACATGATACTGACTTACGAATTAGCGCTACCTAATTTTGATATATGTAAATAGGTACCTGCTGTTAGTTTTTTTCTTATATAATAATAATTAAAATTGTTTTGATTATTACATATAAAATTGTTTTAATAGAAAGTATTAAATAAAATAGTAATTGTCATTCTACTGCCTGTGTTGAAATATCTATGAAAAAACAAAAAAATGTGGAAAATATTGAAAAATAAAAAAAATATGTATTTATGTTATTGTATTTTATTAGATTTAATTTAATGTTAAATCGATAGTAATACTTTCCATATGAGAAATTATTAAGAGTGATTATAATAAAATCGTTGTGATGCGAGAAAAGAATTTATTTTCAAATAAAATGTATTCAGTAATTGCTGTACTACGAATAGAAGGCAAGATCTTGGAACAAGCGGGCCACAGATATTTATTTTTCTTTAGGGGAGCCACAGCACAGCTTAGAAGGGTCACGGGCAAATTTTCCGAAATCACAAAACTCAGAAGAGCTAAAAAAAATTAATGTCCCACCCTAGTAGATTTGGGAAATCCGCTAATTCCTGGGTTTTTGAAATTCGAATTTTTATGGGAAGACAAAACAATGGTATGGAGGGCACAAAAAAATAAAGACACTCAATAGGGGCCACAGGTCCAAAAAGATTGAGAAACACTGCTATAGATTATTATTATATTATAGAATAAAACGAAAACATTAAAAACAGTAAGTACTTATACATCATTAAGATTTTTCACTTAACGGTAAGGGTGCACCATAAGCAATTCACCTAAATTCATCCTTCGTGATGTCTAGTAGGAAATCTATCAACTTTCATACAAAAGCTTTAACCTTTTGACGCGAACTAGCGCCAGAGACTTCTATAAATTTTGCGATCGTTATCTATGAATTTTGTATACAAAAGGTATCTGTCAAACTGACGTTTAATCGGAGATACGTTTAATGTCGGTTTGGCAGGTGAAAGTAACTTCGCTAGCTTAGACATGAATTAGCACATGAAAGTCCATTTGCATCGACATGAAATAAAATGCACACAAATGCATGGTAAATATTCCTTACAAGATGTGTGTTCACCGTCGTTGGCTTCGAATCCCAGTACAGTCTTATAAATTGATTTATGAATTTCTGTTCGTAGGCATTAGAGGTCTGCACGGGCCCGGGCCTGGCCCACGGGCTCTTACCCGACCCGGCCCGTGGGCCGGGCTCGGGCGGGTAAGCGCAATCGAGAGTCGGGCTCGGGCCGGGCCGGGCTTTGGAATTTGGGATATAATGTTGGGAAAAATATACCAAATTGAGGATTTCAAATTCCTCGGTGAGCTAAAAAAAAAAAAAAAAAGGACTTTCGGAGATAATCTGGGGAAAAAGTATACCAAATCGAGGATTTCAAATTTCTCGGTGCTTCGGGTCGGGTTCGGGTAACAAGTGCGGCATTAGACTCGGGCCCGGGCCGGGTCGGGCGTGAGTTTTTCGGGCTCGGACCGGGTAGTTTTGTAAAATTTTGGCCCGTGCAGACCTCTAGTAGGCATGGATGTGTGATGTCTTAAAATCCTCTCTCCCACCCATACTATCCTATGAACGAGGCATATCGAAAGCGATTAGCTAACCACTAATCCTGTTCTAGCCCTATCTTTCTATTCCTACTCTCTTTTTCCAAAGAGAGGTTGAACAACTGAGTAACAAACAGTTCTTGTAGAAACACTTCAATTGAGATAAACTCCATTAGGAGTCTATATGCTCCACATTGGGAGCGGACATGCTAAAGAAAAATCACATGGGGAAAGAATGCTAGTCTTTTTCATTTTATTCTTCCAGACGTCCTATCTGCGACAAGTAGCAATTGCCACGGACAATAAAAATATTTTTTATTTTAACAAATTGCATTGCTTACTATCAATTTTATTTAGTAAGATACCTATTGTAAACTGATTTTTGTTTAGAGCAGAAAAGGAATTTGAGAACAATTTTAAGGTCATGGTTTTAATAACCTTGTATGTATCTTCTTAAATGTTTAAAAAATCTGCAATTGCTGAGCACACTTCATTTGGTCCTCTCCCAAATTCAGTTTCCTGTCAGTAATTTAAGTAGGTAAGGTAGGTAGGTAAAATAAAATAAAAACATCAGTGGTGTAAAAAAATGTTTATTTCCAAAAAATCCGACAATTCGATCATGTTTATCTAGAAGAATTGCCAAAGAAAACACTAACTAAACAAAAATACTGAGAGTCACCAATGAATAAGGAGTTCATTAAACAACTTAATAGTATCGAAAAGGTTTTAATGTATAAAGCAATGTTTATTAATCATAAAAGTAAACACCATTACGGGGCAAATTTTAAGTTTTGGGGGGCACTTTTTACCTTGCCAATCACTCATGATTGGCAAAGGCAGTTATTCAAAATGGATAACGGATGACAACACAGACATGTTGCTTGTAACAAAGTTTAAAAACCTTCAATAATAATCTGATAATAAGTGTTTAATTTCTACAAATATTACTTTATACCAGAGCTGTGGAGTCGTGTAAATTCCTGTAGAATACGTGGCGATTTAGATTCTTATGGGGATTCGTTGGGCCCTGTTTAAAATACTGTACAGGTATTATTACTATGTACTGGGACTCGAACCTATAAAAACCAATAGACTGGAGTGAACTAGAATGACGGACATATTGAATTACACTAAGAGACTTAGGTTACGACAGGCATATCAAAATATCTCGCCGTTCACGAATTTTCATACCCCGTTGAATATGACTATCAGCAAGCTCTGGAAGAAATGCATATCTATAAAAAAATGACAAACGTGTTATGGCTGTTAATTTAAAGTCCGGATCAGGATATAATCTAATAATTTCTAATCCTCTATCTGCATAAATGATCAGGTCACAAAAGTCTTTTTTGGCAATATACAATTGGCCTTGTATTTGAAACCAATAATTGTGGGTTTTTTTGAGATGGTGCTTACAATCAACAATATTGTCGCAGATATTATCTTCGAGAGCAGCATCAAAAATTGTTTTTTTTACCTATAGAGGGCAGACATTTCACCTCAATCAATCTATTATCTCCAACTAAACCATCTGGACTCGCAGCTAAAAATAAGAAATCTTTCCTGATGAAAAGACCGCAACGGACGACGTTTACACTATTTATTTGCTCATACAAATCGATAGCAGTCTGTTCATTTTGTCTACCATATATAATTTCTTTTGTTACAATTTCTCTTTCAAGAATTAGGTTTTGTACTGTATTATGCCGGAGTGTGGAGTCTCGCATTTTATGATTCCGAACTTTGATGCCGTCAGTCTTTTCTGCCGTGCTTCTATCCACTGAGGATTATCAGCTTGTCCAACGGTTGCCAGTTGTAACTGCATGCACTTTTCATCAGAAATAGCATCAGCTTGTAGACTTTCCAAAATATTGTCCATCGTTTCTTGCAGTTCTGTGGGAGAGACGTCGGGTTCGGCAGCATTAGGGCCATATTCACAGTCCGGTTCAGAAATTAGTCTCCAATGGAAAGCTCTTCATACGGGATAATTTCGTTTTCCAAATCTAAGTCGTTCGGTAAAATGCCTGAACATTGAATTTCTTAATTTTCACGTTTCCGATCTCTCGCCATTGCAGCGGCTGCCCATAACTTCTTGATAAATTTAGAACGTTTATTCTTACGACAACACTTCTTCGACAAAGATGAAGGAAGAGTATCTTTTATATCCGTGTTTATTGACAGTGCTAAAATTACGTCGGAATGTCGGAAACGCGGTCTAAACGTGATGGGTGAAAGCTTAAATTATTAATAAATAAGTAGGTATGTTGTATCCTAAATGATAGACACAGTACAAGTTATTATTGTGCATATAGTGAAAAATAAGCTAGAAAAAAGAAATTTTATATCTTATAAAATAGGTTATAACGTCGATACAAACAATGATAGCGTCTAAAGATGATGGCTGAAATCTTTAATTTATTATAAATAATATAAAGTGAGTATTTAGTATTCTAAATGATAGACACAGTTGCTATTATAGTGCATAAAATATAAAAAGAACATTTTATACCATAACAAACAAACTGTCAAAAATAAAATAGGTTATAATGTCGATTCAATCAATGAAAGAGGGAATAGGTTTAGATATCGTAGTATGTGTGTATCTTGTGTACCTATACGAGCCTTACAACCACATACAAGTTATTCCTGCCGACGCAAACAAAAACTGCGGAATAATATACGTTCATCATTTCAAACTTATTTTGCCAAACAACCCAAGCAGCGACACCTACCTATTATGACACCTTTTAAAATGATCAATTGTGCATTTATTTTCAGACTCTGAAGAAAATTAACGAATGCTCATAAAATTATAAAATTTACACCAAAGATAAAAAAATGAATAATTTATAAAACTATATTCGTTTTTTTGTCTTTTAAGACTTTATTTGGTAAAAAACATCGTATAAAATAGTTTTGAAATAAACCGTTTTCAAATCCAAATAAAGTAATAATTACGTATTAAATCAAACGTTTATTGAATATCATATTCAAGATTAGTGCTTGAACTATCTTTAGGTTTTTAAATCAGTGATAAAAAACCAGCCGTTAACTTTTTTCTAGGTAAAAACGAAAGCCCTTTTGATTTTTTTTTAAATAATGAAGTTAATACTCAATTTAAAAATATAAAAATATTTTTCTAGCTACCCTTAAGTTTATTACTACGAATATAAATACTTTTTACAGTGTAATTTGGGAACAACTTTAGCGTGACCCTTACCCATAACGCTTTCAACCAAATCCATAAAGTGCCGATTAAAAAATGAGAGTATAGCAACCAAGAAAGCAACAATTATTTACATGTGTATATCGTATTCTTTTACGTTAAACCTAGTAAATTTCTTGAATCTGGTAGCTTCAAGTAACGATAAGAAAAGTTTCATACGGCAACATTTTCCATAATCCAACCATTCGAACCAAACTAAACTTGAACTGACACCAGCTGTCAAAGATTCAAATATCTCAAAACAAAACAGTGGAAATATCTATCGCTATTACTAAATTTATTCATGAAATCCACCATCTCTATTTTACCCTCCATTTTATACTTATCTATTGAGGAAGAATATCATGGACCATATATTGCATACAAATCTCGATTTATTACTGAAAATAGGTGATATTCCATATTTGATAACAATCATTGTGCAACTAACCTGACTCAAGCTCAATAATAGATACCGACTGCTGAAATTATGGAAAAATTATCGATAATTTTTGTAAAATGGCTTTAAAAAAATTGCCTACAAATGATTCAATTAAATTAAAGAAATGTTTGAATTGAATGATTAACCTATAAGTGATTTTGTTGTTTTAGGAGACAGTACTGATTTCGATACCATCCAACTCCAATCATTTATTGAAGTTTTAAGGAACGTTGATAATGTATTTCTTGACATTAAGAACAATTCTTTACTGCATGAAATAAGTTTTGAATTATGTGACGTCAGCTGTTCAAAATGGACCTTTGTCGGAGCTTTATGTCATATTCTTCTCTGTATAAGGAACTCTTTAATAAACAAACCAGAACATCTGTTGAGTATAATTCAGCAGAAGAACATCCGGCTGTCTATTGATTATGTAATATCAATTGGTATACTGCCTTCTCTGTTACCTGGTGTAGGATTACCCAGTAATTCAAAATATGCAAGAAAAGTTGGCAATAACGAGGTATTGTTGTTATCACCCCTGGAGAAATATTACAGATTGCAATCATTATGCAACTTTTTATGTAAGATTTGTGTTTTAAATGAATTTAAGTCTATAGTATTCACCAGTTACTTAGGTGATTATTTAGCAGCATTGTTTCAGCTAAGCTATGCACCAATATCTAAGCCTAAAAATGAGATTCCAGTAGGTGAAAACGATTTTGTAATGACGGATTTATTATGGAATAAATTAAAAGCGGAGCAGAACAAATTTACAAACATTTTAAATCATCTAATATTGACTTCCTATCCGCCACTTATTATGAAAGAAATAATTGTTCTTCAAGGAAACCAAAATCCTTCTCCTCCACCGTTTATGAAAAGAGCTCTCACACGGCAATTGAGTAGTTACCTCATATCAGAAAATGGCATCATCAATATGTTTAAATGCTTTTTGGAATCATCAACAATTGACACTGGAACAGAATGGAAATATATCGATATGATTGTTCGGATTATTTCTATAAAACACGGATCTTTATCTCTAGATGAATATCTATCAAATGTCTGCACGCAGTTGCACAAAATCATACAGTCAAAAAGTAACAGGGATTTTATAAAAGTCGCCGCTGCGTGTATTTCAAATTTGAATGAAAAGTATCCAAACAATCAACATGTATGCGAGTTGATAAATTACCTAATACAACCGTTTTTACTAACTACTGATGATCGAGTTCCAGGCACTGTTATACTATCGAATATTGAAGTCGGTAATATTATTGACACACTGGATGCATGTTTTAATGATTCAAAGCTATCCATTCCGTGTCATTTTCTGTCACCTATAATCAATTTAATTTTTTGTATACGAGCGACAAGTAAAAAAAGTATAATTAATAAAAATTTAAATAATCTTATTTTGAAACATATATGTTCCGAATGCTATCCACCAAATGAATGGTTCTATGCAAATATATTTAGTCAAACTCATAAAGAAATGGTCATTCTCAAAGACATCGTTCTAGAAACCGTGGAGGATAGTGTGCAAATAAAAAAATCTGGAAAATCCTGTAAAATTGTAACTGTCGAAACAGCCATGAGTTGCCTTTTGGACATTATATCTGAAAGTAGTGCGTTGGTGAGTAAATTATTTATATTCTGTCTGGATTTATTGAGTAGACAAAGCTCGCTTTTAAATAGTATTCAAAAAGAATCAGTTTTACAAGATTTGGAAATGAAAAATTTTATTGATGAAAGGACAAATCATTCTCTAACAATTTTAAAAACTTTAGAATATCTATCGACAATGGATGGTGTGATAGTCTTTTTTAAAAAGAATCCTAGTTTGATTGTTAATTTTATAGCTAATTTGCTGCTAAATTCTGTGACTAATATTCAAGCTCACGAAAATAACTATAGCGAAGAGTGCACTGTTATAAGCCTCGTTTTACTTTCAACCATACTCTCGGAGAGCATGAATGATGAAACTCTTAAAGACTCAATCAAATCAATAGAGTCTTCGCTGGAAATTTTCCACAGCACTCATCGGAGCAAAGAAGTAAAATATCTGTGTGAAGAACTTCGTGAAATTTTATCAAAAACCCTGCATTGTTCAAATATCAAAAAGCAGTCAGAATTCTCGAAAGCTTTGTCCGAAGTATGCGATGAACTTTTGCCAGTAAGAGGACACGGTTTGATGCAATTGACGAAACTTATAACTCAAAATGACCCAGAAACTCTTTCGAAAAAACATTATGTACAATGTATATTTCAAGTGAGTATTGTTTATACATATTTTATGAACTATGTTTTATTCAATATCTTTATTTAAATTATTGGCCTGTTCTAGCAAGCGTCTGTTAAAACTCTCCTCCGAATATCAATAAGCGCCAAAAAAGCTTGAATTATGAACCCTGAACTAGCAAATATGTGACAACAACTATATTCTATGCTATAATGTTTATATTTGCATTTTCAGGAAAATCTGAGGAACGATGACTCCTATATTTATCTCGCCGCCATTCATGGATTTTCATCATTAGCTAAGTTTTCAACAGAAGATGTCTTGGAGACACTGACTAGAGAATATGTCAATTCAAATAATTCGTCATCTCCAATATTCAATGAAATTCAACACAATGAAAATCGTTTGAAAATAGGAGAGACTTTAGTTCAAATAACAAAAAGTATAGGTATGACCAAATTGTCAAGTGAAGGATATTCTATTCTATTAACAGCTTAACGACCATGGACGTGTATTTGAGTCTTTGAAAAACAAAGGTTGCTGGCCGGCGGACGCATATATGCGTATAGGCAAAGTATGTATCTGGAAGCTCAGAAAATTAAATTTTGTAAAGATATCTCAATTTGCTTACAAATTATAGTGAATTTAGTAAAATTACAATTTTTCGCAAAATTTTATTTCCCCAGGTGAAATTTTATAAAAAAAACGTGCGGTCATTAAGCTGTTAATATAGTATTTGAAAATATTCTTAAACTTGTAAAATAGTGTAATTAAAAATATATTAAAAAAAAAGGAATAATACCTTGCGATTGTTTCAAAATGAGTAGCTCTCTGTGATCTAGTTGGTAATTAATTTACCATAGCGATCAGATGAGATCGGGCTTAAGGTGACTCAGTAGGAATGCACGACTTTAATTTGATCTTCAGCATAAATATTGAATTGACTTCAATAAGTAACCAGCACAATACGTATTTTTACAGTATCAAAACAAGCAAATCATTTTTCTTTTTCATTACAAAAATAGCAATACCACCTAACACTCAAATGAATATTTAGACATTATGTTATAAGGGTTTTTCATATAAAACAATTTGTATTAATATTAGTTATCGGCGAAAAGTATTTATTTAATTGTGAAAAATAACTAAGTTTAATCTTAAAATCTTTGATTTTCCTATGAAAAAATGGCCACCTTTCCTCCGATTTGTTCAATTGTGTGTGTGTAATAGTGGACACACTTGAAAGTCATCAGGTTAAAGAGTTGTCAAACCAGGTTCATTGCTTATTAAACAATCTGTTCGTTACTAAGAGTGCCCTATTCTAAAAATAATATCTGAACATAGTTTAACAAGATTAATCTATCATTATTTTAGGAGAACTGGTTCTTCCTCATAGAACTCTGCTGTTAAACACGTTCCTTAGTGGATGCCACGATCGTGACGATTTGATGAGAGCATCTTCACTATCCAATCTTGCTGAAATTGCTTGTGTAATGTCTTACAAGCTTGGACCAGTTATATTTGAGGTACATATTATTTTTTAAGGTGAATAAAAATTTCGACTTGTAGATTTACCTTCTTGTTGACAGGCCTTAAACGATATTAATATGAGAAATACTGCAATTCTATCATAAATAAATAATAATAAAAATAAGTCCTATATTTTTTGAACTGTTTTATTTTTGTCAAGAAAGAGCATGTTTTAATTTCATGTGCGTCGGAAAAAAATGTTTTATAATTTAAGTAATTTGCTCGCGGAGGGTTAATGATCATCCATTTTAAATCTATTATTTCTCCCTATATATTATTTTAACTACAATCTTTTGATTATCATCTTCACTGCAGTCAAATAACAGGAAGGATAAAACAACGAATACATTAATACTAATTGGTATAAGTGATGTATTTTTAAAATTTTTCTGTGGAGCTATTCTAAAATTTATTAGGGTAAAATTTTATTGATTAATATAAAATATATTGGATCGTTATAACGAAATTTAAATTAAAATTGTAATGTCTTTAAAGATATGTGCTTGCTAACGATGGTAGTATAATGAGTATTATAACCATAACATGATTTCCTTTGTTATATTCTGATTGTGATGAATTATTTGCAGATATTATCATCGGTAAAGAATATACTGGAAACAGACAAATCGCCTGAATGCAGACGTGCTGCTGTGTTGTTTATTTCAAGTCTTATAAAAGGCTTGGGCAAAGATGCATTGCATTTTTTAAGAGATTCTCTTTTGCCCACGTACAAAACACTAAAACACCTATATAATGATGAGAAAGAAGACGCTACAGTAAGACTCCACGCTCAAGTGGCGCTAGAAGAATTAAATAGTATTGTGAAAGATCTTTTATTAAAACCATTGGAAATGGAGAAGAAAATATATGTTTTAGATGAATAATCAATATTCAATTGTAAAAATTAAAGATTAAGCGATCAAGAATGTATAGATCCTAACATACACGGGTGATCGCGCATGTTATTAGTCAAATAAAACTCATAAAATCCTCGTGGAGCATATGGCCTCCTAATGGAGGTATCCAGAGCTGTGGAGTCGGAGTTGGAGTTGTGAAAAATGAGCAGCTCAATTTTTTGTGTTTTTTTTTTATTCAAACAAAATAGTCCAAAGTGTTGACATTTCATGCTTGGCTGACTAAAGATGATCTGATGGTATACATATATTAGGTAAAACGGAAAGAAATGACATTTTTTGTTATTGTGACAAAAAAAATATTTAAAAAAAAAATGATACAATATTATTCTGTTATATAATTTTCCTCGTTGTCTTTGATCGTCCTCCATAAAAGAGGCAACTTTTTGATACCCTTTTCGTAAAACTCTGGTGACTTACTGGCAAAATACAAATCCAGGTGATTTTTCACCCGGTCAGCGTTTGTAAATTTTTTGTCACGAAGTGAATGCTTCATCGACTTGAAGAGATAATAATCCGAAGGTGCTATGTCCGGTGAATATGAAGGAAGTGGCAGAAGTTCGAAATCAAGTTCTCTTATTTTTTGCTGAGTAATTTTTGCCGCATGAGGTCTCGCATTGTAATGTTGTAAAATCCGCCTATTGTTATTGACCAAAAAAGATCGTTTTTTTAATAACTCTGCTTTTAATCGTTCTAGTTGAGCACAGTATAGCTCTGCCGTAACTGTTTGACCAGATTTCAATAATTCAAAATGTATTATCTTCGAAACATCCCACCAAACACACAACAAAACTTTTTTAACGTCAATGTTGGCCGAGGAGTAGGCACAGGTACTTGATTTGGTGATAGCCATTGTTTTTCCCCCCGGTATTACTGTAAAGGACCCATTTTTTGTCCCCGGTAATTATCTTTCTGAGAAATGGATCCGTTTCGTGCCTGGACAATAGAGAAGCACAGATGGTCACGCTTGTTCCAAGGCCGTTTGAGAGAGTGTGTGTTTTTGAGAGAGCTTGCCTGTGTTTTTTTCCCAATCTTTTCAGATGATCTTGCACAGTTGTTATTGGACAGCCAATGTCGTGTGACAATTCCTTCACTATTTTACGAGGATCAGCTTCCACCAATGAGATTAGGACGTCATCATCGATTTTGAGGGGTCTTCCTGTTTTTGGTTTGTCCTTTAACTCCCTATCGCCACTTTTGAACTTTTGAAACCATCTAAAGCACTTTCAAAGTTTCAAGACGTCACCGGTAGGGCTTCCAATTAACCGGACATTTAAACTAACCGGTTTTCGGTTTTTTTCAAATAAATAAACCGGGTAACCGGTTTAAACCGGATTTATTTTCAAAAAACCAATTTTAGTACCACACTAACCAATGTTTCAAAAAAAAGTATTTTGATTACTTAAAAACAGTCAATAAGTGCATACAATTGTTAATTAGATAAAATATATCGCTGTTTTCTTTTAAGAAGGTCACGGGTTCGAATCCCGGTACAGACAGTTTTATATATTTTTTTAAAATTTATAAATCGATTTATGAATTCTGTTTGGAGGCATGGATGTTTGTGATGTCTTGAATTCCCCCCTCCGACCCGTTCTATCCTGGGCATGGAGCGTAATGCGAGCGACTAGCTAGTAACTTGTCCTGTTCTAACCCTACCCTTCGATTTTTACTATCTTTGGAAAAAGAAATGTTGAGCAGCTGAGTAACAAGCAGTTATCGTGAAAGAAATTGAAATAAACTCCACCAGGAGTCCATATGCTTCATCATATTGGGAGTGGGTATGGTTAAAAAAATATTTTTATTTAAAGAAAATATTTATTTTTAAAAAATCTTGTCATTTAAGTGTCATCAAATGATGATTTTTCTGGTGTTTAGCTATTTAATACTTTAGCTTATAAATGGTATTTTTAAATAATAAAACACTCTTTTATACTAATTTCACATTTATCATTTTAGAAATCAGTTGAGAATACTCGTCATGAGTGATTGAGTGAAATATAACTTAAATAAAAAACATTTTTTATTGAATAACCATGTAGTACATATTGTATATTAATATACCTCATTATACAGGCTAAGAATTAAATGAACTTTCGGTTAGATCATTTTCACTTATATGTAGTGTAGCTCCCCATAGAACTTAGTTTGGCTACAATATTTTATTTTTGAATTAAAATAAAATATAATACGCACAGATGGTTGTGATAGCATATTTAAAATATATTAAATATGTATTTTGTGATATTTTCAACAAAATCAAAAATCAAGTTCACTTTATACCAGTGAAAACCATCCAATCTACAAGCGCAATTATTTTTAGTATAATATATATACCCTATTATAAATATTAGTAATTTTGTCAGTAACTACCGATTTCCTAGTGTCCTAACAATTGTATGAATAACATTGTCACATTTTTAAATAATTATTTAAAAGAAATGGAATACATGTTACATCTAATGTTCAATTGTATGACACTTCGGATACCTACTTCCGCGTCTTTATTTTTTCTTTTGTTTGCCGCATGTGCATACATATTGGAAAGACATGGACCCTTAAAAGTAGCCGACGATTTATGGCACCGATTGTTTGAAAATAAAAATAAAAATAAAAACATTTTAAAATTGAATTGTTTTATAACTTGAAGGAAGTAATAAAACATGGGTTTGGTCACTTCAACCTTTTTGTGTGTATGCTGCAAAAAAAGTGAATACAAATTGTCATCTCTTTAAGTTCAGGTACTGTTCGTTTTCGATTCGTTCACGTTCTCGGGATAATAGCAATCGTATATATTATACAATATTTAAGTTCTATATCCAATATTATATTGTTAATAATTATAAATAATCTTATTTATAAAAATCAAATGAATACGTATATACGAATAATTATAAATTTGTGTTTACTAATATTAAAATTACTTCGTATCAGTACAAGTTTTCGGTTCGGATATTTTTTCATTTAAAAGATATAATGATGAACGTATTTATGTGTATTTTTGGTTCAATAAGGTTCACTTGTACCATTATCATGGATATTATGAGAATCCTTTCGTATTACAGATATTTGATTGAAATCAGTATAGTTGTCTATGATTACGACTACATACTTATTATTGATATGGCACAGAAATAAGACAATTGAACAGTACAATACTTTATTATTCTATACTATCTATAATACTATTATTACATACAACATTTTTAAATATTTACACTCTACATATGGATAGTTTAATAAAAGCTCGTGGTGTTCAAACCAGAAAAAGATTTTTTAATTAACCCGGTTAACCGCCCAAAATAAACCGGGTTTCGGGTTTTTTTAAAACACCCGAAAAACCGGTTAACCGGTTTCGGTTTAAACCGGTTTGGAAGCCCTAGTCACCGTAAATGTCACAAATGGTCTTCGTAGCTTTTTTTGGTTTTAATCCTTTATCGAATAAAAACAGCATAAAACAGCGCAAATGTGTTTATTCAATCTCAGGCTTCTCCATTTTTCCACAACGGCAAAAAATATATGTTGAAATAGAAAGAGTACACACAGAGCTTTAAAATAATACCAACCCCGACGTGTTAGCTCAACGGCAACCGTTGACAAACAGATTTTAAAGTGACGCGCCAGAAAAAATGTCATTTCTTTCCGTTTTACCTAATATATAAAATGAAATTATTGAAAAATTTCCTCGGCGTCGGAGTCGTCTTTTTTTTACACGACTCCGCAGCCCTGGAGGTTTCTCAATCTTTTACGAGAACTAATTGTTACTCAACATCAAAATCAATATTGGTATTTCAGTATTTCGTATAATTTTTTTTTTTTTTTACCATGTCCGCTCCCAATATGGAGCATATGAACTCCTAATGGAGTTTATCTCAACAGACATTTTTCTACGAGAACTGCTTGTTACTCAGTTGCTCAACCTCTCTTTTTCCAAAGAGAGTAGGAATAGAAGGAAAGGGCAAGGACAGGACTAGTGGTTAGCTAATCGCTCTCGATACGCCCCGTTCATAGGATAGGATGGGTGGGAGGGGGGAAGACATCACATACATCCATGCCTTTGAACAGAAATTCACAAATCAATTGAAAAATCAATTTATTAAACTGCCCGTACTGGGATTCGAACCCGTGCCCTCCGTAGCGGTAGCCAACGACGTTAACCACTTGACCACACAGGCATCGTATAAAATACCGTCTTAAAAAATGTATTATACTCATAAACGGGTGTTTTCATTAATAACTTACTCTTTCTTAAAATAATAATACATCATTGAAAAGCGCATAAGTTCTACACTTATTCTTTATATCTTGATTATTTACGTGCTGTGCACACCTTACCATCTATGCTTGAGGAATTGAAGAATGAAACCACCGTGACATAATAAAACAATAACTAAATTGGTTGTGGCCGTAAATGTAAAGACACGGACGGGTTACACTTTGTGTGATTTAAAAAAAAAAACGGTGTTAGATATCGTTTGTAAGTATAAAGGAGTAGTAAATATAAACAATATGAAAATGTTTAAATATATTTTTTTATTATTTCATGAATTTCTTTGGTTAAGTACTAATATATTTATGAATATGAATATAACTAAACAATTGCAATAGTAATTAATTAATGTAGTTCTAACTGCCTCCATCTTACTAAAATTATTTTATCACATATTTTATTATCAAACAATACATGCTCAATTTCAATATAATATAATAGTATGTTTTTGATAGCTATAATGATAAATATCTGTCATGTATTAATTATGGTGTCATTTTTATATTTTTGTTGAATATTGATATGATGAGTATGAATAACAATATTTTCTTAATATCGTTATTACACATTTCAATAAAAGAAAAAGAATATTCTAGTATTTTAAGCGATTACGACTTTACTTTATTTACATATAATTTAATCTTCACAAAATATTCTATCAATAAACAACCGAAAGAATTCTTATTTATACAGTGAAATAAATTAACTTTGATATAATTAAAAATGCACCAACTATGAATTTCAACGATTACCATTATCATCACCTGAAAGCTGTTCTTCAAATCACCTTTAAATTTTCCTAAAATGCCTTTTCTTTAATGTCTAAATAATTAATTCAATATTTTATTATGAGTATCCCCAGATCAAAACTATGTATTTTAACAGTATATAATATGAGAAACACTCATTAGAGTTAAATTATGAATAATATTATAAAAAAACAAAGTCATACATTTCATTTGGATTGATATTTTTTGTAATAATGCAGAGTAATAAATGACGCCTACTATAACCCAAAATAAATACTGACATGGCGTACAAGCAAGCCTTATACATTACCCCTTTTTGATTGTGAAATATATTGAAGTGGATGTGTGTACAGTACATCCTCAATATAACAGACTTATATGACCCCACACTCCAATTAGTCCATTACAATGTCCATTAAAACCAAAAGTCTGCAGTGTTAAAGTTTTTGATTTAAAGTTAAATTAGTTCTTTTCCGTAAGTTCATATTTTAGGGGTATGCTTAAGACTTTCTGTTGGATTGTATTTTGCAATTTAAAATTGTAGTGAGTAACTTATAGTGCAGAGATGATTGATTGTGGAGCTATATAATGGGTTTTTATTGTTGTTAAAGTGATATCATTTGAATGCTATCAATAATTTTGTTGACTAAAAGTGTGGCCATACATGTTGTAGAGTAATAAATGCATCCATTCGATTTCAGTCAATAAATTATACTGCTAGACAGCTGTGTGAATCAGCGGAAAATATTGCAAACATCAGTACTACGTTGGGTCAACGAGCAGGTCGATAATTTAACTTGAATTCGAGTACAAGAGGTATGACATGATTATCAAACGCAGAACATTGTTTACAAGTGGAAACACGTGAATTAGCAGGATGTATTTAGTAATTTTCATACTTGACCTGATTTTTTGGCATTATATTGAGGTTCTACTGTATACTACTTTCCCACTTTCTAATTCTTAACAATATAAAATGGTATATTCCGAGCAATAAATAATACATATTGATGGCTTAGTGTCAATATGTGGTAACTACCAAAATGTTGAAAATGAGTTAAGAACGCAGTTTGCTGTAAAATGCTACATTTTATATAATGTCAATATTTTGTATCTCCCTGATTTGAAATAGAATTGCTATTTCAAATGCCAGACAAAACATTTTACAGACAATTGCGTTCTCAACTAATTTTCGACATTTTGGTAGTTACCACATATTAACACTAAGCCATCGATATACATACGTGATTTCAATATTTTAATATTAACTGGACTAATATTTTTTTTAAATTTATGGGTTAAAACTGTCAATAAAATATTGATGAACACAAATAGCTAAGTTTGAAACCACAGTTTATGTCTCATTACTTAAAATGTGTCCATTGGCATTAGTTGTCTCTGTATTTATGATGAATGTGTACTTCTCAAGCCTATGTGAAATTAACTTTACTCACATCTCCATTGGTCTGAAAATAATAACTATTGTTGTCGAATATTTTCAGATGTGAATTTCTGTAATTAGTTAGAAAAACTAGAAAGTTATAAATAGGTGCTATTATGGCTGATAAAACTTAACCGTAACCTATTTCAATAATATGTAATAAAATTGCATTTACAGAAATATAACTAAATATGTTAGGCTTCTGAAGTATTGTCACCGTCATCCGGCTTAGTGTTTTCTCCGCAGTGTCCGCATTCTGATAGTGATATGGAATAAATAGACCCAGCATCTGATTGGTTGTCCAAAGCTTGCATCGTATTGGTCGTTGAATCGAAAGATGCGACTGATATGGTATCTGAATCTCGTCTTTTCCCAGGAATAATTCTCCATACAAGTAGAGCGACGCCAGCTACACCTGCTACGACTAAAATCACCATCAGCACCGCTTGTGTTGTACTTCCTAGAACAACAATGTTATATTTTAAGGTCTACATAATGGGTTACTGATTTATCGCAAAGCAAAAATTGGTTGATTCCTATTACGATTGTTTGAAACAATGAATGATTTTTTTATTCTTCATGCTGCCTCATATCTAAAAAATATGAAAATTATTTTCATTTTTCAGATAATTTTTAATGGTGTTTTGACTTTTAAAGTGAATATCGAAAAAGCATCAAGAAAAAGTCCTATACAAGATTATTATTAAAAGTCAGTTATTTATTTATTATTGTTTAATTTGTATAATATGTAACTAAAATCAACAACAATCTACTTAAAACTACTATTTCGAGATTGTTTTTTGTACCAAAATCCTGACTAAAGATGTATAAGTAAATTTGCTTGTAAACCATGATGATGTATCAAAATATTAGAGCCAAAAGGTAAAAATTAGTGTATTATACAACAAAACTTTGATCTACCGTTGTCCTACATTAAATTATCATGTAACCACAACTTGTAAAAGTATTTCAAAATCTTAGAAAACTATGAATTCAAGAACTTTCAGATAAGAATAGGCATAAAAATTACGAATAATTTTTAGAACTAATTACATTGATATTTTAAATCTGATAATGTAAAATCAATCTCTAAAAAATGAAACTTTTCACAAAATGTTGAGATCTAACAGTGTACCTGTGGTAGATGGATCAGCAACCCTCGCCTCTAGTCTTGCTGGTTGAACTTCGTTAATAGTGTCATCACGAGTGTCAAATGGTTCAGCTGATCCTGATTGAGGTCTGTAGAATTTTACATTGGGATTTGCGCCACTTGCTGGTAAATTGATTCCAGCACGTACCGTGAGTGTTTCCGGTTTGTATGAACACAACACTAAAAATCTGAAATCGGGTGAGACAAACAATAAAGATTTATGTTAGGATAAATCTTAAACCTGTTATCTGATTAAATCTACAAAACATTAGAATAGAAGAAGTATTTTTAATGCTTTTTAATACTATTCACCATTTAAATTATTACATAGTAAAAAATATTATGTTACCTTCTTGTACTGTGGGTCAGTATGGGTAAATTCTCCTGGACGATGACAAATGTGGCAACCGTGGTATCATTAACCTCGCTGCCGCACTCTTCGTGGTCAATACGCAATGTGTATGTATCTCTGCCACTGGTTCTATCTCCGGAAACTGCACACCTCTCTCCGTCAGCGGCTTCTACAGCGATCCGTCCTCCAAAATGAGGCCCTGTTGAAACTTCCACCTCACTTGCGTGCGGTAAGCATTGAGTGGCACGAGCTGAAACTGTAAAAGCATTTTGTTTGTATGGGTATGTGCATGAAAGTGTATTTTATTTTAATTCTTGGTTTTTTAAAAAGTACACCTATCGGTAAGTTAGTAAATAATTATAATTCTTTTCTTAGTGCAGTGACATCTCAAGTCATTGATTTTTTTTTCATAGATCTAGTAGAAACACGGTTCATAGCATAATAAGAATATGAATAATGGTTGCTGAAAGCTTTTTCTTTTTTTTTGTAATGTGAATAACAACTTTGCTAATAAAATATGTTAATACATTTATGAAGAAGTAGTTCATGGAAAAAGTGTAATACATCTATCCAGGGGGCAATTTCAATGTTTTGGGGGATATTACGCAAATCATTAAAATTTGTTACATATTTTCTTTGTAAATCTGTGATTCTTGTGATTTTAGATTCGAAAATTTTTGGAAGAGCTAAAAAAAACATCCCACACTGGTAATTTGGGCAAATCCACAAATTTGTGGGTATTTCAAATTGAAATCTCATGATTTCTAAATCACCGACCAAAAAATTTCTTAATCCCGAATCCCAATTTGTACACGATTTTACATTGAATGATTAAAGGAGGGAGGAGGAGATTTTTGAAGCGCCAAAGTTGGGCATGGTACAAATAAGGTTGGAAAACACTGATGTAAAGGATTCCACTTGTACCCTGCCTATCCTAAACAGCAGGTGGCTAATGGAATTTTTATTATAAAGAATATCAATTTAGTATTTTGCTAAATTCCAGTAAAAAGTCTTCAATTACTTGATTTCCTCATCAATTGATGTAACTCTTATAGAAATTTCAGCTTTTTCTTAGAAATTATGTGGCACTATCTAGTTCATAGGTTCCCAACCTTTTTCGGGTGGCGACCCCTTTTTATAAAAGCCATGTGACCCGCGACCCTGATGCAATTGAAAAAGGCATTTTTAATAAGGTAATTTTAGTTGACTGAATAAGTTGGTGACCCAGAAGTTGAGAGCCCATGATCTAGTATAATCAATTTTTAATTTGGGTGTGAGTTTATTTTAGTTTTGAGAATGTTATTTATTAAAATATATTATATATATATTATTGATTGTGTATCATATATCTGATGAATGGTCCTTACATCCTTTGGTAGGTACTATGATACTCTTTATTGGAGTGTCAGACTCCGCTCGTGGTTCTCGAGCTTCAAGTGGACGCACATCGAAAGAGTATGTGGTAGCCATTCTGAGACCTCCGATCTTAGTTGAGTAGGACCTTCCGTACTTTCCCCTCTTACGAACTGTTAAAGGACGTGTTCCTCCAGATATCTGGTTGCTTTCTTCGGGATCTTCCACCATCTGTATTTTTTTATGGAATAAAATAATCATTTACTGATATATTAAAAAAAATAACAATATATATATAAATAATGCCTTTCAACCGAGAATCAACAGCCAAGAACTTAAAAAAAACTTACTAATATTTATATATTATTGAGTTAATATATGAGGCTATTATTTGCAAACTCGGCTCATTCCAAAATTGATGAAACATGAACCATGAGTTTAATTTAGTAAGATAAAAATAAATTTTGAAGGTATTTTTAGAAATCAGTCTCAAACCTTTCTTACATACAAAATATCATTCCGAAGTAATGTAAAACTAAAAATACGTTTAAAATGTACCATATTTTTCAAAATGAAATTCATGATTCTATTTTTTAACAATGCCGTGTTTGCAAATAGTGCCCCCATATATTAAAAATAATCAATATTATACTTAGTGGTAAATTAATGGAATCAAATTAACTTTTTAATATTTTTTATCATTGTATGTGTTACGCTCTCTTGTAAATAATGAAAAATGAGCTTCTGCTATATTCACTGGGGTTTCGATTCAATTAATTCTTCAATAATATATAGTTTACGTAGACTGATTTTAAGTAAGTCACTCATTTCAACTTTTGTAAGATTCGGGAAAAATATAAAAAGTTCAAGTTAGGAGAGGAACGATATTTATAGGTACAACTGATTTCTCTATATCCTGATTTTGAATTCTATGTTTTCGGTAATATAGTATTTTTAAGCTATAGTTGTTATTATAATGTGTAGTAGTACTATTATAAACCAGGTGTCAGTGTCACTTATCAAAATTTGCTCGACACTTTCCATTTGTGTCCGCTATGATTTCGTGCACGCAAGACGTGCCGTTACATATGAAACTGTACATATATGATTATTATCATACCGCTGTGCGACATCGGTGAGGTCCCCAAGCCTGTAGTTCGCAGTATCTGATTTGGAATCCTTGAGATCTCGGATTGAGATTCCTCTCAGCGTCAGCATCATATTCCCATCGAAGAGCGACATCCCTAAAATCGGGCTCACCGATTAAATGACGAACTTCTGAAAGCAATAATATCATTCAAATTATTTTTTTTATATCAAAGATTTTTTTTAATAAGGTGGTCATTTAGTAAATATCATCGTATGTTGAATAGAAATTTAAAAACTTCCCAGGTGTTAAAGGCATTCCTTATTATACCATCCCACTAACAGTTTACTGTACATAATGAACAGGAAGCAGTGGCGTGCTTAATCAGTGACCTCCTATTTTCTCACAATAAATTGATTCATCTGAATCAAAACAAATTATTTATTTTTAAAACTGAAATTTTATTTTATTTTCAGCTTTTATTGGACATTTATAGCTGATTAAAAGTTGAAATAATAACTGTCAAACGATGAATTGTTCAATTACAAAAAAATGAGCGCTGTATAAATCTATTACTTATTCATTATGCTGACTATACATATCTGAAAAAAAATAAATAATGCGTTTTGCTTGAGTTGCAATTACTTAATAAGAGGTCATTGCTAAGCACGACAATGGCTGCATTTTAATTTTTCATAGATAAATTTTAGTGGAATAGAATAATAAGAAATGTTTTACTCAGCTGGGATTAGGGCTTATACAAAAATATTGTTTGAAAACCGGTTTTCGAAGTTTTACAAAAAATAGGTAATTCAATTAAAATAGCAAGAAAAAGTTGATTTTTTTTATGTTGCCTATTTATATATGTACATAATAATACATAACAAGAAATTATTTGGTGTTACTCTTCAAAAAATATGATTTAAGAAAACATAAAGCGTCCACTGATCGTTTTGTAACAAAATGTCTTGATATCGAAAATACCTTTTCGCTGGGTAATGATGTGGAGTATATGGTCTTAAGCCATAAAATAAAATATCAAAATTGTCTGTCATTTTATTTATATACTCGTTTATGGGAAATTCTGCACAAGCGGTTACGAAGTTGAAAAACCGGTTTTCGAATGTCGCAAATTTTGCAAAAAAAAAACAGTTTTGAAAACCGACAAGCCTTAGTTTTAAAATAACATTAAGATCAATTTTATCCATTACACAAATGTTTGAAAATAAGTCATTAAACATTTTTTAAAATTACAGATGTCGCTGTAGACCGTTTAATATCAAAATATCAATAAACACCGAAATGGTACGAAAAAACAAATGCGCATATTTTTAGAAAATTGAGGTTGTCTAAAAGCATAAAATCGGCACACATTAAACCATGCAAATTTCAACCTCTTGGTTGCCACTAGGAAGTTATTAAAATTAATTTATATCACTCAAATATGATCAGTGTTGCAATGCTTACGGTTATTTTTTACTGCATAACGGAAATGTGACCGAAAAACCAAAATGTATTACCGATTACACCAATCGAATTCCTAGATACTTATTATTGTTAAGTCGAAAATTTCAGTCATTTGCTTTTCAATTATTAAATTTTTTGATTGGGTTATCATTTGTGTTAATCACATCCGTTAAAAGAAGCTTGATCGAATTCATATGCGTGAAATGATGTGACGCAACAAACTACTGTTTTGGCCATATTTGGAATCAGCCATATTTAAAAGCTTTCTTGGTAATCAATGATGAATAAACTACTATCTCTTGATTCGTTTGAAGTATAATCACATTTTAAACGAAAATAAATTAAGTATGATTTTTCACAGAAAGATATATGATTTAGAAAAGTAATATGTGCAATCGGACCAGACTTATTTTTCCGTAGTCATAAATTAAATTTATAATAAATATAAATAAATCCATAAATTATATTAACAATTGAAACTCGATCATCAATCTCGTCATTCTGCATTTCATTTAAGGGCCTTTCCGAATCAAATAAATTCAAAATATTTAAATTATTTCTTTGCGAGTTTTTCGCTCGCTGTGTTCTAGTTGGTAAGAAGACCTTGGTTATACCGATCAGGCAGATATGGATTAAATTCTTGATAAGGTCAATGTCAAATTCAAATGTTTTCAATTTAACTTTGAGATCTAAGACATGAGTGTTTGTGATGTCAATTCTCCTTGAGTTGATCTCGTATGATCTTTCTTTCAACTTCAGAATATTTGGCGCATTGGCATTAGCGTAAAACGGCGTCTAAAACGAAAGTTTGAAAGGAATGTCTATTATTAGAAGATCTTACCTAAAAATGTGATCATGGTGCATGTTTTTTTTTTATTTATATTGCTTTGTAATAGTAATTTAGTGGTTTCACTTTATAAAAAAACCTTAATCATAATAACTTTTAATTACTGTGTCAAATATCTAATATATATAAATTGCAATATGAATAAACCTGGAAAAGTATCAAATTAAAATCGTAAGAAGCAAAATGACATTTATTATCTTTATGCATTTTTCATAAAGAAATAAACTAGAAAATGCTCTTCTAAACTAATATATTCATATAAATTAAGCAACACTGTAGTGCAGTGCTCGGGGTCGGGTTGAGTTAACCCCTATTTATTGCCACGCTGTATGCATCCTGTCACATTTTTACTGCAAAAAAGAAACAGTGATACTAAACAGTCGCAATGATCAGTGGTGTTAATATAATTTGTAAACAGTTACATTTCTTCACTTCAGTTACATTTTCTTCAATTCTCAATTACATTTTTTTAATTAGAGGAATGTATGTTTCATTTGAAAGTGTCATTGACGAAAAATATTCCAAATTTAAAAATTTCAGAAGAACAAAAAATTCGACAGATACGGAGGTCACCAAATTGTTTGTTAATTTTACTAAGCAATAAAGCTATTTTCGAACAAAACTGTCAACATACAAACTACTCTACGTTTGGGTTAAAGTGCTTACTACATTGAAAATCACAAAAAAACTTGTTATAGCGGGTGAATAAATATCTAACATATCTAAACGGAAGTTTTTCTTTCATAACTGCTTGTTACTCAGTTGCTCAACACTCTAAATTTTCAAAGAGAGTAAGGATTTAGAAGGATAGGTCTAGGACAGGACTAGTGGTTAGTTAATCGCTCTCTCTCTCTCTACACCCCGTTTTTGAGGCAGGATTGGTGGGAGGGAATTCAAGACATTACATGCATCCACGCCTTTTAACAGAAACCCATAAATCGATTAAAAAATCGTTTTAATAACCGATTTATCACGACTGCTCTTAATGCGAGATTGAATCTCACGACTTTCGTAACCGTAACCATCGACGTTGACTTTTCAATCACGCAGCCGACAAAAATGATAAATGTTAAATTTAGTAAAATACTTATATTAATTTTAAATTTAAATTTTTTTTTAAAATAAAAAAATAAATATTTGACATTACAGCTTACGCCAATGCGTCAAATATTTTGAAGTTGAAAGATCATACGAGATATACTCGATGAGAATTTTTGAAAGTCACATGAGATTAACTCAAGGAGAATTGACTTCACAAACACCCATGTCTTAGATCTCAAATTAAAATTGAAAAAAATCCAATTTTGACATTGACCTTACCGGGAATCGAACCCAGACCCACCTGATCGGAAGAGCAAGCTCTAACCAACTAGACCACAGCGGGCGAGCAGCTATACATTTAATATAGAAAAATGTACATTTAAAAACTATACAATAGAAACACTATAATAAATGGATAGAATTAAACAAACAATAAATACTTTTAAATAGTCAAATTACAACAGTTTGAAATGTGTAATATTTTTAAAATGCGGATATCTCATTTTCAACATAAATGAATAGAGAAGTTGTATACTACAGTCACAGAATTAAGAAATAACATTTTTTCCTGCCTTTTCCAACTAACTGAAACTAGAGCGGAGGGCTTCTAGTTATATTTGTAGTTTGAATGAAACCAGAATACTAATTTATATAAATATCCACATGTGAAACCTAATTTATTAATATGGTATGGAAAAATTCTGTCAAGTGTTATGCGGAAAATACTGAAGTCATTTGCAAGTCATGATTTTCATTGAATATATAAACAAAAACGTTCGTTTCTCATCATGAATTTGTCAAACTGTTTTTAACTTGAAAATTGTGTTAGGTATGTTCAAGCAGAAACAAACTTTAAATAAATATTGAATTTATCTACAGTGAAAAAACAGTCTTACATATTTAAATATAACCTGTAAAACATTGTCAGTCATTCAGTGAGAGATTTTCACAGTTTAATTTGCCATAGCATCACAACTGAAAAAGTAATAATATGCTTGTTACGTGATTTATACAACAGTTCAAAAGCGATCACCAAGAGAGCAACGATACAATTGTCTAGGTCTAGAGATTGCTGTATCGGAATAATATATCCATACCGGTATTTCATGTAAATCACCGGTCATAAAACCTTACAAAGGTTTTCACAACAATGTTGCAACTGCCAATCGTGATCGAAATTTTATGTAAATAAGTCAGGCTGTGAAAGTCTTTCAGCAAAAACACGACGGTTTTTGGACGAAAAATCCTTAAGTAATTGTACTGAAATTTTATAATGTAATATTGAAAACCGGGAATTTATGTCACTTAAACCTGCATTTGAGCTTTAAAAACATCCGAAATACTAACCGGGATACTGGTTTCGGTAATACCGGTATTCCAATCCCTACCGTTGTCACACTGTCAAAATTTAACCGGTTACGCTCACGATTTAATCGTGATCTTCGCTTGTTTTTTCATTGTCATTTTGCCGTAGTTTTCTGAATTTTTTGGATGACTGAGATGTCGCACAGCTATTTGACGATGTATTTATACATTTGAAACGCTAAACATAATTCCAACTCGTGATGTGGAATAATGACTCCGTATTGTTGAATAATTATTTGACGACATGCCGCTAACCGAAAGGTTCATCATTTAACAGTGTTTTGATTTGCTTAATAGAAATACATTTGCGATTTTTTTAAAAATGTTCAAAATTATCAAACGATATACTGAAAAACAAAAAAATGTGAAGACTGTTTTATATCTTTTAGGTCGTTCACTGTCAATACTTGATGGGAAGGCATTTTGTTATGAAAAAACACAATATACCTTTGTACTTATTTCTACTTTAATTAATCAAGATTAGGACCAGTTAGGTGAGCATTGTCAACTGATAAGAAATATAATTTAACAGTGCTATTTATACACAACAAATTGAAATGAAACGCTAATAAACAATTGGCATTGAAATGAATTTACAAATTACAGTAGAAATTATGAATAAGTGACTTTTAAAACATTTAAACGTAAAATTTTTTCTTTTACTTACATGTTTAGAGGTGTTAAACATTTTAAACATATTATAACCGTATATACTCGACTTTAAGACGCACCCTCATATTTAAATATAATATTATACTCATTCAAGAAATCATTTAATGACAATATAAAGCATTAAAAGTAAGTGCCTATATTGTTTAAGTTTAAGTAAGTATCTATTTCCTTATTATACGCCTCTTACTTTTCTGAATCATTATGTTCCGAAACCTCAAAGCTTTCAATCAATTGTTAGAATTCAATTTTAATTTACGTGACACGTATTATCTTTTATAACTTTAATGACTTAACTAAAAAAAGAGATGGATTAAGAAACCAATTTTGATTTAAGAGTTTTTCCTTGTTCATAAAACGACTTCGTACCGGAATGGCAAAAAACCACAAACATGATTACCTAGTGAACTCGAAAACGAAATTAAACCGTTTTGCAGTGCTTAATAACGGTTTCCGCCATTATTATGTTGATGAGCTCGACAAATTGTTAAGAGATGAGGAATCTCTCAGTAGCAGTGACCTATCACACTGCAGCTTCAAGATTTAATTAACAGAATCGTGCGAAACAAACATAGAGTGAATTTACGAAGTCATGGTGATTATGTACCGTATGTATGAATTAAGAATAGAATGGAAACTAAATTTTTATCAAAATAATCAGAAAGGAAATTAATTATACGCTTATTAAATTTAAAGGCAGCACACCGATAATATATTACAATAATACCATAAGCACTGCATTGCATATATTAATTGTTAAAAATTATAATATCCACTGTCTCTTGAATTGATTTTGTGATAATATTTAAGACTGACTTGTCTTTGCTGTAACCGTTTATATTATTTTCTTATAGGTTGTTTGGGTCGCATCCAGTAGCAAAATGTTGACGATTTAAATAATACAATGACAGAATTTTATTTTTATTTTTTAATATTAAAAAAATGTCAATGCATCAAATACCTTCGAATAAGACAATCATACGAGATATACTCGATGAAAGTTTTTATGCCACTTGAGAAATCGACCCGAGGAGAAAAGACATCACAAACATCTATACAAGATCTCATATTTAAATAGATACAATAAAAATTTGATATTGGATTCACTGTGACTTGAGCGTAGAACAGCGGCCTGATAGCTAAGGCGAAATTCATTATAGAGAGTGACAAATTATTGATCGTTGATTTCGGCAGTTGCTCTGTCAAGTTTCATTTTCAATATCAAGTAAAATTGATAGTATTAAATTTTTAACCGGACTCTTGATCACGCACCCAAGCAAAGGCAAAATTAAACGCAAATGCCAGCTAGGTTTGCAAGATCACAGTGAATTTGAGAATTATTCAATTAAAAGTTGATCGAAGACTGGGTGTTTGTGATGTCAACTCACATCACTTCCTCTTCTCCCATCCTTCTGGTCCCTTAATAACTGCGTGTAGCAATAGCGATTAGTCAATCACTAGTCCTGTTCTAGCATTATTTTTCTTTCCCTACTACTCACTTTGAAAAAAATGAGATTGAGCGACTGAGTAACAAACAGATCTCGTAGAAAAAACTTATGTTGAGATACCTCCAATGGGAGGCCATATTGGCTTCACATTGGGAGCGGACATGGAAAAAAAAGAAAGTTTGCAGATTGATTCCAGCAGGCTTGCAGCAATCGGAAAACTAGATTGAAATTTCTTTTAAATTGCAGAATATACTTGAGTTCTTTACTGCGTAAATGAATGTGGTCTTTTGAAATGAAAAAGTTCCCCACCCTTGTATTAGATTACAGAGTACGGTATACCTTACCGTACTCTGTAATCTAATACAAGGGTGGGGAACTTTTTCATTTCAAAAGACCACATTCATTTATCCGACTCAACTTAAAGCCGCAGTAAAGAAAACGTTTATACCGCCCCCCCTTGTTTTCGACTGTCGAACATATAATGGGTTGATTACACTCTTTTTCCAAACGCCAGTAGCCAAAAGGCCGCAAGATCCACTGATCTAATCTGTAAATTTTAAAGTTTCAGTCTACGGCCAAATAATATATATATTCATCTTATACAGTGACATTCAAATAATTCAGCTCGTTTTTTATTCCATTACTGTAAAACATTTTAATTTCCTTATTAACCGACGATTTTATTATGTACCAAGAAATTGTAACCACAATTGAATTGAAAATTTTTTCATCATTCACGTTCATAGAATTATCCAATGCAAAGAAAAAAATGTTATGGCAGCTTCATTATCATTACAAATTTGTGATGCGAGTATTTCACTCTATAACCTAAATCTCTGTCTAGTAAAATGAAGCCTCTCTTATCTTTTCGTTATATTCTCAGACTTTACGGACGTTTAATATTGCATCTCGACAAAAGTTGCAACTTGAAGTCACTAAAATAGTCTTTATTTGATTCAGATGAATTGTGACAGCAATCAACATGTTTTATTATAATCGAATATGGTAAAGTTTAACATACAATTGTAAACCAACATATCCGATCTCCTGTGAGTCATATTGCCAGCTTATTATAATTTCTGAATTTGAAAACAGCCGCAAATAATGATGATATTATACATATCCATTGACGTGTTTGATAATTAAAAAATATTACGATTTTCCATTTAATTCATTTATAATTACCGTAATCGTTGTCCACATACACATTAAACTTAATAGCCAAGTATATACAATAATAGCAATTGAATTTGAGTAGAAACGATGCAGGCTTAGTGACAGTTGACAGCTGACAGCTTTCTTCCCATGATAAAACTGCTATCAACCATAGCGAGCAACCAGTTTTTTTTCTCATATTTAAACGCAGGGGCGTACGTTTCTTTTACATATCGTCGCCGTAGATGTCAGCGTAGCCAGTACACAAAATCATAAAGCTGAGAAATTGTCGAGCAAAATTTTTGTATGATAACAAAGCAACATTTTTCGTCAGAACTTTTTCGTTTTTATATGGTTTTCTCCATCATATATGAAACTGAGTAAATCAGCTTTCTTATTTTCAGATTAATTTAACCAGTAAGTCCATATTGTGGTATTTTATAATCAGGGTTTCCATTTAACACAGCGGTTTGAGCAATGGGTATTTTTATTTTAGAGATAGCCAAGTTTCATTAAACTTTTGATTATATTTCTTGATTTGACCAGTTTCGAAATAGCTTCTGTTGAAAATAAGTACGTTTGATTATTACTGATGCAGTGGTGCTTATTCATCAATATTAAAGTAAGATCCGGAACGATTTCGACTGCGTAAAAGAAATTTTAACTGTTTCCTCGCCGACGAAAATCCTGGCCGTGTTGCACACTGCGTTTTTTTTACCATGTCTGCTCCCAACGTGGAGCATATGTAATCCATATAGAGTTTATCTCAACAGAAGTTTTTCTACGAACACTTTTTGTTAGTCAGTTGCTCAATCTCTCTTTTTCCAAAGAGAGTAGAACTAGAAAGATAAGGCTAAGACAGGACTAGTGGTTAGCTAATCGCTCTCGATACGCCCCGTTCATAGGATAGGATGGGCGGGAGGGGGGAATTCAAGACATCACATACATCCATGCCTTCAGACAGAAGTTCATAGATCTGTTGAAAAATCAATTTATAAAACTTTCCGTACTGGGATTCGAGCCCGTAACCGAAGCCAACGACGTTGACCACTCGACCACATAGGCGGTAAAATATTTTTTTCACCAAGGATTACGCAAACCCTGTAACATACATTTTTTATATTAATAAACGTTGTTTAGTCACCTTGTGATAGATAATCCTTCCAATGACTTTGAAAATTTGTTTTGGAAACGGCCTGCGATTGTTACAACATACCAACCCAGTGTTTTCTCATTTCTCGTATCAATGCTTTGCGGCGACGCAATATTAAAAATAAATAAACGCCGATGTAGGAAATGTCAGGAACAGTATCGTGGCCGCGGTGTACATTGTAAAACCGGTAACTAGAAGTGACGACCAGCCGCTCTCGTAAAATATAAATACACGAAGTGGCGGCGAGCAGGAAAACATAATCCATCCGGCCGCTGAACTCCGCGCCAACTTCCATGATATACAAAATGCACACTCTTGTCGCCTGTCATGCGCACAATAATCAGCGCGTTTGTCCCTCGGAGCGTAACTTACGTCCATGTTACTGAATAATAATACGCTGCCAAAACCAACGAATGGTAATAACACTGAATGACTGTAATTAGAGCTTATACAAAAACCGCCACTTGAGAAAACCGGTTTTTGAGCATCAATATATCCTAAAACTCGATTTAATCGGGTTTCGAAGCATTACAAAAGGAATTACCAATAATCAGTGCTTTTATTTCAATGTGAATTATTTTAATTGTTTTATTGGTGGAAATATCAATCGCAAATTTGAATGTTTCAAATCAGTATTTGTAAAAAAATATTTTTATTTTACCTTAAAAAGCGTTAAATTTGAATCGTTCAAACTATGTACATTCTCACAGATTTTGTCACTGGAGACCCGGGTTTCGCCTTTCGGCATCTTCAGGCGTTCAAGTGCACGGATGAACTTGAACTGACGCTTAGTAAATGAATGTTTCGTGTTTATATAATATAAGTAATAAATGTATCATTGAGTTTAGAGCCATTGCTGGCGAAAAGGATAAGCTTACGAGAATGCCACAGATTGGAGTAGTAAGTAGTTTCAAGAATTATATTTATTTGTTTGTCGGCAAAGGTTTTATGATTATATTTATATAGGGTATAGAAGTGGAGATCCCAGTAGGTTTAATATTTCATTTAAAATTGGAAAGCTATGCAATTGTGCTCTATTTATTTCTAAAATTTCCTGGAAAAAGATTTCCAAAGAGATCCAAATTTAATATTGAAATTCCACCGAGCACCTTCAGTCGAAATCTTAAATTATTAAAATGTGTTGATTTTTTCATGGACACCATTTTGTTTGTTCCTACCTTAGTTCCCTTTTAAATGTAATTTTCAAAAAAATACCAGGCCCCATAGACTTACTCTGTGCTCAGGACTAATGCTTCATAAATTGATTGTTTTGCAAATTCTCTTATTTACAACACCTTTTTGCATTAGTCGAGATCGTTGCGCAATGGTCAACGTGGATGGCTTTCGTGACGAATCTCATGGGCTTAAATCACAGTACAAAGCAAAGCGAGAACGGTTAGTTAACTGTATCCTTCTATCCTTACACTCTCCAAGAAAAAAGAGAAGTTAAAAAACTGAGTAACAAGTAGTTCTCGTAAAAAGAAACTTTTGTTAAGATACCTCCATTAGGAAGCTATATGCTTGACTTTGCGAACGGACACAGATTAGAAAAAATCTTTTGCAAGAAGTAAGTTCCGGTACCTTTTTTTTACAAAAAAAGCTCTACCATTAATGTGAATTCATTAAAATAGCGAAAAAACTTATTTATAGTAAACAGGGTACAAAAAGATACTTGAATAAAAAAATGTATTAAGCGTTCATCTTTTGCGGTAGACTAATAATTATAACAACCCCTTACCCGAGAAGTGTATAATACAAGTCAAAATGTAATAATTTCAAAATAAACCTAAATATATTTTTTCTAACGTATTTATGTATGTGTACGGACTATTAAACTGCATATGTCATTCCGTTTTATTTATAAACAAGTCAGTTTTAAATAAAAATAATAACGTTTTGAGTTGAATAATAATCTAAAAAATATCACGATAAAAAAGGAGATTTCGAGTGTCGCAAACTTCGCTTGAAAACCGGCTTTTGAAAATCGGTCTTTAAAAACCAACAAGCCCTTACTGTAATGTTGCTCAATGATTATTGTAATAATTTGCATATTGGATACCGTGGTGATACAGATTCATATTAATAATTAAAACTATGAAATAGATTTTATAGTTGCCTATATTTATTAGACTATTCAATGTGAAATCTATACCTAGATAGTTGTTAATCAGTCGCCCAATGTCGTTAACTTCTCCTTATGGTAAAGATAGAACAATGAGAATAAGAAGATACAATAATGTGACCTGAAAGCTCTCTCTATCCAATGTTCCCCAACTAGTGGTCCGCGGCCCGGTGCCGGGCCGCAAACAGTACGCCAAATTTCAAGAAATTCGCCATTCAAAAATAATATATATAGGATCTTTTTTCGTCTGCACGCTTACTTATATTTTGACTTATTGTTAAATAATAATAATTTGTAGTATGATGCGACACCAAGGAACTTAAAAATAATGGGAAGTGAAATACCTGACAAACGTGGTGAAGCCGGCAACCGATCTTGAATGTGGTAAAATATGGTATGAATTTAAACACGTGTTAAGAAAACGTCATTTCAAATTATATCCTTTATCCAATTATGTCCTTTTTTCAATATCTATAAATTATATACCCAACTAATTGTGGATAAAAGTGTAAATTAAATACGCATGCTAATTTTTAAAACGCACTAAAACACCAATATTAGTAATATTTATAATTCGTATGAAATCATTCTAGTGAAAAATAGAAATCAATAATGCGGCTATGCATTAGTGGTCCGCGATTTCTTTTCCTTTTTTTACCGGTCCGCAGGAGTAAAAAGGTTGGGGAACACTGCTCTATATAACGTTTTTCATTGTAGGAAAAAAGAAAGCTTAAAAAATAATTGATGGTTGTGATAAAAAATCATGAATCGATAAAATAAGACAAAAATCAGATTCGTGAAATCGATGATCTTGAAATTTACTGTATGATCATTACTATTTTCATTTTATAGAAAATACATTTTGTTAATAGTTGATTTATGTTCGCTTTCTTTTCGTACGCTGATTATGCATTAATGCTTATGTGTTATTAAAAAGATAAGTAGGTCAAACAATATAAACAAAGCATAATAAACAAGGGTACATACATTTATAAAAATAGTAAAAAATCTATTTTAATACATTTCATACTACCATTAAAATATGTGCAAAAAGAATGAGTCTTTTTACTGTGACATTTCACAAACGAATCAGAATACTAGAATAAATGGATGTATCTAAAATCAATTACTGCGAACATGATCTTCAACGAGTTATTTACTGTCTGTTCCGAATAGGAATTTTAATACCTTACATACAATCAATACCGGTAGCGTACAATTTCGTATTATTGCAAATGTAAAATACACGATTCAAATTTAATATTGAAACTCCACCAAACACCTTTAGTCGAAATCTTAAATTACTGGTATTTTTTCATTTTTAAAACCGGTATTTCGGTATTTTAAAAAAATCATGGTAATGGCTCACTTTTTATACGTATAATATATTGAATACAAATTATTTTACTATCGTCAATCATAATTATAAATCTATTACGAAGTGCAAAACTTACCATAACCTGTTATTAAATAAACCAATGCTTATCACGTTATTACCGCGTATAATGTACACATAGACACAAATTGGATACCGCCATTCTTTCATTTACTGTTAACCACAGCCGTGAAAATTCGGCTCCTCCACGGTTCACGTCTGTTATCATTGTTATCGGGGAACCGTTATAGCGACGGGCTTAAAACCCAAATTATTAAGACGTATACTCTCATTGTTTTTAAATTTATTTAAATAAAATACATAATTATCATTAATTATTATGCATTCGTGTTGCTAGACAAAGTATTTAACCATTTGAATACCGCGCAAATAAATCATTAATATTTCCCAGAGATACTAAGTGTTTTTGAGAAAAATAATTTTGCCTTACATACCACTCGAATTCGATATTTTAAAAACCAATTTTGAGTCAGCATATATGGCACTACACATATTCATCACAATATTGCTTATATTCGATTAGAATACCCAGTGTTTGATTTTTTTAAATGTCTTGGACATTCGTGTTCGCTTGCATATGTTCCGGACACCTGTGTCCGTTTGGGATCCAAGTGGTTAATTAAGACACGTGAGATATTGTTTGTCAAACTAGACTTTTTATTTTAATTAGTATCAGATACTCAACCGAACACTTTGTGGGCAATATTTTTGTACTAAAAATGATTTTAAATGTTCGTCAAAAAGTAACTGAAAAGAAACTACCGGACCAAACCGGAGAGGCGCGTTTTCTCGTAAAAAGCTGGTGTATAATTGCCAAAGAATTATTGAGTGTTCCAGTTTGTGAAATTATCCATTTCAAGCCCTGTATAATTAATTGTAAGGAGCATAATCAGCATTGTATCAAACAATGTTAAAGACTATATAGTGGTAGTCTAGCTTTAATTGACAGAAAAGCTACATTATTGGAAAAGCAGATGACGACGAGGAATCACGGTCATATTGCATACAATATGATCACAATCATAATAAAACCAAAATGCAGTGCTTACGATATGTACAGTTTAGTCAAAAGCCTTCAATAGAAGACGCCACCAAGAGAAGAAATTTAAAATGATAGTCGGATTATCTGTGTTGGGTAATCAACCGATTAATGAGGATCTCAACTTTATCCCAGTGAAGTAAGAGGCTGCTGAAAAAAAAACCAGCATGAGTGCTTTGATTTTAAATAATACTCTGCATATACGAAATTATGTAGTTGCTTAAAATAAAAAATACAATGGGCAATAATTTTAATCTTTACTTAAGAATAAATCTTCTAAAACCAATTAGAATAATACATTTGTTATTGTAGCTATTTAATTACCGTGAGAAAAATTCAAGCTTTATAATATTATTGTGCATTTTTTTTAGTTATATAATAAATTCTGTAGTTGAAAAAAATATCGAAAAAAACTAAAAAAGATCAATTCTACGAATATCTATTTCAAGTCACATATTATCCGATTATGTACAAATATTATATTAAAACATTATTCTCAATATTATAAAGAAATTTCAACAAATATCTGTAGACTCACTATCACCACCTATCATTACATTTAATATTGTTTTGCATCTTTTGTCAGCTCTCAGTGTTGAGCCCTAATAATAAAATATATACTTCATTTTCCAGGAGTAAATTAAAATAGAAATCACGAAATTTTAAAAATGGGTAGACGAAAAATGAAAATCAGCCAAAAAGCTTCACAAGTTTGTCATTTACTTTTTTAAGTCCTTTTTCCTGATCGAAATTTTCACACGCTCTTCTTTTTTCAAACTTAAAAGCTAAATTTAGATGCATGTTCGGCATTTTCAGCTTATATCCTTTTAATAGAAAATGTATCAAGTTACATACACTGTGATTATCGAAATAAGCAGCTTTGAAGAAATTGCGGGTCACGTCCTTTTGCCTTTCTAAAGTCAAATTATGGATTCAATATGGCGTAGATAGTAAGTTTAATAGGAAAATAAGACATTTTCTCTGACTCTTAAAACAAACAAATTAAAAGAAATAGCATATTGATGATTATTTGACAAGGCGGTAGAAGTTTGTCAGAGAACTAATTATTCAGTAGTAAACTGAGAATAGATTATGATATTAATGTCAATAAAATTACAGCTTATGGTAGATGCTCGAGTGAAATAGTTAAATACACGTTATGGCGCCAGTGCAGTGTTGTATTACAATATTAACGGCCCGTAATTGCAGCTCCAGTTTTCAATCGTTTCCCACGAGTCGCCACACCAGACCGCACCACTTTATGACTTGATATACTGAAGACTGACCGCTCATCCATAAAGAAAGGGATGCTGAATGAAAGATGAGCAGTATTTTCAATTTATCCACACTCAAACATGACACCGATACCGCACATAATGCATTATATTATGAAATTACACACCATTTTATGGAATTCCGAATATCGCAAGAATTACAACAGAACCGTATTTTAAGCATATATTATTATCAATTTTAGAATATTGATTTTCAATTTTGGCTTATTTCTACAGTATAAAGTATTTAGCATACATTTTTATTAGATATTACTTTAAAATATTTATTAATTTAAAATATATTTTACCATAATTTATTGGATGATACTAATAAAAAAAGCCTTTAGGAAAAGCAGAAAGGAAGGTCAAATTATAAACATATTAAACGAAACACTCCTATGAGTTTGCACGTAATATATTATGGTGAACGACTTAGGACATACGTGGTGGTATAATTGTATTATAACACCTCATTAAGTGAAGACATATTTAAAAAAATACCAAGTCATTGCAAGTCTTATTTTTAAGACTCACTGATTCGTAATTAGTGGATTGGCAATAATCACATTTACAAATCGTGTTTTTATGTTATAATATACCCAATTAGAATGTATTTTTTATATTAATTTAACGTAAAAACATCGCACCTACACTAATAACACTGCCTACAAATAATAGTGCGGGTGAATTTTTTGAATATATGTATAAATAACAAATGTACTAGTAACTAGACCAGGGGTAGGAAACCTTTTATTATCTAAAGGCTGCATTCATTTTTCTTATTTGACATAAGGCCGCAGTAAACATTGACTAGGGAAACTTTGGCCAGAAACAAGAATTTACGGTCAGAATATGTCAGGAATTTACATAAATTTCAAGAATTACAGAATTGGTCAGAAGGTCGCACCAGAGTAGCTAAAAGGCCGCAGGTTCCTCACGCCTGAACTAGACACTAGACTGGAATTGAAAATACTAATGAAACCAAATATTGGATATCAATTTCATCGTCAAGGTATTATAATGTTTAAGCCACGAAATTGTATGTTACACTTTTTTTCCATATTATATAATTCGAGCCCGTGAGCACAGCGACAATGTCGTTGACCACAGGGGTACAGTCCCAGAACAGCCTGTATTCAAGTGTCCGATGCTGATGCATTTTATTTCGGTTCTCGCGGGCTCGAGTCCCAGTGCATAGACTTTTATAAAGCGATTTATCAATCGATTCATGCATTTGTTCTCAAATATATATATATATTTTTAAATTCACTTCCACCCATCTGATCTTTAAAACTAGCCCTGCCATTATTTATCTCTTTATTAATAGTCTCTATAAGAAAGAAAGAAAAAAATAGTAGTAGGCAGTTCTCGTAGAAATACTTCGGTTGAGAAAAGCTCTATTAAAAAATGATTGATTTGACATTTGCTTGGTTGACTCCACTATAATGAGGTTAAATATTTTATTGTATTTTAGTTTTACGACTATTATATTTCAAATAAAGTTGAAAGTTATTAATGCTTTAACTCATCGTCAAAACTACATATATTTTAACTTGCATTAACTTAACTATATATTACTGGATTAGAAGAGATATACAATACATCTTAACATCAAGATCCAACCACAAACATCACCACTTATCCAGGTGAAAAGGATATTCGTATCATTTCGCAACTCCTCATCATCACTAGTTAAGGATAGTACTGACAATATTATCAAGCAGAAATAGTTATCATCAACCATATAAATATTTTTTGACTTTATCCATTAAAAGTGTCTATATATTTTTTATATAATTGATTCAACGCGATATGTAACCAATGTGGAGACATTGGGAATGGGATGCATATGGTTTTAAAAAATAGCACTCTTATAAAAAAATTGATATATTAATATATATAACATAGTAGCATTCCTGTCACGACTTCCTCGCAGCCATGAAGCATACTGGCTCCTTGCCGGTGTCATTATTTAAAGATTCCCTTCGCATCAGATCTCAGACCGGACGTATAGCTGAGGATAAGTTGCTCTGTCATTATCCGCCATAATTGCCGCCTCACGAAGAAGTAATGAAATGTTCACTTCCCCGTTTATAGTGTCTGCTAGGAATTGCAATACTGGTCAAATATATAAATATGTTCATATATTTAAGGCGCCTAGAATAGAATCCCTCTGTATGCATTTTTAGCTCAAATTTCTAAGTTTCTAAATTCAAATTTTACAATGAATAATTTGATAGTTAGAAACAACCAATCGGCTATCAGTATTTTTCATGGTGTCATAGTATAATATTATATATTTCACACCTAAAGATGAAGAGCAAACATTCAAAAAGTGATTTGTCACACAAATACAGAGCAGGAGAAATGATAATTTGAGTGTTGGAGAAATCACAGTTTGCTTGAATGTGTCAACTTTGTGGTTTAATTTTAATAGGAAAAAACATTTTTTAATACTATTTGTGATTTCCATTCATAGATTTTATTATGGGCTATAAGAACTGATATTAAACGACATTTTTGAAAAATTGTGAGAAATCACTTTTTGAATGTTTGCTTCTCAGATAGTGCTTATTTTTACATGTAAAAAATATTCTTGTTAATCTAAATGATTTGTCATTATAATGAAAAAAAGTGATCTCATAGTTTTATGCAATTTATTTGAAATTAGATTTTTGGAGAACGTGAGTTATGATTCTAAGTTACTCATTTGTGTAAAATGCCGATGTTGCAATTATCAATATCGGTAAGTTACAAACAATAAGATTTTTTTTGTGAATCCACCATAAAGTCAGTGATTAATATTATTATATCATTTCGTACGGAAGTGTTGGTAAAAAAAATCCGAAAGATTACAAATAATATATTCATCCTCATTGGTATGCCAGTGTTGTTGCTATTATAGACAGCGAAGTGAGTACACAAATATATTTGAGTTGTAAGTTTGTATAGAAGTGTGACTGTCTCCATATATTCCAACATTATCGTAGCAAAGTTAACCTAGTAAGTTAATTTCAAAGTTGGAAGGAAGTGGTTCAGTGTAACTTTACCTACATAGGCACCGGACAAAGTAACTTTGAAAGCAGCTCAGAAGAAGTTGTACAAACAGCTTATTGCAAGGGCTGACATGCATACATAATATAATCAGTGATTGTAACTTGAAAATGTTATTTGAAAGAAAAACGTTTGAAAACTGACCTAAATTAAAACTACTGGGGCCTTAAATGATAAAAAGAATTATTATTCAGTTTATATTTTGTAAAGTAAAAAAAAATCGTAATTGTTTAAGCTCTTTGTCTTTGCAGTAAATAAGCATGGACAACATAAGTTAAATAATTCACGTGACTGCACAATTTCCTCCACCATCCGCCACAGGCATACATCTGTATCCAACAGACGTTTCCCGTGGGGTAACGAACGTTATGCGTTATTCAGTTTTGTGCTGGAATTGTCACGGAAACAAATGACAAAGACTTGGCGGTGTGCGAAAATTTCTCCTATAAAAAAATGTCTGGAAGTATTACGAGTGTAAATCTATTCTTTCCCCATATGACCCTGCAAATTTAGTAAGTGCTAAATAGTTTGCTCTATTAGCTACCAAGTCGGCGTGGCCTGTGGGTCCGACAGCTGGGGGACCGACTTGATTAATTGCTCCCGTTAATTATTCATGAGATGGCAATCCCAGAGGATGTGATCAGTATCCTGCATCACGCCACACGTGCATGTCCCTGTGTCTATCCGACTAAGCTTGAAGAGCTTGACAGCTAAACTGCAATGTCCTAAAATGAATTGGCTAGTCCGATAGTTCGGGGTATATCCTTTCAATCCACGTGACTATTATTTGTACTCGCTAACAATTTGATTTTGTTCCAGATTCTTCAGGAAAGGAATGAAATGTAGCATAATTGATTTTGTCAGCTCGCCAAGCAGACCTTCTTGTTTGTTTTCTTCATCAATTGTCCCCTAGTTCGCGAAACACCATCAGTTTTTGTAGGCAGCAATGCGGTCAAATAATTTGATAGAGCCGTGTATACAAACAGTTATGTCACACGTATATTGATAACAACACTGAACACATACACGGTTGGTAAAGTATTTCCACAGAAGGTATTTAGGAATGAATTGTATTAAATCAATTGCATTACACCCTAGGTATCCCCGTTAATCGTGAAAATTTTAGTTTTATTAATATTTCAATTATATTTAGACATTTGTAATTGAAAATATCAGCTATAAATATTTTTCATTTTTATTTAGTGAAGAATTAATGCTTGTTGTTTGTACCTTTAAAAAGTCAATCACACTCAGTATTAACTTAAATTACGCTAATACATCTAGTATTGTGATACAAAAAAGCAATTAAAACAAACAATTAATACCCACCAAACATTTATTATCTTCAAATAATAAAGAAAAACGATAAGTATACAATATTGTTTAAATGAATTTACGTTACCCGATATTGCATAATACAAAACAATTTCTTTTCACGGTCCTTTGTGCCCACTTCTAAATTTGGTAGGTACTACGAACTTAACTGTTAAATGTATGAACTTCATTCAAAATGCTTTCGTTTCTTTTCGAATCATTAGTAGCAGACCTAGTTTTTGTGAGAAATGGATCAAAAAAAGGTCAACGCGTTTCCAAACGTGACGAGGCAATATGAAAATTAAGTTCCTAAAGAAAATACGGATTCACACTTCTTGTTTCTTTTATTGCAAGTATTCTGATAACAAAGGTTTTCAACGAAATAGGAACGAAAAACTTGATGAAATTCGTGGTATAGAATATATACACTTGAAAAGAAAATAGTTTTTGATAAATTGTATAGTATCATGTCAAATGACTAGGCATTGCCGATTTAAGATTCAGCTTGTTTTTCGACATCCCGTGAGAATCCTTAGAGTTTCGGAACATTAACCTTCATATATTTAAGCTTCAAAATATAGTATAGCGAAAAGTGCCACAAATATCAAGAGAGATACTTCAATTCAACATATTATCGATCAACCAAAGCTGATTTATAAGTATTGTACTGCAATTCAGTTACTATATTTTTATAGCATAATATTATGGAACTTATTTTTTGACCCATATTTTTTTGTTGCTAAATATTGTTTATCAGAATAAGTATATTTTAAACTATGATTTATAATAATCTGATAATGAAATTTTTAATATTTACGTATATTTTTATGCTTCCGATGTTTAATATTGATCGAAAATAATAAATACCAAGGGAAACATACAGACAGACAAAATAGACATACCAGAATGTTATAAATCCATGATATACGAGTCACATTAAAAACGGGTCCATTAGAGGTGAAGTAACTTTTCTTGTAAAATACCACTTGGCTGTATTTTACAAGAAAAGTTATATGCGTTGTAATATTCTACACGTCTTAAAGTATCGTTAAAGTGAAGTAACCTCAGTTAATACACATTGCTACAATAGTGTTTATCTCTGTAAAATAAAAATATGCAATCCACCAAAACACTAAATAAAGACTTGATTGTAAGGATTTTTTTTACCATTTTATCAATTGGCTCACTTCACCTCTCGAGGGCCCAAATATCAATCGTCTGAACTCATTCACGTGTACGCGGAATATGTCAACAACCGAAGCAATATCATACAAGCCGAAGAATATGTGGACTGGTCAAATTATCAATGCATATTTGGCTATAAATTAAATTATTCCCAGAAGTTCACCAGTATTTCCAAGTAAAGAAAATTACGTTCAACTTCAGAAAAAAAATCAAATAGTATGCCGTATAATTATCATGCGGCTGTAATATTATATTACGTTTTAAAACTAACAGCGAACGGATACTCATTCGAGCTGTTTTTTTTTTCCAAAGATAAACATCCAACCTATGGCCTTGAAAACTGACAGCAAATTAATTTTCCCGCTTTTTAAACACGGCCGGAAACTATACGCAAACCTTGTTTGAATCCGCTATTTATTATAAAAAACATAATGTCACATACAAAATAATAGCGTACGAGATTTTGGTAGAACTACGAATGATATGTATGTATAATAAACAAAAAGAGGTCACCGAGTAGTTCTAACAGTCGCGACAGCTCTAAGCGAAATATAAAGTGTGCACTGGAAAAATGTACGATTTTCATCTTTTTTTAACATTTCATTGTTTGTAATTTTCGTAATATAGTGGAACCCCGATCTACCGTTCTCGCATTGTTCGTTTTCCCGCATGGATCGTTTATTTTTCATAGTCCCGGCCAAACACCCATAAGAACAATGTAGAAGAATCCCGCATTAATCGTTCCCCGATCTATCGTTTAAATACTTTTGGTCCTGTCACCGTTACCAATATTATCCCGATTGACCGTTTTCGTTGAATATTTTTTATAAATAGTTTTGCCTCGCATTTCGTTTCGCGTTTTTTTCAGTGGAACCCCGATCTACCGTTCTCGTTATCTTTGATTTTTTGCATGGATCGTTTATTTTTTACTCTACCAAGACCCCGTCATAACAATATTTAATAATTCCACGTTTATCATTCCCCGATTTACTGATTTCCTCGATCTATCATCTAAATATTATTGTCCTACCCCAATTATTATCCCGATTGACCGTTTTTGTGGAATATTTTTTTATCGCTCAAATAGTTTTACATGGCATTTAGTTACATAAATAAATATTTTTTTTTGTTATTATTTGAAGATTTCCCGCATTATTCGTTCATTTATTACGGTCCCTTGAAAAACGTAGAATCGAAGATCCACTGTATTATATTTCACTTTACATATTGTCAAATACTATTCAGTTATATGTTATGACTTCTTGTACATTATAATTTAAGTTAATTTTATAGTTTTACTATTGTAGAAAGAAAAAAGTGATATCTTTGTTATTACACTTGTTATGTGAGACTGTAGATTACATGTTTAAATAATAAGTCTTATTCATTAATTTATTGATAATATTTTACTGTTGTTAAATCATAAAGAAGAAAAATAATATTTATTTTATATTTGATTGATGACTAGGATGAAGTTACTACCTAAAATATGGAAGGCGAAGATTTTTTCGATTGTAAGCACAGAATTTCACTCCGTCATGAAATAGTTGTGATTTTTATTCAATAAATGAGATGTTGGGCGCAGCGGTTAGCGTTGTGGGCTTCCGTAACAGACCTCACGTTTTCGAGTCTCGAACAGCATTTTTTCGATTGATTTCTGTTCGAAGCAATGGGTGTTTGTGATGTCTCTCCCACCATTTCCGATCCCTTGACAACCGGTTGTAGCTAGAGCGATTAGTTAACCACTAGTCCTGTCCTAGCCTTCCTTATCTTCTTATTCATACTAATCTCTTTGAAAAATATAGGTTGAACGACAATTATCATAGAAAAACTTCCGTTTATATACCTCCATTAAGATGCCATATGCTTCACATTGGGAGCGGATATCGTTAAAAAAATGAGGTGTTTAAAAGCATAAACCAATATGTCCACATATACAGTATTATCTAAAAAAAAAATCCATCGTGTTGTATTTTTTTTATTGTATTTTTAATAAAAAAATAATCTGTCTATTCTTATTACACAATCAACTTCAAATTGCAACAAGTATAAGCGACATATCGAAATTGGTAGCCGGTAAATTGCTCGAATAGAAATTGCTCGAATTACAAATTATTCGAATTGCTTGGTTATTTAAAAGATTTTTCACGACTTTTTCTACGAATTTCATTTTTATCTTGTTCGACACTTGTTTAGAGAGTGAAATATAAACATAATTTTCGTAAGTATTTATTTTAACCGTGTTCGCTCCAAATGCGGAACATATAATCTTTTAATGTAGTTTATCTCAACAGAAGTGTTTCTACGAGAACTGCTTATTAATTAGTAACTCAAACTGTTTCTATATATTTCTAGAACACATAGAAGACTAGGGCTAAGACAGAACAAACGGACAGAACAAACGGAAATAAATTGATTATCTTGTTATTCGAGCAATTTCCATTCGAGCAATTTACCGGGAACCATCGAAATTGAATTTATTGTAGGATATCCGTCTATATATTTCGTTTGTTTTGTAAAGTTGTCCAAATTGTATATCATTACATACTTTGCGAAATGAATTATGGTGTATGGATGTTTTTTTTTTTGTTAGATTTTGACAAAATGTGGATATATTGTGTTTTGCTTTGAGACACCTCAAATAAAAAAACAATAAATCAATACATTGGTGAAATAGTTCATAACAAAACGTGAACATTCACTAGCCACCGCACTTTTATCGAATGAAAACATTTAAGTTATGTGCATCGCCATCCATGTAAATGCCACAATTGCCAAACAACGATCGCATCGTTTTCCCCGTGGATAAAAACGTTTTATAAACAGCTCTCGTCAAAATACTTCACACGCTACGGTTTTCACATATTCATTGAAAACAAATATTCGCACATCAAATATTAAAACCTTTAAGTATTCGAATATGTTCAAATAATATAATGTAATTCTTACGGGTTCAAGTCCCAGTAAAAACTGCATTTTTACAGTCGATTTATCGATTGGATGTTTGTGATGTCTGAAAGTTCCTTTCCACCCTTATAATATTTAAATAAAACTGCACAGTGAAAGCGATAAGCATACCGCTAGTCCTGTCCTAGCCACATCCTTTATATAAATACTCTCTTTAAGAAAAAAGAGAAGTTGAGCAATCGAGTAAAAGGTATGTAGTTCTCGTAGAAAACTTTTGTTGAAATATCTCAATTAAGCGGGCATATACTAGTCTACAGATAAAAAGCAAATATTGATTAAAATAATAAATATATATTGTAAGTTTTTTAAAAAATATTATCATAAGCACAAAATACTCATTTGTAATAATTCCACTTGTATTTAATATGATTAGGTTAACCGGTCCTGATAATATTAAATAAAAGTGGAATTAGTACAAAAGAGTATTTTTTTTTAAATAATGCATTTCCACCAAGTATTGACAGTGAACACCCTAAAAGTGATTATTAATGCTTTCTCGTTATCAACACATCGTGTTTTGGTAAGTATTGTGGTAAGATTATATGAAGATATAATGCGACACCAAATGTTTTTTTTTGTTAACTCAGTGGCTTAATATTTTATAATATATATTTTATAATATAATATTCGAGTTTCGTACCAACTATTCGAATATTTAAAAAAATATATATTCGAATATTCGATTGAAATCCCTAATGGTAAGCATGTAATAGTACCTCAACGTTTGTGTTTTCTTTTGTTATAGCGTGAGCTGTCGACTATGTTATTGAAACAGGAATACTCCAAGTAATCAGTAGAGCTAAATGAGCTATTCTATGACTCTCTTAACCTATTGAGTTTTATGTGCACTTAGCTATATCAATATAATAAGTCAGTGTATAAACCAACGGCGTGACCACTATAATTTACATCACGCACACATTTGATAAATTATTTATTTACTATAAGTTGAGTGCATTACAAAGCGTGAGGAAAAAAAATATTATTGTTCGTAGCTTCTACGTGAAACGATTCACGATATTTTTGATATTGTCAATTTTAAACATTAATTTAGTATTAGTTATAAAACAGTGTGAAAATATTAATTGTAATATTATCATGTATCTAAAATAAGCCTATGTCAATCATTTTTCATGAAAAACTATTTTTCAATACGAATAATCTATGAATTAAACGGGGAAATTTTGATGACGGTATTAATATCAATGAAATTCGAGTGTTCAAAAATTGTTATAAAAATTAACTGGTTCAAAACATTTCATGGTTCGCCATACCGGTATATCAAATGATAAACGTATGATTTTTAAAGAAATTTGACAAAAGTACAGTTAAAAAATTGACAATAGTTTGTTAGACGCAATTTTATACTTAACCTATGTGTTATATACCTTACTTTTCCGCAGTGAAAATTGAAATACGTAACATTTTTCGGTCGAAGAATTTGTTCCAACATTATCGACTCCGGAAAATGACAAATGTCCAACCACTCCTCGTCGATACATTATACTTTATGAATGTAGAAAGTTCATCAGTTTTCAAGATAAAACACATATTTTTTCCTCTGATCTATGATATAATATAACATGTCGTCGTCAATATTGTCTATGTTTCTATTGAAAATATAATGTATTTTGATACAACTGACCTACTGCTAGACACGTCTTTGAATATCTTGAACGCATTGCAATCCAGTTTCCAGAGACACTTTAGTTCCTTGTTAAGTGTATCAAATACATACGTAGGCAGATCCCGTTGCAGTGTAGTATCAGTATTTTTAAAGCTGACTTGCCCGAGTCGGACATTACCGTTAGTGCCATTCAAAGCAATATAGCACTGGCTTCCAATTAGTATTTGTGTCAGATAATTATTTTTAAATATAATTTTATATGTAAGCTAACACGGCCTGTCACATATTTTAAGATAGTGGCCGGCCAACAAAATTCTTTGGTTAATGATCCACTTTCATCGTTTTCAATACAACATTCAAAATATCGGTTTTTATGTCTAAATCTTTTTGCTGATTGTAACGATCTCTTCCGCCGACACCATTTCAATAATTTAATAAATATGTGCATACATATTTGTCTAATAGATGAAAAATTAACGGCAGAATATTGTGTTTCAAAAAATATGTTCACAAATTACCTATAATATGAACATAGTTATCACTGTCAAGTGTCTTCTTATTTGTATCTAAGAATCATAACATATCGATATAATTTAAGATTTCGACTGAAGGTGCTAGGTAGAATTTCAATATTAAATTTGAATCGTTCAAATTATGTACACTCCCACAGACAGGAAATTTTAGAAATCAATAGGGCACAGTTGCATAGTCTTCCGATTTTAAATAAAATATTAAACCTTCCGGGCTCTACACTTCTATACCCTATATAAATAATATCATAAAACCTTTGCCGACAAACAAATAAATATAATTCTTAAAACCACTCACTACTCAAAAAACTCTATGGGTATTCCCATGAGCTTATCCTTTTCGCCAGCACTGGCTTTAGACTCAGTGATACAATTATTTAATATATAAACACGAAACACTCATTTACTAAGCGTCAGTTCAAGTTCATCCGTGCACTTGAACGCCTGAAGATGCCGAAAGGCGAAACCCGGGTCGTTAGTGACAAAATCTGTGGGAGTGTACATAATTTGAACGATTCAAATTTAATAACTTATCGAGTTTGAAAATTTGACTTTATCTTATGCAAGACTTTACGCAAATAATTTTCAATCATTTTTAAAACATTAAATTCTCGTCTGTCTTTCAAGGTTTTCTGATTCTCAACTCAAAACTGTAGGTAGATATCCACATAAATGCATTAAACATCGCATATAGACTTGTCATATTGTCCAGAACATACAACCGTATACTTTATCATCTGAATTCATCTCTGACACACATTTCACATTTCAAAATTATCGATCAATCATCGTCGATCTTGTTTAGTAGTGTTCAAGCTTCCACGTTATACCAAAGAACAATACATGACCGAATGTAACTTAGGAACAATGAATAAGTAATAATAACATACTCTGTATAAAGATTATCAATTAATTAATTCAATCTATTAAAAATTATTCAATGACATTTTATAACCAGTTAGATAGGTATATGTAATTATTTTAAGTAAATATTTTATTCATTACTACTTCTTATAACATACAATAACTGAATTATTCTCATAAATGTGTACATATTATAATTACACGATATGAATAGTGTTTGAAAACTTAACCCAAAAACAGTTTTACAAATAAAAGTACGTTTGATTTACTACAGATAAAATGAGTTTCGCGGTCAAGTGATAAAATCCACCAAATGATCAATGAATAAATATACAGTAAAACCCCCATTTACACTATTGTCGGGACCGTGTAATTGGGGGCGTGAATCTCATACAAAATTAGGGATTTGGTTTTTTTCCGCGGAAAACGCAAAACTAAGATTTTCCTTGGTTTTGCAAAAAAAAAAAAATATGGACGAAATATTTAGTTTTTGCAGTAGTAAATATCCCCCACACAGACGCTAGCTAACATTTGACTGTATGCGCGGCACAAACGGCCATCTCTTAGTAACGACAATGGAATGCGACCGTGCAATTGGGGGATTTGCGGCGAATATTTCAAGCCAGAGCGTAATTCGGGGTAGTGTAATTGGAGGTTCCACTGTATTGATTTTACAATAAATTGATGTATAGATTTGTATAAAAATTTGTCGATGTTTGAAATCTCTTCATCCCTCCCCCTAGAGTTTACACAAACATCGGTTTTCAAATTACAATATTTCCTAAAACCTCATTTGAAAAGTGTCACAAAAATATATAATTTAATAGCAAAACAATGGTGGAAAATACTTTATTTATTGAAAACATAAAATGTCCACTTGTCTATTACTTAGTGACCTAATTTTGTTAACGATCATTTTAGAAATAGACAAAACTCCAAATTTGTTGCTTTTTTGTTTTTAGACTAGTTTATGTCAAATTTGACCCTCAGTGTTTTTGAGTTTTGATTTACTTTACAAGTCAAAATGCATAACAAAAATATTTTGAAAATAAATTTAAATACATTATTTTTAATACATTCAGTGATGGTATACTGACCTATCAACTTCGTATTTCATGTTAATTTTCTAAATTTGTAGCTATGGCAGTTTCAAATCAAAGCATTTTTTAATAAATACATTCATATACATGCATTTATTAAAACAAAGTAATAAGTGTTGAAAAAACCGACTTTCGAATTTCGCAAATATTGCTGTCGCAAACAGAAATACTCCCCAACTATTTTTCAATGAGGCATATATATTAAGCAATTAACTAATCAAAGTTTTGTCGAGGCTACATCGACATTTTTTACTTTAAAAAAAATATATTTGGCATTACAGATAATGCTAATGCGCCAAATATTTTTAAGTTGAAAGATCATACGAGAAAAACTCGATGAGAATTTTAGTATTTAAGTCACTCGAGATAAACTCGAGGTATATTGACATCACAAACACCCATGTCATAGGTCTCAAATTGAAATTTAAAAATCAAAATTTGACATTGATCTTATCAGGGATCGAACCCAGACCCACCAGGTCGGTAGAACAAGCTCAAACCAACTAGACCACAGTGGGAGACAATTTTTCTGGCAATCCGACAGCGGCGAGTCGCTGGAGGAACCGGTTTGAGAGAGGAAACACAAATATCTCATTTTATGACAAATCCCATTTATTTTCTACTCGAGATTACTTACAAACATTTTTTATTTTATCATTTTTTTCTAATGTTTTTAGCTATAACATAATTGTTAACAAATTCACAGAACATATCTTGGAGTTAGCTGAAACACTTTTTAAAAAAAATAAAAGTTCAAACGGAAGGGAATTGAAATTGACTTAAACAAAAATTATTTTCTCTTTATTAAATCTATGATATTTAACAATGAGGCACAGTAAAATAAGTAAATTTAGTGCTCAATTCAACTTAAAATAATTATTTGAATAAACGCACCAGTAAGGCCAATGCATATATTTTTCAAGGTAAAATCGGTTATAATTTTGAGTCCTCTGATGACAAATTGTACCTTACTGACCAGTTTGTCACACATGGTGTAGGCAGCTACAAAATACACGTACAATAGATAATTTGAAAGCGGAGTTTCGCGTAAATAGCGTTACGCCTCAGTTAACCAACAGGATATGATGGCGACATATGCTGGACTACAATGCACCTGTGCACATAACCTTAATAATTTTGTTTGCTAACAATGCCATCCGTACTAAAAATTCGCTAAATTGCAATAGACTTCTATGTAAGTTTTAAGGATGTATTTTGGTCACTGATCCATTTTCATAGACAGCAATTTTGACGCAAACTGCCGATATGTGGGATATTACTTCAATTACATAACAATTTTTCGCCGAATAACAATATTTCGTTAAGTATATTTCATTTGATCTTACCATAAGCTGTTAGTTGAGTTATCAGAGAAGCGTGTTTCATATAAAGGGCTGGAAATGCAACTAGATCTAGTGAAAAAATGCTATTTCTAAAACAATTAATTTATATATTTTTTTGTTTGACAACTGAGCCATCGAGAGGTGAAGTGAGCCAACTATGGTACATGGTAAAACTTTTAAGTACAATAACTGTTTTTGTGGATTTTATGTTTTACAATGTGTATTAACTGAGGTTACTTCACTTTTACGATACTTTAAAACGTGTAAAATATTATAACGTATCTAACTTATATTTTTTACAAAATGCCACTTGGCTCACTTCACCACCTATAAAGAGTTTTATTATGGCTTTCGAGACAATTAAGTTAAAAGAACCAAATAATTTATTATATTCCTACTGTTGGAAAGTTATAATAAAAAAATATTGATTAAACAGTAAAAAAATTTACACTTTTTACGATAAAGAAGTTAAAAACATTAATCTTTTTTTGCACTGAATAGTAAAAATAGCCGTATTTCATTTATGTTTTTACACCGCATAAATTGCTGTCTAAAAATACCTGAGCGCGCAACGCTTTCCGCTTTTTTCCAATCAAGTTTTACTCGTCGTCTTGCAATTCAATTATTGAGAACAATGCATCGTCTTTATTAATCTAAAATTAAAAGATAACGGTCCTGATGGTAATTTTAATGAATCGTGATTTAGAGGCTTAATTATTTTATTTTTATATATTTTTTGTTCATCGTTTATAAAATTGAATAGCAGTTTTTTGTTCGATTTGGAAACATTTGGTTATATCGGGATTTTGCCGTGAGTCTGAAATTTTATCGGAAATAATGAAATGACTGAATTCAATTACATTTTTTGTCAAATGCAAAAGATGTACATACATATATGACGATATAATTACAAGTGAAAAGCTTTGGATCGAGTTTAGCTTCTTAAAAAATATCAAACTATCATACTCGAGTCACATGATAAATAAACTGATAAAAAATTATAAACTTACTCATTACAAACCAACAATGATCGAGGTGATAAGTTAGATAAAATAGAACTGTTTTTTCCACTAAGATCTGTTATAAGATAAATCAGCTGTTCTGAGTTGTGCTTATATTCTCGTTGCATAAAGATTTTTAGAACACTAGTCATACCACAATCTTAATCAGGGGCTCTTAAACTTTTTCATCAAAGGGACAGTTTTGAAATCAAAAATATTTTTTGTTTTTAGAAAACGCAAGATGAACAACATAAACAATACTTCATTCTTTATATATATATATTTTTAACCAAATAAACATTATTTTTACACTTTTACACAAAACATTATTTCATTTTTTAACTATTAATAATTTTAATCATTTTTAACCATTTTATTTATTCAATTGTTTGTTTGAAACTAAATTTTCCAATCTTGGCTCAAATTTTGTGTAAATACACAAAACAGATGCGATGTGATTGTCTGTTATTTTGATCTTAAGCTTGATCTATTAATGCTCATTGTAGATTAAAAAATAAATATATATTGATACTTTCAAAAAAGAAAGAAATTTCAGACCGTTCATACTTTTTCAAGTATTTTTTTATACTATTTATAAAGAATTAAAAAAATAGTGGAGATACTAGATATTACATATATCTCGAGGGGCACACTTTGTGAATCCCTAATCTAAATATTTGTCAGTTACGAGAAACTGATCGTGAAGAGCGATGTACTGTAATAAAAACATTATATTTTCCGTCTAGATATTTCCATAAAGAAGATACGGATGCCTTTTTGTATGTTTGTATTACTTACACTTACGTTTTATGTTGCTTCGACATATAAATGAATACATTATATTCTAGCAAAAGCTAGTCATGTAGGGCTATAGGCCAAACCAATTCTCATTAAAAAATCCTTTTGAAGCGACATCCGTAATGTAATTAAAAAATACTGTACGCCTGTAAAATAAGAATACGGTTGACGAGAGGTCAACGATGATTTTCAAGAAATATATTTTTTATACAGCTTACTGTTATTCCTAGATGAAAAGATATTAGTAATTTTACAATTATTTAGTACTACATTTTAATTCAACATAACCGGTTTCAGTCAGCTGGTGATAATTTTAAACTATTTATCGAGACACTTTACAAATCGACTGTGGAAAGAAAAAAGGACGTAACCCACAGTTCTTTCAAAACAGTTTTTTTCGATAATCACAATGTATCAAACTTGATACACGTTCTATCAAAAAAAGATTTAAGCTGCAAATGTCAAATTAGTATCTTAATTTAGCTTTTAATTTGAAAAAAGATGAGCCTGTGAAAATTGTAACCACGAAAAAACACTGAAAAAAAGGTTTTTCATAGAAAATTTCTTTGATTAATATTCTTCTTCTTCTTCTTTGGCCATGTTCGCTCCCTATGTGGAGCATATGGCCGCCACGCGGCACCTCCATGTTTCCCTGTCTCCTGCCAATTGCTTTGCTTCCTCCCATGACATGCCAGCATCCCTCAGTTCCGCCGAGTACATCCTATGATATTAATATTAGAATATGTCAATTAAACACCAGTTTAGAAGTCTCCGTGCACTTCAAGACTGTGTATATTTCATAATTTGCATATAGCCCAAAATCATCAAAACACGTTTTTTGTATCTCCTGTAAAATTTGCTATGTGTGGGTTACGTCCTTTTTCTTTTCCATAGTCGAATTGCTTATAAATCGTTCAACTTGTTTTCTGCTATTATAAAATGCGATTCAATTATTTTCTACGACTGATTAAAATTATTATTAGTATTTTTCTTTCATTAATTTAATTAGGCATTACATGTTATCTTCTTATTGATGCGCACAAGTTACAATTCAATAAGAGGAATCATTAGTAAAAAATAACATAATAATTGTCAAGTAAAAAAACATTTAATGCAAGTAAAAAAGTAACACAACATAAACAGTCGTGAATTGAATTATATATTTTTTTTCATAATTAAGACGGACACTTTTTGTACTTTCAACTCTTATTTTACACGGTGTATCTACTATCCACAAAAAACCGTCTAAAAAGTGATAGATTAATCAAAAGTATTTTTCTATTTTTAAAGTATTAAAAAACGCTCATCTTACATAGTAAAACTTTGACGAGAAAATTGTATACTGTGGAGAGTAGACAGTATTGAACTTTTTACACACGCTACTATAGCTGAAAATTGCTAATTTATATTCGACGACACCAACATAGACATGTGATATACCGGCGCTTTAAATAATGACACATATGTGTCATTACAACGCTGAAGAAAACTAACTGTATTTGATAATAATATACATACTAGTATTTTATACAAAGTAACAACGGCTTAATTTACATCTGTATCTCGACCAGTTACTAACATGACAAATTAATATAATTATATAAATGACTAAAGCAAAAAAGGTTATTAAGCAATCTATTTAATTGTATAAAGTATCTACGGATCCATCTATTATTATAAAAAAAGTTTATCATTTTACACCACAGCGTCAATTAGGTTACATATATAAGTAAACCATTTTTAGTTTTTTTCAACAATTATTATAATTATTGGAGTCACTGGTAAGTAAAATTTCACAAAAGAAAAATAAGTATAATTGAAAGATTTTTACACGTTTTACTTTATTTCCAACAATATTTCGGTGCTATTCCCACGCGCATATACATATTTTGAACGATATTAACCGCTTGACTAGCGGGCAAATAATTAATTAATATGTCCCAGAGATATTGCGTGTTTTTGAGAAAAATAATTTTGCTTAAAATTACTCGAATTCGATATTTTAAAAAAGTATATTGACCAAGTATAGATGGCACTACACATATTCATCAAAACATTGCTAATATTCTATTAGAATACCAAGTATTTGATTTTTTAAATGTCTTGGACACCCGTGTTCGCTTGCATATGTTCCGGACACCTGTGTCCGCTTGGTATGCAAGTGGATATTTAACAAAATTACGTTTAAGTATACAGATCGTTCAATACAATCACATATTGACTATTTCAAACCGTGAAAAATAAATTTATGCACGCAGGAATAGGACCGCTTGTTTCAATATGTACATTTTAGTAAAACTGCGATATTTCATAACTGGAAAAAAATATGTTCGTCCGTATGTTATGAAGCATGAGATGTACTGTTTATTGAATATCAATTAGAAAAATCGTAGTTCATGATAAAATGAATATCCGGGCCTTCTACCCGAATGAGCACACCTCGGTGTGATGAGATAAATTCATATAAAAATAATGTGTGTCAATCCTTTTTTAAACGATGTATTTTTAACACGTCAATTTCAAGAATGTTCATCGGAGCCGATGTGCTTAATAAAATAATGTTTTGATTGCTTCTTGAACGATTTCACGCCTCTAACTGTAGAGTGGAGAGGCAGCGATAGGTACTTAGCCAGGCACAATAATTAGGTGAGCCAACTCTACTGGAAATATATTTCACGGTTATGAATTATCCAGTCCGGTTAACGACTATAAATGCCTTACTTAAATCCGAAAAAAAAAACATACCGCACGAATATGATATTATCCGACCGTCAACATTGTGAACTAATGCAGGCATAGTATAACAATAAATAAATGACTTAATAGAGTGCTGTGCTGTGCATGAAGCGATTTGTCATGCACCGCGTTTCGCAAACTGATCTATTGTATTTATAATGTATAGATTAGTTTTTTTTTTACCAAACTTCCACGAAAAATTTATTCAGCTATAATTCTTAAATATTTAAGGAATATTGAACAAATCATTCTTCTTCTGTAGCGGATTGAATTCGGTTCGCAAAATTGCAAGGTAGATATTTTTTAGGGCTTATAAACAACCGGTTTTCAAATTCCAATATTTCTTAAACCGGTTTTAGAAATGTCACAAGAAATGATAATTCAATTTAAAAGAAAAAATGGTTGAATGTTTTTAAGAATTTATTTTAATTATTATTATACAACATTATTTTTTTATTCGGTGAACACAAACCGTAAACTCATCTATTACTAAGTGACGAAAAATCTTGATAGGATAATGAATGCTCATTCACTGGGTAATAGAGTAGATCGCACAATTTTTAAAGCACACATAGAAAATATTTTTTTGTTTTTGGTTTGTTTATGTCAAATTCGACCCTTAGTGTTTTTGACTTATATACATATAGCTAACTTAAATCAACAGTGGGATAAGTTGAAAATACTAGTTTCGAGATGATTGAACTTTAAGGTTTGTGATTTTTAATAGCGAATTATAGTTTTATTTAATTTAATGTACGGTTTATGAAAACATATATTAATAGGTTTTTTTGTATACTGTAATCTGTATATAGTTATTTTTATAATCTCACTAATGCTTTGAAGGTATAAGGCAATATCGATAATTGTTAATGCAAAAATTTTCTTTTAAATGGGACATTTTATTTTTAAATTAAAATATTTCAGTGTCGTATTATTAAAGTTTACTTTTCGACAATAGGTTTACATATTATCTTAAAAACCTTTTTTACTTTATCTCATTGTTGCTTTATGGTAGTGAATGTGCTTGTGAAAACGCAAAACAATTTTTTTTTTAAAAATAAATCTACAACTACATATGATTTTCATTCTAATTTATTTTTAACTACTTATGGCAGCTTAAAATCAAAAAAAAATATATTTTGTAATACAATATTAAAAACCGTGTTACCAAGTTGAAAAAACCGGTTATAGAATATCAAAAATATTGGTTACACCCGGTATTTTAAAACTGACAAGCCCGAATATTTTCTCCACAATTTAAGATTGATTTAGAGTTGCTGGTGATGATTATGAGATATAATAAATGCGAATGAACGTGGGGACCTACTGAAGTATGTAAGCACAGGTTTATTTACTAAAACTTGCTTCAATTAAAGAGTACCATAACAGGAGGTTATGCGCCCCCACCCAATATTCTCTCATAAAATAATTTTGAATTTACAATAGTGGTCAATAGAGGCCTTTTTTAAACCATGAAGTGTTATAAAATATTTTTTTTATATATAGATAAGTATTCAAATATAATTTCTTGAAAAATCTATATTTTTTCCACAAAAAACATTTTTTGTCAGCGATTCACAAAGCACAAATAAAACAGGAGAAAGCAATGATGGAGTAAATATAGCTTGAATTGATTTTGTATTCCTAAAAAACAATTTTTATTTGCTTACTAGCTACTTACGAAATTTCCTATTTTATATTCGAAAATCTCGCCCATACATAAGTGTCGCTCGTAGCGCGGTCCTCTCCATACGTCATTGTTATTAAGTCACTTACCTTCTCTTATCAGATAGTGTAAAAATATAAGAATATTAGGAAGCAATAATATATTATATTTTTGAATGTCTAAAAACATCGATTCACTCGGGAACACATTTATAAATAGATCAATCAATCAATCCAATCCGTAAACACCACCAAGTAGTAAAGATCACCAGTCTCATTAATTATTTTGCTGTATTCGTATTAAGATATTTTTTTAAAAGCAGGACTAGTTTTTATAATCTAGAGACCACTTTTAACTCTAGCAATGCTTAACAGTTATGCGAAACCGGTCGCGTTTTAAAACATTTTTTTTTTAAATTAGCGCGATACTCTATTTATTTTTAAATTTGAAGTGAAGATATATTTTTGTCCAGTAAACAATATTACGTGTTTAAATAACTGTTATTATTTGATGGCTACATTCAATGCCAGCCTCCGTGGTCTAATGGTAAAAGATTTACATCACCGATCAGATGAGACTGTGTTTAAATTCCTACACGATTAAAAAAATACATTTTGGATTTTAGGCATGGATATTTGTAATGTCTTTTCTCATTGAGTTTATCTTATTTGATTTAAGAGTTGCGATACATCTCGCCGTTACCGCCTTGGCTTTTATTAACTGTGTATTAATTACTACGAATAATATAAATCAGTTGAGTTTAGTCTAAATATGATAAAACGGTATAATTATATTAAATGTCTAAGATAATATTTATAAACATTATATCTCTTTGAAGGTGCTCACTGACAATAAATAATACTTGGTGAAAAGGCATTATAAAAGTAAAACTCATTTCTAATAATTACACTTTTATTTTTGTGTAAGTAATTAGTACAAATGAGTATTTTATTTTTTGAATACATTATATCTAACAGCATATAGGCAAACTTCACCGTTTATTCCGCGAGTATAAATGATGCTATGTCATATTAGTGGAATACTTAACCCCATTTGTCTGACATTCGGAGACATGAAGAGTCTTCAAAAGTACGCTGATATTGTTTATTATTTATTAAGACGACAACCTGTAATGTTACTTGTGGCAACGGTATTCGGTTGTTAATTGAAAGGTCCCTAGTAGATGTTTTGAAATTTTACAGTTTGAATTGAAATACAATTTCCTTATTAAAAGCAGTGCTTTTTTTGAAAAAATAAGATACCGGAACTCACTTCTTGTCAAGCGTTTTACGAATGTTTTTTTTCTGATCTATGTCCTATCTCAATGTGGATCATATAGGTTCCTAATTAAGGTATTTCAAGAGAAGTTTTTTTTACGAGAGCAGCTTGTTACTCGGTTGCTCAACCTCTATTTTTTCAAAGAGAGTAAGATTAAAAGGATGGGGATGTTGGAGTCCCACCAATGGGATGGAATGCAGGTCAATATTTTTGGTCAAGTACGCAAGTACAAACTCCACATACTTTCTATTTAGTATTTTTGTTTCAATCGACTCTTATTACATGAAAAAGCATAATTTTGTTTCAGTAAGAAGTCTCTTCTTTGAAACTTTTCCATAAAGATTAACTCCAAGAAAACTCAGGTCGCCCACAGCAGCTACAGCACATGTGTAAAAGGGTCTAACATTATACTGCATCTTTTAAAAAACGTGAACTTGTGCACTAAGTTTTTGATTTGGAATATGAAGAATGAACGTTCAATGAAAGTTTCAAAAAAAAAAACCCGCTATAGATGAGTGTTTTTAGCGTGAAACAACAAACCAACTGTTTCCTGAAAAAAAAGTTTTCAAAGGAAAATATTTTTTTTCAATATTGATTCATTAAAAATAGTGAGAAAAAAGGTACCAGAACGCCATTCCACCACGTTAAATGGTGAAAATAACCCTGCAAAAAGATTTTTTTAAAAACCATTGTTATAACAGCGTTCACCATTATTCTTTACATTGTAATTTCTATGAAATTTTCGATAATCCAAATTTATTTCACGGTTTTATATTTGTGTTATGACATTCTCCAAAGTCTGCATAAAACGTTATAAAAATTATGCATTATTTGAACATAGTCGTGCTTACACAAACAACGTATATTATATCATACTACGGTCGTGGGAAGAACAACCAGTTTTCTAGCGATGCCTGACATGAATCGATTTACTTAAATGCATATTATATTACTGGAACATTGCAAAGGGCATGTTTTCTCAGCACTCTAGTTACCGATAGTATTTTTCTGTCAAATAAAAGTATTTTATTAAAAAGTGTTGACATATTATTTTTATAATCAAAGAATCAATAGCCGATTAGTTAAGGTGAATTTTATGCTTAATTTATTTTGCATATATCAGGATATAATAATTAATCATATTAAAAGTACTGGATGGAGATTTGTAAAACTGGTAAAATATCAAAACTTTATGTATATTCTAATTACCTACAATTAATTATTGAATCCATGTGATTTCTTCGAACTAAAATTCATAAAAGAATTGGTATTATAGCTAATAGTTTTAAAATGGCGTTCAATAATTTTAAGCTGTCAAATTTGTCACAGTTTGTATAAGCTCAACGGTTTTTTTTTTAAATCAACGTGAAAATAAAATCCATTACATACTCAAGATCTCAAATATCATTCACCGAAAAATAGGTCTTCTGCATCGACAATAAACATATTTTTACCAAATTTTGTCATATACTATTTATTATTTGTTAAAGTTTACTTGTAGATTTACTTACCGGAATATTTCGTTTTTCATTAATGCTGTCTTACTTAAAAAAAAAAATAATATAATGTAATTAGTTACAATTATGTATATGTTACAGTTAACGTATGCACTTAATCACTGTATACATACTTTAACTAGTTATGTACACATTGTTAATTTTAGACATATAATGTATACACGAGAGAAAAAAAATGAACACGTTTACCAGTTAATGTTTACATTAACTATACAAACGTTGAAGCGTTCACAAATTAAAAATTAATCACGGTTTCACACATAGTGTTGCAGCCACTCTCCAATCACGCATTTGTCATGTTTTACTGTCATCTGACAGTTTACATAACCTAAAAGAATCAACGTCTTGTTTTATTGTCGCCTTCTTTTTCTTCAAAATATTAACATTACTCGTAATTATTTTTCGAGCGAATTTCATTTATTGTGAGAAATATTAATTTAAATACACGATGTTCCAATACAAATTTTCCCATTGTCTACCAGTTATCATTACAAAAGAGCTTCGTAGGAGTTCGGGCTTTTCCTTATATTTTCTTATAATATCGGGTTGAAATCAATATCTTACCCAACCTAACTTAAGTCGTAAATTCAATTCCACTTTGACTAACACTTGTCATTATACTTAAAAAATCTAAGCCAAGGGTGTCCAACCTTTTTTGCCCTAGGATCGACTTTTCAATCTTAAGTTTTCTCGCGATCGACTTCTAACATGATTCTTATGGGAAATTTTATTTAGGGTTTTTTCCGTTCTTCAAACATAGAAATGTTTATTTTGAATGCGAAATACATATCATTAGATGGGTATGTGCTAACAAAAGAATTCATTTTTAGTATTTTTGTATATTTAAATTATATAATTTTTAGAAATTCACGGAAGCTTTCAGGATCGACCAAATTTTGCTTTGGGATCGACTGGTCGATCGCGATCTACCGGTTGGACACCCATGATCTAAGCCATACTATCATTTCTACTCTTTCTAGCGCTCGTCAGTAAGTTTATGCAGACATTAATTGATTCATACTTTGACTAGCCTTAGTAAATGTGAATTGTAATTATGCAAATTTAAACAAAAAATACTAATTAATATGAAAATTACCGAGATTTCACAATAAAGCTGTTTTACATTGACTAATCAAAGTGACTGTAATTATGTAAGCTTCAACTAAAACTAAAACTAGAAGTTAATGTATGCATTGCCTATTGAATGGAAACATTGGCGAGATTTCAGACTGTGTCATACAAAATATGTACATTTGATAGCGTGAAGCATTTCCATTTCGCTTATCAAGCTTTGCAGAATATCATTTCCTTTGGGAAATTGCACCTGGTATTCAAGAGACAAGTAATAACAGAAATATTATACATGCCAGTGCACCGCTTTGTTATCATACTGTCCGGAAGTTTACGACACTCCGTAAGAGATGTCAAAATCATTTAGTAACGAATACCCCGAGGACCTCATGAGGTATCGAATACATAACTAATTAGATCATTTAATCCTACTACATAGAGTTTAATACACAGCATCATTAAAATAACAATTATAAACAATTGCCAACAACAACAAAAAAAACATTCTTTATCATGACTTGAATATAAAAATAAGAAATTGTTCAACAGAAACGGTTAACTTATGTAGATGTAAGAACAACTATTTTATTTGTTGAATGTTTGTTTGAATCAGTAAATACAATATATCAGTAAATACAATTTATTCAACTAATTTTCAAGTTTGCCAACAATCATTTTTCGTAGTAGCAGAAATCGACCTCGGGGCATATATCGACAGCTCAGCAGTATTTAAATTGTAAATTATTTAATTTTTGGAATAATGTTTAAGTTTACTAACAATCATTTTTCGAAGTAGCAGAAATAGACCTCTATTATATAAAATATATATTTTATTCAACTAATTTTCAAGTGCCGCCTGTGTGGTCGAGTGGTCAACATCGTTGGCTACCGCTACGGAGGGCACGGGTTCGAATCCCGGTACGGGCAGTTTTATAAATTGATTTTTCAATCGATTTATGAATTTCTGTTCAAAGCATGGATGTATGTGATGTCTTGAATTCCCCCCTCCCACCCATCCTATCCTATAAACGGGGCGTAGCGAGAGCGATTAGCTAACCACTAGTCCTGTCCTAAGCACTTTTCTTCTATTCCTACTCTCTTTGGAAAAAGAGAGGTTGAGCAACTGAGTAACAAGCAGTTCTCGTAGAAACATTTCTGTTGAGATAAACTCCATTAGGAGTCCATATGCTCCATATTGGGAGCGGACATGGAAAAAAAAAAAATAATTTCAAGTACGCTAGCAAATATATTTCGTAGAAGAAGAAAAAGGCCCGAGGACATTATTAGTACGAACATATTTGTGATTTGTGATTATTATTTTATCGACTATTAATATATAGATTTAATCGCAATAAGTTTGTGGTAGGTGTGTTGGTTAATAATACTATCTCTTTAACTCATTCTGTGGTCTAGTCACTACACTCTACAGGATAAAAGCTTTGTCCTAGCGATCAAGCGTGCCTAAGTCAATATTAAATTTAGATTTTCAAAAATAATACTTAATTATTTTCCTGTCAATGGTTTTGTTATTAATATCCAGACTAGATAGATCTTCTATGTTTCGAAACCAACGAAATTCATAAAGAACTTAGTCTGAACAACAATGTCGTTAATTGAATGTTGTATAATATTCATAAAGCTGTTGCTAATTATTATTAATCACAGCTCAAGTCACATAAAAATTTTCATTTTTTTATGTATAGAACTGTAAATAACTAAAGTAACTGAGTAGTGAAACAATACTCAAGTACCAAAAAGGTCGAGCAATTTGCCATCCTTACTCTTGTGCTAATGTAAAACGGACTGCTCTGACAATGTCCGTTCAGTTTTTATTCAACACGTTGAAAATAATTTCACGAGATGTGAACCGGAGCGTCAATGTGAGACCTTTTAGCGAAATGCATTTTCATTTTTCAGACTTTATATTTTTATGGATATAAAGAATGTCACTCAATGACCATGTTTTTATGGAAGACTTTTTTAAAGAAGATCCGTTATTTCAGTATAAGATAGTTCATTGGATATTATAATATTTTAAGACCCTAATTGCGTGTCTGTAGATTATAACGAACGTAAGAGTGAAAATACATATAACTAAAATCTCTGTTTAAATATACTACGTTTGTTCATATGTACAAGGATAATTTTTTTAATTCAATACATCTTTTAATGTATATTAAATAAATTGACATTTGGAATTAATTACATTCTACAAAGCTTCGGACATTTAGTTTATAGTCACAAGAAATTGAGTGTCTCATAATTTTAATGCCAATCAAGATCAACTCGATGTGAAAGATTATTAAAGTCCCTTAAATATTGACATTTACGGGAATAGAACCCAAGACCATCTGATTACTGGGATAAAACTCTAGTCACTATTCTACAGTGGCTGAAATATAACAGCTGTATCAATTTTCACCAAAAAAGAAATTGTCAATTGTCAAACAATAAATGAAAAAAATCGTCGTCTTAATGAATCTATGGAAGTATTGTGTTATTATTAATACTTAATGTTTTCATGATAAATAGTAATAAGAAGTTATAAAAAACGTTAAAAATAACCAGTTATAGTCATTCAATTATTACCCGTTTTAGTAGTAAACAGGATTCATAGATATTTTAATTGCTGTAATAATAACTTTACTCTAGTCAAATAATTTTGTTTTCAAATCATCCTAGCGCATTTTTTTGTGCAATAAGAAGGCAATGTTTAAAATTGAAATAAAAACAGAGACGCAAAAGGTACGCTCTTAAATATCATATAAAATACCACAATAAAAGCTTTTTCAAACATTCCATAAATTATAATTTTAATACGCACTTCACAATACCCTGAATAATTATATGTTTAGATATATTATCAGATCTTTTAATCGGTACACATCTAAACATGACATGGAACATCGATTATAAATATATTATTTTATAACAGTACGTTAAGAAACAAGGTTACATTCGCTTACACTAAGAACAGCTATAATAGTATCAGACAATTATCGACGTTAAATATTGAAATCCAGTTTTAAGAAGATCACTCAAACTGTACATAAAATGCTTAACCTGTATGTAGCATTATGAATTAATTTTTAATTTATCAGCCGCTTAAATTTATGATTTTACATTAACAATATCGATTTAACTTTAACAATCGTGCAGTTATTGTATATACATTAACAAGCAAACTGACTTCAAATCTTAAACCTGAAATACCTTAACAAAACTGAATATTCTCTATTGAATCCATATACATAGGTAATAAAGTATAGTAACGCTTTTTAAAACTATCTGCTCTTAAAGTGTAGCATAATTATGGTCTGCTAATGGAAGCATATCAATAGATTTTGTTTTGATTGCTGAAACTAGAATTCCGTTCCAATAAAACGCATTTGAATAATATCCACGCCATTTTCTCTGCTATTGTTAAATCTAACTGCTGTCTTTCAAAAGATCAGAATTTTAATAACCGAGAAAACTCAAGAAAACCATTCATATTTTTTATAAGTAGTATTAAAGTATTTTTAAATCTGTACATTTTAATGTGGTCAAAAGAAAGTTTTCGCATTTTTTTTTAAATAGAAGATCACAATATTGTACATTGCACAGCTAATAACCATAATACAATATATATATATTTTAAATATTTGACATTACAGCTTACGCCAATGCGTCAAGTATTTTGAATTATAAAGATCATACGAGATATACTCGATGAGAAATTTTGAAAGTCACATGAGATTAAGAGAATTGACTTCACAAACACCCATGTCTTAGATCTCAAATTAAAATTGAATAACAATCCTATTTGACATTGACCTTACCGGGAATCGAACCTAGACCCATTTGATCGGTAGAGCAAGCTCTATCCAACTAGTAGACCACAACGGGCGACAATATAAACTGTAACCATTTTTTTCGAGCAATGCTCTTTTCTTCTGATCTGTATTTGAAAACATGTCTTAAAAAAGCTTAACCTTACCAAAAAAGCTCAAGAGAAGAGTCGATATTGTTACATTTTAATATGTCACTCGAAACGTCGCTTCTTTGAAAATCATAGAAATGACTTATTTAAAAAAAATACATGGAAATTAAACTGGTTGCAAGAGGTAAAAAGTTTAAATAGGTTTTTTTTATCAATAAAAGCTTATACGAGCAGTCTCTAAAAATAAATAACACCTATATTGGAAACACTTATATTAGAAAATTGTTTTTTAACCGTGAAAAATGTCGTGGTTGTGTCTATTAACTTTTTCATGTTCGGTTGAGTGGTCACTAACAATATTTATGACTTTTTTTCCATCGCACTACTTAAACAATACATTTATCGCTTAAGAAAATATGCAGAGAAATATTTATATTAATTCACCACAAAAACGACGAAAGTAAATTCAAATAAGATAGATAAATGTATGAAAATAGTATTTTTCATGGCTGAGACTGACGAATTATCATTCATATTCTCAATAAGTAGACTTAAAGTAATAAATCAATGCATTTTAATGTGGTCAAGAGAAAGTTTTCATCGTTTTTATGAATAGAAGATCACAATTCACAATATTATAAATAGCACAGCTACTAAGCATTCCATAATATAAATTGCTATTATTTTTATTTGAGTAAAATTTCGTACGTGTTTATTTGTAAATATGTCTCCTACTTCTGTGATTTGGAAATAATTATCAATTAAAACATTTAAATTATGTTAATTTTATGATGAGATTTTCTTAATTTGTAGGTTTGGTTGAGGAATCATAATAAGCTATTTGAACAGAATATGTGTATTTAGAAGAGGCTTGTATTTGTTCGATAAAACTCTCTTTTCGGATAGGGAAATAGTAAATAATTTAATTAGGAAAAATATGTTAGTGAGCAATACCTTTTTTTTTTTTAAATTACCAAATGCGCGGATAATAAATATTTATTAGGGAGGGCTAGAAAGAATAAAAGCTCTGCAGGAAATTCAAATAAAAAATGTGTCTGTTCAATGATTCGGACCCTTTACAGAAAAACCACGAGATACGCAATCGTTAGGTGTATATATTTCACTTGGGTCTGGGATAAGAACAATTTTTTTAACCAAATGTGAAGCATATGGACTGCTTATGAAGTATATCAATTCTTAGTTGAGCAACCATTCTTTTTCAAAGACAGAATACAATAGGGCTAGGACAGAACTAGTGGTAAGTCAATTGCACTCGTTATCTTCTTTTGCTTGGGATCAGACGGGTGGAATGCAGTTTTAGACATAAGAAACATTTATGACATCGAAAAGATATTCATTAATTGATTTAAAAATGAAACTACCCGTAAGGAATTCGAACTCATGAGTACCGCGACCGAAGGCAATGACCCGGACCATTCGATCGCACACCCGACAAATTACCTTTTTACTGAATATTAGAACAATTCATTTGACAAATAAACGAAACGATTTTTTTTGACTCATTTATCCCAAAATCAATCAAAATTTCACTTTTATATTTGAATAAATATGTTTCATTTATATTTCTTTTAACATTTAAAACAATGAAATTTCTTTTCTTACGTTTAATGATTTAAAAATAAGGAAATTTCTCACATTGATGAGAAAATTAAATTTAACGATTTTCAAAACTTCCTGAATTCTTTCTCATACTTCTTAACTCAGCGTAACAATGGGACAAAAAAAGTAATAACTTACCTTCACAGTATTTAAACAATTTGAATTGCAATCCGAACGATATATTATTCAAATGCTTTTGTTTAAGCTTTTTATCAGCACTTCTGTTGAAACGAATGTATTCACATATAAATTCTAAAACCAAATCCACTTCCGGATGTTGCATCATTTCTTAAGATTAATGACATCTAAAGGTAATTGACTCGGTTTGTAATTAACTTTTCGTAAAAAAATGACTGTATCAAACTGTATTTATAAAAAGGAATTTTATTTTATGAAGACTAAAACTGAATTAATTAAAATTTATAGTGCATAGGAAACAAAGGCAACTCTCCTATAATAAGACATGAAAATTACGACAGTAGTAAATTAACACGGATACTGATGATAAAGAAGAAATATTTTTTTACATTTTCACCTTTAACAGCAAAGTAGTTAAATATATACAGTGGCAGATTACCTCGCACAGTTTGTGTTTTCAATCTTAGGTGCCTCAAGATAGCATGTATTCTATAAAACCCATATAATATTTTTAATTCAGTTCAGTTATTTTTATTTTAGTAATTCAAAAAAAGAAGTCCTCAAAATTTGATTTCGCCTGGATCCTTCCAAGTGCTTAATCCGTCACTTTATATAATTTTTGTTAACTGCTTAATTCATGAATATAAAAACATTTTTTTCAATACCCATCTCATCTACGTGGTGACACTTTAAGTTATAATACAATTATTTCATTTGATAATTCGATGACATATTTTCTATGAAAATATGCCCACAAGGGTATTGTTGGAAACAACTTATTTACACTTCCCAATGAAAGCTAAACAAGGCATTTTCATATACTCCTATACAAATTAGCAATAAATTGGAAAGACAACTCGCTTAGATCCAAATGCTAGTAAAGAATCAGAAAAAAAAATTCCCAGCAATGATTTTTACCCCATGCACTTACTCATATTTTAAAAAATAACATATTATGCAAACATATTTGTTGTAAATGTAACTTACATACTACTGATCTTTTTTCTGTACCTTTTCATAGTTGATAAGTAATAAAAATCAACGAAATAAATATTTAGGCTTATAAGCAACGTTCCCTCTAATTTGTCAACTGTGTGTGCGGACCATCAACTTTTGTGTGCGTTAAATTTTCAATAAAATAAAAAATGTGCGCAAATATGTTGATAGTTATTCTCTGACCTAATTATTGACACCAGATAAATTAATTCTTCATTTCAAGCCGTTAAATAAAAAATGTAAATCTTTTGTTCAACATTTATATGTGCGGTCTGTGCGACAGACGGAAAAAAGTGTGCGGCCACATCTTGCGAGGTGTGCGCGCGCGCACCTTAGCGGGAACATTGCTTGTAAGTATTTTTTTAAATTTTGAAATACTTGCAATTTCTTGATTCATCCATCACCCAAAATTTATGTTTATAATATAATGTAAATCATGTAGCAACAAGTTTCACGGCCACATTTTATAACTCATTTATTGTAATTTTACCCACAGTATTAAATTTTACTATCACTCTGTCCTCGTATATTTTGGCGGACATTGAGTCAAAATAAGCCCGCGTTACCAAGTAAACATATCATTATCATAAGAAACATTTTTTTTATTATTTCTTCGTATACATATTTTTAGTGGATGGTTAACAGACCAGTGCTGTGCAGCCCAAGAGCGGGCCAAGAGTGTCGTGGGTACGTGAAGTATTGCGTTATAAAAGGCGGCCATGAAATTAAAGGGGAGCCGGTAAATTGTTCGAATGGAAATTGCTCGAATTACAAATTATTCGAATTGCTTGGTTATTCAAAAGATTTTTCACGACTTTTTCTACGAATTTCATTTTTATCTTGTGCGACACTTGTTTAAAGAGTGAAATATAAAAATAATTTTCGTAAGTATTTATTTTAACCGTGTTCGCTCAAAATGCGGAACATATAATCTTTTAATGGAGTTTATCTCAACAGAAGTGTTTCTACGAGAACTGCTTATTAATTAGTTACTCAAACTGTTTCTATATATTTCCAGAACACATAGAAGACTAGGGCTAAGACAGAACAAACGGACAGAACAAACGGAAACAAATTGATTATCTTGTTATTCGAGCAATTTCCATTCGAGCAATTTACCGGGAGCCAAATTAAAGACCGCATACACTTAACGAGTAGCGGTGTATCTAATACTTTTTTTGTTTTATTTCGATTGGAGCAATTTATCGACAACAATTTTCAAATGAAACAGTTTCCAATGTTAATGATTACAACATATTACATAAAATAAATTTAAGATTGAAGACTCACTAATCCGACAAATTTCAGCACACAATAATCAATTATAATCATACGAACCATTTTCTCTGTCTTTTCGACCGTGCGTTGATGTCACCGCCAACAATCCTATCGCAAAAAGCACACGTAACGATCTGAAGCTTTGACAGGCCATTGTAGCGAGAAGCTACCAAATAAGGTTTCGTGTAATTTATTCCAGTCACGAATTGTCCTTTTTCAGATCCTAGGTCACGTGAGGTCACTGTATTACAACTGTACGAAAAAGACCTTATTACATGATGGGAGAGATTTTTAATATTTATTTTTTTTCACTATGTGATATATTGTTTTGTCACTGTTTGTTTGTATGCACGCACGGCGCTTTTGGTAAACTGTGAGGCTCTGTTCGCATAAGCGGTCTTGTTTGGTGAGCGTCAGAGACTGCAATGATGGTTGGCGAGTTTTTGTGGAGTCGGTGAGTGTAGAATCCATCAGTGGCGGGGAGAAAGCACCAGGCAGTTGGTACGTTTGCTTATATTTAAAAATGAAATTTCTGCACACTATAGTGCATGTAACCAAGTCTTGAGGATTTTCTTCTCGGGACATATCTGGCAAAATTTTGAACACGCATAACGTTGTTACTCTACGGAATACACCATATACAACGGGTACACGTTGAGTACCCTAGGGTAGTAAAAAAAATGAATCCAAATATCAATAGTAAGCTTCAAATGGCTTCGAAAATATTCTATATCTGCAACATCATTGTTAAGATCGACTGACCCGTAAATACAAATAAAATAACAATACAATGTGCCTAAATTCGATGATGCCAAGTTACTTATAAATGAATTTAAATTAATACACATACAAAGCATTTTAATCATTCATCCCATTTTTTACTAGATTGTAAAGGTCAAGTTAAAAGGTACTATAGATCGAAGTTAGGCTACAGGCAAAGATAACAATTATCTAAAAAAAATATACACAAATGTTTTATAAGACTAGGTAAGCCACTGCCTGTTAGTTGGCAAATGCAAGCATCAAACTGCGTTCTCTGGGCCCAGGCGATCACACATTTGCCTTACTCACGTATATTTTCACCGACACCATGAATTTATATAGGTAGTAACTACTGCACTGCATGAAATTTTATTGTCATTCTGTCCTCGTATATTTTGGCTTAGATTAGGGCATACTCAGCTGTCGTTAACAAATCAACATATGCATTTGTATTTACATTCCAACTGCACACAATAGCTACAAACACATTTAAAGTTCTTTCTTCGTTTCTTTTTTGAATAACAAAGTGTATCTTCAAAAGACTAGCCATGGACAGTTCTACATCACGGCAAGAACATGATGAGTTATACATAGCCTTTGTTTTTCGTGAGCATTATGTATAAATAAGCGACACACATGTTAGTTTACTGATCCTGTGCAGCTCTGCTCAGGCCGTGAATGCGAGGGTCAGACTACACGGTTGCGATATAGAATTGTGCCGTGAAAAATCGTCAGCTTGTACTAAGCGATATTCCGTCATCTGCACTTACTTAAAAATCACATTTTCTCCATAAGCATTATCTGAAAGGAAGTCTTTGTTAGTGTTTGTTTTATGCTGCAATACAGGTTAACCAAAACAAACATGTATAATTAGGCACTTAAGGCTGAACTTGATTAAACCCGGGTCGTTAGTGACAAAGCTTGTGTGAATGTAGAAAATTTGAACGATTCTAGTTTAATATTAAAACAAATGTATATGTTGTTAATATTTTGAGAATACATGGTGATATTAGTTGTTATAATTAATCGACGTTGCCAAAGAATCGCAGCACAATTATCGTTCTCAGATATTATAAAAAAAGCAGTGGGAAATAGATTAACTTATTCAAAATTATGAGACGAACATTTAGTTTCATAAAATTAAATAATATCAAAACATAAAACACTTTTTATCATTTTTTAAATTTAATATGATCAGGACCAGTTTCAATCATCATGATCATTTCAGTTGAAAATGCTCGCCATGAGCGAAAACGGTCCCGATCATATTAAATAAATCTAAAATTAGTTGAAAAGAGTGTTTTATTTTTATAGTACAATAGCTTTCTACCAAGTACTGTCAGTGAACACCTTAAAAGTGAATAAATTTCGTGCCAATAATAAAAAAAGCGTTTGTGATTGTATCCTTATATACCTTGTGATGATACTGCAAATTAAAAACAAGTCCATGAAAATAATACATACAATTCATTTTTATTAAACAAGCCTGGGATATTCGAGCTTTTGACTTTATAATATATGCCCAAGATGTATTCGTTTGATAAATGATTCCAAAAGTCAAACTTTGTACCGATAATAAAAGAAATTTTATTATGCAACAGAGGCTGTCTTCATATAAAAAGTTTATTCGTGAATGTATCTACCTTCGTTGAGTGTTATTTCTTTGGGCATAGGCAACCGGATGTAACTTAAGACTTCCGACAATTGTGAAGATAATATTATTAATAATAGCGCTGTGTGTATTTAACAAGCATAATTAAAACATTTATGTATTATTCTTCTATTATTTTACCTTTTTGGAATCAACAATGACGTGTAGAATAATATAATCCAAACGTTGGAAGAGAATAAGTTGTTGCTCAATTTTAGGTTGAATTTTGTGAAAGAATATTAAGTGTAAAAATAATACATAAATAGACTATGTGCTTATAAAATAATATGCAGAAATTATAGTTATTAAAAGAAAATATAAAATACGTATTAAATATATTTTCGTAACTTAAAAATGTGACATTTTATTAAAAAAATAAAATACTTTATTTTTACTAAGTTCACAGTTTTCAAATAAACTATTATAATAAGAGAGACAATAGTAATGCTTGTTTCATTCATCAGATAATAATGCTTGAGATGAGAAGAACCAATCCTGATCTTTATTTAAAAAACGTGAAATTACTACAAAAAAATGTTTTATTTTTAATATAATAGATATGATATAATTTTCCACCAAAAATTGACAGAAAGTGTATAATAATTTGTTTATTACCTTTTTACACGATTTTCTATAGCAAAATTCTCATTTTTTAATTGCAGGGAACCAGTCTTCAATTTTTTTATGAATTCTGTCACTTATTTTACACGGTTTTTTAAACGTATTTATCGTGTAAACAAAGAGTTCAATGTATATGCTTAAGTAAATTCTAAGCTATCATTTTTCCCAGTTTGATGCAAATTTCTTTGCAGTGTATGTAGCAGTTCGCATTCTCTCAAAAGTAGGCCTCAGTCATGGGCACTTATCTAACATAGATAATCACTAACCGAGCGGGCAGAACACATCGTTGTCGTGCGGGAGAAATAGTCGTCGACAGTAATATCGGTCAGACGCCCGCCCATAATGACTAGATCTTCATAACAAAGTGATTCATATCTAGACTATCTAGTCATTATAACAGTAGTCGAATTAAACAAGGCTATTTCGACGCATATGGCACTGTATAAACGGTACACTTTTCTTTTAAAATCTTTGTTCTAACCATCTACGTGAGTGGTAAAGAGACGAAATGTTTAATATAAGAAAGTAGAAGAAAATCATATGAAAAGTATACACTTCAAAAATCGTAATTTATTTGGTCGAATTTGTCAGATCCGTACGTTGGCTTCGCTGACGGATCTCAGGGGTTCAAGCCCCAGTACACTAAAGATGTACCAGCGTAACTCGACTGCCCGCGAGGGCGCCACCATCGCATCATTAACGTTCTCTGTTCTTCTGCGTACTACTGACGGTTTGCTGACCGTTTGCAAACTGTTTTCGAATTAGACTCTAAAAGCTTTCAGTTCGATTCTAATTCGAAAACAGTTAGCAAACCGTCAGCAAACCGTCAGAAATACGCAGAAGAACAGAGCTATAAGTCAACACGTCCTAGGGCGACAATTTTAGTTCTGAGTTCTGCCACAGTCAAGTTAAAATGGTACATTTCTAACAGATTTTTTTTCAATCGATTTAAAAACTTCTGCTCAGAGCCATAACGAGGCGTAGCGAGAACAATTAGCTTACCGCTAGTCCTGTCCTAGCGCAATATTTTTTATCTCTACTCTTTTTTTAAAGAGAGGTTGAGAAACTGGCTTTTGAAAAAAATCTGTTGAGTTACCATCATTAGGAAGCCATATGCTCTACAGTAGGAGCAAGCATGGATTTAAAATGAAAAGTAAATAAACCTAATAACAAACAAAAGCTAATGCTCTCGGTGAGAGAAAACTCTCCTGAAAGTATTTTATTTGATAAATATAATGCCTCTCCACCAAGAATTGAAATTTTAAAATTGATAATTTAGTTATTTCACAGGTTGTTTAAAAAAACTATGACACGTTGTTCGCCACTTAGAGTAGCGTCTTCACACTCAAATAAAGATTTAATAGCTAATGAGTTCGTGGGAATTAATGACATCATTAACAAGTAGATTTCTTTTAAATATAACAGACGGTTCACCATTGTTCAATTTATATCCGTTGGGATTTAGGTGTCATCATACCAGTTATAAGCTTTATTAGAACTTCTACCGTACCCCCAAAACTTGTTAAGCAACCTGTAGAATAACTAAATTATTAATTTTAATTTAATATTAAAATAAACTTCCACAAACTTACAATGGAATCGATCAAGAATGATTAATTGCTGGTTATGATTTAAAGCATGCTACGTAATAAATAAAACAGCAAAAGGTCAGAATATGTGCCTAGATTCAAGTGGCCAACGTTTTTCTGGGATCAGGAGTTCAAATACCAAAATGCAAACCTTAAGCTCAAACTTTTCAATCGACATATGAAGTTTTATCAAAATACACGAAGGTCTCATGACCTGGAACAGAAAAAAATAAAGATATTTAAATTGGCTAGATAGCCAGCTTTTTAAAATTCCATCGATCTTTTTCTTACCCATCCTGAAGAAAGATATTGCATCATCCACTATACCCAATTCGAATAAAAACAATTTATTCTGGGATGCATCATAAGGAGTCAACTTTGAGGATAAATAGGGGAAAAATAATGTGATCCTCACCTCTCAAGGTTCATAACTATGGAAAGAAAATTGATTATAAAGTTTGTATTTAAAATTTAAAAAATCAATTTCACGGTCTTCTTCAACCCTTCTCTCTTATGATATATTTTCTTAACATGCATACATAACAATTATAAGCATACAACACACAAAATGAATTGCCTGATTTCTTCGGAGTTAGTTAAGCTTAATCAAATAAGCAGCAACAAATAACGTAGGTGTTGTGAAGGAGATTTCGAACTTTTTTTTTGTCCGATAGGTTTGTCATAAAGTTTCGGCAAATTCTCGTCCTGGAAAACTTACCTGCAGCTTTGTATGATTACAATAAGTACTAAATTATAAATAAATATAAATTGAGTGCTTATATATTAAAACATTACATTTTAACTTTTTTGTGCATAATTTGATACATTTTTTTCACAGACCAATAAAAGATGTTATAACAACTTCTAGATAATAATTCATTATCCTGATTTCGAATATATCGAAGGCTCTATTCTAAAAAAAGCAAACATGTGTATATGTTTTAGTGTAATTACTATTTTAACACAAGCCTATTCTTTTGTTTTTTTACTGATACACCTATCATTAAAATATCATTAGAGTCAAATATAGTAATACTATTGTGTTTCTTGAACATAGAGTGGGTGGCAACACAGTGTAATTAGTAAAAAACTGATATGTGTATTAACATGGCTTTAAATTTTATTATATCGTTGAACTTTTTCTTTAAAATTAGTTCAATTGAACTAACTTAGGGATACAAAAATTCTTAAAATATAGTATTATCTAAGCAATTCTCAATACAACAATGTTAATCAGAGTTTGGTATAATGTAATTCTTCCTTCGAGTTATATGGACATATACTATCAAAACCTATTAGCGGAGTGTTAATCAGTTTTGAGTTGCATTTACTAAATAGTCGGCAAAATTCTTTCTCACTAGTCGTCAAAAATTCAGTAAAATAAAGTAAGCATTAAGTCAATTAAGGATCCAAGTTTCTACGTGGAAACACTAATAATTCTGTCTAATATTTTTGGTTATGAATTACAGTAGAACTTTCAATTGCTTTAGCTGGCCGGTAGGTTTTTATAAGCATTTTAAATATTTGTTCTAACGTGCTAGAATCTTCTAGTTTTTTTACGAGGAATAAAATAAAACAATATATTAACATTAACTTCGTTATTTCTCGTCAATCAAATTCACACTTCAAATACCCCATTAAACACCATATCATAACAAATCGTCATATTTTTTACGGCATTATCGTTTATTTTTATGATTGTTTTTTCATATCTTGAATCTTTGCATTTAATTAGAGTCGTGTTCTTCAACCTATGGTCCGCGGACCGGCACCGGTCCGCGAAGACTATTGTTTTGAAAAAATTTCGACTTGATTATCTCCTCGATGTTGATGCAAAATGGTGAATAAACAGCCTTCTGATATCAATAAGGTGTCAGTTATCTCACGTAACTTCAATTTAAGATCGGTCAAAACTATCTTGTGTTTTTTTTAATGTTTTCTGGAACAATTGCCGAATTTGGAAATGAACGTTCAGAAATCAGCAAACCACATCTCTAACACTCTTCAAGCCATTGGTTTGCTTGAACGGTATTTTTCCTCATTAAAAAGTAATGCTTTATCATCACACGAAATTCTGATTTTTTCATTGTTTTGAAAATTACAAAAGTAGCGTCACTAAAACCACTGGACTGTAACCTGTGAACTAAACCTAAATTGTTATGAAATTTTGACACGTATTATTTGAAGGTTGGTACTTTCTAAAAATCTTATGAATTTGTCAATAGTGGCACGATCTATATGTCATCCTACGAACTTATTGAGTGATGTTGGTTGATGCCGGTCTGCGAGATATTTTTCCAATTTTTACCGGTCCGCCGATGTAAAAAGGTTGAAGAACACTGAATTAGAGTATCTGATCAACATCTGAGAACTGTCAAAATATTCTAGCACTGTTTTTTTATGATTTTCTATTTAAAACAATCAAAAAAAGAATGACGAGTACTTCACTTGACTACATAATTATTATTCTGGTTCGAAACTCAAATATTTTATATCATATACGTAATTTAAAATTACATTTTATAATATACTATCCTTATATATATAAGAATAGTTTTCCTTTTTTCTTTCTTCTTCTTTTCTTCTTTGGCCATGTTCGCTCCCTAACATGTTCGCTCCTTTTTTCTTTATCAACATAAAAACTCTTGATTAAACTTCGAAGACATTATTTGTGTTTTCTATAGGGTCTTGGATTCATAAAACAAACTGCAACTCCGACTCCAGCATTAACAAAATGTCCGACTCGTATTTGTATTTGTTAATATCTACTGAAGTGCATATTTTTGTATTTTAATTTAATTTAAAAAATAATCGAAAGTTTATTTACAAATCCGACTGGACAGCCCTGGTTTTTGATAAAATCATTTACAAACACTACGCAATAATGTTATGAAAATTCAATGTTAAATTATCAAATCCGCTGAAAGTATTGTAGTGAATTAATATTACGCTATTGAATTTAATCCGTAAAATTATGACGTATCATTCTCAAAAAAGTGCAAACCTCCTACGTTAAATTTTTCCCACATTATTTACAAAGCCATATAAATTTATAGGCTCGGATTATGGTTTATGAATAATAAATTAAAAACCATTTGCATCGATCGCACGGCAATAATGGTATAACAGGAAGACATTGCTTTGTCTGTGGTTAGACGCTTTTGCTTCGACTAACGGACTATTCTCAATAATATTGCATCACACGTTTAAATGTAAGTTTTGAATACACCAAGGCAACGACGTGCTAACTGTTTAATTTTTATAGGTAATACTTTTTCGCTGCCATATTTCAATGTTTTTTTTTGTGTATTTTGTTTTAAGCTCTTCATTTCAAAATTGGAACAAACTTAGAAAACTTAGTTTATTAAATTCAACTAGTTTTGTTACTGTCGTTTGCAAGTTAATTCCACTTATCAAAACAGCGTGAAAGTTCTTTGGTTTATAAGAGCGATAATGTGTAAATATTTTGTTTCGTTTTCCGATGAATTTTATCTATGCATGAATGAAACTATGATTATGAACCACACACTCTGTGAGAAAATTACTCCACTCAATTTTCAGAAAATATATCTATTTTTTAACCCATCTCCGCTCCACTCAATTAGTAGTGTATAGAATTATAATGCCATACACTGGAAAGTATGTCAACAGAAGTTTTTCTACAAGAGCTGATTGTTACTCAGTTGCTCAAACTATTTTTTTCGAAGACAGTAGAGACAAAAAAGAAAGACGTAGGGGAATGACAAGTGTTTAGCTAATAGCTTTCGCTACGCTTCGTTATTTTAGGACTGGAAAAGTTGGAATGGATTTTTTATACATCAAAAACATCTATGCCTTGAATTAAAAAAATGCTATCCACACTGGGATTTGAGCCCGTGATTTCCGTTACGGAAGCCATTGACGTTGACACTGCGCTTTTGTAGCCGACGAATATATTTTGATTAAGTATTTTATGTCATTATAACTAGTAACATACAACGTGCCAGGAAAACGTACAAATTAGTACAAATGAAAAAATCTCAATTTAATATTGTAACTATAACATGAAGTACACATCAATGTGTATTCTTGCACTTGTACATGTACTGTACAGTAACAGTAAAAACACAAATCATTGCATACCATTTATTGAAATAGCTAAAAAAGGTACTAATGCTTAACAGCAATTTAAAACCGAATTAGAGTCTATTGTCAAAAACCACGATGATGATTCTGTCCGTGAAGATGCAGTGACGTATAATTATTTTTTCTAGGGTTAATTATTTTCTTCAGTTTTTTTAATAGTATAATCATATGGTTTTCAATAATATAATTGGGCCCATTAGAGTTGAAGTGAGCCAATTAGTAAAACGGTAAAACTTTTTTCTTGGACTTTTAAGTACTATCACGTATTTACTTGGTGCTTTGGTGGATTGCATATTCTTATTTTACAGAAATAGCACTATTGTAATGTGTATTAACTGAGGTTGCTTAATTTTTTCGATACTTTAAGATGTGTAGAATATTACAACGCATTTTTTTTCTAAAATACCACTTCGTGTACTTCACCTCTGATAGGCCCAGCCCATATTGTCTAGATTTTCTGTACCAAATACAGAAAAACGCATGACCGTTTCATAGATACTTTTTTTAAAATTACCAGCTCGTAACATATAAATTTGACTTTTGTGTAGACTACGACCTAACCTTTTTTAGTGGTTAATAATTAAAATATTTAAATTTCATTACAATTTTATACAAAATTCATACAAATGATTCCAGCGCTCCTACTACTCTACTGCTCTTAATCAAAATAATTACATGCACCGCTTACTTTCTCATAAACAATGTTTCCTAAAAATTTGGAGCATTTAGTCTCGTAATATTGAGCGTATCAACAGAAGTAATGATTCATAGAACTTAAGTTAAGTCATTAACCTTACATATATATTTAAAGAAATTAAAGAAAACAATTGGTTATGCGAAAAATAACAGTAGTTAGCCACTATTTATGCGCCTTGTTTTTTAAGGTTCATTTTTTTTTTTAATTTTTCCATGTCCGCTCCCAGTATGGAGCATATGGACTCCTAATGGAGTTTATCTCAACAGAAATGTTTCTACGAGAACTGCTTGTTACTCAGTTGCTCAACCTCTCTTTTTCCAAAGAGTGTAGGAATAGAAGGAAAGGGCAAGGACAGGACTAGTGGTTAGCTAATCGCTCTCCATACGCCCCGTTCATAGGATAGGATGGGTGGGAGGGGGGAAATTCAAGACATCACATACATCCATGCCTTTGAACAGAAATTCATAAATCGATTAAAAAATCAATTTATAAAACTGTCCGTACCAAGATTCGAACCCGTGCCCTCCGCAGCGGTAGCCAACGATGTTGACCACTCGACCACACAGGCGGTTCATTTACATCTGTAAATTTATACTTTTAAAAAATCATGGAAAAACGCAAGCAAAACAAATAATGTAAGTTATCATTTGGGAATTTAAGCGAGGATCTGAAAAGGAAGAACTCGCAAGAGCATTCAATGAGGATTTTTTTCATTAGCTCACAGCTCATTCATAAATTATTATAGATTGTAAACATATACCACAATAATACAAACTCGGAACGGAATTAATTAACTTGAGGGTATTTTGATATTTTCCTTTGACTGCTTGGGATTCGGAAAGTGGTGTAGTACATTGTTGTCTGATGCCAAACTTTATCCAATTCTCAAATTTAATATGCACGTCATTTGCGATGTATTATTGTGACAGGGAGTTCCGGGTGTTTGGGAGTCGCAGTTTTCAACAAAGTACGCGAAGCGACACGTTTTGTTGCATAACGGTGACTCGCTTTCAAGAAAATTTATGTACCTGTCATTTTGCATGTGTTACTATTATATTGATGCTTGCTTTTCTACGGACTAGCATTGAAAAGTTTACGAGAGTATGCTTAGACGCTGTATTAAACATTAAACCTTTTTACCATCCTTGGCATGTATGGAAGGTCATTATTACGTTACTTGCAATAAAACTGTTTATTACATTCCACACAAATGCAACAACAGTAAAAGACCTTTAACTACCATCAAAATATTACTCTTGCATGAATCTTCCACTACTTTATTCAATAAACTTGAAAGAAAAAACAAAAGAGCCAGACAGGAAAAAAACTGGTCATACTTTATTTAAAAAAATCTATATATTAATACTCGATAATGTCCGTATGATTGCATGATTGTCTGCGATTTCCCCTCCCCCTGCCCCTTCCCCTCAAAGCAAAATCGTGACCAAAATCGTTCCCAATTATTTAACATAAAAGTGAAATTAATACAAATGAGTATTTTATTTTTGAATATAACGCCATTCCACGCCTTTCCACTTTCAAGTATTGATAGTTGAAAATGGTCTGAACTACTGAAAACTGCATAACAGTATAATAAAATCTTAAAATTAAATATAAAACTATAAAGCTTTTTACTTTTATTAATGCATCCGTTTAGTATATATATATGCTATTTAATGGTGTGATTTTAGTTTGCTGGATTGTCAAAATAATGAATACAAGTGTACAGTAAAAACCTTCCAAAAACTGTCGCCTCATGCAAGCATTAATTAATTCATCTTACTTTTATTGTATTCCAGTATTCTAAGTTGTTCAAAATAATAAAAACGTTTCATGTCAATGTTTCTTAATTAATTGCGAATACAACACTTCAAAATATCAAGGCTGTGGAATCGGGGGTTTGTCCGGAGTTTGAGTTGAAAAAATCTTACCATTCAGACCCATATTTAAAAAAATATATTTAATGATGTGTATTCAAACCACAATAGTCCATTTATTGTGTTGCCACTACATGATAGGCTGACTAAAGATGATCTGATAGTATACATACATGTATATAAGTCAAAATCAAATGCTTGCAAGATTGTCTCTTTTTACACGACTCTACAGCCCTGCAAAAACACCACCTTTAATTCTCCAAATCAATGTTGATTACTCTTGATAATACTTTTAATTTCTCTGTTTGATTTTGGATCCTACCGATTTTATCTGCTACAAAAAAATTACTACAGCTAATAATTAAGCAATAACGCACCCGCAACATCCATCTATAATTGATCCTTTGTTTCAAATCAATTTTCGATCACGTGACGTTTGATCGTTGCGCCGCGGTGGTCAGAACCGGTATTCGTTCCGGTAAACGAGATGCAGATGAAAACAAAGGAAATCGATACATTACATTTCGCCTGAAGAAAAAAATTCCTACGGGATAACGGTCACTTCGCAAACCTCAAACGGTGCATGATTGGTCACTGTTAACGTTAACTGTAATATGCATTTAGGTGACTACACAGTTTCCTTCAAGTATAGACAATTTGAGCACCATATTAGTTTCGCTATTCACGATATCCGCTATACTATTAATATCAAAATGTTACATGCTGTAAAAAATCAATATTTTAAACAAATTTATTGTAGCAATTTGGAAGATCAGATTTATTTGTTATTCAGAGTTCAAGCACAATAAAATATGTTCTTTTCAGATATGAATACGAAATTCTGAGCTTTTGAATCATTATATGCATATTATCGCTGCCGAGTGGTAACGTTTTTGAAAAAGTTTCTTCAGGTGGTTTCTGTGTACTATTGTTAATTGTACGTTTAGATAGAGTACTGGTAACAAATTTTTAATAAAAACAATCTCACACTAAGCGTTCTAACACAAAAACAATCTCAACTTAGTATTTATTCAAAATTTTAGTAGAAAAATGAAAGGATAACTTTGTCTGTTATATTCTATCAATAAACCAGACAAGAAACTGAGAGCCATCACTGACATACTTAAAGTTGAAGCGCGTAGATATGAAATGAATTTCAATAATCGCTAATAATCGCACAATAGCTTCTTGCAGCCAAAATTGTTTTATACGTCATTATATTTTGGTGGTTTCGTAGCGTAGTGTCATTGTCGTTGTTTTCCGTAACGGATCTTACGGCTTAGAATCCCAGTGTGAAAAGCACTTTTTCAATCGATTTCTGTTCGAGGGCGTGGGTGTCTGCAATGTTTAAAAATTACCTCCCACATTTCCAACCCTAAACAATAACGAGGCTTAGCGAAAGCGATTAGCCAACTACTAGTCCTCTTTTAATACTATCCTTTCTATCCCTATTCAATTCGAAAAAAGGGAAGTTGTGTAACAAAAAAGGAAAAAAAGTTATCAGTTCACGTAGAAGAAATAATGTTGATATACCTCTATTAGGAGACCACATTGGAAACAGGCATGGATTAAAAAAAATGTTATTTGGGGATTTTCCAACCAGCATTAAATTTTAAAACAGCGTAAAAACTGGTTTTTAGAGATTATGAGATTTTCATTGTAAGCATTATAAATAGTCTGCAAAATTGATTCATGGTTTTCTTGGGTCATTTTTATTGCAAGGGTAAGTACAAATTAAATAAGTATTTATACCTTTTCCGCGTGTATGTTCTTAGTAAGTACTGATGGCTATCGTATGATTTTATGTTTACTTGATATTTTATTAAAGCTGTGTAGTGTAAAAACGCGACGGAAACAATACAAAATTCTCATCAAAATTTATCTCCATTTTGTGCATGGAACTGTAAGACTGTATTCGACGAAAGTTTATATATTTTAGTAACGTTATATTATTATACTCAGTGGATGAAAGAAATTTTAACAGGCCTTCGTCTTGAGCTGAAGAATCGGCACGTCGCTCACCTCACTGCCAAGCATTTGACTTTGCTTAACGATCAATCGTATAGCTCTTGAAACCATAAACAGGTGTTTTCAATTTAATAGGTTTATAAAAACTTAAATGGAAATATTTTTTTAATTTAAGCGAGCTCACTAACCAACAATGGAAAGTTTAACGGAGTGATTAATTTCAACACGGTGTTTATTTTTCAATTATCATCGGATTTTCCAAGCTGGGCTATGTCATCCACTGGGAACCAGAAATATATCAACAAGGTAATTGGGAGACATCTAGAAAAACTCGTTTTTTATATAAGATATTATGAAATCAATGAATCTATACGCACACTATTTCAATTATTGTAAAATAAAACAATTTTCTAACAATAAGTTTGTATATTTCGAGTAGATACAATAATTAAATATATTCATTTTTTTGGATCCTAATCACTAATGGGTAGACAAATTAAAGGATTATTTTATCAGTGCCCTTTCGCTAGTTAAATACTTTTTATTAGTTCACCTGTAAAATTTTCGGTTCTGATGTTCCAGATACCGGGAATAAAACTTTTTTATAACAATCTGATCACTTTTAGAGCGCTCACCGTCAATAATTGGTAGGAAGGCATTATATTTAAAAAAAATACTCATTTGTATGATTCATCTTTAAATTAATAAGATTAGGACCGGTTTCGCTCATGACGAGTATTATCAATTTATAAAATAATACAATATCAGTGTTATTTATACAAAACAAAATAAAATTAATGTGGTGTAACAAGCAATTGGTATTGAAAAGAATTTACAAATAAAGGTAAAAAATATTAATAAGTGACACTAAATTGACTAAAAATAATAAAAAATATTACCTCTAAACATAATTACAAAACTCATCAAGAAAATTTAAGCTAAAGTGGAGACTTACGTTAACCTTCTAGCTGCCGTAGAAAAAAGTACGTATTTACCTAGCACGCCAGCTATAATTTACAATTATTCATTTAAATAGTTATTGACGAGATATACGTTTCTGGCATGTTAAATTCCAACGTAATTATAATCTGGTTATAACTAAACTATGATTAAGCTACTTCCGGATAAAGCAGGAAAGTAGTAGACTTTTTCAAAACCAATAACCGTGAGAATTCTGAAAAAGAATTTAACAAACCATATAAATTCTTACAGACGAAAAATAAAAATATTTAAATATCAAATCGTTATATTTTTTAATTATATCTTCAGGATCCCTGACGTGAGGCATTTTTAACGCTTGAGCCGTGGATATCTGTAGGTCGATTGAGCTTTCTTCGGTTACGTCCGCACTCTGCGCTCATCTGGCAAGCATCACGTAATCCTGGCGACGTGATAGCAGTATTCACCTCATAGAGGAAACTGTGAATAAACAATAAAATAAAACGTTCTGCAAGGCTGACTGAATCAATTAAGTCAACCTATAAGGAATATTGCTGTCGAGGGCGGTTGAAATATAATATGATGTTTATAACATATTATTTTCTCTACTCATATTTTAAAACCAGATCTTTTATGAGTGTAAATATAATACACGATATTTTCACTACCAAGCTCTGTGAGATTGACCAGATTATGGATGGACCAGCATATAAATGTGGTTCTATAAAGCAGAAAGGATCCTATGGAAGTGTCATTTATTGCACGATGAGAAGGAAGCGCTACAAAATTCGATCCAATAGTCCATTGGATCCAAGGTTGAATTGGCGGCTAATAATGATAAGGCTCGTCCGAGCAACTGAGTTTGAAGTCCAAAATCGCCTACTTCTCTACTACTCGACTAGGAAAATTTAAGTATGTATAGATTTGTAGTAGGTAATAATTAATTATTGTCAGGTCCTATGGCGCAGCGATTAGCGTTGTGGGCTATCGTGTTGAATCTCACTGGTTCAAGTCCCAGTACGAATAGCATTTTTTCGATTGATTAATCGATTTCTGACTCCAAATGGTAAGCTCTCAAAAAACAGTATCTCATTGCCTTAATTAAAGTCATGTTCCTTATCATTCATTCCAAAATCATTTAAAGAATACTTTGACTTTAATTACAACTTGCTTCGAAAAATAGAAAGTGATAAAAAAAATAATAATACACAAATGCAAAAACTGAATACGGAACTTTTTAACGAAGTCATATGACTTAATAAAACTAAGTTAACGCTGTTTGAGAAAGCTTTAATTTATGAAAATCAAAGCTTTCAATCTAAGATGGTGATATAAAACAACACATTATTAAATTTAAGGGTTATTCATATAGTTTACTTAACCACTTGAATACCAAGCGGACACCGGTTTCCGGAACATATGCAAGCGAACACGGATGTCAAAGACATTTAAAAAATCAAATACTTGGTATTCTAATCGAATATAAGCAATATTTTGATGAATATGTGTAGTGCCATTTATGTTGAGTCAATATAGGTTTTTAAAATATCGATTTCGAGTGTATATTAGGCAAAAAAATTTTTCTCAAAAACACGCAGTATCTCTGGGACATATTAATGATTTATTTGCGCGGTATTCAAGCGGTTAATATCATTTGAAGAATGAGGGTTTATTTATAACGAGTTTTTAGAATGACTGTTAAATCAAAAAATGAAAATTGTTATTTAAAAAGTTACAGTTAATCTAACGTTTTGAAACCATAGCCAGTTCAGCTTTTTAATATATAAAGCGATAAAATGATAAACTAAAATTATCTTTTCAAAAATTATTACCACGATTTCTTTCAAAAATATTAACTTATAATACATGAATTAAAGCCGTTGAAGTATTGTGTTAGGTGGCTCACCATGGTTTTTCAAACATTCTTCAATTTACGACAATATTTTTTTTCTCAATTTTACTATTTAAAAAAACCCCTTAAAATATTCAATTAGAAATGCTGATGTCAACATCCTTGTCCACTTGACGTGTCATTAATAATTACACGAACAATAGAAAAGGTGGAAAACAATGTAGATATAAGTATAAGTGGCTTGAAATAGCGGCTCAAATGAGCCCTCTTTTCGTGTCTTAACGGCGCTCGTGCCAAGGACCTAACTGGAGAGGCGCCCAAGAGACAACTTAAGTCAACCCTTTGCGCGAATTAAATTTCATCGCCCCGCTGCTAACATAAACAAAACTTTGATAAATTGCTACGAAACTAGTTTAGTTTTGCTACACTTTCAGATTATCATAATATATTATAAAGTTTCAATGTAAACGTGTAAACATTATGCTACTTGTGTGTGTTTTTAAATATGTAGTAGACAGTTACGGAACTTTGACATCAATTCAATATTATAGTCCGTTATTAATTTGTTAAAGAATTATTTCAATTATCAATCTTTTATATACACCTACAACGACAGTTTGTAATTTATTGACTGCAAGAATAATCCAGTGGGCCGAGAAAAAAAATATTGTACGCGAGTTCCATAAAAAGTCATAATTGATTTTTGTTGATCATAGTTTTGAGATATGTAATGACATTCGAAATATTTTATGTGGTAAATTATTATGATGTTTGCTTCACTGAAGAAAGATACAAGTCACATGATTTGCTATTGAATTTGAAAATTGTAACTTGATTTAAAGTTAAATATAAAATATTTGACCTTTTTCCTGAATAAATTTCAAATTTTTGGGCTACCAACAAAATTAATTATATTGTATTATGATCACACGCACAGAAGCAACATTAATAAAGTCCATAAGATGTTGAATTTTTTCGCTGTAGAAACAGTATGTTGGTTTTTTATGACCTGAAAATGGGATGAAAATAAGATGTATGTATAGTATGAAAGGATTTTTACTTAAATTTTATTTTTGGAGTTAAAAGGTTTTTGAAATGTGGCCATAAATATATGAAATATTTATAAAATTGGACATCAAAATATTACTTAATGGTACCCAAAGTGTTACGGCAGAAGTTTTTTTCCAAACTGAAGGGCGCGACTCAAGACCAAGTCTATATAAACTGCATAAAAATGAAACTATGTTCACTTCCTTTAAAATAATTTAACAGAATATTAATTGACATCATAAATTTACCAACTAATTAATGTATTTTGAAAAGATTGACTGATCACAAATACTTAATACATCTATCTATACTTTCATTGTTCATTGTCATGTTATTAAAAATTACATATGCTTAAAAATCATTCATGGAATTCAAATTAATTCATGGATTTTCAATGTACTTATCGCAAATCTCTGCAGTAAGGTGATTCAAATGTCCCACTTATTTTCACTCACCTATAAGACGTAATCGTTTTTAATAAAAACCAATAGGAAACCAAATATATTATGCAGATAAAATATTTCGAATAATGTATGCCTTTACAACATCAGCACCGATTAATATATATGGATAAAACAAATTGTAATATAATCAAGAGAGTTATTCAAATATGTTTTGTAATTGCCTAAAAATTGACTTTGGCAATTGTTTGTATCATGGCATTAAGTTTAAATAAACATTATTATAATAAAAATATACACTTTTTAAATCAGTGGTAAAAGTTAGATCTGGGTTCTAGCGAAACATAATGGTTGTCATTTCGTTGATGTAATTTTCTAACAGCAAAATTGATTGATCTTAATAAAAATACCTTATTTATTTTTAAAACTTTTATTAATCATAAACAAAATGAAATATAATAATATCACTACTTGCGTTTTTTTTCAGCTTTCATTATACATTCGTACCTAATTTAATGATGAAAAAGTTACTGTTAATAATGAAGAAATGGTAAATGACAAACAAGGAGTGATGATATTTATCTATTACTTATCGTTACTTACCATGTTTAAAAGAAAAATGCGTTTTGGTTGATATGTATCAATTTATTAAAAAAAAAAAAATGATGCTGCTGTCGAACGTTTTACTTACCAGTCATATATATAATATGATAAAATAAGGAATAAAAAATGATTGTCACCAACGGCTACAATGGCATTCGGCTTTGTCATAAATGTGTGCATTATACATTATTACAATATAATCGAGTGAAACAGAGGAAAATATCAGTTTCTTAAAGTACAAAGGGTCTCAAAAAGACCCGAGTAAATTGAATCGACGAAACTGTCCGCTTGAGAAGAATATTGATAGGAAAGAAGAATCGAAGGGACTAATCATTAAGCTTCTTTGTACGAAACGAGAAACTTAAGGGCACCATCAACACTGAAACTTCTGTGCCAGTGACATATATTTATGAGACAAATAATGAATCGTAGTCACAAAAGAAGCGGGTGACTACGACTCACTTCTTTATTTCAATTACTATAAAATAATAGTTATTGATAAAATCAAACTAGATTTCCAAAACATTTGGAAGTTGATAAATGTATTAAACGATGTCGAGTTTGGTAATCATAGTATATTCAAGGTTGACACGTGTATAGTGTATGTATGTGTAATAAGATATACATAGTTATGATCGTGGCGCAGCGATCAACATCGTTAGCTTCCGAGACGGATCCCACAGTGGATCTTTAAAAATGCGGTATTGAACAGTTAAAACGATCATATCAATATTGCCTTGTAAATATTTGCGTTATTAATTTAAAACATTTATTTAACATACGATTTTTAAAATTTGAATCGGCAAATATTTTTTTCTTTAACATTGTAGTGCAAGTTGCGCCTACATTGTTCATGAAAACAATGAATGTAACACGAACAGAATTTGCGTACCACCCCACTTAAGTAATTGCATTGGACAAGTGTCTGCTCAACGAGGTTCATTTTCCCAACAGCTGTTTTGTTATCCATCTCACATTCCCACCCCATTGTGACCCCTATTTATAGTTGTTGTATATTATAAATGCTTCCTTCTCTGAGACATTTATATCAAACGATTTGGCAGAGTAGGGTTATCACATTTGCAGACCGAAAAATAAACATATTGTGTTCTAAAACTTTTTATATTTACAGTCAAGATTATATTTAGTAAGCGAAGATGGAAGTTGTGTATATTTTTTATTATTAAAATAAGGATTGGGTATATAAGTGGGTTTTAAATTATTACATAAAGCAGGGTTTCTCAAACTATGTTCCGCAGAATCTAAATGGGCGTTCCGCGAACACCCACATAATTTAAAAATCACTCTTTTTCAATATTTTCCGAAAACTAACAATTATAATTCCTTAAATCGAAATCTATTTTCCGTGACAGAAAAATCAACATGCTTAATTCAGCGCAAGTGATCGTGAAAATCTGACTGGTTTTATCAGTGATTCTGCTATGAATGTCAATCAATTCTTTCTTGGCGAGTTTGTCCAAAGACTCCCCTAATGAGTCAAAACAGGTAATAATTGTTTTACTTTAATTTTATACAACATATTTATGCGAAGCAGGATTTAATTTTTATGCAGCAACGAAGTCTGCAAGAACAGACTAGACCCCAGACCATTTAATAATAATAGGTGTTTTATTGACATTTATTTTTGTTTTTATACTGTTACGAATTGCCCGACCTAAAAAATAAAAAAGTTTGGAGGAGGACCGTCTTTCTTGACGTCATCGAAAAGGCGAAATCGCGACCATATACAAACGAAAAAAGTATGCATTTAGTATGAATAAAAAAATGGCGACAGCGTGGCTGGGGCGGAGGAGGGGAAGGGGAAATCGGGGACAATTTACAGACAGACGGACAGACGGACAGACGGATGGACGGACGGACGGACGGACGGACGGACATTAACGACTATTAATATATCTATTATATATAGATGATTATCGAAAGCAATAGCAACAAAAGCAACAAAATAAATGTAAAAACTCATCTATAATACAAAATTGTGTAGCTTGAGCTGGAAACTCAGAACGTAATAAAGTTTAGAAAGAAACACAGGCCAAAAGCGTTTTCTCCAATCATATCGACTGTGGAAAGGAAAAAGGACGTAACCCACACATATAAAATTTTACAGGAGGCGCAAAAAACGTGTTTTGATGATTTTGGGCCATATGCAAATTATGAATTATACACAACCTTGAAGTGCACGGAGACTTCTACACTAGTGTTTAATTGACATAACCTAATATTAATTAAAGAAAATGTCTAGGTTTGAAACTTTTATTTCAGTATTTTTTTTGGTTTTAACTTTTTACAAGGTCATCTCTTTCAAACTTAAAAGCTAAATTTAGATACCAATTCTGCATTTTCAGCTTCCATCCTTTTGATAGAAAGTGTATCAAATTGTATACATTGTGATTATCGAAAAAACTGCTTTAGAAAAACTGAGGGTTACATCCTTTTTCCTTTCCACAGTCGATATGTAAATATTTAAAAAAAAAATAGAAATGTATCATTGAAACTTGTATGTCGAATTAAATTGTATTTTTTGTGACATCTCCCTATTATGAGCTACTCAACAGAGAGGTGAAGTTGCATAAATGCGAGCAAAAGGTGTCGGGACGATGAAAGGGGATGAGGAAGAGGGTAGTCCATCTACCTTTTGTATGCAGGTATACCTACATATGTACATATCATGTACAGTGTCTATAGGTGGTGAACGAATTTAGTGTCACGGCGGGCAGATAAGGTTTTATATTGAAGTTTAAATATGTGTATACTTACATGAATTATGCATAACGATACTCCATCGACAAGTTGAAGAAATATGGTTATAAATAAACATAGTTTTTTTTTACCTTTTTCAATATCCAACGTTAACTCGTTTAATTTTTTTTGATATTTCACACATTGTTTTTTTAATGACGTTGATGTTCACGACTTTTTGTTCAATAGATATTTTGTTTAATTCCAAATAAATGATATAAAGGTATTGATTTAAATATAGTATTTAAGTTTCATTAAACAATTGAGAACAATTTTAGAGCAACATAAAGAAGGATAGCTATTTCGGAATCACAACTTTGTGAATATCTTTTATGTAGTTAGTTAATTGTATTTTTAAAATCTTAATTTAATGAAGTTATTCTAAGTAAATGTCAAATCCAATCAACATAATATTATAACTATATTAAAAACAATTATATTTCTGACTTTAGGACGTTATTATTTTCTATATTCTTTTTTTAATCTATGTCTTATCCCAATGTGGAGCATATGGCATCCTGATGGAAGTATATCAATATAATTTTTTCAACAACGAATACTCAACTGGTTGCTCAACCTCTCGATAAGCGAAGGAATAGATACGATAGGGTTAGGACACAACTAGTTGTAGCACTTCGGACTTGACAGTTATTATTGATTTCAATAAAATTAACCGATTTTTAAATCTAAGCCGTGTTACTTTTCTTTTACACAGCTCTGTTGATTATAAAATAAAATCGGTCTTGATTCCAGTATCAATTACAATATGAGTTATTGATTTAATAATAATTCTTATACAAAATAAAGTAAAAATATTCATTTGTAAAAACAATTGTTTTGGGAGCTCTTCCTTACCTTCACGCAACATTTTGTTTATGCATCAAGGTGCAATAAAAACTTTTCTATCATAAATATATATTTGTGTTTGTTACAACGGAGGAATTATGAGTTTTGTATTTCTTTTTATATATATTATAAAAAATACATATTCGACTTATGTCAGTTTATAACAAAATTGAGTGCTATAAAGTTTTCTTATATAACAGGTTACGGGGCGCACCTGTCAACATCAGGTGGCAAGGGGTGTTAAAGTGCAAAGCTCTATGCAGCTTTTGAAAGTAAGGCGCTTATGCAAAGTATGCGGGAGTTTTCCGCCCACTCCGAAGCCAGCAGAGATGCAAACTTTTCATTCTCGCAGTAAAAAAGCTCGCATTGCTCTTTTTGCGTTCTGGCAGCTTCACAGCCACCAATTATAGCAGCAACGTTGAAATTTGTTTTTTTATTGTATTTTTTTATCTGAATAAATTTTTCAGAAACAATTCGACTATTTCGAATAATAAATTAATGCTGTTGGCGTAGTGAGAATAAGTAATATAATATATAAACATAATAATCTTTTGGCTCATTAACTATCTAAGAAAGTCGTTTCCAGAACGGCTTTATAACGTATTAGGAGAGTCAAGCTAAGAGTTTGATGTCTGGGAAGAGTCGTCAGTGACTGTTTTATGCTCGACACAAACTAGAAAATCACTTTACTAGATAGGTCAAAAAAATATTATGTAGAATATTAGTTTGGTGCCCACTCTGGATTGTTCTAATTTCTGCATATACCAATGATATATTTTCAACGTTTCTTGTTGTATATCTTAACCAGCTTCAACAATTAATATAAAATCCTTTGATACAGTGTAATAAAAACATTTTGTGAACACTTCAAAAACTCCGGTAACCAACATTTTAATTTTTTTAATTAGAATATTTCATAAATTAAATTAAACTGTCATTAACAGTAAAATAATTTTCACATGTCACATTTTATTGATATATATTTGAATCACGGATTTAATTTCAGTGGCCTCACCTTCTCTTAATAAATTCCTTGTGGCGTCTAGGAATGCTCTCAGCAAGATAATCCTGACAATTTACAGCTCAAAAAAGTGTAGATTATTTAGCATTGGATAAAAAAGAATTATGTGTTTAATAATCAAACAAAGATAACAAATATCTTCTCACTCATTTCACAATAGGTTAACGATTTTTTTATACACCACCAACATTCGGATAACACATCTAACGTTTAAAAATATGACTTCAATTAATTGAGATATCCACGTTTGCATAACACTTACTCACCGTCCAAATGATGTCGAATTCTCTTCAAATATGATTCAAATCTCACCCTAGATAGCAGGGGTGACGTCAGATGCTTTTCTGCCTAAGGTATGATTGTACTTTTATACCTAAAAAAACCTTACGTCCGAAATGTCTTGTCCTGCTGAGCTCACGCCGAACGACAGCACTGCAAGTCACGTTCCTATTTCTGAACACTTAACCGACTTATACAATTTAAAAACACCAATATATTGATATGAAATTATTACCAGCGTTCAAAATTTATAATTTAAATTTATTTTATGAGAAATGAGGACTAAGATGTGTCAAAATAAAAAAAAAACTTGATCTACATGAAATCAAATTACAATGAATTTTTCATGTTATGTAGCTTTCTTCTAACGGAATATTTGATATCTTCATTCACTACTTTTGTGGTACTGCCATAATAATTTAATATTATGTTTTCTGGTCAGCGATGTTTTTGACGGAATCTGTGAAAGTGTCCTAGCAATTATTATGCATGGTATGGACTAAGGCAATGATGGCGAACCATTTTGAGAAGTGTGTCAAATTTTCTTAATTATTTTGTTTAGTAGTAGCTCGTGGGTCACTAAGTCACTTGTGTCACTTGGAAAAGGGGAGGGTAGTTAAAAACTACTTGTTTTTGGTTCTTACTTTAAAATCCTCCAAAAAGTTTACGCTTCTTTTTTGTTTTACAAATTTTACTTTTGCAAGTGAAGATCAAAAAATGAATGTCGACGTCAACAAATGTAAACAAATAGGGTGATACCATGAATAACCGCACCGGGTCAAATTAACGCGTGGGTAATTTGAAAAGCCTGTCTGGGCCAGTGTTTGACCCGCGGGTCATAGGTTCGCCATCACTGGACTAAGGAAACTGGATATGAAATAAAACAATATGATTCTTTTTGGTGACTTTATGGACGTTTGTTTATCGAGAAGAATATTACATGAATAACAATCTAACAAAAGGTCCTATCTTACAGTTTGTGATAAATGACAATAATACCAAACTAAGTACAATATTGAAATTATACAAATTATTTTTAAAAGCGTGTCTTTTGAATTTTTATTCTTATTGGCAACATTGCCAGACTCGACGTTTGAAGTATTTTGAATATAGAATTTAATTAGAATTTTATTCAGCACACATGAAATCTTTTTATTCATATTGTTGGCGTAGAATTACATGTCATGAAACAAACACATTCTGATTCTATTGAAATATTAAATACAATAAATATTATTGGTTATTTATTACACATCCCAATGCAACGAATAATTTAATACACTATGAATGTTATTTTACAAATTCATGGTTCTAAAATTTATCACATTTTATTTTTAAAAATTTTCACAATTCATATTATGCTAACTGTACTGTACAGTCGGCTAAACTTATTTCAATTTATAAACAATTTACTTATTTTTTTAAATTAATAAATATGACTAGCTATAAATGGAGTAAATTCCCAACATTATAAAATTATTAAACAAATATGTAGCGTTTAACAAACATTACACATAACACTCAGGAATTTTAAATAAATTTTGTTTCTCATTTTTAAACGATAGTTAAGAGGTATTTGAGGAAAAATATATTACCATTTACAGAATAAACAAATTCAAAACCAAAATATATGAATCAAGCTGAACATACACAATAAAGCAGTATTGTAATAATTATAAGATGAGTAATCATTATTCTTGATTTGGAGAAGATAAGTTATTATGGTTTTTTAAATAGTTCAGTTGACGAAAAATATCACTGTTAATAAATTACATTTACTACGGTGAATAAGTTTTCATGAAAATAATACAATTCTTGAAGAATGGCATAAGCGCCATCTCTTTTGAATAAATGTCGCCCACTTTTATTTTGGTCATATGTTTGTAAATATTAACGCAGTTCTGCTAAAATTTAAGATTTAAGTGACCAAAATTCAGCCGCTATATTATTACAATGTTCGTTGAAAAGCTTATAGATGGTACTTACGCCTTTTTTGGTTTCATACTCTTAAGTTATTGCTTGATAGAATTTTATTACATAAAAAAAAACATGGCAGATTATGGCAATAATAGAAAGAGACCCAACCACAAAAATGACTGCTGAGTGTGTGGTGTGAGAGCGAGAGGACAGATTTTGGTCCCAATGCATGATGAATGAAGGCCGTATCAGACCCATTTACACATACATATATGGTATCTCTGTAATATTGAATCAAACTACGATTTTTTTTTGTTGGTCTTATAATCAATATGAAAATCTATACTGCAATGAAAACCACACAATTATTTTATCTAAAAGTTGAAATGTTTTTGATTTATTAATGAATGTATAATATTAATTCAAACCCAGTTTTTCCGGAGTTAGCTGATTTTATAATGTGCCGAATCTTATTTATGGACACAGGTTTTCTTGTATAAAAAAGTTGGCATCAATTTTGAATTACCGACACTATGACAGTTAATAAAAGATTCAAAATATCTCAAATGACTTATGTCTTTTTTAAGCATTCAGAAAAAAAATATATTAAAAAAATAATTTTAATTCAGATCGTGTAGTTTTTGTTTTTGTCTGCAAAAATATGCAATAACCATGTTTAACACGTCAGTATAGAAAAAATGTTTTTTTTTTCAAAATGGAATTGTGCAAGATTGTAGATAATTTGACACTTTACGACAGAGATTCCATATATAATTACAATATTTATACATACTCCATTATGCTTACTTAAAATTAATGCAAAATATTAAACGACAATAACAATAATAACCTATTCAAATACCCGTTATTTTTTCATATATAATTTTTATATATATTTATTACGAACAATCAATACCGGCCCTCGAAGAGTTACAAATCAAAAAATTCACTCTCGCGAGGGCGCAGTCACTAATTAATATGTGGCGAAGAAAGTTTTTTTTACAATTATTATAATATTCAGGGACCGCACAAGACAATGGCCATGCTTATGATACTTTATTCTATCAGGAATGGTTTTATCATTGGAGTTTATTTTAGAAGTGCTTTTCTTCAGAAATGTGAATCTCGTGTTCCAGGCTAATGGTGCGATATGTCGGTTTCCATTTTCTCAGAATAAAGAATTATTTAATGATTATTGTTTGACTGTGTGCTTAAATAATAAAAAAAGATTACTTGTTTCGAATCCACTCTCTCAGACTGCATACCACATTGAGTTTTCAAGTTCATGTGCCACGTCATTATATGGTTTTATTTTTAATTTTTACATAAAGTAAAACATCCTTATTGAAATCTTACTTTTTTTCAATATACTATTAAAAATTACTCACCATAGTATGTCTGAGGTTGTTACGTTCATTGTATATAACGTCGTGTGGTTTAATTTAAACGCGTTTTCTTTTTTTAATGAATTCTTTTTTCTGAAACGATTTTATTTCCACTAGACACACTGGAAAAGTGTTCGAATTTCAAAAATAACACTTTAATTATTACGTTTCACAGATGGCGCCACGGTTTTAATTAATTTCAATGTAGTACGCAACTGACAGAGGTCGCCACTCGTCAGTGAAGCCATCCGAATGGGCATAGTTATTTTCAATTCAGGCGAAGGGACCGGAACAATTAGTAATCAAAAGTTTTCCAAATTAATTTAATAATTTTCACAGTCAGTGGAACATTTTAATTGCATACGTTCAAGTACTGTTTGCAATATTGCGTCACGTCTCATTCTGTATTTCATTTTTTTGTACTCATTTGTATAGCTCCTAATAAGATTACAACTATTTATAGTTGCCAAACATAACTATAATTTATACACCTAGAAAGATATTTTATTTCAGCTTCGGGTCTTTGAGTTACACTTTACATAATATTTAGAGTATTATTCAACGGAATAATAGGATAAAATAATATTGAAATCATTTATTTGGCACTTGGCAGAGTAAAAATGTCACCACTTAATAAATTGCGGTGTCCATTTGAGGTGTCGTGGATGATTGTTTTCAATCACCTTACCGAAAGAAATTGTACAATAGAATTCAAACAAATTTACGGAAATGATTTTTCACAACACATATTACATTTTTTAATTTATCGATTTATACTCTTATAATGCACAGGGTTTAATACGTTCGACACATGCCCCTATATAATAATTTTATGTATTTGATTTATAAGAATATACTCAACATCTAAGGAAATACTATTTTCACATTGATTGAAATCATTCATCGAAATAATTTTCACAAGGCATAATATTCAACAATGGACACCAATAATAATAGAAAAAGTAAAGCAAATTTCTCTTTCACTGTTATTATTTATTTTGATTGTAAATTAATTAAACTTTCAATTCGTTCTTTAATAATTTAAATATCATTGATATTATTACTTTATTTAACGCTAGATGGATGCTATGATTTCATGTTAAATAATAAATCATCTTTTATTACATGACTGTGAATATTAATTAAAAATGTTTTAAATGCCGGAAAAACAAAATACGAGTGAATAATTCAAAAGTATTGCGTATCAGTTGTTAAATTAACATAAAATGTTTTATATTGTATTATTGAAATAATTAATTTTCTCAAGGAAAAACAATACCTGCCTTTTGAGAAAGTGACACCTATTGATAAGAATAATTAGGTATTTCATTAAAACTAATTTATATGAAAATTAGTACAATTCCTACGATATGACTCACATAAATGTAAGCAATGTCTCATTCAATTTAGTAATTATTGCGATCAATGACGCTGGTAAAAGTAAACTTACTGACGAAGTAAACTTAAATTAGTCTCACCTGTTTAGTCCAATTATTATTGATGTCCACTCTTGTATGTCATCTTTACATTTTCCAAGCACGCCTGCTTCAGCAAACCACAATATCGATAAACCGGGAAGCTCAATATTAAAATAATATACCTAAACCATCAACTGCAATTCATATAACACATATGTATTTAATATCACTATGTAACTTGAATAAGGACTTAGGGAACATTTTTACATTTTATTTATAATTGGAATCATCTGAGGACAATAACTACACTAATCTTAGCATACATAGCCTGTTTGTAAATTATCCAAAATTAGTATTTAAAAGATATTCACATACAACGATTCAAATAAATATCTGGAAAATGAGTTTATAATTAAAAAAAATCAAGACAAGTCATAAAAATTACCACTTTAAAAAAAATCCACTGATTTACCAGAATAAAAATTGTTTTTTATTTAATATTTCGTCTAACATATTGTTCTAATTGTCAACCAAAGAGGCTCTCTAATTTAAATGGAGCATGAAATTAACTTGTCGCACATACTAAAAACCAGTTTATTTTAAAATTGCAATGGCAATGGCAATGGGTTCGTGTTATCGATATTGATATGAACATCTCAATTAAAAGTTTTTTTTAATTTTTCATAATAATTATCAGTCCCTGATCTGAAATTAAACTTCAAATAGATGGCAGTGTAAGTTTAAAAATGTTTTTGTAAAGTTTCAATATACAGGTAGTTCGAAATTCAAACGTTTCTCGCGATATCGTTTTTTTGCGTTAAATTAAGTCAGATAACTGCAAACAAACATAGAGTTAAGTTAACACTGTTGCCTATAAACAGGCGTTTAATGGGATATTGCTAATACTCCCAAATTGAGCGTTATTAAAGGTTTTTGCAATGTAATCTTTAATTTTAAGCAATAATAAAACTTCTTGTACGTGGTTAAACTGCAACTAATATATCTCCAAAGTTTAACTTATTTAATACTGTTGAAAACGAGAAATATTTTGATAACCTTTTGATATTTTTAAATGCTGGCTTTTTTAATAATCTTTCAGTTGAGTTACACTAGCACGACAGAGTATATTTGCAAACGAGAGTAAATAACGTATATTGATCATATTGCGTGTGTGTGATCGTCCTCAAATGCTTTAAAATAAATTATATTACTGATAAGTTCCCTGCAAAAATAAAAAAATAAATACGCTCAGCGTGCACGCTTTTCTTTTTACGAACGATATTAAATTCTTCTTACTGTTATACAAAATTTCAATCACACCATTTAAGATAAAATTTAAAATTATTTCAGATACTTTTAATAACCTCAGACATATACCAGTCGCTTTATTTATTCACAAGTCGTGTATCGGTCCCTTTAAAAAAATCACCTCTGCCGGTCCGTTGCCAAACTTAATTTAAATAAAACAAAAACACACATACGATTCTTCAGCCACTATTTTTTTCTAATATATACAAGCATTTTATTTCCACTCACTGGATATGAACGAAGAATCATGCATAATGACTATATTTGATGACAATATCAATTGTGAATATTTAGACATAATCCATCATGATTGGAGGCTACAGGAAACATGCATAACATAATGTACTTATTATTACTTCTCTCTTATTTTCACACACATAACTATGTATAAATCATTTAATTTTCTAATTGTTTATTTAACTTTTAAAGTATATTGAAAAATAGACTTAAATATTGAATTAAACTAAAAATTGAAAGTTTATGCAGTGTTGATTTGATAAAATTATTGTTATGGGTTTATTTAAATTTCTGTATCAAATATGCTACGCAATGGAATTATAAATGAGCATTTTTCGTATGCCCAATGGTCGTGATTATTATAAAATATATATGAAAATAGAGCCAATAAGATGAGAGATCGTTTTTATGTCTAGATTTAGTTCCAGGAATTTCGAAAACGACAATACGATACGCATGAAATGTAAGTATTGAATGCATAAATCTTCATTCGTCACCAGTCGTAATGAATGTTCACGCACAGTTCCAGCGAACAGTTCCGGTCGTCACAGTTCAGTTTCAAAAGTCTCATCACCCGCGACCGGTCGAGGCGACGAGGGTCGTCAGTTGGCTTCCACGGCTGTGAACCTGACGGACGGCAGTAGGCGGGGATATCGTCACTTGGCTTGCTTGGGCGTGCCGAAGCTGGGCTCGCTGTACGCGACGCTGGGGCCGTCCGTGACCGCGGAGGGTCCCTCGGCCGAGCAGACGGAGTCTTCGGGAGTCCGGGAGGGCTCGCACTCGGTCACCTCCTGCTCCTGACGCTGCGGCCGCTGCTTGTGGTAGAGCGCCTGCGCGACGAACAGAACGATTGCACACGTGAGGCGGGATGCACAAGTGCGAGGTGCGGAGTGCGCTCCAGAGGTGCGGTGTGAGCTGAATAAGCGCCGTCGGAGCACTTACCATATAACCCGGGTGACAGACACATCGTTCCCCACAAAATGGAAATCAGAAAATAGCCCTACAATTTTTAACGCTTTTCTAAAAATCTTAATTTTTTAACATCATATTCCTAGACGAGATGGGTTATACTATTATAGCAAACAATAGGCATGTATGAAAAATAGTCGAAATTCTTTAAAAGTTGAAAAAGTGTTCATCAAAATATAAAGTATCAATTATTACGACTGTTTACGAATGTTTACACATTTTCAAAATTAAATATTGATCAAAATTATTTAACTACAAGAATTGTCTATATTCCTAAAAAATATGTTAGCTTAAAATGTACTTTTTTGTCAATCACAAAATTATTGTTTTAACATTATATAGTAGATAATTAATTAATAATAAATTGCTAATACTTAGCTTTCTATTATGTACACATCAGAAGTTAATTCATGTCAAGCTAGTGAAAAAATACCGGATACAACACTGTACCTTTGCGGAGTGAAAATTATGCAGAGAAAAGACAGTTCCGGCACACTTTCGTTATTATTCGAGTGCTTGCTGCCATTTTGTATTGCATTAATGTTTCATTGTATGCGTGTTTGTATCCTGACATTTTTCCGAATACGGAAAGACATGCTGTTGTTTGACGTAGGAATATTTTATAGTTTAATTTACGGAGACGACGTAAAAAATTGTGATCGAAGAAAACGTTTTTATCTGATTTCCATATTGACAGGCCACACAGTTTACGAAACAAATGCGTGAGAGTAAAACATGGTGACAAAAAAAAAACAATGTGACAAGCGTAACATGTACTAGTAAAACTATAGTGAACAATATTGTATAAAAAATAAATTAAACACAAAAAAACATGTTGCAAATGAAACCGAATGAACAGCACACATCAAAAGAAGCAGTGAAAATGTTTCGTCTATCAAGCCATTGTTTTTGAAGACTTTTGTACGATTTAATGATATTATCAAAGAATCATATTTTATATTATAATATATATATATACAATAAACGAGTGAAAGTTGACTGATAAACTGAGCATATCGAATATTGTGTAAAATGAAAATATATATTATTTAAACGTGAGAATTTATTTCGTCAACATAAGTTAGTTATACACACAAAATAGTAAAGGAAAACATGAAATGGAATTTCTACAAATCTAAACATTCAACACGCAGGATTGTCAATAGGGGGGGGTCATGCCAAAGTTTTATCAATTATTACAAATATCAAGTTTGTTAATGATCAAAACATTTGATTCTCAAGCAATTTCTCTAATTTGGAGCTTGCGATCGTCATGGTTGTGAAAAAAATACTTTGGAAGTTTAATGTAATAGTATTTTTTTTAGGAATAATATAAAAAGATTCAAAAATTAAGGTAGGAAATCGACTCCTTACCATGCATGTATGCGCGTTAATTGTTTGATTGGGGCCAGTTTTGTTACGGTAATGAAACCAGTCTTCTTACCTTCTCCCGACTTCCCTTTTTCTACCGGACGATTGTTGAGTTAGTTGCAAACGGAACAGAAAAATATACACGCTCGTTATTCACAAATAGCCAATACAATAAGAGCGTTGTTTGTAATTTATTAATTAGTTCCAATGAGATAATTTTCCTAAACATTTAACGAGTCGGGCTCGGACAGGGTTGCCAGTCGTACCGATTTGAACGGTACTGTCACGAATTCAATAAACAAATCTCGACTACCACATTGCACCTGAAAATCCCGATTTGACAAAAGTTCAAAATAAAGAAACACCTACAAAATTAAAGTATTTTTTTTTAGTTTTTTAAGACAACCTCTACGATACTTATATACGCATATTCGTAATTAATCAATATGTTCTTTATTAAGGTAAAAAAAAAACTAAGTATTTTAGTTCTACAAATATTATTATATTTATAGTTGATAGCTATTTCGGCGTATACCTTCATTTGTTCTGATGAAAGCATACGCCAAAATAGCTATCAACTATATATAAATCGACGGTGGAAAGGAAAAAGGACGTAACCCACATATAACAATTTTAACAGTATGCCAAAAATCATGTTTTGATGATTTTAGGCTAAAGGCAAATTATGAAATATACACTAGCTTGAAGTCCGTGGAGACTGATAAACTGGTTTTTAATCAATTTTATCTGATATTAATTCAATATTGCGATAAAAAAAAAGTCTTTTTCTTGATCGCAATTTCCATCGGCCCTTCTTTTTTCAAACATAAAAGCTAAATTTAGATACTAATTTGTCATTTTCAGCTTACACTCTTTTTATAGATGCAGATAGTGTATCAAGTTGTGTACATTATGAATATCGAAAAAAACTGTGGGTTATGTCCTTTTCCCTTTCCATAGACAATATATGTATTTATATATATAAAAAATTGTAAACTTAAAATACTTTGTTATTCTACTAATTAAATGCCAATTCAATTAATAATATGTTTTTTGGCGGATGTTTGTATTCATCTGTGATTACCGCGAATAATGAATATGCAATTTTTGTAAGTGGAGTTTTTTGTATATTTGGAATATATACAATTTTCTTTCAATAAATATTGATTTTTTTGACTGAATGAACAGTTGAAATGGTTGATAGGTGTCCCGATATGTTATTTTGAAAATCTGGCAACCCTGGACCCATACGATGTGCAACGCACGCGAATCATTTTTTTTTGTATTGTACGAATAAAATATATGAAATCTGTGTAATGTTTTTTTAATATCTAAGAATGTTAATATTCTCTTCCTCTACTGTTTCAATTCGCCATATGAGAATACTAAATTTTATATCACTATTAATCGACGTATGATATAAATTCTAAATGACAAAAACATAATTATGTTTAAAATTAATAAACGATATCGATAACGACCGCATCGTTTTTATGCATGCTTAAAGCAAACAGTCTAGTATATATTAAATCAAACTATTTACAATTTATTATAATCTTATTATAATCTTTCTTTAAAAAAAACTTTCAGTGACCTTATCACAGTGATAAAATTATGCGTATTCAATCAGGTAATGGTGTATAAAGACAGTCGACTGTAAAAACAAAAGGCTATACATTGTTTACGAATCATTTTTCAGATAAAGATTTCATTTTAATTTTGTGGCACTTTTTTACAGTTAAAAAAAATATTCGTATTTTTTTATGTTGTTGATTGAAATGAGCAATTGAATTTTATAAATCATTGACCAATACCTATTGACATTGCCCATTTGTGAACAGAAACTATATTAGCACATGTTTTTGCTTTCTACGTAATAATGTCGAAAACACAATATGAAGATATTCGCTCTCTATTTCGGATGAAGAACTTTTCAAAATCATAATATGAATGCGTATCGGATTTTTTTAAAAAAAAATATGCTGATTAACACGAAAAAATTAAAGCCATGATTTGATGAGCAATATTCTGTCAAATAAATAATGCTAAGTCGTATGAAAAAAAATATGATCACCATTTCCACCAATAATTTTGTACCATAATAATTTGAAAAAAAAAAAAAAAACAAAATATTTTTTTAGAGACTTTTTTGTGATATGGCAACCATTGATCAATATTACGTTTAACTAATATTAATCAATACAATACTGCTTGTAACAGTTGAAAATTCAATTTAATTTCAATCTACGTTAAAACTGGTGATACGAGGTTATGGTTCAAATATAACTATGGGGAATTTTTAATATTACGGAAGTTTTTACCTACCTAGCTATTGTATCAAAGATTACCTTAAACTATGATAAAAAGAATACTGGGAAAATAATTTTAATCTAAGCAATGAATGAACTTACCAACGTAATATTTTTGTTTGTTTATTGTATGCAAGTAACTATGATACTTCATAACACAATTATTTAACTATATAGCAGTCCTCAAAGTTTGAATACCTGAATAGGTTAAGTAGTTTTTTTTAGGAATAGGTAGGATGAATGTTGATTTAATGAAACACTTGAGGGGATTCGGCGTACGTTTTACGACACGTTTTTTTTTTATAAAAGTGTGAAACATATACACTATAGGTCAATTTTCTTGTTCGATTGAACTAATTTTTTCAATTTGCATAATTTATAAGATCAACTGTCATATCACAATTTTCTTACATGGCATTATCAACTTTCGTTGCTTTTAAATTAATTACGGGTTTTCATGAATAGTTTTAAATATTTAAATATTATGCAAAGTATTATACGGTTTAAGAAGCTAATACCCTAAAAGAACATTTAGAATTAATATCCTCTGAGCGTTTCTAAACAAAATTGACAACACTTTGTTGTGGAGAATGAAATAAATAATCTCGTTTTAGAATAGAAAACTGTTCTAGGTCAATTACATTATAAACCTTATGAAGTAATGTTTCTGTGGCCAAATCCCTTCAGCAGTGAGCAATATCTGCAAAAACTAGAAATGATAGATGTATGAAGAATGGTTTATATAGTTAAAAGGAGAACTTTCAAAGTTGTGTTTACCTGCACGCTTAGTCGGCGGTGAGCTTTCCGGCCACCGCGACGCTTCGAGATGTGCGGGTTGTCCGCTCTGAGCGTTTTGCTACGCAGCACCTCCAGCTGGGTGTATAGCCTTTTAAGCTCGGCGCGAATATCTTCCGGGTTCATATCCGCCAGGTTTAGTTCGGCAATGTCTCCCTCGGCGGTTATTGCGCCGCCTTCGCTCGCTCGGAAGGCGTCGAAGGGCAGGCGACTGGAATAGTCCTGAGTCAGCGACCTTACCTGTAAAAAATGCTGCAATATAACTGACGAGTTTATTTCGTTATTAATTTTATTATCACGCACCAAAATTTATTATTTCAATGATGGAAAATTTACACTTAATGTATAAAGCAAACTTATTAGAATAAAGATATTTTTAACCAAAAGTTGGCATCTGTTATTACAAACGTTCTTACTATCTATAGCAATTTTAATACATACACATTACTGGTACATATACAAGTCTTAGCAAAAATTAACAATACTAATACAAGGTTTGTTAAAAAAAAAGTGTTAGCTCCAAATTCCCTATCCACAAAATATGAAAATGAAATATTAGGGTCTGGTAATTCTTTGCACAAAACGATACTGAATTAAATATGCATTTTACTTTGGATTGAGCGATTTTCAAAAAGGTATCTTACAAATTGTAATATCGACGAATTGTTCCGTACGCCTTTGATGATGCTCAATCCTCAATATAAATACGATACTATTACAATTTGTAATGATTCATAACATCTATTGTATTCCCACAGTTCCAACATATTTTTCTTTGCCCACAAAAATGTGCCCTAATCGTGTCTATAATTTATAATATTCAATATTCGTTATAAAGACATCAAGCAAAAACAGTCACGGTCATATTTTAAATTTTAATCCTCAATATTAAAGACATAAAAGAGGATATATGGACATATGGATAAAGTATATATTGAAATGTTGATTCGAAAAACGTACTCGTTTGATAACCGTATCGTATTTTGTTTTTCACTTCGAAAATGTATTTTTACAATTCGAAAGCCGTATATTAAAAAAATTCAATACGGTCTTGATTAAATTTTATTCATTGATGCAGAAAATTGTTCATTAAGGAAGAGACGCCAGAGAATGCGAAGAAAGTGGAAACGCCACCTTAACCGAGCACTCAACGAGACATCCTCGGCCATTGAAGTAATCCGCTGATTTTCATTAAGAAATTCCAAATTCTCGGTACAAAATTCCAAAAGGAAAATAATAAACGGACAAAAAGACGACTCTGTTGGCTGAAAATTAATTGATAGCCGCAGGCAAGCAAACAGCCGAACACACTTTAAAACTACAACAAAATTTTCATTAATAACACGCAACTTTCATTTGATTTATATTGCGAATGAAAGAAAAGTGTTAATTCTTCTGCCCATATATAAATTAGAAATGACTGGTAAAATCACTACTTATTCTCATATAGTTTCTTTTACTCTTTTAATACCCTCGAGCCGACATATCGACTTTCATATAATCGCCAAAAATACCCTGAGCCGATATATCGGCTTTTCTAAATGGAACATGTATTTTTATGTACGTGACATAATTTAAGTTAAATTGAGAAGTGTCATAGCATAGGAAACTTAACCTTTAACATCCGAACCTCTTACAGGTTCGAAGACATATAATACGACCCCACAGAGCGTTGTTTTTTTCCACAAAAAAAGTTGAAATATAATGTATATTTTTATTTAAATTTTTAAATGTATTTTTTGTTTCAAGATGTAATGATGCATATAAAAAATATAAAATAAACACTATTGTAACCCCTCTCCTAAGTAGAATAGTAATTATAGAATAATAATATATCGACTGTGGAAAAGAAAAAGGACGTAACCCACAGTTTTTTCAAAACAGCTTTTTTCGATAATCACAATGTATACAACTTGATACACGTTCTATCAAATGGATGTAAGCTTCAAATGCCGAATCAGTATCTAAATTTAGCTTTTGAGTTTGAAAAAAGATAAGCTTGCGAAAATTGAAACCAAGAAAAAGACTGAAAAAAAAAGGTTTTTCCTAGACAATTTCTTTAATTAATATTAGATTATGTCAATTAAACACCATTTCAGAAGTCTCTGTGCACTTTTAAGGTTGTGTATATTTCATAATTTACATACGGCCCAAAATCATCAAAACACGTTTTTTGTGCCTCCTGTAAAATTTGCTATGCGTGGGTTACTTATTTTACGGATAACAAAAGTTATTACGGATTTTTTTATTCCTTTGATTGAGTATCCCTTCCAAAACTCACTATATGTTTTCTAAATACAATACGTCGGGGCTGTAAATAAGTCTGTAATGTTATTTTTTCATAAAGTATAAAATATTTTACCAAAATGTCTTTATTTTTAATACTTTTTCATGAATTTACAAAAACACTTAAAAACAGATATTTCTCAGGGTATTTTTGGAAAACCTGTGAAAACTTATAGGGTATTAAAAGGGTTAAGGAAATAAATATGTAATATGGTACATTTAAATAATTGTTCTGAACTTTTAATGCGTTCTATAATCAATGGCCTATAGTCAACAAAACTTCCGTTATAAATAAATATACTCTATGCTTCTCAATAAAGCCAAACACTTGTCAGTTATAATTATTATACAAGATGAATAATAATGTAGTTTTACGTTAACAATGAGTTTTGTAAGAAAATACAATTGAAGAAGTAATTATTAATAAATAACTTTGCCAGGCGTAATTATTTTTCCTTTGGCCGTATGATCCTCCATCAAGTCAAGTGGTTAGTGTGAATTGCGCAATAAACTACGATCAAGCAGCCGTTGTTTGCGGGTATAATTCATTTCCTAGAATGCTACACCTATTATCTCGGAACAGATGTCTGCAGTGTTCAAATACAAACAGAACACTGTGCAAACAATTAACTTTGCTCACTGGTAAGAACGTACGCCACTCTATGATATTTGTATGTGCTTAAGAAAATTGCTTCTAATTAAATGCAATCATGTGTTTCTGTTTTCAGTGTATTTTTGACTTTGCTTTCCCATGTTCCATACACTGTGAGAAAGTACCCAATATTCACAAACCCAAATAATTAGTATTATTAAGTATGCATTTTTAGTTTTTAAATAATTATTTTTTTTCTGTGGTCTTGAGGGTGTGCTATTTTTTAAAAGCAATGAGGAACTTATGAATTTCTAATGGAGTTATCAAAAGACTCAAATTTTTTTTTTACGATAAATGCGTGTTACTAAGTTTCTTAATATCTCTTTTCGAGAAGAGTAGGGATTTAACGATAGGGCTAAGGCAAGACTTATGTGCCTGGACCCGGCAAATACCCAACAATAATAAATTAATAAAATCCCAGCAAGGCCGGTAAAAGATATTAAAATTTTCAATTCATTATTTGAGATTTTGTACATGTGCTTTCCCGGTGTGTTTTATTCCGGTGATTAAAATTTTTTTCCGATATGTGAATTGGAAACAATCAAAAATAAACCACATATGATTTTTATTATATAGTTTAAAAAAATAATATTTATAATATGGGTTTAATAAAGCTTTTACATCATGAAATAATAAATCTTAATCAGTCGACAATATTTGCGCCAAAAATATGTTCGGTGAAGTTTATCGATGTAAAAATCAACAAAGGTTTTCGCATTAAAATTACTGTGAACTAACATGTTTACATTAATTTATCAAGTAAAAAATCACAATAAATGTGTACAAAACATTTTTTTTTGTAAATTATATCGTACAGATAAGACGAGAAACGTTTTTTTTTTGAGAACGTGTATGATTTCAGATTTCTTGAACGTTGCTAGCACCTCAGTTGTTTTAGTTCAGAATAACTAACGATTGATCTTCGTCACAATTAATGTTGTTCGAAGTTTTTAATTTATATGGAAACGTTATTTTTTCCGTTTAATAAAAAAATAATGGATAATATTTTAAAACTCCATTTGTGGAAATACACAAATCACGATTGGAAAAACGTAACCGCATATTTAAAATTATCATACAAAGCTTCCAGCGGTCATGTCATAATATTGCTCTGTGCTATTAGAAGCATTCGGAAGCAGGTGTCAATAATATATCGCCATTAGTTTTTTAAGAGTTACATCATAAATAATACAAATATGCATTAAAACGTCAAATATAAACGTCATCGTTGAAATGTATATCGACATGAGTTTACATTATCCATGTCAAATTGCAAATCTATGATTTTTTTACAACACCGAGAAAACACAAGTACACTCATACCTCGCTTTACGGCCTAGATACGTTCCACGAAACTTGGCCGTAAAGCGAAAAGCCGTATAAGGAATCAATTATTCTAATACAAATTCATACAAATTCAACGGGATCGGTTTCAAATTTTAAAAATATGTAACATAGTTCATCATTCAAAATGCATTTTATCTTTTTATTTCATTTAAATTAAAAATACACGAAACAACTTCATGTTAGATAAAATATGTGTATGTATACATACTTTTTTTTAAAAATGGCTTTAATCTGAAGACCTGCAGTGAAATGACCTGCAGGGACAAATTTAATTTATTGATTTTAGAATTAAAATAAAATTATTATCTATGACGTCACAATAAAACAATTGGTAGATTGATTATAAATCGTCCGCTCTGTTTTACACATTAGAAATAGAAGTTGAGCGAAGTGTTTCAAACAAATTAACTGAAATAGCTTATGCTCGATGTTTTCTTTATCAATGGTCTATATTATTCATATTTACATTGAGAAGCGTTAACAATTTGATTCTTACAAATTCCACAATTTTCATTCAACTAAGATATCTGTTTTTGCTCCACTAGTGTACATTATTAACTGGTACAAGAGTAAAATAAATAGAGCAATCATATTGCGACAGCAAAAAAATAATAATAATGTACCAAGCGTAGTAGCTGTGAGCGTTATATATTTAACTTTTATAATTAGTACATTGAACAAAATAATAAATTATTTTTTATTACAATATTAAATATAAAATTTGAGTTGAGCGTGTTTACAAAACACAAGAAAATGTTTCAGATGACATTGGTAAATAATTTTCATAAATTAAGTGAGTTACTACTTTTTTTCTCATGTTTTAATTTCATCATGTATATTCGTTTGTTTAGTTTCATATGCATGGCGAAACGTATTGTTTACTTATCACATAACACAACGCGTGTCTGTATTGAATATTGTGGTGTTTAAAATAAACTAAACAACTTATTAAAGAAATAATTCGACAACGAATGACTTTTACGAACCTAATACGAACGAATAATTTACCAAAGATCCGAATTTTTGAGAATCATAAAAGCAATCGAATACATTCGAATATTCGATTGGAATCCTTAGTGTATTTGTTTGATAAGTTTATTTGTATGCAGCATTTACTTCAATTTAAATAACAACGACTACTTAACTATACAAACATGTTAAACATTCTAATAATAAATATAGTATACAAGAACCACTGTCGATTCAATCTAGGGTAACATCGTTGTCAAGTTGCCTAGTCAAACTTAATCACGTATTGTTGGCTTTCACGATTATGCGAATTCTTCCCTCTACAAATGCAATTAATGTACGGCTAAATAATTACAATGATAAAAAAAATATGTTTTTGCACTTTCATCTGAATCCATTACAAAAATATGACATACAAATCAAGACAGACTTATTATTACATATGATTTACTTATCAATATAACTGATGCCGGGCAACCCCGTTCATTATAGCCACGTGTAAAACTCATTTATTTGATAATTATTGTTTCAAAACTATGTTATTTTTATAGTTTTTACTAAAACACTTTTATGTGTTGGTTCAATTTTATTTTGATAACATAATTTTACACTTTATAAATCAATCTTATAATCAAGACGAAAATCGTGAGATTGTGACAGGTTGCAATTGTTTTCTATTCTACTGAAGTTTCATACTTCAATTGTTTTATTCTAATGCACAAAGGACATTTGAAAATATAACGTCATACAGAATAAAACATAGTATGGTATGGTATTGAGTATACATAACAACTACAATGGTGTAAGTATATTGCCTCTCATAATATAACTTATAAGAATTGTTGATAGTTGTTTCCGTATAACGCCATGAATTTATTCATAACGACGGCGGTGAGCTAAGAAGAATAACTGGTATACTGGGTTGCAATCCCACCTGCATAAAAACTAAATTATTTTTAAACATAACAAAATGTACAGTATAATAATTTAGGATTATGGTATTTTTGACAGTTTACCAAATGGCTTTTAAGCTTTAAGAAGGTGTTCAACGATAAGTTTTTTGATAGACGGTCACACAAAGAGTATAAAAATATAGAATTGAGGATACATACAATATCTCGTATACTTATCAGGTTGTTAGAGTATATTTATCAGGTTGTTATCAAGTAATTTTGATTTTTCCCAACAGAGGACTTAATTATATTTGTTCACAGCAAACTTCACACTTAAGCCGCATAATCATTATATATTATGACAGCTGATATAGCAAGGCTTGCTTGTGAAAAAGTTCAATTCAGTAGTTTTTGGTTGGTACCCTTTCAAATATGGAAAGTGAAAAGCAGCATTTTCGGCATATTTAACTTTTTTACTAACGAAAAGGTAAAAATGGTGTCAAGAAACAAATTATCCGATGTGTATGGAAAAGATGTACTGACAGAACGCCAGGCAATTTTAATGTTGAAGATGCACCGCGTTCTGGAAGGCCAGTTGAAGCTGATGAAGACACAATAAAGGTATTAATTAATGCAAACTAGCGAATAACAACTCGTGAGATTGCTGAGATATTAAATTTATCAAATTCGACCGTGCAGGATTATTTAAAACGCATAGGATCCCTACACTTCTCCTCAAATCTAAAAAAACGAAATTACTTTCCGAACAACCTGTTATAATACGCCCAAATTCAGTTTTGAGAAAAAATGAGACACCGCTGTAAAGTACTGATTTAAATTTATTTTTCATGCCGCTAAAAGTCTTGTAGTTTTCATGAAATTAAGGGTCAAAATATGACCTTATAATTCGATTGATCAACTCAATACCTAGAGAAGTGGACATTTTTAGTGATAGTATTTGTGAACTGTTTGTTAAATTTTACTATTTTATTTCTTGATTTTGTATGTTGATTTTGATGTATTATGTAGTTTTATTTTATATTTTGTCTCATTATATTTGTCAAGTACATGGCGAATTGGCGTCAGCTGTTATGTCATGTACTATAATTTTAATTTTTAACAATAAATAAATAAATAATCAGTTTTTATAATAATAGTGATTTTTCTCTGTTAAGAAAAAAGTGTATCTGATAATTTTTAATCTCAAGCTTCTCATATTTATTACGTTATTTCGATTAGCGATGAGATTAAGCATAATAACATCAATATAGTTTTTAAATCCCATTAAAGCATAATAGCTGTGCAAATGGACTCGAGAATTTGAGGTCATTAGCATGGACGTATTGTCAGAAGTACATTCACGGGAATATGTAATCAAGCCAGTTGTCGGGATAAGATGCTATCCGCCATTATGCAAACCTCGTGTCCTTCCCCGCGCATAATGAGGTGGTAGGATCGTCGAATACATACGCCTGGGAAACTATAAACCAAGTATATCTCCATACTAGGCAAGCGGATTAATTATTCTGAATCGTGAGACATGACACCCTATCGTTAGTGCGGCACGTGCCCCAAACTAACGGCTTCCAATGAAGAATAATATGCGTTCGTAATTTAAAACAATCAGTTCACCAAAAATGTTTTTTAACTTCGCCATACTTCCTGATTAGCCCGAAGAAGCTGATCACCGATTCCTTAAAAACGACGGTGAAAATAAATTTATGATTGTCGACTTTTTCACAAACCACAATTGAAAACAATATATAAAACGTATGACTATTTCAACGTGTATAAAAGAATCTACATATTTAACTCTCACGCGGTTATGATAGAATCACATAACGTATAAAGGATATTTTTTGTTCACTTTTAGGGTGTTCATTGTCAATACTTGGTGAAAAGGCATTACACACACACTATTTCTTTGTAATTTATTCCACTTTATTTAATAGGTCGGGACCGGTTTCGGTCATTGCGAGCATTGTCAACTGATAAGAAATATAATTTAACAATGCTATTGAAATTTATTTTTGTATAAATATCATTGTTAGATTATATTTCTTATCAGTTGAAAATGCTCGCAATGAGTGAAACCGGTTCTGACCTATTAAATAAAGTGGAATGAAGTACAAAGGAATATTGTGCTTTTATTGATATTTTTTGTTATTAAAGGTAGTACAGTAAAAATATAGTTTTTAGTTTAAAAAAATAACTGTTGAAATACAATTTAACTTCCCAGTCACTGTTGTATAATTTGTTTTGAAGAACTCTTCGTACACATCATTCTTCGGTAGTTTACGTTTTTAGTATGAAATCGCAATTGATAACTTTGCTTTACTCTATTTGGTCTACTAGATATTAAGTATACCGACTCTTTACATTAATTGTATTGTAAAAGTTGCATCCAAGACATATACATTGATTCAAATTCATAAAAAAAGTACAAACAATAACCTTACACATTTAATGTTATTTCTTTATTGTGTAGTACACATACACAATAAAGATACACGTGTATTTATATATGTGGAAAAAAACTTGAAAAAAATGAACTCAAAAAAGACGAGTCGTTCATAATGCTCTTTACTAATCATTATTGAGTGTTTTTATTCTTCAAGTATCCAAAACAACTTATTATTTTGGTGTATTTAGTATTGTGATATGTTCTTTCACTTAACCGTTTTTCTTACTTACTACCCCCGGTCTTACATTTTCTCACTATTTTTCAAATAAAAAAAATATTATGTAGGTTAACAAATAATTTACTTTATTTTACGCACAAAATTATTCATTACTTGCGTGTAAGGAAGGCGTCATTAACATTAACGCGTATTTAGAAAAAAAACATTGTAACGAAATATGGAAAAGTAATGATTTCTTAACAAACCTGTTTATGCTGGTACCAAAGCTTTGGGGTGAAGACGAGCAGAATGACAATAGTCGAGGTGAGTTGTGATCGAAGAAAGTATGCCAAGTAGACGTGGTCTGGGTGAAGGGTAGTGACGTAAAGGGCTCGTAGCACGTAGAATATGCCCGACACCCCAGCCTCCACACAAATCGCTGCGCACAAGAATCTTCGTTCCTAAAGTATATTAATATAGATATCTATTTAAAGATTTATAATTTAACTAAAGAGATCGATAAAGCATTATAAATATATTCTTTATTTATAATTGATCAGAAATAAGTTTGTCTGCAATGAAACAAAACAAAGCAATTAATTAGTCATTAGTATTAACGGTTGGAAAGGCACAATGAAAGAGTAAGTAATCGACGAATAAAAAATCCATATATTAAATTATGTATAGATTATAAGACTCTCAGTTAATTTTTATGGAATTAGATGAACACAAACTAATTACGTTGGAAAGCTCACAGATTGGATATTTTATATACATCTACAAGTAAACAAATAATAACGATAAGTATTTATACGAATGTTTCAATAATGCTATGCTGTAAGTATAATTACAAAAACCATTTTAAATTTACTTTTAAATTAAAAAAAAAAGTTTAAGTCACAATGATAATCTCTTGTAAGAAAAATACCATTCTACCATATTTTAAATGCACACAATTCGTGGTTTTATAAAAAAAGTAAAAAATATATGAAATATATTAATTGATCTTTCTGTTCTGCAATGCATAAAAGTTGAATGCAACATTAAATTTACAAAACAAAAAACGACATCCTTTATGAAAAACCATTAGAGATATCCTCCTGAGCTGTTAAATGCGGTAATATTATGATATATTGTAATCGACCTACAGTACACTATTTTTGCTATTTTTCTAATTATATTCATTCACCTGAAACTGCGTCGAAGCATTCCGACTGGCATAACTAAGATGTATTCCGAAGACCAGTATCAGCATCTCTCCAGCTTCCGTTACGTAGTCCCACCAGAGAGGCTTACAAGCCAGGAATAGCTGGCCGGAATAAGTTTGCCCTACTCCCATCAGACTGTATTGCTCCCTCATGAAGTTCAGGCTAGACGCAGTGAATGCTGAAAGATAGCATAACACTGCTACGACCTGTTGGAAAAAAACATTAGATAGATAGATACTCGATCATTTTAAGAGAAAAACAGTGTAAAAAACACTTCTTATCATACTCGCTTTAAATGTAGAGCAGTGTCTGCCAAACAATTTTAATTCACGGCACACTGGTGAATGGGATTTGTTACGCGGCACACCAAATTAAGGTGTTTTAAAAAAGGAAATGTTCATTAATAAAAATAAATGTAGAAAATGTGTCGTGTCGACCACTATTTACGAATGCGACAAATATTTATTTGAATATCTAGATGTTAAATTTATCCAAAATTAAAGAAAATTTAAATGAATAGGTAATATTTAAAATTATCATTTTAGGCGTCTTCTTTCGCGGCAAACCTGAGACTACTTGCGGCACACAGTTTGGCAGACACCAGTAGAGCATATGGGCTCAGCAAAAGGAGCATCACAAAAAGATTTTTTAGAGAACCGGTTGTTTTTCAGTGAATCAACATCTTTTTGAAAGATGATAAACATTAAAAGATGGAGATATGAAACTGCTAATAGTTGGCTAATTGTGCTCTTTTTGTACTGTTTTTATGATTAAGAGGATGAAAGAGTATTTAATAACAACAGGCAATTTAATACAACGATTTAAAATATCCTCTGTGGCAGGCCACACCGAATAAGACTAGTGCTCAAAAGCGTTAAGCACTAGGTTCCAAGGTAGGGGAAAAATAACAGGAAATATAATTATTATCTAGCGAAAGAGCCATTACCAGGAACAATGATTTTTTTTAGATATTTGGACATATTACTTAGATTTACACTTTTAGCATCTTAACATCAAATTCTATGTGAATTGAAGTTTCCAATGCTAAATAATTATTATAGATGAAATGTTATCTGGATATAAACGTGATCTTAACTTTTACTGTGGCTTAATAATACGATTGAGATAAAAAAAAGAGATGACTTTTATCTGTCAAAATGTTTTGACAAACTCCATTTTAGAACCAGTAAGGAGCTGGACGAAGAGTAATACAGGTATCAGCGCCTTTTTCTACAAATCTATACACTGATTTAAAAAGCAAAACTCATTAAATAAGACCGGGAAACTTACCAAGAAGAAACCCCAAGGAAACCCCATATTACGAACTTTAAAAAAATCGATCAGAGGATTGTTAAATGGAGACCTATTAGAGAAATATTACTAACTATAAATATAATGTTCTGTAAAACAAACAACATCTTTTTGTATATCAAACTCTTATCTGAGTAATCATTATCTTGCAAAGTATTTATAAATACGAATGAATTTGAACATTCCTTTTATAGATATAGATTATGTATACGTTTACGCATTCCACTGTTCCAAAGTTACTCGGTCTAAATTCTGAAGTCAGATTTAACATATTCGAACATAAGTTTCAGGCGTTTGAACCCACTTAAAATCCTCTCTAGCAAGAAAGCGTTGCATGTTTCTCGCATCTGTTTATGATGATAATAATAATATTTTATCGCATGAAAAAATCATGGGCTGTAATATATTATATGTGATATCCCGCATTTCAAAGCGATGGTAAAATGAGAAAAAGATTCACCGTGAAATGCTTGATACGTAAATGGACTTCTCTTAAATTATTATCACGAATATTTTCAATGGATTCGAAGAAGAGTTTGTAGTAATTCATTTCCGATCGAAAACAAAAATATAAGATTCTGTTAATCCAGTTGTGTTATTAGTAAAGCTGTGGAGTCAGGTAAAAAAATGACTACGATTTTTTTCAATCATTTCATTTTAACTTATATATATATGTACACCATGAAATACACCTTTAATCAGCATAATATGCAGTGGCAATACTGTGGACTATTTTGGCTTGAGCTCACATCATTAAATATATGTTTTAAAAGTGGGTCTGAATTGTAAGATTTTGAAGACTACGACTCGGACTTAACAGCCCTGGCTTCTTCTATCTTAAGCGCGTTTCGCATATTTGAGAAGTATCTTTAAACTAATATATAGAATATATATTGTTAAATGTATGGTTACATAAGTCTTCAGCTGATTTAAAAAAAAAAAAAAAAAATCCATCAAATCTATATGTAGTTACATACACAGTGGAATAATAATGTTATGAATAATAATTTGATACTGTTATAAACAAAGCAAAATTGGTTCACTCTTAAATTTCAACTAATAATTAGAATGCCATTTAATCATTATTATAAAATATGGTTGAAATCAGGTTGTGGACTATCTTTACAGTGGTAAATCGAAATTGTAATCATCGAAAAGATATTGCCATATTTTGTGCTTTCAAAAAATTCGGTTATTATCAGATTTTTTTATTCTTAAGCTATTGTATTAATTTTAAAGCTAGTTAAATGAAAGTGAAAGACCGAAGCAACCTCAAAGTTGCAATTGTGAAATCAATTAAACGTGTTGAAGTGACATGAAACGGTTATAAAAAAATATTCGAGTCAGCCCAAAAAATATTTTTAAAATAGAACCAAGTAGCTGCTTGTGTTCATTATTTTAATGTACCTATATTTTCCCGTACATTGACCTCATATTTTAATTACCATAAAAGAAAAATGTTTAATTTTTCAACAGCCAGCTGTAAACCAAAATGCATTGTGTTTTTTAATAAATGTACATGTAATGCGTCCACCACGTAGCAATAATCTCTCTCTGTAATACAAAAGTATACTTCCGACTAAGTGTTTGGGCACAGCATTGTAATGTTGCAATCGTTAAAATGTCCCCCGATGGCTACCTAATTTCCATAACGACCTCCAGTGAAAAAAGCGCGGCATGCATCTGGCAGGGGCATTTTAGCGCGAGATTTTTCTTCCGGTCCTATTTTTAACGAAGATGGCGGCAAAGGAAAACACGCGACCGGCGCTTTATTTGATTGCCCGCTTTTTGATTAAGTGAACAGCTTCCATAAACTTGCAGGGCGTAACGTAAATCACTAAACGTCCCGTTTAATATATATAAAAAATACTCTTAAATGATGCCTTTAGGAGTATTTTTATGTATCATTCTTTCCATCTATGACCACATAGTCGACGGAAATCTATCGGCAAATGACTGCAGCATTTTGGGTAGCTCAGGGAGAAAGTTTTATTTTATATAAAAATCATATAAGTAACCGTACAAACAATGCGTAAAATTGGGAATTCATTTTTTATTATAATATGAATGGGGCTTGAACTCTTGTAAGTATAAATCATTAATTTCATAATGCCTTCTTCGTTCTGACTTAAGTGCAGGAAAACTAGTTTTAAATTAATCTTCGTTGGATATTAAAAAATGTATTATTTTCGATTTCTAAATAAATTTTTACATAATTTTTTGTCAATAATTTGAAAAATATTATAATTTAAATTTATTTTAAAGAAGACAAAAGCGTTTCTTGTATTTCAATTATTCCTTGAGTAAGATAGTATATTATCGTTGGATTAACGAATTGCATATAAAGTTAAAGGTATTCAAAAGTTAATAAGAACTTACTCTTTAAGCTGGACTATTTTCAGACAGTTTGTATTATTAACTTGTAGGTAGTCGTCTATCGACTTACGCGGTTGATAGGTTTTACTAAATATCGCGTAAATCAATACAAACAATTAGCTTGCAAAAATTAGCAGTTTTGGTATAGTTTAAATGCACCTTTGTATAAATCAGGGATGTCATTCTCAACTGATAATCTAAGAGTCAATATGCTACAAATTGTTAATTTATAAGTTAAAAAAACATACATCCCATGCAGTTACTTTTAAAGTTTGTTTTAAAAATTGTGTTAATATTTTATTATCGTTTTATATTCTATTAAGTTTGAGTAGAATACAACATTCAAAAGCGTAAACCGATTTTTCTGAAAACTCTGCGCTGAAAGAAAAACTATGACATAGGTTTTTAAATGACACACAATTAGTGTGGGTGAATAAAATATGGGAAGAAGAATAAAATGGGAGAATAGTTTTGATAATACGATAATTCAGCTCGCAAAAATCCACACACATACCATCTACAAGAGTGTGGTTAAAATACTATAATAATCAAGAGAGACTGCTTTTATTTTAAGTGCGTTGTTGTATTGAATGGTTACAACAATGAAAACGTTTCTTTTTTGTATAATACTCGAATTCCATGTTTGCTTTTCGGTTTAACGTGAAATATTCCATGACTAAAATGTGGCGTGAGAGACATTACTTTAACCACAGCTCAAATGAGCTACACGCACGCTATTTTTTAATATTGAAATATCAAAACAGCGCACAGATTTGTTTTCTTTTCAGGCAGCCGTGATACATTCATTGAAATAATGATATTATCCACAGGAAATATAGGAATTTTCTGAGTACAATCATCCAAACTTAATGGAACTATTAAAAGAACATTATACACGAAAAATACAAAGCGAAATGTACCATGTTTAAGCTATTTTGCTGTTAAAAATTGTCCAGAGTTCACACGATGTCAAATAACCCTTTAGCCTCCGTGACGAGTTGTATAAGTCAAAAGCGTTCGATGATCACAATCCCGGGACATGCGACACTCGGACACTGTTTTTTAACGTTAAAATATTTACTTTTTCAATTTTTGTATTTAAAGTCAAGCTTTGATAGCAGAACAAACATTCATAATGTAGGAATCAAGGATAATACATACAGTTTTACCTATTTAATTTACTAACATATTCACCGTGCATTGTTTTTTTAAAATATATTTTCAATATAATCATTACTTTTGTTGAATGGAATTGCAAATTTATAGCTACTTTTTAGAACAGCATTTCTTGGCAACAACGCTGGGTGTATTCAATATGGTGTCATCATTGTATTCTGTGTGGAAAGGAGTTGTATTGAAAAAATGGACAATTCTATATAATGGACTGGACCGGGATTTCGCTTCGAGATATATATATATATATATATATATTGATACCCCTTATTTTGAACGGGGCTCGGAATTGATTTTCGACACCTTTCACCATCGTAATGAAAGTAAATAAATTCATTTAAATACACTTCATTATTTTTTGAAGTCTATGTGTCTAATGCAGTCACACAATGTGGCCTCGTCGAGGCGGTACGACGGACGAACTTTGCTTTGATTTTTGTAAATTTAGCCTCTTGTTTTTCATTGTTAAGTTCGTAAAGACCTTTTTTTTACTGTTTGTGTAACTTTACTATACCGTGTACTATTTTTAATTTACTTAACATCGATTGCGAATCGATTGAAAGTACACTGTTCGCCATTTGGAGTGTTTCTTTTGAGTAATCTTTACCGATTATCCTCTTTGTTTCACCCGTTCGCCTTGTCAGATGTTACAATATATAAACAATATAACGTGTATATTAGGTAAGGTTGTTAAAGGGTTTACGATTACCTTAGTATTTAACTACAACTCTCATTAAACATTTACTCTTTCCTTTTTGACAATAGGAAACATATTTATTGATTTCTGGCAAAGTACATAAATACAACAAAATGTATGATTCCATTGGTTGAGAGACAACGTTCAGACTCTCCTGCGATCGCCGCAGCAGTATTACCAAACTAGCTTTTCAGAAGAAAAAACCAATCACAAAAAATAAAAAAACAAGGCCGACCTGTAAAAAGATCGGCCGCAGTTTATATTCTAAAATGATAACATTGCACTTTTTGTCAGTCTAAAATTACGTTATTATTTTTCATTAACCGTTTTCCATTTGAAATAGAAGTAAGAACCGTGATAAAAATTATCCAGAATAAAAAAATAGATTATATAATATAACCCCATCGGCTTACTAGTCAGTATAAAATAATAAAAAAATACGTTATGTCATGAGTGTAAACATTGTGATCAATTCTACACTTGTTTTTGATATCGTATTGTTTCATATAAAATACAAGTTTTAAAAAAGCAATTATTCGTCGCTATTTTTGAATTTAAAAAGTTAACCACAAAAACGTCCGTAAACGAATTGGTTAAATCAGCATCAGCATTCTAATGGAATTTTCGCAATCACACTTAGTAATAATAATGATTCTATAACAGGTATGCTCTAATCAACACGCCTTTGATTCGTTTTAAGCTGTTATAACAACAAACGTTGTAATTTGTGAACATTATACTCTATATTCACTAGGGAACAAATCGTTCCTCAACATGACTTGAAGCATATGCGCTGCGCACTGTCCCCCAACGTTGCACGAAACATAGTGCGATATTTTTACGTGGCGTGGGGTATGTTGCATGTTGACGCTCTTCAAGCGAGCGCATTGACACACATCACGTGTCAGTTATTGCAGACGGGTGCACAATGTTTCAACGGGACTGTTCGTCAATTGGAAATAAGTTTGAAAGAGAAATCGTGATTAGAATTAATATTATTTATCGATTGTCTTTCTCTTTTTAATGGTATACATTCCTATATACGTAATGTATTACCTGTGTTCACTGTCAATACTTTGTGGAATGGCATTATATTCTTTGAACGTAATATATTATTGGATCATTAGTTTGATAAACCTGTTATTTCTTATTTTGATAAAAAAACATATTTTTATTTTAAAACACAATGAGCTGCGCCCACATATTATTTAAGCAATGTTAAATCATTCTTAAATTATTTTAAACATTTTGAAAAATCTTAAATTTCATATTTGAATTTTTTTTTTTTTTGTTATCATGACATTATTAGTGTATCGTTTCGTGTGTAGACAGTGATCGAGGATGATTGAACGAGTGTATTTTTTTTATTTTAGGGAACAAATAAACAGTTTTACCTTACTCGCAATGTTTACATACAATAAAATCACAACAAAAAAATCGTTATAGTTGGCCAACATAACCTCAACAGGTAAAATTTCTGCAACATTCGAAGTGAGTACAAATATTTTTTTGTGGCGTTGTTCTCGAGGCATGGAGATAGGCGTTATTTCTGGCAACATTTTGCTCCGTTTGTCACCTTGTGTATACGTAGCTTAATGTGCACAAAGGGCGAAGGTGCGTATTTGATTACGCTTGTTTATTGTGTATTTCGTAATTTGACTAAGACACCGATAAATTAATTTGCCTGACTAGTGTTGCTCGGCAGCTTAACAAACAAACAAAATAATGTATATTATTTCAGCAACAAAAGAATATATATATCCTACATTTAATAATTTATGATCGTAATGTTTTCATTGATAAGTAAGTCAAAATAGATCTTGGAGTTGAAAACATTCATTTAGTTTACATCATCTTTTTCTTGGATATGAACTGACGAATAAAAGTAAACGATGTTTTATATTTAGTGACGAATAAATTTTCACACCAACAAGTTGATGGTCTAAAATTAACAAGGTATTTTTTTAATCATTTTTTAGCTATTGTCGAATATATTTAAATATAGTGTTATACTACGAAAATTTTCACTCTTCTGTAATCATACAATTCTTTTATAGCAAAAATGTTTAATTTTTTTAAAAATGTAACTGTTTACCCTGTTTTCTGTTTGATTTTATTATGATATACACTGAAAGGGAACAGTTACTTAAGTCAATACTTAAGACTAAGAGTAGAGACTTGCAACATATGACTTGAAATATGCTTTGCGGCATCACACATGAGCGTATAAATCTCAACTCATATATGCTTTTCACTTTATTTGAGCATATCATTCATGCCAAGAGTAGTTGCTCTTAAGACACTTTTCGTAATCATTTTAATGCGCTTAACGTTGTTGCATTGATAATAAATGAGATAGTATAAAGTTTTGTCAGTTATATCAACAGTTGTTGAAATAAAATTCTTATTTGTCACAATTTTTGTCATACCAAACTTTATGACAACACACACCAAAATTGATAATAACTGTTCAAGTGGCAGTGAAATAAAAAAGTCAAAATAAAACAATTGAAAACAAACATGGATATTTGATGCTTAGAATCACATTTGTGCCTCTTTTTTTCTAATATAGTAGTCAACAAACGCAGGTATTTGCCGCCTTGAGTGTCTTTTCCATAAAATACCACATACAGTGCGATTGAAACTTCGTGCCTCACGCGCAGAATTCGGTTTTCGGTCTTAAAACTTAGAGTTGGAAGAAGCGATCTCAGCGAACGTACCTCAATAAAATTGAGGAAATTTTAAGCAAAATCCAGCGTAAGAGAACCTTAATCAAGTTAATATCAATGTAACTACTACCTTTATACTAGTTTAAATTTTTAAAAAATGGCTCTTAAAATAAATTTCAATCGTTTTATAGTTGAAATTTGACTCAGTTGAATAATGAGTTTGCCGACCACTGTTCTAATACAATATACAGAAGAATAAGGATACAGTTTTATTGTTATATTCTTAAGAATGGTTTTCATTTAAAAATGATCACATTTCAAAGGGTATTCAACAGTGTAAAAACGAAATTCATAAAATTTACCAACATAGTTTAAACCTTAATGTGTTGTCATGTTTGTGAGATTCAAACCTATTATCCGTACCAAACGCAGTAATATACGCACGTTTTCAATACGCGATGGTGGTTGACACCACGTTAGTGTGAACTAGAACATACACATACCTATTTTTCAATTTGCGGTCTTATATTTTGAGGCTCATTTGCTATAATAGTAAAAGCCTCCAATTGATATATCTAATTTTATGCGGTTACTTTCTATTTTTACATTATTTTCTTGTGCTATAAAAAATATAGTACACCTTTCTTTCGTTATCAAAAACATGTTGGGAATTGTTTTTGCGATTATGCAAATAGATTCACAAGGATGGGCATGTCGTCATTCAGCACACGTTAAAACTGCTACAGCTATGTGATTATGCGTAAAATTGCTAGAGAATAATGACTTGAATTTTTCGATTTATAAAATTCATCGGATTGATAGGGTGAGTGTTATATTGATATCCTAAATGTCAAGAATTTACTACGTACCTATGGTAATCTAACAAGATTTTATGGTTTAGTGTATGCTTAGAGCTGTGTTCAATATATTTCACCAATAAAAATTAAGCTTAAAGTTCAAAATAGCAGTCTTTTTATCATAACAGAAAATATTGCATATATGAGATGTATGTAATCCATAACTACAAAAATAACTATGTTTTATGAAATTTGTTTCCATAAATAATTCTTTTGTTACGACACAACAGTGTTTCGTATAGTGGATAAACAAAAAAATATTCAGATGATGTTGAATAAAGCAAAATAATTTATGTTTTGTTTTACTTAAATTCAGTGCTTTTTTTTTGAAAAAACATAGAACTCACTTCACAGAACGGAACTCACTTCTTGTCAATATTTTTATTTTGCTAATAAGTTCTCAATGTGCATAGATCTGCCTAATAGAGGTATCTCAACATAAGTTTTTTTTACAAGAACTGTTTGTTACTCAGTTGTTCAACCTCTATTTTTTCTGAAAAAAGTTAGGATGGAAGAATAAAATTGAGACAGGACTAGTGGTTAAATATTCGCTCTCGCTTTGCTTCTTCAAACCTGTGAGATCTGTCACGAAAGCCAATACCGTTGACCACTTTGCTATGAACCTGACTGTCGGGAAACGGTGTTGTAAATAAGAGAATTTTGCAAAACAAAACAATATGTGTAGCATTATAGCTCTGATTCTGGTCACAGAGTAAGTATATGGAGCTAAGGAAAGAAACCTAAGATAGGAATAAACAGCCAATTGCTTACATGAAAAAAAAAACAGATTTTAAAGCAAAATAAAAATAAAATTTTACGAATATCGATTTGAAATATCAAAACTTGCGAGAAAAAGGTACTGGAACGCCGTTCCACCGCATTACATATAAAAAACACTGCTTAAATTTAATGTCGTATATTTGTGTTCTTCTTGAAATAGTATTGGTTAAGTTTTGTTTCATTTTCAATGTTTCAATGTTTACACTAGCTTACACGTTCCATAAGTATATGAGCCAAGAGCACTAGGCCAGGGTATAAATCACGTTTCCATTAGTGGAATTGCAATACTTGCTTTAAAATGTATAAATAAAAATACCCGATTGATTGTAAAAAGAAGTGTTTTCGAAACCATTGTGTTAAATAATATTTATTGTATTTCGAAGTTTTTTTCGCGTAGAGAATAATATCTTTGGCTCGACTTGAAAAAATGTATTCACGTTTTAGATTTTTTTTTAAAAGAAAAATAAATTGCAATGAAATTGAATCGACTTAATGTATTTTATTGGATTTTACGTCGTGAAGATTTATGGAACATTCAATTTTATTTACAAAAAGTTTCTTTACATTTTTCTTTTCAAAATATACAGTTTAAGCTTAGAATTTTGACTCATTATTCAGCGTTTTTCACCAACTAATTGAAATTCACTTGCTTGATAATCAGTTCACAAAGTGAGGATATGTATCCTGGCTACCACACAGCACAGGGATGGGCTGGAGGGGGCTCGGGGGGGCTCGCGCGAGCCCCTTGTTAAATTTCGGCACGTCCGGCGAGCCCCTTGTTAAGTTGAGAAAATCATTCGTTTCAGATGAAATCGGCAGTACCTAGCTAAAATTTCTGTAGAAGGTTACATTTTATTATGAAACATAAGAAGTCTTTATTTCCCCTTAAATTTTGTCAAAAATACATTTACTTCGGCTGCCTAATAAACGAGACCCTCGTTACTTATTGTCTTTTGTCTGACTATGTTGAAAAATACCGATGTCGGATGTTATATTGTTAACAGATGTCTAGATTTTTATGAACTTACATTACATACAATGCTTTACCGTAATTATGTTGCAGTTTTGGGATAGGTTTCTTACATTTCTTTTTGGTTTTATTATAGCCTTCTTCCTGGAACTACAAACATATTATTTATCTGTACGTAAGATAATAAACCAAAGCAGTCACTTGTTTGTTCAAGAAAGCGATATTATGGCGAGCTGAGGTTTTGAAAATTCATTACATGCTAATAACAATAGTTATTAGTAATGAAGTGAGCGAATTATTAAAACTAGGGGGAATAAATATTTTTCGAACTAGTCTTTCTACCAAGGTACACGATTTTGAAATCTTAATCAGATAAGTTCATCTTATAATGCAGATAATCCACTCGGTGTTGCAGGAATATTGCATTGAAAATAAAGAAAGGTGAGACATCAAAATTTTTTTTTTGAGTCACAAGAAGCATGGCGGGTTAAGCAAACGAGAGGCCCCAGGTGCAATAAAATTTGGAGGCCCTGTTTTTCGGATATCATTAGAACGTCATAGAATTCCATGTGTATATTAAAATGTGCAAAATATTTCTATTAGCCGTGCAGAAGCTAAACGAGGTTTAAGGATTGTGAAGCCAACTGTCAATCAAGCATGTGTAACGTTTGAATAAAATCAAGTTTAAGGTGTTTATCGTCAATCCTTGGTGTAAAGCAGACAAACACAACCGTTTCATCTAGCGGGCCGCATTTTTTTAATGATTATTTCAGGCCGCAAGTAAAATGAAATTTTAAGTACGCTCAATCCTTTCTTTACACGGCCATAGTGTAAAAAAAATGCGGTATACATAGATAAACGAAAGATAGTTTACATTGCATTCGGTCGTGCTATTTTGAACAGGAATTCGCAAAAGAGAATTCGGGGTACTTATTGACATATTAGAGGTCTGCACGGGCCAAAATTTTACAAAATTACCCGGTCCGAGCCCGAAAGACTCAGGCTCGACCCGGCCCGGGCTCGAGCCTAATACCACACTTGTTACCCGAACCCAACCCGAAGCCCGGATTTATACTCTTCAGCCCGAAAAAAACCCGTTGTTTACAAATTCACTACAATTTACGATTCACTATAGAACTGGTTATAATTAAAATTATCATGGGTGACTTATGAAACGAACGTAGTCCGAAATATTTTTCTGAAGAAATAAATTCCTTACCCGGGCCGGGGCCGAGCCCGAATCTCAATTGCGCTTACCCGCCCGAACCCGGGCCGGGTAGGAGCCCGTGCAAACCTCAATAACATATGCTTTTATTGTGAACTATTTATAAATTTATTGTTTCAAATGCTAATGCGACCTTTGTCTTTGTAAAAACTAATTCTTTAGAAATTGCCATACAATTTGTAGTATCAAACTGCAAAACCATTAAGTATATTTCTATGAACAGTTATTCTGCATCGTTATCGAAAAAACTTGCTCACATTTATTAAATTCAATAATTTACTTTTAAAAATATGTTAATTTAAAGATGATACATTCAATGGTAACAACAAAAACAAAGGAGCCACATGCTACCCTCGGGCTCTGGGTTAGGCATCTTCTAAAGCAGGGTTTCTCAACGGGGGCTACAGCATGTCTTAATGGGGCCTCAGGGGGTTTTTTAGGATAGCCACAGTACAACTTTGGGGGGCCACGGGTAAATTTTTCGAAATCCGTACATTGTTGTTTTAGAAATTGGAATATTTAAGAAGACCTAAAAAAAAGTCTCAAGACATTCATTTTGGGATATCCGCAAATTTCTGGGATTTTGAATTTCAAATTCTGGGAAGACCTAAAAAAATGGGTTTTCCTTTCGGGTCCCAAAATTCCTTATAAGAATTATACTTTAGTAGTCCAAAACAGGTATGGGGGGGAGTCACAGAAAAATAAGACACTCAAAAGGGGCTACGGGCCTAAAAAGGTTGAGAAACACTGCTCTATAATGTATAGGCATTTTGGCTGACATTTACCGAGCCCCTTGTTAAGATTTTGGCAGCCCACCCCTGCACACAGCACAGACTATATCCAATTGGGTATTATTGAAATATTGCCAATTTTTATACCTCTCTACTTAATCAAATTAATAAAACATCTGTGAAAATGATTTACATGAGGAATTACTTTACACCACCGCTGTGACCTGCACTCATTAATTTTGGGGAGGTCTATTTGGGAAGCGATATGGTTGGGATAAGGGTATTATGCCTTTGGATTTAACCAAAGCCCCCTATAGTCAAAGCCATGCTATTGAGTAGAAAACAGGTACTTTTTTCAGATGAGCGGGCCGGCGTCATAATTTTCAAAGTAATATCACGTCATTATGAAACCATTTATTACTATTATTTTGAAGCAAATACATATATATATTGTAATTATATATCTTTTCAATTAAATCATTTTTTAAATAAGAAAAAATCACAATTTCTAAAGTTTTTTAATAAAAATCTCTGGGAACAAAAGCAAACAAAGATGCCAAATCATTTTATTTAAATTATTTTTTTTACAATATTTCAATACAGAATATGAGGTTGGATAGTTCATTAAAAAAACCAACGTCATTATTGGGATTTTAATCAATTAATATTAATCTCGAAATTTATTTGTGCACACTGGTTCGTCACTCAATCTTTCCATAAAATTTCTCAAGTCATATCAGTAATGAAAAATCAGTAAGTCAAACCAGGATAGCACAATTCACTTCATTATTTTTTTTATATTGTTATTGATTAAATCGTCATTTACTTGGTATATTGCCATTATTATATGATAAAAGACGCAGCATGTATTTTATAATATCACAATAGGCGTCAAAATCTTATATAATATTATATGAATTCCGCTTGTTACCGTCGTTTATGTAATTTATAATTTATATTCTATATTATTGTGATTGCTAATAGTGGAAAGTTAAATTTTATTGGTTTTTACCATACATCGCATATCTTGCCATTCGCTATATTTCTTACAATCATTACTTAATTTGCATATATGGCCCTTCCGATGTATCGTAAATTGTAAATTAATAACACCAACGAATCACAGAATATCCATACGAGAAATCTTTCAAAAATACATGTTACATTTAACGAAAAATAAGCTCACAAATTGGAATTTAGAGTTGATGTACGTATAACCGCCATACAATTTGTTAGTAAAGGCAGGGATTCAACGGCCAGCTCAGAATTTGCTGCTTTTCTACAGCACTGCTTGGAACTTAAGACTGCTATGGTATAACGCATCCGGTGGTGGTGATTTCAGTCCTTGCCCACTGACAAGTTAAAAACTATTATATTTCAACAGCCACCACCAGTTTTAAAAAATATGGTTGGATTTATCGTGAACTATTTATTTTAATATGAGATATAAAAAAAAAAGATTTGTTAGATTTTAAATCATTAAATAAGCGCACATTGTCACTATACTTGTAGAAGTTTGTAAGTAAGAGGATCAACAAAAATGAGTTACATACGCAACCAGATACTTAAATATCATTTATTTATATAGAAGAACACAGTTTGTGCATTTATTGTATTTTTATCGGTTATTATTATTAACGCAGGTAATTGTCCATGCCTACTAACTTGTAATAATATTTTTTTTCTGTGATCTGCATAAAACCATCTATATTTTGATATTTTAATTATCGTTGTTATATTAGACATCGAGGCCACATCCTTCATTAATTCATTTAGAGCTGTCAATTTATCACCCACAAACTTCTGGTAATATGGTGACGATATATTTCATAAATTAATGACAAAACTACTAAGCTGAATCTAGATGTTCCTTGTGATTAAAATGGTAAGGATTCAGAATTTCAATCAAAAAATATTGGTATCGAGGCCACATCCTTCATTCAGTCATTTAGACATGTCAATTTATTACCCACCAATTTCTGGTAATATGATGACGATATATTTCATAAATTAATGACAAAACTACTAAGCTGAATCTAGATGTTCCTTGTGATTAAAAATTAAAGGATTCAGAATTTCAAACAAAAAATATTGGTAAATTTTAAAACACACCGATTATGGCTTAATCAAATTAACATCAATGCAAACTCTACACATTTTTAAACAATTATGCAGAGTTTTTTGAATATCAATTCGCGCAACATTATTTGTATTTTGTTCTTAAAACACCTTGAACTAATATTGAATATACTTCATCGAAGTCAAATATAATATGTAATTGTGAGTAATTAGGTTAATCCATTGTTTATTTTTTCTTAGTTAGCTTTATATGTATAGTTTTATGAACAACTGAAGATAATTATATTTAAGCATAGAAATTACCATATCAAAATATTACTAAAAATATAGTTATATATTCTTATGGAAATAAACACATCGTTCTTACCTTATTCAACCAAAAAAATGAAAAAGAAATCAATGTACTTCAATAAGAAATTCTATCATTTTTAAAATACATAAAAAATGTTAACATGTTATTTACGCATTTTTTATTTGAGATTTTTTCGCTCACCCCTTCCTTTTAAATGTACGCATGTTTTTTATCGAAGTCAAAACAAACATGTTCAAAACATATAAAATCATACAGCTTTTATTTATGGCTTGTCTTCGTATATACGAGAACGCATAAAGAGCGGAAGAAAGAAATTTCAATATTCAAATGCGTATCGAAGGAATTTCGCCTGCGTTCATAACTCATGGTACGCTTCATCTGTTTATTCTAACGTTTGTGTTGAATCCACAATACCGATATTAAAACATAATATCGACGAACACCGAGACTAAAACTTTTATTTCAAATAATCATTCCGTAAAAATCTGCCAAGAGACTTTACGGAATGAATATAAAAATCTGTACACGTTTATTTTACAAAAATAATTCATATGATTCAAATAAGGATTCTGTGTTGGAACAATTCGAGAATAAATTTCCGGGAAACCAACCGTATTTGCCAGTAACGGTTCTTAGGGCATTTTAATTAATCAACGCAAGACTTGCACGAAAGAAATTTTATTGATTGAATACAAATAAATTTTGAGAATCTCTATACCTTGAGAATACTTACATTTTGGATGGCAATAAAGATTAAAAACTATCAAAATCTTTCATTCATTTAATAAAATCAAATATGAGTAACTGTACGTACTTGTGACAAATGCTAGTTTGCATTTTTTTATCCATGTCCGCTCCCAATGTGGAGCATATGGCTTCCTAATGAAAGTGTCTCAACAGAAGTTTTTTTCTACTAGAATTGTTTGTTACTCAATCGCTTAACCTCTTTTCAAAGTGAGTAGTAGGGAAAGAAGGATAAGGCTAGAACAGGACTAGTGGTTGACTAATCGCGATTGCTACACCCAGTAATTAAAGGATCAGAAGGATGGGAAGAGAGGAAGTGATTTGAATTGACATCACAAACACCCAGTCTTCTATCACAACTTTGAATTGAATATTTCTCAAATTCACTGTGATCTTACTGGGAATCGAACCCAGACCTGCGTGATCGGTAGAGCAAGCTCTAACCAACTGGGCCACAGCAGGCGACAAATAACCGTAAACTTACTTACCAAATGTAGTATTTATCCAAAGAAATGGTTTCATCAGCAAAATTCTTATGACGAGTAATACAAATCAATATAAATATTTACCATACAATATTGTCATCTCTTGCAATGTTTATCTTATAAAATAGTTTGCATGAGTTTTGGGTTACCGGCAGTGTTCGTGCATAGATTCGTTAACATATTTTTTCATAGCTGTTTCATGACGTAAGAGTTTACTGGAACATGATAATTTTATATCTTGTGTCTCGAGACATGGACAAAGCCGAGACTTTAGAATCCCTAGATCCAAATGTGAAAAAGTTGCGGGTTTAAGGGACCTCAGTTTTTGACTGAATTAAAATATTGAAATAATTAAGTGTTTTCATTAAAATAAATATGTGCATACATATTTAATTACCTATGTATTTAATATATTATTGAAGTTTATGAATGCAGTCTTATTGGATAACTGATGAATAATAACGGCCATCCGACCGATGAAAATATCTTTCATGATAAATATGTTTCTTTTATAACCTAAAAAATGTTACATTTACGCAAATTTTAACAAAAAAATAACAAGCGAAGAAGCGCCATTCCTAAATACAACAATAGTCTGCTTAAAACGTACTTCAAACGTTTTACTCGTCGCACGAAAACCAATTTCCTATTCCTTATTAGCCGCTTCAAAATTACCGAGCAATTTTAATGCGATCATATTATGCCGAGTCACGTGACACGGGAAGGAAAATTGTGCCAGCCGCAGCGGAAAAAATATAGCCACTTGGGGGGAGGTAGGTGACTTTCCCTCGTGTGCGTTTTTCTGGCCGTAGCCGTTACGTGAATGAGCTTACCCCTAAAACGACGCAAGTTAACAGCAGCAATTTGTATAAACTTCTGTAGAACAGCTGTATCTATTTTTTTTTTATTAATTGAAGTGAACTGTCATAAATTTATTATTGTAATAAATAAATATAAATATATCAAAGTGAAAATATATCAAAGTAATTACGTTGATTTTTTAAAAATATATTTGGTTGATTTAGCAATTTAATCAGAGCTACATATGTTTAAACTTACATTAACTTAACATTATATAGTCTTTAAGAAGAGATCAACAATACATCTTTTCATATATTACTAGCTGGCCGACGAACTTCGTACCGCCTCAGAATCAATAAATGTTGTGTTGGCTGAATTACATTTAGTTTAAATGAATATTCAAAATGAATTAAGTTCAATAAATGTGCAAAATTCAAAATGAAAAGTATTTTAGTTACATTGAAATGATGTTATTCACGTGGCACAGTCGATAGATTTAAAGGAATGCAGTGGACCAACGATTTGATTTTGAATTGTGAAGTTGAAATGATCCACGTCTTTGTTATTTGCTGCAAGAATTGCTCGTTCACTCAACCAATTATGATGTTTGTGATTAGCAATGATATTCAGGAACACTTTGTTGATTGTCGTTTGATGAGACGAAATTGCAAAAATTTGGCAGAAACGAAATCAATTCATTCGATTCGTCGACAGGAACACGGCCGTTACAGATAGTCAGCAAATGCTTGGAGAAATCTGCGGCAGATGGTCGTTTAGAAATGCAACTCGCATGTTTGTCGTTAGCTGAAGTTTCTTCACATAGCGCCACAGAGTCGATGTTTTAAGGCAAGCGTTTATTTCTATTGAGTCATTGCTTTAAGATTTTTCATGTTCACAGAACTGAAAGACTGTTAGAAAATCATTCCGAGCACTCTTACGGATTGGTTTAGAAGTACTTGGCATAGCTAATACCTCTTTATTTCACTGTATTTTAAGTAATAAAATTACATCTTCACAATGTTGACAAACGACTACTTTTGTTTGACAGTAACTGTCAAACAAAGGCGGTTGCTAAGGAATGTGTTGGCTTAGGATAAATTTGTTCTCAATGCATGTCACCAACATAATGACAGGGATCTTTTTAAAATTATTCAAATAATACTTTTTTATAATTTTACGAAAGTTCATTCTAAATTTTCATATTTTTTATATTACAAAGAACGCAAACATTTTCCAAAAATTCAATATTATATTTATGAGATTATCTTTCATTAGAAAAAAAAAATATTATTGAATGTTTAATGTTTCACACATACAAACAATTATACAGTCAATCCTGTTTTTATACAGTAGATGCGTTCCACGAAATATCGCAAAAAAAACGCATAAAAAAACTTGACTTCCATAGAAAAAGTGGGGTGCGTTACTTAAATTTTAAAATCCGCATAACTTTGAAACAGCGAGTTAAAATATACACTAAATCGCAAAGTATAAGAAAATTAGGGGAAAACCACGGCGTAAAAATATTAAAAAAATAGTCATTGTATGACAACTCTATGTGTGTTTTAAAGCACGTGGTTCTAAATCACTCTTTTCGGAAGAAATAGTATGCGCATCAATTTCATAAAACTATAGTTGTTTTCTAACAATGAAATTAGTGATCAGAGTTGTTTCAGATTTTCTTTTTCAATAATTAATTGGTTATGCAGTTTGTTATACCCATATATAATTTTTTTAAAGTTATCGTTGAAACTTGAATGCGCGATCAGAATTTGAATCATTTAGAAAGAAATGATCTTCTTATTTACTGAAAAGTCGGAGACCTTCTTCAATTATTTTCGCAGTGAAGGATCGCAGAATTTCTTTCAGTTCGTCATTGTTTTCTGGTTTTTTGTCAATAATTAAATTTAAATTATTGACATCTTTGTCACTTATAGCTTTATCTGTAAGTAATTCGTCGATATAATTTTCGCTAAAGGTATCAAGCTTTTCTTCGCCAAGCTCGTGTGCTAAAGTAATCATTTCAGCTGATATTACCGATGTTTCAATGGTTTTATCGACTGTAACACACCTAAGTAGGTGGCCTTAATTTAGCGATGGCAGATGCAACATGATTTAAACAGTCCGAAATCGTATTTTTTTCAAATGTCGGTTGTATTTATGATTCTCTCTATTCTATCAAAAATACAACGATATATGCTCTCGATGTAATATTTAACATTTTTATATATCATAAATTATGGTACATTTAAAAAAATGCATTTCTAAAAAACCGCATTACTTTGAAATTGCATAAAAACAGGATTGACTTGTATATGGGGATCAAAAATAAAACAATGATTTGATAGTATTCAATAACAATATAATATACATGAAAAGTATACTGATTTTTTTTTACATACTTTCTGATTTTATGTACTTTCATTCGTCTTTTCACATTTCAGTATATATTTAAACGACGGTGATGTACATGAGACATAAATTCCTAAAAGTTTTTTTTTTAAATGGATATTGAAGATTTAGTTTCGAAATTCTGACACGTTCGTCCAAGTTCGTCGGTACATCTCTAATTCAAAGTATGAAACAAATGAATTTTACAACCAACGCCACCTAGTGTATTAAGCGTAAACTGCATACGTCATTTTCCGCGTTCGATTCGAAAAATTTAAAAAAACGGATTGTACTGAGATATTTATTTTCTTTATAATTTCTTTTCCGTAATATTTTTCCGATGTTTTAATGCTTATTCTGCTATTCTAGGTCCATACGAATTTAATAAAGCAAAGATCATTGAAATCCGTTCTCTAATTCTCGAGATATACGTGGTGTAAATAACCCCACTTTGTTTTATATATATAGATAACATCCTAACTTATAATATATTGAAAAAAAATTAACGGTAGTGGATTTATATTTTTTTGGTCATTAAGAACTAATTTGTAATAGTTCAAGTGCATTTAGCTTAGGGTCTTTATAAAAAGATAAAAAGGTATGTTTACTTAAATAATTGTAGAACTAAAATATTTTAATAATTTTTCACCTTATTATAATGGAGTTCTGCCAAGTAAATTCAATCAATAAATATTTTTATCGTAACTTTAGTTTTCGACATTTTTCTAGTCCTGGGATAAGAGACATGATGATGTCTTGTCCCGGGAAATTCTTGCATCCCGAGGCCGTAGTACTGGGGTCATTTTTGTGAAAAAATATTTAAAACAAATATTTTTATGCATGAAATACATTAACATTCCTTAAAAAAATACATATTTATGTATTTTTTCTAAAATAAAATTAATGAAAACTGTTTTGAAGCTATGCCTAAATTACAACAAAATAATAATAATGTACATCAAAATATGGAGTGTTTTTTTTTTCCATCAATAGCCGTTATAAATATGTAATAACAAATATGAAGAGTGAACTTTAAATACATAATATGCTTTTGATGTTTTCATTCAGAAGTTGTGGGTCTCAATTATGACGTGTATCGCTCAAATGACAAACCAATGACAAACAAGCGTGAAAGCATTATTTTTTAAAGTATGATATTGCAAAACATTTGAAAAATAATACACTAGGTAAGTAATTGTTTGGTTATTATTTTTGCAGGCCAACATCTGTCACATGTACGTTAATTGATCATATTTTATTTTATTGAATAAAAGGACGATTTTGAACGGTTCATACATTTTTTTTATTGATTTTAGAAATGTATAAAGACTTTAAAACTATAATATATTTGTTTTGAATGCAAATTTTATTAAAAAAATTAAGGTCTCTAGTTTTTAAATTCAAATGTCCCGGGAACCGAGACCTGTCAAAAAGCGTCGATTTCCCGTTAATTTATTCTCGGTTTGTCTCAATACAGAGTCCCTAGTTCAAACCTATTAAATTTACTATTAAAAAATCTCGTGCGTCAAAGAAGTATACTATGTTAATTATTTATATAAAACACAGATTTAATCCGGGATTTTAGTATTTCGACTGTATTTTCAATACTGAAATACCGGTTTTTTGGTTTTGGAAATTTAAAAAAATCGGAATGTATGTTTATAATGACTTTTTTTAAGTAGTCCAGTATTTATGAGTTGCCATACTACTATTTTCTGTTCAAGAATATGTATGTATATACCTTGCGTTCAATCAGACGTTGTTCCGTGTAAAAATATCATTTGTTATCAAATAAACGATTTCGATCATTCCGAACCCGACTGCTGTGTTTTTTTGTAATGTTATTTTCAATACTGGTGTTGAAATACATATTTAATTTAAGTGTATTAAATGAAATAAAACATACCATTGCAAGTAAATACTTGAGTAAATCAACATCTCTGACGACCCACCGATGAGCTTTTCTCGTTCTAAATTCTATAAGGTGTCTATACAGTTTCAAAATAATGGCTCCGTAACACACTATGAAGCCCAACTCTCGAAACCACGGCTCCACTAAGCACTGCTCCACGGATGGTTTGAAGAATCTCACCACCACCTAAAGAAATAAACAAAATTAGTAAAAAATGAATCAGTACATACGAAAAGCTATTTTATAAAATAGTTTAATACTTAATTTCTTAAAGTAAAATTAAATCAACAACATGTAACCTTTTTATTTAAATTATAAAAAAGTTTATTAATTATAATTTCCTCGCGAAATATATATTTTAATAGGAAACATATTTTTCGTTTTGTCTCATATTTTTTTGTAATACCGATAACCTTTTGAATAAAATGGGCACATACATATTATTATATTCTTCACTATTCTTATGGTATGACATATGTATATAATATTTGGTATACATTTTTCAACCATATTTTATCTGATATCCGATTTCCAGATTACATAAAGCATATTATACAATTAATTTATCGAATTGTATATATTATATATATATATTTTACACGTTTAGTATTTTTACAACTTTACCTGAAAAAACTATTATATTAAAAAAATTTGAAGCACGTCCATTTTCTTATCGAATATTTTTTCCCACAGCTTATTAAAAACGACGCTTGTAAAACACTTTTTATAAAGCGCCTGGTGGTTATTTGAAAACACTTTACATCTTTTTAGTTGTAAACGCTCCACGAGCACAATACCCACCTTAAATAACAAAAGACGAAAAATAAAACAAAATTATAGCCATTAATCATCCGGGCAACATAAAAAGCACGCCCCCGCGAGAAGGGTATGTGGAAGATTCATACCTCGACAATTTGATGTTCAATTTATTTGAAATCATTTTCACATTACATGGAGGTAGTTACAGATTTCCGTTATACTGTAAAACGAAAACAATGTCAACGCCTTAAAAAAAACATGAAAATTTGCTTTCTTCTTGTTGATTATCGTTTTCCGTATATTTCATAACAATATTTGGTCAAAATTAATTCAAAACACTAGAAAAGCATGCGTTGAAATACATTTTCTAGTTGGCTTTTTTGCCAGAGCTTTGGAGTTGTTAAAAAATAAAACAACTACGATTTGGACTGTGGATGGAAAGACGGCTACACAAAAAAGTGAAAAAAAAAATTCTTCCTTGAAATGGTCTTCCATTTTTTTTAGTCATATGCATTATTTCACCGATCTAAACGATGAAAAAGCTTATTTTCGAATACCTATATATTGTGTATAATTACGGATAGCAACTTCCTGAAGTGTGAATTCTTCATATCAGTATTTTATCTCATTATCTCGATAAAGATTTGAAAATGTCTTCCCTAAACTTTTGTGACTATATAAAATAATTATTAATTATTTTTAAATAGTTTTACTGTTCAGACTTCCAATTTATTAATTATTAAGTATATACAATGTTTTTAAAACAGTCCTATTCTACGACTCCGACTATACAGCCCTTAATTGTACACAATCTTTGAGAATGCATTGTAAGACTAAATGAAAATAATATGTGAAATCAAGTACCGTACAAATAAAGTTATTTAATTATGACACGAAAATTCTAATATGTATAATATAAACAATGATAAGAAAATGTTATTATTACTTAATAAGAATATTGTCTGAAGCGAAACCTTCGCGTCGTTATTCTTGAAGAATTGTCCGCGAACCGCGAGATTTGGTCGAGATAGGCCTGCGAAGGAAAGGGAATGCCTTAAAAGCTTTCCAGGCGGCAAACTTTCTCCGGCCCAGCACCCGTGTCGCCGCCCAATTACGATTATTAGGCAACACTTAACCTATTACTGCACCATTATGAACGGTGTTAACAAAATTAACATCCGAGACATGATTTTAGTGATTTTGTTCGCCGTTAATAGGTTGAGAGTTCAAAATTTAGGAGTGAAAATTTTTGTAATGGACTAATTTGGTTATCTACAAAAGTACTTAAAAGTTTTCTCCTTTTGAAAAAAAAAGAAATCTTTCCTTACTGAATTACACTATCAATTTATAATTTATTTCAATTTTTGATTGCTGTAATAAAATTTAAATTAAACATATTATTTAGGTTCTCGTGTCATATAAGAATTCAATAGTCGGCTAAAATAATAAAAATGTGGTTTTATACGCCTCCCCAAAACATGATAGCTTAACAATTCCTTTTTTTATCGATATAACATCAAATTTTGTTAAATGTTTTTCAATCATTCCTGCTCACAATATGGAACAGATTTTTTACGAGAGCTGTATTTAATTTAGTTGGTCAACATTTCCTTTTCAAACACGATAGAATATATTTGGAAAGGGCTAAGAAACTGTTTTCAGTTTGCTAATAGCCCAGTTTTTAGGATAGAATAGGGGGGGAGTAACTTGACAATTTGACATGTGTTTAGTTTATCAAGCTCAGTGCACTTACCCAATTTAATTGTTCTATACAAAATAAACTTATGTATAAATAAGAAGAACGTATATTCATAATTATCACTCAAACTAAGATAGGCTTGATGATAAAAAAAAATATTGTTGCTATAATTACTTAAAAATGTATTTTTTTAAATACATCAAGTCTGCATAGTAAATTAATAATTTGAAACTATTTAAAAGCATAAACAAAAAAAAAATATGAATCAGATAGATTTATCGTTCTATTATAAGATAACCTATTGGAAGTGGTAATTTATACAATATTAAATTAATTCATTGACTATTGAAATACCGTAAAAATATTTTTTTACTGTTCATTGTTAAATTGAGATTCCTTAATCAAACCATTAATTTTCTAATCACTTACTGTTTTAAAGTAACACGCATTGCATGCAGTAATTAAATTTGTTCCGTTAAACGGAATCGTTGTTTTGGTAACGACATAAGTAATAAAACTTCAATTTATCTTAATAATGCATTATAATTGAAACTGATAAAATGTCAAAACATTAACCTCTTTTTTTAAGATAACTTAATGAAAGATGTGATGATATGAATGTATAATAAATAAAAACATTTGCTCCGTTTTCTGTGACCGTATTTATTTAAACAATTAAATAATGTTATAGTGTACACAAAGTGTACACAAAATAATCAAATTTTATGACAGATATATGGTAATCTGATAAAATCACGATGAATTCATTCATTTATCTCAGTGAGTTTGGGTGCGATAAAGCATTTCCGGGAGTGCAGGAGAAGTTTCTATTTTGAAATTTTTGAAAGAAATTTTGTATTATATGCACTGAAAAACAACCCAGTCATTAAAAATTGAGATAATTTACTGTATTTAATATATTTTTCAATATTTTTCAATACAAGAAATATTTGGATATAAAAATAATTTCCGAAAAAAAATAGTAATACATTATCAAGCGGGTGCGAGAACATATGTTAGATTCAAGGGGGTACACATGACTAAAAGGGTTAAGATTTAACCTAATATAACGCTGAAACAAAATTAAAATACATTTTTTTAACGTTATCATTTTCATTCGTCTTTCTACAACTATCCATTTCATATTACGACACCTCTAACTTTGAAAAAGGCCAGCAATTAAATCAGAAGGCTTACGGAGTTTAATTTTTTTACGGTTAATTATAATATTATCGCAACTACATCGACATTTCCTTCCGCCTAAGACCGGAACGGGCTATCTCAATGAATATCGCGTAAGAATTACAATGTCAAATGATTTCTTCTTCATAATCGAAAATAAGACAACTGCATCATTGTTGGTTTAACAATAACGTCACGCGAGAGAAATATTAAAAATTCAATTCAAACTGTGTACATTTTAGGGTAGACTTTAAGTCTTTTAACGTTAGAGCTATGTTATTAACGTTAATGGTGTTCAGATAAATTTATTGAATCAAATTTTGTATGAGTTATGAAAACAAATACGCCCCAATCTACGTTTACCCTGTATTTGCATTTTTCTCGTCTGTCTCTTCAGAAACGTAAAAACGGAATTTCCTTGTAATTTAATTTCTATAATAAAACACACGGAAATATATATCAATCAATCATGTCACATTTTGAATGACATATTGGCATAGCATAGTTTATTATTGTCTAATAAAACTGACTATTTTTATTATGGCTTCATATTATGAAGCCGCGATAAAAATTGGCACGTCTACACTGTCAAAACATGACAATCGTAATACGTGATGCATAAATCCAGGATGTGGCAAAATTCGCTACTGATATTTTCGAAAAGTCCTTCAGATAGCTAGCTGTATCTGAATAATTTAATTTGACCTGAATTTTCAAAAAAATGTTTGTTGATAATAAAAAGTTACCAATTAATACACGGGTTCCCAACCTGGGGATCGCGAAGGGTTTCCTGAGGGGTCACCAAAAGTGTAGCAAATCGAGTATTTCAAATTCCTCGGTGAGCTAAAAAAAAGGTGTTTCGGAGATAATCCGGGGAAAAAGTATAGTAAATCGAAGATTTCAAATTCCTCGGGGAGGGGGGGAGGACGCTAGTCACATGGCTTTTATAAAAAGGAGTGGCCACCCGAAAAAGGTTGGGAACCTATGAATTAATAACTATTACACGTATATGAAATGTTATTCAACAGCTAGTTCGTTTACCCACCACCAGCCAGCCTATAAACGAAGTCAATTCTTTTTCAGTCACCTTTCAAAATTTAAAAATAATTATCGAAACGATTCTTACTCATTTTATCTAAAAAAATGGTAATATTAAACAATTTATAACTGAAAATATATTGATGACTTTAAGAGTTAAATAAATCATTGAAAAAACTTGTCATATATGTGTATGTGTTCTGGCTTTGCAATTACTTTTGTGTACATCATAATAAAATTAGAGAACCGTATTTTTAATATATATTTTTAGGTTTTAGCATATTTGATATCACCGTTTTATAACATGATTTTTTTTTATTTTTAGGATATATTTCAATATTTCACAAAGTTACCAATTTGAATACATTTTAACATACTTTATTGTTTTATGTTATCATAAAGAAATATTTTTTAATTTATTGACATAAAATTCAAAAATAGCAAAAACCACATGGTCAATACAGGGACAAAAATATTAATATCTTTTAATACTAACCAAACTCATGAAATGGATCGGGTGACACATTATGTGCGTTTAAATGCGTTGTCAGTATAATAATATTTCCAACGCACTGGATGAAATATCCACAATTTTTTTTAATCATATAAATTTGTTATCGTAGCACTTATTTGTATATTTGGCGATTTTAACAAAAAATGTATCCCGAAACGCTAAAACACGGATCTCTTGATAATGATAACCAATCTTTGTTAAATTGATACTGAGAAAACCCTTTGCCAAAAACCACATTGCAGCAAATGGTGATTTTTTAATACACAGTGTGCCAATAATATGTATATTTGCTAGAAAATTTAATGTTGAGTTTAAAAAATATGTTTTTTTATCAATAACAGTTTGATTTATGATAGATTTATGAGATTCAGGCCCAAAATCCAACCAACCATGTACCCAATTAATATTTTAACGATCAGTTTGAATTATTTATAATCACTACTTTGAAATTCCAGTTTTATTATTATGGATACATTTAAGTAACATATATATATAAAATTTGATGTGCGTTACAGTTAGTATTTATTAAGAAAAGATAATTCCATACCTAATATTTATGTACGAACGATTAGAACAGTTAAACCACTGAATCATGGCAAAGGATTCGTGATTAAGAGAAATAACTCATCTTCAGAACACAACCGCTAATTAATGAATATTTATGACTTCTTCTTTTTCTAGACGATTGATGATACAGTGCGTAATCATTAAGGTATATGAAGTGTAGCAAAAAAATATTTAGAGATATCCACAATGTAAGCAGTAACAATTTTTCTTTTTTGTTACTCGGTCAAAATTAAGATCAACATATATACCGTATAGCTCGGGTTCCCAAGCAGTGGGCTACAAAATTAATATTTTATTAGCGTCTTCAAGTTTTTTTTCACGCAACGAAATGAAAAATTAAAATATTCAACAATTCAATAAGGAGAGTCCGAAATATGACAGCACAAGATATATTTTTTTAAAAGGTAGATGAATTTCAAAGATAATTGTTTATGTTTACAAACGCTAAACCGATGCTTTAAACATGGCACATAAAAAGTTATTTCAGATCTGTTGTAAGTGATCAAAACCAAATGTCACCATGTTTACTATTTAATGTTTATTTTCACTGACCATTTTTTTTTTAAGAATATTTTATTTTCAACGTTTCTTTACATCAAACAATTGCCAATAGATGGTTGCCCAGATGCAAATACTCACTAAATACACTTTGTATAACGTGTTAAAAAAAGGTTTTATGGTTAAAACTATTTTATGCATTTTTGCCAACTAAATAAAAACGTATAGTAATGAAACTAAAGCAGAAAATCACATTTTGAGCACCCTTGTCACAGAGTTATACTTTATTTTCACGCATTTGGTAGAAAAATATCTTATTTACATGAAATAAATCCATCTCTTGTTTGCAACGAAATTTTATGTTGTAAGTTGTGTGTGGCGTCAATCCATAAGTTTATTTGGTAAACATTTCAAATATTAGTAATAAAATACTGCGCTTTTTTGTTTATGACTCTGTAGATGTATAATTTGGGAAGCCAGGCTTGAGAAATGCAAAAAAAAAAATCGGTGGAAATGCATATCCAGATTTCTTAATAAAATGTTACATATATTTTAATGATGCTTTTTCGTGTTATATTAATTATTATTTACCCAATTTAAATTTGAAAACAAATAATTAGAAAACAAAATATTACAGTAATTACAAATATTATAAACGTTATTTTCGTATTGAGCTATGATCATTGCTTATTTTACTGTTCTTTTATTATAGGTATGTGAATCAAACTTCATTTTTTTTTACCAATCTTCATGTATTATTTACAATTATAGAACATAGTATAGTTTTAAGAGACTGTATACTGGTTTTTCGTTATTATCCTAAAGATATCAACACAAAATTACAGATTATTAACTAAGTAAATTTGGAAGTTGACTATCCAGATAACCTCAATCGGTAAAATGAAACAAAATTTAAATATAACTAAACACTTTCTGTTAACACGAAAAGTCACCTAAAATGTACTAACTCTCACAAAGAAAGAGCATATTGCAATTGAGTATATTGGGAATCTTCAGTATAGATCGAAGTTATATAATTATTCTGTTAATTTTTACGTATTTAAATTCCCTTGTTTATCGACGCATAATAAAATTTCTAACGCAGAAAAGGCAGCCAAGCAAGACGGTGGCGTTAATTGTATCTGACGCCGTTATCTCGAAAATGAAGCAGAATGTATGCAAAATAAAACGATATAACCACCATCAATCGTACATTTTATTCACAAACCAAACATGCAGAACGGTAACTCATCGTTCAAAGCAATTTACAAATTAATCCGCGGTGAAAATTGTAATAAAAAACGATAGCTTGCCAGCCGCGGAAGTTTGCCGACCTCAAATTAATAATAAACTTATACATCTATTCATAATGGCTGAATGATTTATGCATCATTCATTTTTTAGATATAATAAACTTGACCATAAATAATATTTACACTCACTTATCTCTAAATTAATATGAACTATATTTTATTGATTACATTACTGCTGTTATTTTACGCTAAAACGAGAAAAAATAAAATTTGTGTTTGATCGACATGTTTCTTCGACGTTTTCTAGAATACATTGTTTAATTTTTGGATGTGATGACTTCTATTGAAGTCTTGTTGTTTTGTTTTACCTTCCATACAATGTTTGTTTATAATTCTCTGATTAAAGTTTTGTTTTACCTTTATTTCATAAAATCAAAACATAAAACTATATACGAACCTGTCCGAATAAAATATATATTACTCAATTATTAAAGGCTATTAACTTTCAATCAATAGCATTACATCAATTTAGTAAGACATAATTTTATGTTTACCCCAATTTTCTCAAATATGGTTTTGTTATTATACAATTATCATAAGTGTCACTTTTCAAAGATGCATTTATACCGTCCCTTTACTCTCTTAAAATACAACACAATCTTTAATTCACAAGGCCCATCAGTCACTAGTGACATGTCATGGTAATGTCGCACTTCATTGCTTTATGTGGCATACAACCGGATGTAAAATAGGTCGTCTCATATACGACCCTTCACCGTTATACCAATATTTGAATGTACAACTGTAGTTAAGTTTGCAAAACTGTGTTTACCTTACGCTTCATAATCGAACAATGATGAAAAAGGATTTTCAGAATAAGTAATAAGTAATGCACTTTAATATTACAAAACTATTTAAGTAAAGTAAAGACTAAAGTGAAAACGTGTATTATTCACTGAGCAAAGAAATATAATTGTACCCAAACCAAAAAATAATAATTTATACCCTCACAGTCACAAGTCAATGTTCACGGGCTTAACTGTAAAATTGTGCATTCATAAAACGAGTAGCATGCTTACCGTTGAGTAGAGCAGAAATATTCCAAGCAGTATCGTCTCCAATATAGTCCACATTCCGGAAGCGATCGTCTGCAATAAAAAAATAATCGAATGAATATTCATGAAAATTTTATTAAACAATTCCAGAAAAACACAGCAATAAATAACGATAGATCGAATAAATTTGAAGAAATAGAAATAATAACATTTTCATAGATCTACATATCTCAACCCAAATACAGTCATAAGTTTTAATTTATCATCAATTTATCAAGTTTTTTTAAGATTTGTTGAAATAATTACGAATCCAACCAAACCCATTATTTTAATGTGACGATTTCAGAATTTTTGATATTTTATTGATTGAATAAAGTTCACTTAAAAGAACTTTGAAATTCATTACCTTTAATGTGTTCACAGTTAATTCTCGATGAAAAGTTATTAAAAAATGTAATAGTTTCACATTCAGGACCGGTTTCACTTATTCATGGTAATTCTTGATTTAATATTAGTCTTTTGAATGATTTGCAAATGCCGAGAGGCTGGCGTAAGTGAAATAGACTTAAGATTCTTCACCATTAAGTGAAGACAAGTATATGGTTTCGTTATCTATTAAATAAACGTATTATCGCGGGAAAACGCTGATGTTGCTGGTAATGGTATCGTTTAAAATTTATGTTCACTGGTATGGCCCGGTCCGCCTTATCGTTCCAGTCGAATAGAACTCGGACCTTAGCAATGAAAGTTTTTCACGTCAGGAAATGAAATGGCCGCAGCCGTTGAACACGTCAAATAGTTCCAATCTATTTCATCCGGCACCGATGACTTTATTGCACGCGATTACTTTTTTATTTCAAATTAAAAAAAAAATAGTTATCTCATCCAATTTCCGTATTTGATAATAAACAGAGTGCTACAGTGGATAAAAAGTAATCAATTACTCGAGCGCATCAAAGTATTTATTTTGAAGTGTGTTGATGTATCGCCTATACATATTTTTTTGTGAACCGTTCACTTATTTTATGAAACAGAGGTGACACGACTATTTCAATAAATTCATTTTTTATTACAGAAAATAAATAATAGATTTTTTAACTTACACGTGTTTTACACATTGAGTGGTAAACCTTAAGATTAAAGAATCATAAAAAAATATCTGTATTGTATGCTTTTGTTTTAATATTTATACTATTTAACACCATTTAATCTCTTTATTCATGTATATGGCGAAGAGGCTAGCGTTGTTGGCCTCTGCGCTGGATCTCACGGGATCGAGTCCCAGTAGGAACAGATTTTTTTTCGGTCGATTTCTATTCGAAGGCATGGACGCTTGTGATATCATTTTTTTTCCACCCTACCGATCCTTTAATCGTACTATTACAGTTCTAATTTTATATTTCTATCCCCACTATTCTCTTTGAAAAAGAGAGGTAGAGTGGTATTAAACAGCTCTCGTAGAAAACTTCTGTTGAGATACCTCCATTAGGAGGTCATACACTCCACATTGGGAGCGGACATGGATAAAAAAATCTTAAAATATGAGAATTTTACTGACTCTATGTTCAGAGTAATTAAAATTATTAATGTAAGAAAAAAAATTACTAACAGAAACATATTTAAAAAGAAGGCACTATTTCTCTTTTCAGCAACTATTTACTAACCGTCAATATTTTTTTAACCATACCCGCTGCTAATGTAGAAAAATTTATGATGTATGGTTATTATTCATTCCTTCAATCTTTGACTAAAAATGGGTTAGGACAAATAGTAGTTAGATGGGTGTGGAGAGAATTTTATAGATCGCAAACATCCATGCTTCTAATGCAAATTAATTAATCGATGTCCAATGAAGACACCCGACGAGCACAACCACTTGAGTGCAGGGACAATACAGTATTTGTGAGACGGTTTTAACTAATCAAATCTATGTAAAATATAGTCTATATATTTTCAATTAGGAGCTATTTAAAGGTTACAAAAAAACATGGTTCATTCTTTATGGAACGTATCATAAACGTTTTGTATATCGCACTTTGGCGTAAGCTGTCATGCTTCATGGAAATGTTTAAATAAATACTCATTTATAATTTCTGTTTCTATTAAAGTGGCATGTGGAATTAATTGCAAGACTTATTCCACTACACGAGAATAGCGTGCTTTCTGTTCATAATTTCCATTTTCATTAAATTTTATTTTTAAAAATTTCAATGTAGGTACAATGCCCGTTACGATAGAAGTAACAGTCGAGCAAACAAAGTAACGGCAATTCGAAACTTCCGATATCTGGTACTTTTTTGTTACTCAGAATTCATCAGTATTACGTAAATATAAAATAAATCGCATGAATCTAATCATTAATTTACGATATGTATTTGTTAAAATCAAATATCTCAAGCTACGGCCCGTGAATCAAGACCAGCTCTCAGGTGCAACATGAATCTAATCCACTGTAGCATAACAGTAGGAACATATTGCCATAAAAGCTAAATAGCCATAAAATATATTACATATTTTTTATGACTACATATATTTGATATCATTTATTCATTGCTATTTGGTTGTGTTCGTCAAATCTATTACACAGTTATATCGCTATACGTCATTTCACGGTGCCAGTCGTTGATAAACATTTCGATGAATATTACCTTGCACTTCCTTTGTTTGAAGACAATAATAGCTAAACCCAAGGTCACGAGCATACAAGCAGCCTGAGCAACTAGCAGTGCCCCTCTCACGAGAGGGTCTCGTCTCGCCCCACATGCGCCGCCACTGTCACAACTTTCGCATTGTGAGGGACATTTTTCACACCTGAAACAATAAGAAAACAGAGATATAAAAAAACAATTTAATACAATTAATTATTTCAATATTATCCACTTCAGAGTGTTGCATGAATCATTTATTTTTGAGTTGGAATTTATTTGACATTAATTCCAAAAATCAAAATTAAAATAAATAAGATGTATTTCTAATTTTTATTACAAAATCAAACAGTATTTTTTTGTGTTAAACATTATAACTGGTTTATATTCCACATAACACTAGATAACAGCAGCAGTTATTCATTTATAGTCATTGATAATTTTCGAAATATTGCTTTTTGTCGAGTTATTTATTGGGTCACCATCAGAGAACCATAATAGAAAACTTAAAAATCAATTTAACAATAAAAATAACAAATACCGCTTGATTCAATATTTTAACAGTATTATGGAAAAACTATATTTTAACAAAAATCTTATGTTAACGAAAAACTTATGTATTATCTATTCAACACAATTTTATAATATCAATATATTCAAGATAGAAATATATTTTATAATCAAGAATATGAATAGCAAAAGTCGTAATTTTACAAATATATTACCATTACAACTTTCTTTTAATTAACGATCAACAGAAAACCCATGCAATAAATTTGATTATTTAAAAGTTTACTTTTATAATATTATATTTATACAGTTTCAGTAAACCAATTTGTTTCAGGATACTCTATTTTCCAATTTGTTTTCGTATTAATCAAAAACACATTGTTTTATCAAATTCAAGCACTCATTAAATATGACAAAACTTCTTACAAACATGATGTTGCATAGTATCAGCCAAGTAGCGAAATATCAAGTAATTTTGGGCTGAGTTGCAGGTGTTGGTAAATTGATATAATAAAACCAAAAGAGATCGCTCGTGGATGGGAAAATAAATATCGCCGAAAAGAACCACTCGATGCCGTGAGGGGAATCAGATTACACATCTGACTTGCCAGATTTTTCAAAAGCTAAGGCGCTGTTTGGGTTCAAACGCAGTGATGTGCGAGGTGCAAGGATTTAAAAATTAAAGAGAAACAAGACTAGAGAATAAAATCGTAATATATGTATATTATTCTACTTCGTCACTTTCTGATTGATTGAAAAACCACTAAATCTTAGTTATTTAAAAAGAGTGTTTATTTACTGTTCAAACATAATTAGATATTCACGAATTAATTAAAGCAAATCTTTATGATTAATGTCCATGTGTGTAGGAAAAAATCGATGAACTGTATTAAACTACGGATTTGGTAAAAACGCATATTTATGGTAACATTCTTAACAAACTTTCACGCTTTATAACATACGGACGTATCTAGATTTTTGCAGTCATGAGATATCGCTGTTTTAATAGAGTAAAAATATCAACGTATTTATGTATTTTTACTCTATTACAATAGAGTTCTACCAAGTAAATGTCAATTCAATCAATAAATCGGTGTTTTACTTAAATTTACATTTCTAGGAACAAATATGGTTGAAAATAATGTTCATTTTTTGCATATCTTCAACAATCCTTGTTCTCAATTCATTACAACTGTCATAACTACAACCATAATATATATGCTCGTATGTTATTAGGCATGCGAATTGCTCACATCAACTTTCAAACGAATTTTAAAAAATATGATAAGAATTATGATCGTGATATTAAAGAAAATCTTAGCAATAAATAAATTGGTACCAAACAAGGGTCTAATAACGACTCCGGCTTAGAAGGCAATGTTCAAATAAAAAATAAATAAACATAAACCGTTTTTGCCGCACTCTGAATTATTGCGTTTGCATGCAATGGCACGTATGTAAAAGGTGAGCTTGCTAATAACATTGAGAGGGAATGATGGTGTATAAAATAAAATAAAGCGCCTCTTGCAAAACATGCAAGAGCGAAGAGGATTTAAGTTTTGGGAAAATCTTTTAGCGATATAAAACGTAGCTGAGCCTAAAAGCAGGCAAAGGTGAGCGGAATATAGAGCACTCATATTTTATCATGGTCTTTGAGGAAAGATAAGGTGTTACGGGGGGAAGCGTAGGAATATATTCCATCATGTTGCAAGCGAAATATAAAAATCACATTAAGGCTCGATCTCTAGCGGAAACACACACACGCGCAAATATATATATTTTTATTAATAATAAAACATAGATTTCAGAAGATGATAAACACTTTTTTAGTATGCGAATAGTGCTATGTTCGATTTGTTTTTTTTTCTTCTCTATGGCCAAAGTTACTGCAACCATCTTTTTTTCAAAGCTGTGAGTCAGCTTTGTTGATTAATACAATAAAATATTAATTACTTTTTAGTTGAATTCTTGGTGAAAATGTAAAATAAAATACTGTTTTGTATTAATTTCACATTATTTATTAAGATCAGTACTTGTTTCGTTTGTCACGAGTAATGCTTGTTTTTTAACTTTATAATGGAATTTCTACTCGAAAATTAAAAAAATTTAGGGAATAGCTATGTTTAATTAATAATATGGTAGTTTTTACAAGATATTTTAATAAATGTTGGTTGTGATTTTTCAACAATTTTACTGTCATACGTCATTTAAAATAGTATTATTTTTGTAAAAAAAATACATTTATTCGTATTCATTTTCTATGCTGTCTTTTTACATTGTAACCACTTTATTCATCATAATAAGAAGAGCTGGTCAGTTCAATTCCACAATAAACGAATTAATTCTGTAGTTTTTTTGTTTTTTGTTTTTGTAATCTTTTTTAAATTAGAGAACACGTTTCATACTTGGATTAATTATAAATGCAGTGTCTCTAAATCACATTTTTTTGACCGCGTTGAAGTGAATCCACATAAAAAGTAACACGTAAATCGGAGCATAACTGCATATTAATTTAATTAGATCGTTGTGTTTAGTTCATTTTGATAACACATCAATGAGCCATTTACAACGATGAAACTTTAACCTAATGATAAAAGCGAATATTTTTTTAAGTCTGTCAGTATTTTTCGTATTTACCCTATTAGTTAAACATAGCAGTCAATGGGAACGAAAAGAAAAATCTCTTGAGCACAGTAGCGGGTCGACAATAATTTTAATAATTCATCGAAGAGAATATGAAAACTCAGCGGGGTCGTTGAGTAGTTGTTAAGTAAGCATAAACCGTTGAATAAATTGGAGGCTCTTGCGGCGGAGCAGAGGAAATGTCGAGGGACCACTAGATACCAGCGAGCCACCTGCCAATGCACGGCACAACTACTTATCAAAGTGTGCCTTAGTGAATAACGTTGCGTTGAACCTTTTTGTGTTATATATTTCATTCCCTTTAATAACACGATTAAAATTATGGCAACGAAGGTAAACTACTCACGTAAATCTCACTATAGAGTGACTTATCTGCAAATTCATTTAATTTTTCTATTACCAATGTTTGTTTATAACCAAATAATTTTACTTTGTTCTGTATAAAAAGCACAGTATTAATTTATTTTCTTATCATTTTATAATGCTCGTTATGAGCAAAACCGGTTCTGATCATATAAAATAAAAATGGTAAGAAAAACTATTTTTTTTTTTAGTATCATGCCTTTTCACCCAGCATTGACAGTGATACAGTAATTTCACGTTATCCAGTAACAATATTCGCAGTTAATGTAAAAGTAAAAATAAAAAATTCAGATCCGTAACGCAGCGGTCAACTTTGCTGGTTTCCGTGACGGAATAAGAGGATTTATCGGTTTCTGTTCAAAGAAAATTGGTGTTTGTGGTGTCTCCTTTCAATCCTAAAATTAACGGGGCGGGCGTAGCAATAGCGATTGGTTAACCATTGGTCATGTCCTGACTCCATTTTTCAAACCATATCCGCTCCCAATGTGGAGCATATGGACTCCTAATGGAGTTTATCTCAATATGTGTTTTTACGAGAACTGCCTGTTAATCAGTTACTCAACCTCTCTTTTTCTAAAGACAGTAGGGATAGAAGGATAGAGCTAGGACATGACTAGTGGTAAGCTAATCGCTCTCGATACACCCCGTTCATATGATAATATGGGTGGGGGGAGGAAGAATTCAAGACATCACATACATCCATGCCTTCATTGACGTAACGTTCATGTTATTTAAAATATCAAATAAAATATCAAAACCGCCTGTGTGGTCGAGTGGTCAAGATCTTTGGCTACCGCTACCGAGGGCACAGGTTCGAATCCCAGTACGGGCAGTTTTATAAATTGATTTTTCAATCGATTTATGAATTTCTGTTCAAAGGCATGGATGTATGTGATGAATTCCCCCCTCCCACCCATCCTATCCTATAAACGGGGCGTATCGAGAGCGATTAGCTAACCACTAGTCCTGTCCTAGCCCTTTCCTTCTATTCCTACTCTCTTTGGAAAAAGAGAGGTTGAGCAACTGAGTAACAAGCAGTTCTCATAGAAACATTTCTGTTGAGATAAACTCCACTAGGAGTCCATATGCTCCATATTGGGAGCGAACATGGTAAAAAAAAAAAAACTTCAATTTGACTACAATAAATAATATCAAAAAAGGTTTCTCACATCTGCAAGTGGAAAATCTTGCATAAGACACTTACGCGTAATAATATTCACGTTGGTTTTCCGTTTAGCATATTGACATCGTCCGATTTTTTACAGACATTGTTTTGCATTAGCATTCTCGGGTGGAAAAATAACTCTCGGTTAATTTAACATGTTTTATTAATTGGAATCAAATTTATTTTTAGTGAGCGCTTCAATACTTTATCGTATGAATTTACATTGGTTATGTTGCCGTAGTCACGAGGGTACTCATCGTTAGCCACAACCACACGCTACCGCTTCACGCCATCGGTATGTTGCTTCCTTCTCGTGAACGTGCTTAAATTTTTGCGATGTAGAAAAAACACGATTAGAAATATGTGTACACAAAATTAAATACGAAAACTTATAAAACATTATTAAAAACTCTTCATGAAATGCAATCTACTAGCTCTAGACTAGTTTCGTATAAAATTAGTACAAGTCGACATATCTGACGTTGCTATTAAAGGCCTTGACCAATTAAACATTGTTAATTTTAATATAAAATTAAAAATAACTTTGATTATTCCACGTACTGTGTAACTAACTGTGACACGTGTTTCGCCTCTTTCAGAGGCATCTTCAGACTTACTATCGCAAATTTTGCTTAGTAATGAAGCAAGATTGATTCTAAAATTTTTAAATTATGAAATTACAAAATGGAGTTACAGTTAGTTACACAATACGTGGAATAATCAAAGTTATTTTAAATTTTATATTAAAATGAACTTCCACAAAGTTACTGCCGAAACCATCGAAAGTATTGTTAATTTTGGTTATTTTTTCTTTTTAAAATCAAACTTATTTGGTGAAATCCGTAAAAAAAAAATTAAAAAAAATTGTCATCATCTTTATGGTCTACTTGTAAAAGCCTTACTCAACCAATCAGAAGGGTCTGCTTCCCAACGAATTCATTGTCAAATTTAAATTTATTCTATATAATTTTAAAATCTTGAACATGGAATCATCTGTCTTCGAATTGACCTCGAATGTCTTAAAAAATATTATCGAGTTTCGCTGGAGTTAGCTGGAGCATTAATATTAGCTGTAATACTAATTATATCATTGTTTTATTAATTGAACTCTTTTCTAGTGCTAAGTAGATTATTTTATATGTATTTATTATTTTGATGATTATTTTTGTCAACCAACTGTTTTAATATCGACTGTGAAAAAGAAAAAGGACGTAGCCCACACATATTTTTTTTACAGGAGACACGAAAAACGTTTTTTGATGATTTTGGGCCAAAAACAAATTATGAAATACACAAAACCTTGAAGTGCACGGTGATTGAAAAACTGGTTTTTTTAAGTTCATAAATTGTTCAGGAAAAACCTTTTTTTAGTCCTGCTTCCTGGTCGCACTTTTAGGACATTCTTTTTTTAAACTTCTTCGAAATTTAGATACTATTTCGGCATATTCAGCTTACATCCTTTTGATAGAACGTGTATCAAGTTGTATACATTGTGATTATCGAAAAAACTGTGGGTTACGTCCTTTTTTATTTTCCACAGTCGATATCTAACAGTAGCATTTTGCGTATTAATCTTAAGATGGGGGTTGATATTGCAATACCGAAGGATTATATCAATATCGGTATTATAAAAAAATAACTTTAAATACACAAATATACACCCCAATTGAAATCGAAATATCAAGCAAGTAAGTCATAATTGGTATTTCAATATTTCATACAAAATATCATCATAATCTTAATAATTTACGTTTTTTTTATAGATAATAGTACATCATTGAAAGTCTTATATATTCTGAAACCTATCAATATAAAAAGAACACAAATAACAGCAGATTCAAAATATCTTAATTCGTCACGAACTATATTATTAAAATATGTGATAGTTTATATAAAATACAATCAAAGTTTGACTTCGATAAATTTTTGGTATTTCTGTTTCCAATAAAAAAAACACCATTAATACTGAGAACCCGGTTTCGTTAATGCTGGTGTTGTAATCTCTATATAGGTTTGATACTATTGTGAGACACGTCGTCTATTGCGCCGAGTGCCCTTGTGGTCCCAGAGTAAACACTCATTGTTTGAGTTTTACCCGTAATGTTTACAAATGACACGGTGTAAATTGATCATATTTATTAGCTAATATAGTTTGCAGTACGGTCTATCCATCTTGTGCCTGTAATTGCGTGTCACTCTCTACTGAGCTTCGCACCTCTTCAAAGGTCTGCGTGCTCCTTCAGTTATCTAAACATTGACGGCGCTTAGCTGAGCACATAATTAAAGTGATTACCGATATAGTGGAACAGGATAAGTCTATTATTAAAAAAATATATATCACATATCGTCAGCGTACTGGCAGAATTTGTTAATGAGTAAATAGTACGCTCTTAGTAAACAGAAAATGAAATAACTAATTTTTTTTGATAAAGGCTCTAGCCTAAATATTTTTTGTTGTGTTGATAATTATTTAAATTTTTCAAAATATAATGTAATTAATTAATTAATAAGATAATAACAAAAAAGGCAGAGGAACCAACATTCAAAGCTGAAACGATTTAAGAATGAATAAAAATGTAAACACACATGGTATTCTTTCTATAAAATTTAAAAATAAATTGAGGCTCTGCATGATGAACTACACGAAACTTTATAAAGAATTACATCGAGTGAAAATGCAGAAATCAAACCAAGGACTGAAAAGTAAAATTTACCGTCGGATCAATACGATAAAATCAAATTTAGTTCATGCTGAGAATGGATATTGTTTACTAAATATGTAAAAAAAAACTCTAAGCTTTCTATTTACTCGTGTATCTGGTGGAAAACCTCACTTCATTTTGGTCTCACCGCGACCAAAACCCTCCGCTACCGGAAACCTTTAATCCATATCCGGTTGTCCTTAAAATAGGCTTTCTAAAACGCATTTCAAAACGGGGGGTGTGTTATAATTATAGCTTCATGTTTAAAACAAATTATTTGTTTGATAGTGTGCTTAAAGCTTGTAAAGGATGTTTTAAGAAAAATTCTTCTCTTTTAAGATCTTTTGGGTGAGATGAGTTTTGAAGAGAATTTAGATAAATATATACATGGTTTGTTGTTTTCTTTAATACATTATTAAATATATTTAAATCCTTTGTATATAAATTTCAACATTAAACAAACATTTAAAAAATGCGTATGATAAAAAATAATGTTATTATTTTTTCAAATATACATCCATATTACGTTTTATGATTTTCTTTACGTCCCTAGTCCAGTATTTTACTTATAGCAGAATGCGTAAAAACAATTTATAACCCTCCCTTGACAGCTGCCCACTTACGTCGAAAACAAATGGTTACCTACCTATACAGCATACCATTTTACACGTAGCTAGATCCGTTAGAGATGTTCAAATATTAGACAACATTTACAAAATTATTTTTTAAAAAAGTTATCCGTGTTTCGTATCACACATTTTTGGCATTTATTTTCACTAATCAACTATTTTTTTTAGATAATATATAAAAAAACCTCTTATCAGTCTTGAAAAATTTCTATTAAAATAAAATATTTTTTTTAATAAAACAATTAATTACTTTCTTATTTACGAAAAATATACTAATATGGGTTTCATATAAATGATGATGTTTTATTGTAATAAAAAATGATTGAAAATAAAACAATTCAATTTATACTAAGAATTGAAATTATCTAGAAAGATAATCTCATTAATCAACAAATCACATCATTGCATGTGATTGTTAAACACTTTAATGAGTTATCATAAAACTGTAATTATTTTGCATACATATTCATCCAGGCAAAGTAGCATTGATTTATTGGCTATGCCACTGATTGTGCTACAAATTGTGACTATAAGAAGCATATTGAAAGCCTGAGGACGCTTCTCAAATAGGCAAAACACGTGTCACAATTTTTAAAACAATAAGAGAAATAAAAAAAAATATCAAATTTAATTTTACATTAAAATAAGATTCCACAAAGCTAACGCTGAATCCAACGAAAATATTCCTGAAGGCATTTCCTTTAACGTTTTACAATACCTAGTTCAGATCATATTTATATCGCAGAAAATCACATTTTTATTTTAACCGTCACTGTAGTTAAGTGGTCAACACTGTTTTGTCCACTCGATTTATGGGCTTAGCGTTCGAATCAATGTCGGTTTTGTTTTCACACCTGCACAATCCTGAAAATGGACTGTATAAAAAATGATTACCCAACTACTTCAACAACTAACACCATCATTATTTCCTTATCATATCCAAAGAAAGGTATTGGTAGACCAACTAACTGACAGTTCTTTTAAAAGTAAATTTTACCGAAATAGTTCATTATGAGACCATACACTTCATATTGCGCTACGCTTATAAATGTATTAGCGGTTCAGTGCATTGAATAATTGCATTTCCTCATTTTTTAAAAATGAAAATGAATTTTTTTGGTGTATTAATACTAACGGTTGCGAGTCATGGCACCTTAAAAAAATTAAAGGTAACCGTATACTGTGCTTTGAAAACAGATGCCTGCTATGAGTGCGGTGATTTGACTTTGTTAGAAATACGCAGATAAAGGAACGGACTAAGCAGCCGTTAATTACGTCCCAAGTAAAAAAGTAACTATGGACCCGGCTTGCATATGTACTGCGGATGCCTCAAGAAAGCCTGAATTTTGCTTGTCTCTTCTACCAACCAGATGAATTCCGCCGTCATGGAAGGCCTCTGGTGACTATCTATAGGATGTACTCGGCGGAGCTACGGGACGCTGTAATGACATGGGAGGAAGCAAGAAGACTGGCGCGGGACAGAGAAGCTTGGAGGTACTAAGTGGTGGCCATATGCTTCGATTAGGGAGTGGATATGAAAAAAAAGAATACTTATCACTTATAATACCTTCTAAGAATATGTAGTGTTTAGTGAGAATTCATTATTATGTACATTTATATATCGTAGCTCATTTGCATAGAACATCTGAATGTAATTTTATGCCAGGAAATACATCTAAATTGCCAAATAAAATTTGAAAAAATGGAGTTTAAAAGTCACACACACGTAATCGGATCAGAATGAAAGTAGAAGAATGAAAAGGAAGACAAAGTGCAATGTACGCGATTCATTGATTTTTATCGAGTAAGATAATATATGCAATTAGATATTATAAGCAATTGAATAATTTAAACAAAGCATTTATTTATAAAGACCGCATGTGATTAACAGAAAATGCGTAATTTAAAAATAACTTATGCATCAACCTCATATTATTTTTTTAATCCCCACGGAAAAACCAGCAGTGTATTGTTGGATAAAGAACGACTATGAGCGATTACGTTTTATTACAAAAAAACTCCGGATTACGTGGACGAACCCCGCTAAATGGAAACAATAAAACTCAACGATATAATTTATCGTGATCGCGGTTTGTAATTACGGGTGTCAACATTTGGGAACGGTTTGCCTTACTTTTACGAATCCCAAGCTGTAGATTAATTTTGAAGAGTAAAAATAGACACGTCTATATTTTTCAATTACACATATTACATCATACATGGCATGGAAGTTTGTCGTGCTTAGGGACTCCAATCCTGGGATCCCGTCCAGTTTTGTGATCCCGAACTCCGGGTTGGTGATAGTACTAATCGCGATATTTCAGGATTGAAGACAAAAAGTGCAAAATTATCGAAAAGTTGTTAAAAATAGGCAACCATACAAAACGTTTGAAATTCGTGCGAGAGTTAAACAAAAAGATCATGATTTTTCACAGGGTCTTTGAAAGATTCTTCGCGAGTAAGAATTTCCGACATTCCGACCTAAAATGATTTGTTGTGTAAAAACATGCAACTGCATCCATCTCATTAATTGTTTTTGTAAGTCTCACTGCATTTTATGTTACACGAACGAATAAGTATTTATTTTTATGAAAAATATGTGGAACAGTTAGAGCATCTGAACATTGGAAAAATGTATTCAATACTTATGTCATATTTTATTATTTTCCTTCAAAAATATATGGTCACCGCAATCATATAACATGATTCTTGTGAAACTAATTACTTACAAAAATGAAGGTCTACCAATTAAATGCCAACCAAGTCATTTAGGTATTCTCCTTTATTATATGAATTAATATGGCTGTTACATTACATTACAAGTACATACAGATTCTTTCACAAACACACGTATATACCAATTCAAAAAAGAAAATCAATACTATGTAGGCCAACTCCGCGGCCATTGAAAGGAAAATGATAAAAGGGAAAATCCGATTGACTTCGGTCTGGGTTCACAGGGACATGTTGATAGTGCCTAAAACGATACGCTACACGATAGATGTATGTGCTATCAACTAGTCAAGTGAGATTTTATTCAGGGTTATTTATGTTAAACTTTATGAGCATAGGAAACTTTAATGCTGTTTATTCTTACAAATATTACTTCCACGCCATCAAATGGTATTTTATGTTTAAGTGGATTCGAAGGATGATACGTGGCAGTTAATTTACAGTTTTTTTTTGTTGTTGTTTCAACGCATTCAGTCAAATATTTTTATACAGTTTTGAACACATTTAAAATTAATGACGGTCATTCAGAAAAATACTAAAGGAAAGATTTTTATTTCCTACGAATTATAACGGTGTCTAAACGAGAGCATTGCATTTATTCTCTGAAAATTTGTAATATTTTATGAATACTATTAAAAATTAATGAATATAAACGATTTTTAATTATGAAGCCAGTTATTGATACTCACGCATTCTTGATGCCGTTAGGTGTCAGTCTGAGATTGAAATTATACGTTATTCATGTTTCTTTCGCTGTGGATTAATATTCTTCGGAATAACAAATAAATAGTTTTTTTCACCTTTGGTTTAATTTAATTATTGTGAATACGTAAAAAAATAGTATTTTATTAAATTGTCTATAGTGGATTGTCATTATAATGTACAGTAAAAACTATGAATCGCGTTTATTTGTATATCTTTGTATTATTGGTTGAAAATCTTTCTTAGTTTTTCTTTTATTTTTTTTATTTATCTGATTAAGTTAGACAGTGTAACTTTTTAAGCCCATTTTAAGAGTTTATTTGGCAAATTACATGGTAATTTATGACTTAAAATCCCACTCAAAGGATAAAATTACGATGTATAAATAAACATAATCTTGAATTATCACTAAGCACTACAGGTTTAGATAAGATCTGAAAAGTGATTAGAACATGTAAAGAATTAATACAACGAGAAAATCCATTTCCATAAAAAGGTGTTTCCTTGATCGAAAATACAAAAATTATTCAATGCTTACTGAACCGCTTGTTAATGTATGTATATAACAAACGCACATTTCGATTGTGTTTTTGTTATCGAAATGTGCTGCTATTTTTTAAGTAGCAGGAAATTTACGGTCGTCGCCATAAAACTTTCGGTAAATTATGAAAGCGACACTTTTCCAAAGACGCAATAAATACAAATTTCGAGATACTTATGGAAACACATTTCGCCAGTAATATTGTAATTTGAGCTTTTCTTCGAGCATCCATATTATTATACATCATGATTTTAATTATTTTAACCTTGCTGAGTAAACGACATGTTTTATAGTACGGTTTTATATACATATCGAAACGTAATCGGCAGAACAGCGTAAACGACAATTCATCAAGTTTACCAGAATGTTGAGGTTTTAATTATAAAAGAAGGTTTTATTAACTTCTCTCGTGATAAGTTTGCAAAAAGAATTTCTTAAATAATGTTAGTAATTTTTATTAAATTAATGTTTCTTTTTGCGAGATTATTACGAAAGGAAATTTAAAAAAAACATTATCCTGCCAAATATGATATGATTTGTCGCTTTTCTCCCGATTACAGGTAGACATGATTGATTACCATGGTTGAGTAGTTTCTTTCTTTCCATTTATTTTGAAATCATCCGAAAACGACTTTCTAAAGAGGTATGCATAGTTGATAATAATAAAGCTTTAAGCTATTTGACCATTTAATAAAGTGTAATCAATAACATTTTATAGATATATATTTTAATATTTAACAATCAAAAAAGGTTTACATATTAAACAACATCAAGATTTTCGGTAGAATCGTGGTAGATATTTCTACATAACAAAAATAGGATAGTTTTTCACGAGAAATAATTGTACAATCAACAAGGATATGCTTAAATTTTTTTCGTTATCACTCTAAGGAAATTTTGTGTCACGTTTATATTGATTATTGTAATCATAATATTATGTGGATAATTCTCAAGTTAACAAAAATGCCATCTGTGTCAAGTGAGTACATCTTTGAAATGGAACGAATGTCTTATATTGAAGGCCGCGGTTGAAAGAATTCTCCCGGTCAAGGAGAGAGCGAATATTTGACACACCGACCTGATATGGTATCACAGGCCGCGAGGTGTCAGCTGAATACGAAATGTAAATCCCGCACGAGGGATCGTGTTTATCTACTGAGTCTTCCACTTTATTCATCCACAGAGGGTGAGATAAAAAAATCTATCAATGTTATAGCTGCATACATTGCCTACGATTTTATTGCACGAACAACCTTTTTTGATTGATCTAATCTAACATGCAAGCTAAAATTATCACGCGTTTTGTAAATCTGCTCTAAATAATAATAATTTTTTTGAATTTCAAATTTGGCTCATTATTATATCTTACGGTACCATGACATCTTTAAATATTTTTTGAAATTTGTTATATGTTTTAAAATCTGTATTACTGCAAAGAAACCCGTCAAATCTATTACAATATATTATATCTGGCTTGATTTTCATTTTACTTGTCCGTTACGTTCTATACAACACAAACAGAAATATAATGATTGTAAGTTAGTAGCCACCTGTGTGGTCGAGTGGTCAACGTCGTTGGCTTCGGTTACGAAGGTTCCGGGTTCAAATCCCGGTACGGACAGTTTTATAAATTGATTTTCAATCGATTTATGAATTTCTGTTCGAAGGTGTGGATGTATGTAATGTCTTGAATTCTCCCCTCCCATCCATCCTATCCTATGAACGGGGCGTATCGAGAGCGATTAGCTAGCCACTAGTCCTGTCCTAGCCATATCCTTCTATTCCTACTCTCTTTGAAAAAAGAGAGGTTGAGCAACTGAGCAGTTCTCGTAGAAACACATATGTTGAGATAAACTCCATTAGGAGTCCATATGCTCCACATTGGGAGCGGACATGGTTAAAAAAAAAAGTAAGCTAGCATTTAGTACACTCGACTCTTGTTTTACGTTGTTTTTTACACGATTTTAAAATAACACGGTCCACCAAAAAGAACGAATACTATATTTAAAAACGCAATAGCGTGTAACAGATTACGGATATCTTAATAACAATAAATACAACAACACAGGACAGTAAAAACAAACAAAAGATATTAGATTCTAATACATTAGACGTGTTCAAAATTTCTAGTGATGAAAGCAATTAATGTTCAGTCCCCTATGAAAGACCCCATATATAATCGAGTTGCGATGAACAGTATTTTTTTTCTGAATTAAAATACATATTACGAATAATATTTTGTGTAATTGACTTATTGGGTCTTCATATTACCTTTTTTTTACACAATTTTAATTTTTTTTATTCAGGGAACCAGTCTTCTATTTATCTATGAATTCTATCACCATTTTTACACAGTTTATCATATACTTGAAAAAAGGGAAATGATTGATAAAATTGAAGACAATTTCAAGGGAGAAAAAAAATATTGTTCACTATGTAATCTAAATTAAAGTCGTGTTTTAATATAAAGTCGGAGTCGTTTTATTTTTTAACTTTACATAAGAGGTTACTTTCTTCCACGCTTGTCATACAGCAAATATTGGAAATTTTATTGTTCTTGAAACTATAATGTTTTTTAGTGCATCTTGGGAAAAAATTCCATATCACATGTTTCAAACGATTTTTCACTAGCGTTCCTGTGCTATTCCTATAAATACGAAATAGGTCGACTTCTGAATACATATACTTTTTTCAAATCAACATTTGAGATGTATGTCATTAGCATTTGTAATGTGTTTTCTACTCGAGCTGGCTTAATATTTTTGTTTAGTATCTGTAGCATTGTAAATTTGGTAAGAGCATAATACTTGTTCAGATAATAATGATTACGTCATCTATACATACACAATTGAAACAGTTATTTAATAATTTTAAAATAATAGGGTGAAAATGTACCACTACATCAAAACATTATTTTTTTAAACGCTGAATATTTAAAGCGTGTACCGTTATAAGACTTTGTTTTATTTAGTTAACTATTTCTAATGTTTAGTATGTGCCACGCTATTAGGTCTTTAAGGAGGACGATTTTGAGTAAAGAACACAATAGCCAACGGAATCGTGCGAAAGTGAGTTCTGAAGGAGTAAAAAGAAATTTGGAAGAGATGATCCAAGCGTAGAGGCTGGGGGAGAACGAACGGGGTGTATTGATCAGAGCGGTAGCGCACGGAACACTGCGACCCCTGTGCTCTTCTACCTCCCATACAGCCTTCCTTGCTACCCCCAGCTTACAAATGATTCGCTCTCAAACATTTATTCCGTAATATCAACGGACTATTGTATTTTTGTGCTATTTCAAGACAAATTTACATGAGCCACTAAACCAAAATTATTAAAAAATAAATTGTAAAGAATATGACTGTATTAAACTTACATACATCAGAAATATCAACTTTTGAAAATATACACAAAAGTAGTGAGCATTTGAAGTTGTTTGTGAGAGAGATTAATATGCCGTGTTTATTTTCAATGCTCTCGATGATCTAAACTAAACAGTCATGTTTAGTTTTATTTTTATAAATATAATGTCTTTCCAACAAGAAGGAAAATAAAACATTATCAAATTGATTGAATACAAATGTTCGTCTGCTTAAAATCAGTGGTTGGAAAGATCAAATAAATATTTTTTGAAAAAGGTATACACAGCGCAATGTCAAATGTTGTACAATCGATTATTTTTTTAAACAATAAAATTCCATGCATTAAACATCAAAAAGTCTACACATTTTTTTGCGTGCGATCATTAAAAAAATCCTAAATAATTTTGTACACATTTCTGTTCCGAAAAGAAAACACTGAGGATTTATAATATAACTTTTTAGCAAGAGCTTTTCAATAATTAAAACAAGTTTATTAAATGTCAGTTGATTATTCTATATTCAGATTGGTTTTAGGCATAACAGTGAGACTAAGAAAGAACTAGGTTGAAACTTATTACTCTCTGTATTATTATTAGAAATTATTACATGCATTAATTTTTCGACTCTTCGAAATTCGTACCTTCAACGACGCAAACGAATAAATGTATGAAATGCCATTCGGCTACTGCGACCACTTTAATATTTTACTGTCTTTAAGGGATAAAAAACATTTTAGAACCCTGTTCGTGAACCTATATAGCGTTTGTTTGGGAATATAGCCCTCGCAGTCTTTTCTTTGGAAGGGTAACATTTTAACTACCGAAAAACCTCTAATTTATAGACAATTGAAAAATGTTGGTTTAAACAGAGGGTCATTATCTCCCATTATCTTGTATCTTTATTTAATCTAGATAGATTACGAAAGCTTTTGGCTTAATCACTATACTAAAACACAAGATATAACTCATCAAAATTGTCGGTTATTTCGACTTGCAATTCAATATTTGAACAACAATATATTTTTCAATAACTCATTGGTTATAAACACAAGTCAAATAATGGAAAAATTATTGAATAAAATATTGTATTTTAAAACTATTTCCACTCCCAATATGAATTTCTCCATCTAGAAGTGGAATACATATTATATTTTCAATGCATTCAAAAGAAACATTTGATCTCTAATCTAATACGCTTGGGCAGAATATTGAAGATAGAGGAACAAGTTAACACTTGTTAATTTCATTTAAAAATCAAGATTCATATTTCTAGGATGGTATTCACACGGAATGAAAAAAAAGAACCATAAAGAGTTATCAGAAGTTCTTTGCAAAAGGCTTTTGTCAGCTAATCAAGTATCAAAACACTTTCAATTATGTTTGAAAAAATACAATAGCTGAAATTATACTCTGAAAAGTGCAGATTTGCCTAAATACCATTCTGAAGGGTATCTGTTAGCCAAAGTCCTCTCCTAATACCATTACAATTCTGGGAAGAGCTAAAATAATAAAAAATGAAATCTTTCAATCCCCGAGTCTCGAAAAACTTATTTTTACGAGTATGGGGTAAAAGGGCCACAGGCCAAAAAGGTTGAGAAACTATGATCTAGATCAGTGTTTCTCAACCTTTTTGGTAGCGTGGCCCCTTTTGAGTGTCTTTATTTTTCTGTGCCCCCCCATACCTTTTTTTGAAATCCCCGATTTGGTATACTTTTTCCCAGAATATCTTCGAAAGACCTTTTTTTTTAGCTCACCGAGGAATTTGAAATCCTCAATTTGCTCAAAATTACCCGTGGCCCCCCTGAACTGTGTTGTGGCTCCCCAAAACAATAATAAATCTCTGTGGCCCCCTGGGAGGCCACATGGCCCACCGTTGAGAATCCCTGATCTAGAGTATTTGTTACAGATAGGTGTTTTTTTAACGCACTACACACAATCACCCTCTGTTCGCGCATGGAATGCATTCGACTTATTATATTGATCGAATGACAACAGGTACAGTAAATTAATAATACGTTTTCTGGAAATGGAAAATAAGCGTTAGACGTAGGTTCTACCAGTGTTCTCTAAGCACATTCTGTTGAAATCCTCTTTTAGAAATTTTCTTGAAGAACTCTTCACATAGGAAGCGTATATTTTATTAATATCAATAATAAAATCCATCGTAAGTATTCCACTTCCGATATAACATGTCTCATTCACCCCCAGTTGCCGATCATTCCCCGTGACAGCCTACTAAGGGATGATAAGTTACACCTTCTTATGGGCCGTGTTAATGGTGACCATATCTTCTGGCGTAACTTTATGCCCCGACAATAAATTGACGCGTTTCAATATAAAAGCCGCAGTTAATAATAATCGATGTCAACGCGTCGTATAATATAAACCGTTTTTATCGACGGTTAATATTTTCTTTATTGTGGTTTTCCACAATACTTACCTTAAAGGGCGGTATTATCTGTCGAAGCAAGTGCATACTACAAGCATTGATTAAAATTATCGATATTCTCGGTCGCTTTGCACTAACGGTATCAAATTACAGTCAGTTCTCGACATATGAACACCTCGACTTACGACCATTCGGACTAACGACGGAGACCACAATTTAAAAAAGAATGCGCAAATAAATTTAATCTGTAAGTGAAGATATAATTCAACTCTTAGAAAATGATGTTGTAGAGCTCATAAATCAAGATTTGATTGAGATTGAGAAGAAACGTGCTACAGAAGAAAAATCAAAAGAATTAAAAGAACTAGATGATAACAATGAACTGCCTAAAAATTGTGCTTAAAGACATGGCTGCAGCTTTAAGCCAAATCACCAATGGAATCCAACAATTTAAAAATATGGACCCAGCCACTGATCTTCGAAGGTATGCCGCCTGATAAATATTATAAATATATATACCCAAGTATATATGCTAGTATAAAAATAAATACTTGAAATTCTTATCGCATAATGATATAATATATACATCCTAAATTTTGAAAGAGTCAATTTTATCTAAAAACAACGTCGTTAACTCATTGACTACAGCTGACGTGAAATCCATGTTGTTGTAAATCGATATAGTCGATATTAGCTCGTAAGTCATTGAATATATATTTTTTAAATGTGTTAAAAGATATGATAATTTAAACAAGACCTTGGTTTTATCAAGTGCTTTGGCAATATTCGCCCCGTTGCCAATGTGTTAAGTGATCTACGTCGTCTTAATCGGTTGCTGTGTCATCTGATTCAAATCCCAGTACGAACACTGTCATAAATCGATGAAACCTTTTCACCGATCCAATATTTGAAACGATGCAAAGCAAGCTCCATCCTTACATTCGTACTATTAAAAATAGAGATACTCCATTCTATATAATAATATGAAATCCAATCAAAAATATTTCTTCGAAAAACGTGCTTGAGTGACACAAATAATATTTCGTAATTTCGTGAAATAAAAGATTCTGATAAATTAATTCGTACGCATTACCCTATCAACAACAATAGGTAATATATACAATATTTATACAGATATTTTCATACGCACATAAATTGTGCGTGAGTTTTTTGATGGCATATCCAGCCCACCACCACCCAAGTGTGATTGATTAAGCTTCCGCAATAGACGAGCGATCGCAATTAAATCACCACGAAGTGTCCGCCCTAACTCCCAATTGAAAGTGAACCGCCCGGCGACAGTGGCGGGCAGTAGAGCGGGCAGTAGGGCGGCGACCTGACCAAAACTTGGCACAGTGATATTAAACAAAACAACGAACATGCTTGCATGATGTGATTTGTATACATTTAAAGAAATATCCATCGTGAAAAATCGTATGTTTGTATACATGTACAAATCGATCGAAGCAAGTGGTCGACTATAGGATCGATGCTTGAAAAAATGTCATAAAGAAAATAAATAAAAGATTGTGAGAAAAACCTGCAGGTAGAAAATTTACGTAGCCTCGTAAGTAAATTTGGGAATATGTAAGACTTGTTTACTATTAAAAACCACACACATAACAAATACAAATTGAAAAATTTGGTATTGTATTGGCTGTGCTACACTTTAGACTTGTTTGACCCATTTAAATAGTAGGCAGACGATGCTTCTCAAAAAGGCGATATAAATAATACACGTCACACTTATACAGTATAAACCACTGGAATAAATAACAATTTGAATATTTTCTTAAATGAATGTGTTCAAGCAGTACTCGCAAGTACTGTTTAACTTACGTATAATCATCATAAAAAGCCTAAATTACCTATAGTACACGCGGGAAATGGATTAAAATACATTAATGATAGCCACTCTAGAAATGAAAGAATTAGAAACCGTAGTGTTTAATTCATAGGCTCTTCGTAATTCCAAAAAGAAATTATATTGAATGTATTGAAAACTGTTGTATTGAGAATTGTGATTATGGTAGTTTTTATGTTTGATTTGTTTTTTTATAAAATGAGTTTAACACCTATTATCATTTGAGTGAATTTATTTATCGCTTTATCACAGAGACACTGCCTGAGAATCGTTATAGACCGAGAGCAGTTCTGCTCGACGACCCACCATAAATCTTATGTTTCGTCTTACATTAACAATTTAAGAACGAACTTAGCATCACGAAAATGACTCTCTTTGGTTGATTTCTTTGTGCTGTATGTGTGTATGTATGTAAGCGCATGTGTGTGTACATGTACGGATATAGTATGACGGGAAGTATATAAAATATGATTTGCAAAATAATGCATATGGAGTTTCCGTGAACTTCTTATCTCTGTAGTGATCACACTCTTTCGTCTGCAACGATGGTAAGGGAATACAATTTTTCAAAAACATTATCGACTAGAAGAAGTTTGACGCTAACGCGCCCTGGTACTTAAAGCTCCATAAATTTATATATAACAAAAAATACACACTTTTTGAATACAAAACTTCTAATGCAGTTTGTAAGATCGTCATGCGTGCATCTGATCATAATAATTGTTAATAATAATATAAAAGTGCGTGTACATATTAAATATATCAACGAGCTAATATTTAACTTGACTACCAGTTGAATTGTGTTAATATTGCAAATATTACTTTTATTAGTTCTGTACACATAAATTGTTGTGAGCCTTGTATAGCGTCTTTCATCTCTTTTCCCATGTGAAAATAAAAATAGTTTTTATTAAAAGATTCACAGCCAATGGGCTTGTGCCCACCTCCTTTGGGAAATAATGGAAGCAAGTGAGTGAGGGTGGTGAAGCAACCGCGCTCCACTGGGCATTATTATTGCGCGATCCGTAGCGCAGATGTTGTGGGTAGGCGCGGGGGAGGTATGTTCGACGACCTATATCGATGCACGCCAAAGCTTTCGGCCGATTATAACAGGAGCTTAAAGCCTTGACTGCTTCACTGTACAAAATTTTCCGCCTTATTTATAATGTCAAAGTTACTTAAATTCCCGAATAACGTTATAAATTGCAATTTCATTTAATTATTGGTGACATATTTCGTTCGCGGCAATTTATCTTCTGATTAATGTCACTTTTATATAAATTTAGCTTATTATTTGGCAAACAAGAGTTATTAAAGCGAGTCGAATTGATTTTATTAATATTTCAAATTTGAACAAAATTTTGGCAATAGTTTTAAAGTAATAAATAACGCAAGCAAAGTTATTTGTAGTATCGTTTTAACTACACAAAAAAACATATATTTATTGACTTGGCATTTACTTGGTAGAACTCCATTATAAAAGAGTACATATTTCGGAGCCAGTATATATAGCTGAGAAAAATGTAAGTTTAATCATAGTTCTGACGATGGCAAAAGCCGAAATAGCTATCAACCATAAATATAAAAACTGTAGGACTAAATACGTTGGTATTTTTACCCTATCAAAAAAGCATTGACGCCTTTTACAGAACCTAAAAATCGAAAACAGATTCATCGAACAGTTTGATTAGAGACACAAATCGCTTAAAATATTGCGTAAATGTTTTCAAAAATATGATGGAACTTAGTAACTTGAATGACCAACTATTTTGAAACAAAAATAGTAAAAAAAATGCTTACTATTGTAAAATTCTGATGACGACAGTAAGAAATCACAAAAAAACACATTAATTAAAAATGAAAGTATTTGTCTTGAAAATACACTAAATGTTCGGCAGATTATTACAGTCATTTAATTTGTTATTTGTTTAACGATGAACTCATACGAAGGACTCAAATAAATAAGTAATATTTATGATATAAAAAATAATTTATAATAATTACCGCGCGTTACTAACAGCTGACGTACAACCTACATAATGCACACTTCTCTTTTTTAACAATTACTAGAGATTAACCGCCTGTGGATCGAATGGTCAACGTCGTTGGCTTCGGTTACGGAGTTCACGGGTCCGAATCCCAGTACGGACAGTTTTATAAATTCAGTATTCAACCCTCTCACCCATCCTATCCTATGAACGGGGCGTATCGAGAGCGATTAGCTAACCACTAGTCCTGTCCTAGCCCTATCCTTCTATTCCTACTCTCTTTGTAAAAAGAGAGGTTGAGCAACTGAGTAACAGGCATTTCTAGTAGAAACACTTCTGTTGAGATTAACTCCATTAGGAGTCCATATGCTTGACATTGGGAGCGGACATGGTAAAAATAATAATAATAATAAAAAATATTAACAGTGTTTTTCACTCATGCAAAACTATTTCATAAGGCACCATTAGATGGCAGTTTATTTAAATAATATAATCGCAATAAAATATTTTTAAACGTTTGACGTTTGTCACGTAAATATTTTCACTATAAAAATAAATATGATGCTATTAATATCAAACTATTTATAAGTAAACTTTGCTGTACCTTGATCCTTAAATAATAAAAAATGGCATCAACCCCAAAAACGAAAAATAAAAAAAACCTTTCACCAGATAATTAATTGCGTACATAAGATTGTTTTGTAAAACATATGTGTGATGTGTTTTTTTATATACATACAACAGTCTCTTCTTCTAACCAAAAAAGTATCGTCAACAAAAAAGGAAAAGGGAAAACTCAGAAGGATCAGAAAGCTTTCTTCTCATTGTTTGAAGGGTCTACCCTGAACGCATGTTTCAGCCTTTTTCAGCCTCAGTCTTAAATCTTAACGCTTTCAATACGGTGACCTAAATATTAACGTTAATTACTACACCAATTAATACACAACGTCATTACTTAGTAAACGGCATAAGGTTAGCATTTTTCGTTAAAATCATAAATATAGCAAATATTTGAAGAAAAAAAACTGTTATTTTGGCAATTATTTATTATATTTCATCGCAGAAAAATATTACCATATTGGTAAGAGGTCAATATATAACAGCTTACAAAAAACAACATTTAAATGTTGTATTGTCATAATTATGATACTAAGATAATTTCCGCAACTTATAATAGAAATTAGATGACGATATCGTACTACTGTTCAACATTCACCCAATGCTTACAGATAAAGTGTCTGTGAGTTATACATAAATCAAAATAAATGTATTATATTATATGTAATATATGGCCACAATATATTTTAAAAATATGCTTATGAATAAAACACCTTTGACATCAATTTTCAAAAACTGATTAAAGTATAATTTTGTTCATTATTAAATTCAACGATTTACTTACTATTGCAGAAAAGTTCTTCATCTACCTCCCTTCTTAAGAATTAATAACAAAATATGAAGTAGCAAAATTATTTTCAAGCATGAAATTTCAGATGAGGAAGTAAGTAAGTATATCGACTGTGGAAAAGAAAATGGACGTAACCCTCAATTTTCCAAAACAGCTTTTTTTTGATAAACACAATATATACAACTTGATACACATTATATCAAAAGGATGGAAGCTGAAAATGCCGAATAAGTATCTAAATTTAGCTTTTAAGTTTGAAAATGATGACCTTGTAAAAAATAGAAACCAAGAAAAAACAATGAAATAAAGATTTTTTTCGAGACAATTTCTTTAATTATTATTAGGTTGTGTCAATTAAAAACCAGTTTAGAAGTCTCCGTGCACTTCAAGGTTGTATATAATTTATAATTTGCATATGTCACAAAATGATCAAAACACGTTTTTAGCGCCTCCTGTAAAATTTGATATGTTTGGGTAACGTCCTTTTTCCTTTCCATAGTCGATATATAATTATTTGGTAAATATTTTCATCCATTATTGAAAGCATTATGACAATTTTTTCTTGCCAGCTAATCAAAATATAATTGTATTTTAATTTAAGTTTATTATTTGTATTCAAAGTGTTATCAAATCCTTTTATGTGAGGTTTCTTATATCCAACTTCGTTAAATTAAGTATTCTTACAAACAAGTTCAAAAATAAGTAGAGAGAGGTTATAGAAGTGAGCTGACGTAATGAACATTTCACCACAAATAAATGAAAAAGGAAACGAATGAAAGCCCACCTCACTCGAATCATTCATTTAATTACATTATATATTATTTAAACATAATTTCAAGAAAGAATTTAACAGTCCACTTTATCCAATATGGCATGACACAGAATATACATATTTTTTAGCGATTTTTAAATGCATTCATTGCCTTGATATTTCCATATTATTCAATCTATGTTTTATATATCTTTGCTTTGCACTTTTTTGAGTATCTTTTTAACATAATAAAGAAGGTAAGGACTTTTTAACATTATTTGATCACTTAGAATAAAAGTGGTGTAGACACGTTCAAAATATATTCATGTATCTGTTCAATATTATCATAGTTTTGTTTATATACTTCCATACTTACTAAAACTTCCAAAGAAACAGTAAAGCACCTTCCTTTTTCTAATTTCTTCCATTTGAAGTTTTTTTTAACGATATCCGCTCCCAATGTGGAGCATATGGACTCCTAATGGAGTTTATCTCAACAGAAGTGTTTCTACGAGAACTACTTGTTACTCAGTTGACCAACCTCTCTTTTTCCATAGAGAGTAGAAATATAAGGAAAGGGCTAGGACAGGACTAGTGGTTAGCTAATCGCTCTCGGTACTCTCCGTTCCAAACGTACGGTACGGAGGGGGGATTGAAGACATCACATACATCCATGCCTTTGAACAGAAATTCATAGATCGATTAAAAAATCAATTTATAAAAGTGTCCGTACTGGGATTCGAACCCGGGACCTCCGTAGCGGTAGCTAATGACGTTGACCACACGACCAAACAGGCGGCATGAAGTATTTACAATGTATAAATTTTATTTTTTAAATTACGTATTTTTGTGATATATTATCACAATAAATTGTGCTTCACAAAATTAAAAAAATAAAGAAAGTTAAATAATATATATGGATAATGGTATACTGGTAGCATCCAAAGATTAGTCCAGCAACGCAACTAACACAAAAGTATTATTGATAATTTAAAAAAAAACTTCTATGCAATCCTGTGATAAAAAATATTCTAAAAGATAATAAATAATTAATGAGTTTATTAAGAACTAGTTATTTGTAAATTAATTGTTTTTAATGGTAATCAAATGTATCTATACCTACCGTCGTCGCTTAATGGTTCTTTATATTCACCTTCATCAGCAGCTTAGGGTATCTAACTAAAGCGTATTGTTCATTTGCAGTATTTTTAATTAGGTAGTAAATAACATTAATATATTTATGTGCACAATTGAATCCAAAATTTACATTATTCTTCAAAAAAAACAAACAATCGGATGGATCCGTGATTAACCTATGATAATTATTAATTATAACTATAAATGAAAATCGTTAATTAATTATTAATTAAAAAAATTAAAGTATTTACTTTGACCGTTGTATAAAATAAATTGATAGCGATGTAATGGAATTAATTTGTTACTTTGAATTATTTACATTATTAAAATGGAGTTAAACCGAGTAACCACCAATTAATTAAATACAATAAGATTAATCTGCAATAATATTTTTTTTCACAAGACGTTCAGTCCATATAGAAGTGATGTTTGTTAAGTAATGACTTAAAGAATTCTATTCTTCGTATCCATTTAAATACAATTTGTAAAAGCATTATATTTTAAAAAATATATCCTCAAGGAGTTTACTCAGTACAACAATGACACTGTTGTGTTTAGATGGTGGATAGTTTTCTGTTGGTTCCTAATAAACAATCTTATAATATATAATATATTAACCAACAACTTAACGAGCGCGATCCAACCGCAGCGTGGTCTTATCTATCCGTCAAGATATGTCAAGGCACCCTTTCTAATTAATTAGACGAGCACAAGCTGACTTTTCGTAATGATTAATATCACCGTGTCGAGGAGGCGCTGTCATACCTCGACCTGTTCCGGTTTTGTTGACGATCATCTCCGGCGAACGGATATCATAACTGACATCCGGTAAACATCAGAGGCTTCACTTCACCCTGCAATATTCTCGAAAAAGCAACATTTCACATATTCATTACTCATATATAAAACTACATTTTTTCTGTGTCACTTAAGTGGTAAACGCTTTTGGTTAATGTCTTAATGTGTTGTGCGGTCGAGGGTTTGTATACCCGAAAAGGCATTTATAATATTGATACCCAGTGTAAAAAAATATACCATATTTCATTACAACTCTTCTGTTTTACTGTTAAATTACCAATGTGAGTAATTATTTAAATATCATTATAAATTAACGAAATATTCTTCTATTTTAGTAGTTTTTGAAATATAACTTCAAATGATAGAGTTTTTGCATCAAGCCGGCTTCTCTGTCGTAAATTAATGTTGATAACTGTCAATAATAATTATTCTAAAACAAATACAGTTTGCAACTGAGATCTGGTCGTTTGCGACTTATCTCTGCTTAAATATTCGTTCGCAATTATCTTGAAATAACTTCGCTATGCATGCATGAATTATATATTTTTTTACGTTTAAGCGTGTCAGCAAGAAACGATGAAGGCAACCCCCTGTAACATCAGTGGTCGTGGCCAGACGTGCAGCAGATGCCTCCGGAGAGCCTCCTCAAACCTGGTTGCCTTTCCTTCTAACCAGCGGGATACTGCCACGCATAAAAAATGCTGATATGGAGTGGGAGGAAGTGAAGCGGTTGGCCTTTAACAGGGAATCTTTGAGGGAAAAAGATTTCTCGCAATTAGTGATACAATGTATTCACTGTCCGACGTAATATTATGTACAATTAATGTACATATATTATATATTGTATGATCAGATGGGTTCAATTAAAATGCTCGGCTTTAAAATATTAGCGTGCTATTAATTTTCTATTAATTTTACAAAAGGAAAACGTTTTATACCTATTCCAAATAATTTATTATTAAGGATGAATTAAATACAGCTTGCGAAGGCTCGCAAATTGTCAAAAGAATTTTCCGAATACCGAAACGTAATTTTCTTTCTCCGGCAGACGCATAGCTCTGCTTTCAAGCCTCGATATGACACATTTCCAGGAAATTAAAAATTCCTCGGAAAACTTTAAAAGGAGATGACGTGTAGGTGGGAATTGGCACTACACAAATATTTTCTAAAAAAGAAAGATAAATTATATTATTCCTGGAAATTTTATTTTCGGTGGGTTAAGCGTGCACGCTTTGTTTCATTTTGTTTTTATCTTTTTGTATACGAGATACTTTCATTAATTGTAATCATGTATTATTATTCTTATTTTGTCCATTTATTGCAATGAAATTTTCCGAAAAAGGATTCCGGTCGTGCAATTAAGACAGATACGTCTGGTATGGACTGCCAGACGTCTTCCATGAAGAGTTTTAAGTTTTTCTATAAATTATTAAATATGAAATATTCCTTGAGATATACTTGCAAAGCAAATGTGTTTGAATCATATAAACCCAAAATGGGGAGTTTGTGGTCACAATAGAGTACATATTTCAACAAAAAGTGTTGTAAGTTATTCACGTGGTTTTTGCTGAACTGTCAGTACTGAGATTTAAACCTGTGACCTCCGAAAGCGACGTCCACGAGGTTGGCTATTCGGCTTCTGGCCCAGTTCTTATCTATAATATCTTGCTTCACATAAACCGTTTTAAAATGCTGCCATATTACTTAGATTCACAGACACAAAAAATCTTCATTGGTTCATACATACAAACGGCTTTGTGCATAAAATTTTCTGTACAAAAAGTTTCAAACGAATGCTCGGAGCAAACGAGTCGGAAAATACGTTCCGGAAATTTGTTTCAATGAGAAATGTATAATGAAGTTGCACCCAAATTGTACAGTGCTATTTATATGACAAATATTAAACATAATTTGATATTTTTTAATGTTCTTAACCATGTCCGGTCCCAACGTATAGCATGTGGTTCCTAATACATACTATCTGATAAAACACAATTTTTCTACCATGACTATATAATTTGTATTCTTTATTTTAACACATACAAAGTGGAAGTAAATTATTATGCTTGTCAAATTTTATATTGGTAACCAATTTCCACAAAGTAATTTCCGAATACATTCAATTAATTGTTTTACCTATATGTTTGTGCTGTTTATTATTTATAAACCAAACATTGACTTCCTACTCCTTCAAAATACAGAACTGATTCTCAATAAGTGGCTAGCAGCACACAGTAATTTCAATTTATATTCAATTGGCTGTGAATATGTTAGTGTGAATTTTATTATGAGGGAAGTTAACTAATCTAATACATTAGATTGATGGATGAATTGACTAAAGAAAATTTCAACTTGAACTATTCAAATATGAAGCACTACCAATTGACATCTTAAATTATAAACAAGTTCTTTGCATTAATATGCATTTAATAATATGTATGCATATATTTGTTTTAATACTAAATGCTAAATTAAGTATCAATTCTGCTATCGATTACGTCCCGTTTGGTACCACAGTATATTTGAAACTTTCCAAGTTTCGCTGCAAAATACATCTTCGCGTATTTCAGTCATGTTTTAAATTCACAGGCTGTACAAGGGAAAGTAGCAAAGAGGGATGAGTGAGGCGGAGAAGCCTTCAAACTTTTCTCAATGTAAAGTAAAACTTGACCCATTTAAGGGTGGAACGGAAAACGAGCCAACTTTACGAGAAAGCCAATTTATTATTTAAACAAATGAATATCATTTTGGAATGCAAAGCTAGGTTAAATCCAAAAAGAGGTTCACTTAATATACGACGATGATATGGGAAAGTAATATTATTCAAGTGAAAATTATACTTTTGATTTATTTTAAATAATGTTTCTAACACACATAATAAAAAAATAAAAATATTACGATACAATAACTTCAATTTACGGAGAAAAAAATACTGACCAAAAATTCTTCATTTTTTTCAAAATGAATTAAGTGATCTTTTAATCAGAAAAATAGCATCAACTGATAACACAACCTTTTGTTAGTAATTAGTATTTATTTTAAGGTTTTCTTGGTTTGTTTTTATAAAATTTAATATTTTGAGAAGACTTTTGAGAAAATGTATTTTTTTATCTTAAACAACATTTTTAAGTGATAAATTGTCCTTCAAAATGAATGAATTCTGCAATATCTTAACGTTTTATGATAACCATATAAATCTTAAGGTGAGTTCTCAAAACAATAACATATTTTTCTTGTAGCGGTGAGTTGACATAATAGATTTTTTTTAAAATATCATTTAAATAAAAAGTCTGTATTAAAACTTTGCAGGTCGTGACTCGCGAATGACTCCATAGATGAGACAGCAAGAAAAAGGTTTTTTTACAATATAATACGCAAAATTTACGAGCGCAATTTTGCATGACATTATTATTCAGTCAAAAAGTTTTTGGTCAATAACCCGAACCCGAAGCGCTATAATAGTAGTTATTATTATGAGTGTGCTTGTGGTAAATGGCAGTAATCTAAGTGTCCCGAGGTGGTATAAAATTGTAAATTGCCGAGATGAACGACTCGGTTCGTTCGCCGAACCGCCCCGCTCGGCGTGCCCGACCAACCGTCGCATAAAATTATCTACCCCCATTTGATACGACAGAAAGTACTATGCATTTTATAATAACGGCTTGCTTTAGTTTACACGTGTTACTTATATTTTATGCGTAAAAATGAATATAACCGAAAGTATATAAAAGATCTAGAAATAATCCAAAAAGATTTTTTTGTTCTAAACACGCTGTTTCTAAGGATTGCAATAACAATATTGCGAACCCGAGAAAAACGACGAAAAATCTACCACACAGTTAAGAATTATTATTTAATGGATACGTGAATTGAGCATTCAATCTTAGAGGACTGGTGCCGGACTTGAATCACGATCTAATCAAGAACGACAGTCTTTATCATTGATGGATACGCCATTTTAAGAATATATTGTCAGAGTTGATAAGTAAAAAAAATGGTAAGGCTGGGTAAATAGCAAATGCGAATTTGAGCTTTTATGATAAAATCTCTTGCTCGATATTATAAATTAATAGGCAGGTAAAATCGCCTGCCTTAAAATCTGCATTAATAATAATTACAGAGAAAGAAAATGCTGTTTTTACGAGACCGATACAATAAATCCGTGAACTGAGTTATGTTATTTCAGTGTAAATAATTAAAAAAAAAAAATAATATGGTTCCTTTAATATGTAGACAAAATGTATTATTTTTACTTTAAATTATATAAGAAAATCATCTATGTATGCCAATTTAATATCATTTGGTTAGATACTGGTATTTTATAAGCTATATTTCAACACATACTTAGATTTATTTGTTCGCCATTTTTATTATTCGCTTAATCTTCAATCTTTATTTCAGTTCTGGTATAAATTTATAAAATCAAACAAGAAATTGACTGACACGGTGTTATTGAATAAGCTAATATCTCTGTAGCGGATATGAGGTTTAGTGATCGTATAAAATGGTGACCGTATATCTCCATTGAGAAGATTTACAAAATATATCGCCAAATATTTTCAAATAACGTGAGTATAACCAATAAGGAAATAGATCGGAGGACTTTTAGATAACCCTATTTCATTCGAGGAGCGATAATAACCCATAAAGTCTGTCAGGGAGTGATTTTATTATCAAGGAATATATAACACGTGCTGCAGTATTTCTTTCTGTTAAAAAAAGAAGATATATATTTTGTTATACTAATCTAGTTTATTGCGATGTTTTGTGGCTGGTTGGGTGAAAATTCCATTAGCAAACTCTAAACGTATGATTTTTTCAAGCTAACTGGTTCGAGGGTGAAATTTTCTCTGTAAATAATTGATTTATACTTAATTGAGTATCGAAACGACAATAAACGAAATAGTTTTCTTACTTGTGATGTTCCAATGGTTCTCTCTCGACGAGTTCTCCGGGGAATCCTCTCCAAGAAGTATCGGAGCCAGGGGAGTAGTGTCCTGGTCTACAAACACACCGATAGCCTCCTCGCCTGAAGCCCCATCCGTCTTCCGGTTCACACTACAAAATAAAAAGATAATTTTAATTAAAATTAACATTTTTTTTGTTTTAAACACGTATAAAGGTTATCAATAAAGTGTCTTATAATTAAGGGCCACTCACCACGCAGCTTTTTCCATACGCAAGCTGCTAAATATTAATTAACGAAAAGATACACTTGAACTCAAAACGCTTTTTTTTAAATGCCTTCGTAATACTTCAAACCGGATTCTTATACAAATCTGGCATTCGCCCGCTACAATTTTACTCAATCTTGATTGAGCCCTTGACTACACTATTCACTCACGATTACTACTTCAGCGTCTCAACAGAAGTTGATCAACGAGAATTGATTGTAATTCAGTCGCACAAACTCTCTTATTGGAGATGGAAAGATTGGAAAAAATAGATTTAAGGGTCAGATATGTAATAGGAAAGAAGAATTTAAAGATTTAAAAAAATCAATTCATGAATGAATGAGGATAACCTGTGTCTTGGCAAAACGAACGCCTACGAGTACAGGATTGTTTAATAATATTCTTGATTAGTATATAATGATTGACATTATCTCAAAATTTTTAATTTGTTTCATATTAATTGGAAAAACATTCGAAAATTGATTTCTTATATTATGCGATTTAAATTATTCTCCAGACGAGATAAAGTGAACTTCAGACATATTCCGCGTGGACGAGAATGAGTTCAGACGAGTACTATGTTATATATATCAACTGAAAATCATTTTAAAATTTTAAATGCTGAGAAATCTTTAGATAAAACTTTAACTAGATGAGCCCATCGATATCTACGTATTCATAAGGTCACTAGAAATTATCTCCTATGAATAATTCTCATTTTTTTTTAAATATAATAAATTTTGAAAGACTGCCATCAGTCAATGAAATTGTTTTACATCACCAATAAACATTTCCAACTTTAGTTTGTTCTTTTTATGAGGTATTATCGCATGTGAACTGTTTGGTCTTAAATTTGATTGGTGTTAACATTAACCAATTATATCACTCGCTCAGTGACACACTTCTCATGTCGTATAAGTTGTTAAAATAATCTGAGAACCAAAATGCAGGATTTTTTTTTGCTTTCTTAGCCTTTCGAGAAATTGTGGGTTGTAGGTTCCTTTTGTTGGATATTTTTTGTTGAAGAAGTTATTATTCAGTCATACTGAAAAAATTAACATAATTCCAATGTTATTAATGTCAGTTAATTATTTTTTTTAGTTTTGTTATGATGCCGAAAAAATAAGCAATAGTTTGGTTGATTTTTTTACAAATTATTATTTGGCGATGTTTATTGTTTTTTTTACAAATATTTAATGCAGAAGGGGAAATGAACTTTATTTATATCATTGTAGCGCAGCTGCCAACAAGAATAATAAAATTAAACAAATACATATGAAGGAGATTTTGATTATTAATAAAGTTTTTAGTTTTAGTATTAAAATTTGGCTCGTATTTTTCTGGTCAGAATTCAAATAACATTGGTCAGAATTTATATTAAATGGTCATAATATATCGGTCAGAATAAATAGTCATAATCAAAATGAAATTTAAAAAAACCTAACCTAACCTAACCTACTAACCAAAATTATTATTAAATATTCTGACCGTATAATATTCTGACCGTTCATATTTTTATTCTGACCAAAAATTGATTTAAACTCTGACCATTTCATTTGTTTCTTCAAAATTTAAAAAAACTTTACTTTTTGAATTAATGGACGTAAATGCTCTTATGAGCATTCGCTTTGTTTTATAGTTGTAAACGACAATTGTGGGGTAATAATGCAAAACGCACTATTTCCAAAACTCGAATTTTTCAGTAGAGTCAAATACTATAACGAATAACACAAACAAAATAACATTTACATACAAATTTGATTTCCAATGTGAAAACGATAGTCTTTTAGACATTTTATATTAAAACTAATAGGACCAGTCGATTCCTTATGCTTAAATTTCCCTATCTGCATACCTAACTGAATATCGCTCATTTTGGAAATAGTACGTTTTGCATTATAGCTCCACAATTATTGTGTCAAGCAATAACGCATATTTCTCGAATTATTTCATAGAATATGTATTTTCTTATTTTCAGTATTTGTTTTCCCATAATTCATTCAAAGTAAAATAGTAAAACCTAGTTTGTAAATAAAATTTCTGTTCTGAGATAGGTAGCTGTAAAATTTATTATCTTAAAAAGCCAATTGTTTAGGTATATCACTTTTAGGGTGTTCACTGTCAATACTTGGTGGAAAGGCATTATATTAGAAAAAACACAATAAACCTTTGTACTTCATTCCACTTTATTTAATATGTCAGGACCGGTTTCGCTCATTACGAGCATCGTCAACTGATAAGAAATATAATTTAACAATGCTATTTATACAAAAATGAACAGTTATAAACAACTAGGTATATGTACAATAAATAGAAAAATAAATTCTGAAACAAATATATTTGAGAACTGTGCTTTAATAAAACTATTTCCTTAGTTTTTTCGAATATATACATATGTTGGTGACACTTTTTTTTTATTTTGTAGGATAACAGTTACATTTATTATCTAAAGAATGAAGTTGACACTACTCCGGCAACTTAAGATTACCGTCATATTACTCAAAGTGTTCCAGTTCCAAGATTGGCTTAAGTTAATGGTACTAACGACTCACCACGTCGCACCTACTTTTCATATCATAATATAATAATAAGGCTCTGTCTGGAACCAGGAAATGGACGTTGACACTTCCGCTGCTGAAAGCTGAATAATGCAAATATGACGCGGCAAATGGCGCGTCACGAAATATCTGCTTGACTCAACACCTTGAGTCGCGACTATGTTTCTTACTAAGTATACTGGAAATAACGTTATCATTTTAACACGCTTTAAGAACAAACGGAACTTTGAAACGAGTCAAAATGTGATTTAAATTATTTTTCAATAATTTTTTTTGATAATAATCACAACCAATAAAATAGATGTCATACATTTTTATGATTTAACCTTTAACTGCCAGCAGTGTATGTATGGCGGTACCTCGCACGCACGAGTTTAATTGCAATTATATATATTGTTTGATTTATCGTTTTTGAAAATGTTTAAAGTTTATTGTTAAAACTTACCAATAAATGAAGATGCGCCGATGACGATGCGATTGTGCCGCCATTTGTACATAATAACATGTTAAAATGTTTATGACACATCAGGTTGTCACAAATTTTGTCATAGAAAATACGCGAACTAAATATTCATTTCAAAAGTATTGTTTATTTGATTTTAATTTTTAAATTGTAAACACAATACTTTTCAGAAAATTAATAGTATTCTATAGATAATATGTCTGGCACACCTGTATTTTGAGCCATCTTCTTACTCGGAGACAGACTTATTTCTAATTACATTTCAAGTAGTAAAAACGATAACGGTTTCAATTGTGAGTATAGGCGATCATTCCCAATAGATGTCGTTGTGTGTTCGACACAATTTGTTTGTTTAATAAATAATCATATTTTAAGTTGCGCGTAAAATCCGTTAAAGCGTGCGTTCCAATGCCAATGTCAATGCGCGACTGGCGCGCTTCAGTCTAGTTATCTTACCAACGATCGCTGATAAGCGGGCGCTTATCTCTTATCTTATCGTATTTATATAAACTACAAAAGGTCCAAAAAACTATGATATAAGAATACCTTAATTATAAACATTGTGTCACCCATATTAAAATAGATATTTAAGAAAATGTGGGTATTGGGGTCGCATTTCTTGAGCTTAGAACCGGAAAAGTTAATTTTTCGTTATTTTTTATTGAAAATTATATTTTTCAATTTTGTTATGATTTTATAAAATCTAAATTTCGATAGATGATTAATGGTGTAAATATATAATTAAAATTGATAAACCCTACTATTCCACAGGTTGTGTAGCAAATTGTGACACGTGTTTCGCCTTCGTAAATTAAGTTACTATAGTTTGTTTTACGATGCTTCTCAAACACGTTTCACAAATTGTTACACAGCCTGTGGAATATCTTAATTAGCAATTTTAATTGTATATTAAAAAAACTTCTTTAATGTTACCACAGAGTCCAATGAAAATAGTAAAGAAAGTTTTTAACTATACATTTGTATGTAAAGTAAATGAACTCGTTCATTGATAATATTTTTTAAATTTAAAATAAATTTCCATTTCTTCTGCAAAATTCTGCATTATTGCCGTTAGCACATTTGTGGTGTGTGCGTATGTTTGGTCGACACGGCTGTTAATTATCTCATAAATTTCTTAGAACAAATACCCAATACAAATTCTTGAAGATATTTGAGATGTACGAGAGCCAAAGAGTTAAGATGTTTCACAAACATTGTATCCCAGCTTGGATTGTGAGCGAGGCCAATGCAAATATTTACACCCGGTATGAATAAATATCATTTGATTTGGCCAATTTAAGCGGATTTAACACAGCGCAGTGCTATTCCGCTGCTGTTTGTCTTTCATTTTAAGGATTATATCCTCTCGATTTATTTCTGACATCGTTTGCGCTCATTTTTTAAAACAACAACACAAAAAGGGAACAATGTCAAATATACAGTATTGATTCTTAATTCAAACTCATAAATGTCGTCATACTTCATGGCGTCGATTGTGTTATGCTGTCATAATAAAACAGTTTAATTAAATATACAAAACTGTTAAACAATATGATGAAAATAGCAGAATCATTAGAATAATATAACATATTCTATGGCAATTTATTCACTATCCTATTTTCATAGGTAACGCCTAATTCACTTTTAGGGTTATGCACTGTCAATACTTGATGAAAAGTCATTACAATCAAAAAATAAAATACTTATTTCAATACCACTTTTATTTAATATGATCAGGACCGGTTTCGCTAATGACGAGCATTATCATTACAGCATTATCATGACGATCCATATGAGCAGTTTTATCATCAGTTGATAAAGCTCGTCTTCAAAAATATTCTTACTAAATTTATATTAAAAATAAATTCCTTCGATGTAAATTTAAGGTATATTGAAAAAGCACCGCAGTATGATTTGAGGAGTGGTGAGGTAGTAATATTTGTTATTGATTTTTTTATTTATAAAGATTTTTTACTGAAATTAATGCATACTCACTGATTTAAAAATATTGCTAATTAAAACAGAGGTATCATGTAAATCATAATATGAATCATATACGATATTTTTTCATTTTCAAAGCCTGATTTTTTGCGTGGAACGAAGATTTTAATGATTTATTAAAATATTGTTGTTAGGACAACGGTATTTGATAACTTAATGTTTAATAACAATTAAAATTCCTGCAATGTTTCTTTTAAAAAAAACATACTTAACTACATTTATCTTTCACAACATACAATTTTGATGAGTATTTTTTAAAAATATTTAAGCAATACAAGAATATTGACAAAATTAACAGTATTAACAATTAAAATGTCATCCATATCAGCGGTTAATTAAAGTAGTCATAAATAAATCGATTTTAATGATATTTTTAAATCGAATGACTACAAAACATCCGTCGAAAACATTTAAACTTTGACAGAAATTTCTTAACAATAATTCCCGCCAACATTTTGGACCTTAAAATTCTTTCGTTTATAGTCTTTCGATTGCGGTAAGGGCAGACCATGCCGAAGTATGAACGGAATGATTAAACTGATGACGTTAGCTCTTTTAATAACCTGACCGGATAAGTCTATATACATAAATTGCCTGGTCATTATTAACTCATTTGTGCTTGTTTTTATTTGTGTTAAAACGTTATCAATCAGATATTAATCGGATATTAAAATTGTAAGTTTGATTGATGTGTCCGCATTGGAAGTATAACATCTGTGCTAAAATATAATAATATATATGTATGCGACACTCACTATACCAACAAATTCAAATCAATTATATTTTCTATAAATTAAGATTTAAACCGAAGGTGCTTGGTGTAATTTCAATATTAAATTTGAATCTTTCAAATTGTGTACAATTTCACGTGTAACATGTAACGATTCAAATTGAATTATGTTTTCAATTTAAATAAGTTTCTATAATTAATCCGTTGTTAAAGAAATTGAAATAGCAGTCTACTGCTTTTATTGCACCGCGTTTCAGGATTTCTTATGGAGTGGGTAAAGACGAATTAAAACATCACAGACATCCATGCTGTTTGATAAATTATTCATTATTTTTGTGTACATATATATATTAAATGAATAATTCCCAGTTCTTATCTATAATTATTTCTCGTTTGGACTTCGCTGACTATAAATCTTTTATTAGTTAAATATAGTTTATCAAAGAGTTGCGCTGATATTAACCAAGGTAGGGTCCCACGGGAGCTCTTATCCTAAAGATATCATAAAACTACATTGTCCACGAACAAAGGCATTTATGCAATTTCATTGGCAGGGTGACGATTATCGAGGCATTGGGCATGTCCACAGTCATAAAACGGTCAAGAGATAAAACTGAATATCTTCGATTTGTATACCGTAAGTAAACGTAAAAAAAACATAAGAGAGTTTGTCGGACATTTTCAATGTTAGGACTTTTAAAGTTAGTTGGAATTATTATACTTTAAATTTAACCTAAATTAAAGAGAACAACATATATCACACTAAACGATTAAATAAATATAGTACGGTATTATTTAAACTGTTTGATAATCCAAATGGTTTGAATCTTTTTTGATAATAATTAATTGAAAAATTGTTTATTTTTACTAGGATTGTCAAATCATTATGTTACATTTAATTATTATGCCTAAAAATTGCAGTAGAACGAAGTAAATTCTAATATTTTAAGTATATTATAATGAAATTCTAGCATCACCTACGTGCATACTTCTAGGTACAGATACATTAAAAATTCATGTCCATGATCACATATTGTATATTTTTTTGATTTTTATGTTTAATACTGGTCTTTAATTAATATTTTCTTATGAATTTTTTTTCAAAATATATAAATAAATCAATGGAAAGCATGGGGGAAACAATAAACCTCTAACCTGGAACATTGAAAACATTTCATTGTATTGTATTTTTACTATTTGTAACGAATATTTCTAACATTGAATATTTACTTGTAAAGTATAATTTTTAAATTATTAGTGGAAAGCCACTATATGTATAAAAATATAACCTATTTTTCTTTTGTATTGATTCCTGTATTATATGAAATAATTACGACTGGCTTCGCTCATCGCTAATATTTTCCTCAGAAAATTAAGGAATTCGTAATAAAATCCAGTCCTGATAAGTATATAGAATCATTGAATTAATACTAAAAAAAAATATTTGTTTTAAAATAAGAACGATTAAAATATCTCGTTTTTAATATAAAAAAAATCATCGCATCCATGTAAATGAGTTTTTTTTAGTTTTGCCATGGATGTATGTGGTCATTTGAATTATAATTATGAATGTAAAGGCGTGACGTTCTTTAAGGGTCGTCGAAAAAGTTCAAAGTTCTCTTATCGCTCAGGCCGCCGCAATAACAGAAAAAGCTCACATAATATTATGTGTAGTATATACGAGTAGGTGCTCGAGCGTGGTCAGTGTAGTGGCAAAATGCTCTCGCGACCCGAGCTTTCAGACTAACGGATTTAATTTAACTTTGGCCCGGTCAAAGCTTATCCGGCCATTACAGATGTGCGGCGATTTCTCTTTCTTTCCTCTCCACCCGTTTCTTCCTCTCTGGCATCGGGGCTTAAGTTAACCCTTTGCTTTCTTAAGTATCCATCGCCTAGAGACAACATTGCAAACAGATTTATTCTTTTGGCGTATAATATATCTAACAAAGATGTATTGTTTTTCTTCTACGGGCGTATTTTTTCTTCTTTCTTTCTACAAAGAAAATATATATGTTTTTAAAACAAATTTTTTACAACAGAATAATGTACTCTCAATGAAGCGTAGTAAAACTACAGAATTATATTTAAATGAAATCTTTCAACAAGATTTTGGACTTTTCAATTGATTTTTCTCTTTATTAATATTTTTTTCATTATTTTCTTTCAGATTCATTTACATTTTTATTTACCATATGAAGCAAACGTTGTTGAGTATATTTTTTTCCATCATTTAAACATCTAAACACTTTAAATTTTAATAATTCAATTATAGTGACCGTTAATAAAAAAAATATAAATATTGACAAAATTGTAATGACACAACTTTTTGGCACTCTTTGAATTGAGAATACATGCGTATTAAAAATTTGAACGCTTCAAATTTTTCCTCCATCAAGCACCGTCAGTCAATATCTTGAATTGTACACTTTTGCTTCAAAATTTGAGTCTTTATACCGTAATATTGTGCCGTAAAGGCATCTTTAAATCCAAGAAACGTATGCATCTTCTGAGACCTCTGCGATGGTTGGTCTGCATCATAGGAAGTTTTAAATATTCCAAGGTAGAGAAAATTTACAATATGCCACAAGCTGAGAAGGGTCGTAGTTTCAAAAATAACAAAAAGTAAATATATTTGTATTAAATATAAAACACTATACAATGTAAATAATTATAAAAATACCCAAAAGATTAATAGTATTTTGTATTACCGTAAAAGAGTATAATTAACAAAACTTTTAAGCTTAGATTTATTGCATCAATCGTTCGTCAGTGATAACTTATTTTGCATCGTTTTTCACACGCATACAAGTGACTTTTGACGTTGTAGAATTGATTCTAAATACTTATTCTTAGACACAAAAAATGTAGTATCGTTTTATTTACGCGTTTTTCTTATTTATTATTCAAGTTATTTGATAACCGTTGTTTGTATCGGTAATGGTCATTTAACGAGTAAAAATCGAACGGTTAACGTTGTCGGTACGTACGAGTGGACTTAGTTAAAAATAAACTAGAACTTGCAGTAAAACCTCGCGTGATCGCATACTGAACATATCAAAGGCAGACTACCGTGCAATAACATAATGATATTATACCAAGCAGTGACACTAACATGTATTTTCAGAAGCTTTCAAGCCTTCGGGAAAACTTGTAAATAATGTATATATGTATATTATTATTGGATCCATCACAGGTGAAGTGAGACAAGTGGTATGTGAGATGCATTGTAATATTGTACACGTTTTAAAGTATCGTAAAAGTGAAATAACCTTAGTTAATACAAATTACAATAGTGTAATATCTATAAAATAAAAATATGCAATCCACCAAAACACCAAGTAACGACGTGTAGTACTTAAAAGTCCAAGATTTTTTTTTTACCATTTTACTAGTTAGCTCACTTTACTTCTCTAAAGCTCAATTGATGTTTTTTTTAAACGCGTACTGTATATTAACATGCTACATTGTTTTTCAGTATAAGTTATATTGATTCTTATATAAATTAAAATTATTAATTTTTCTTACGATAGGTAAAAATTTAACACATATTTTCACAACCAATATGTTTTAAGACTAAAAAATGAACACTGGTAACTAATAAAATGAAATAGTCTCATAAGTTATGTTTGTATTACATACAGTTGGAAACGAGTCCAGTTGCAGCATTATTAGATTATACTGTCTAGGGTGCATGCCATGTGAGCAGAATATATTTCATGGGCTGGATGCAAGAAATTATTAAAATGTATTTCGCAAGAATGACATTTACTTGTTCATAATGTATTAATTCCGGTATGTACTTGAAATACAACATAATAATTTTAAAGGTATGCCATTGGACAATATTAGTTGATGTTAGGAAACAATTGGTTCTATTAAATTAGGCGAAATGAAAAAAGCTCAGTGTTGACAAAATTTACAATTAACGACTTCTTGCAGCCAACCGACGATTAGATCTCTTCTCGCAAACGTCCTAGATATAAATACTATAATTTTTCTATGTTTCCGTCAAAATTAACTTAAGAACATCGAAGAAATATTGCGTTCTCGACCGTGGACATTTCGTTATATATGCTGTCATTCTACGTTTTGGCTCCAATATTATACATTTGTTAGCTCCTGACATTTTTAACTCTGAGTTATTTAAATTATATTCAATAAAACTTTATACAATATTCAGTTGACGATGCTCGTAATGAGCGAAACCGGTCCTGACATATTAAATAAAGTGGAATGAAGTACAAAGGATTATTGTGTTTTTATTAATATTGTATAATTTGTTAAGCGTAATTATCATTTTTTTCCAGTCAGTTACAAATACGTAATACTTTTTGTTAGTTTTCTTTTAAAAACGGTTTATAATATTTAATACATCTGTTAGAAATGATGGATGACTATCAGCATAACATACATTGTTTTTTTTTTGTCTACCACATCGGAATCGGACTGGAAATTTACATTTAACATCAATAACATATGTAGTAACTATTATAAAATAATTGCAATTAAAACAGTTTTCTTATAAAAATTGAGATTATAATATCATATTACGGTATGCATATACCAACACACCCATTTCCATTCGCATTTAGGAGTACAAATGCATAAATGGAATATTTATAAAAATATGTACATAATAAAACAAGAATCAATTACACAATATTTTCCAGAGAGGATTAAAAAAGATTTTATTGAGCATGCTGATCGTCATCCAGCAGATTTAATTCACTTTTAATCAATTTATAATATTTAAACACCTTTTTTGTTCCCATTCTCATATCTTCCCTGTATATTTAGTCACAATCGAGACACATTTTGAGACTATCGAATAAAGCTGTTATAAAAAATAGGCGTAAACAATGATTTTTTTTAAACATTTTTTTAGACGTTAAATCATATATTGATATTAAGTATTCATATTTTTTTGTAGTATATTAATTATTCCATGAAAATTGTGGATTAAACATATTTTTATTACATTGTGGTGGACGCTCAAATAAGATTAATTTGTGACACATGATTTTTGGTGATTTCACACAGTATTCATATAATTTTGATTTTATTTTGTATCCGTGAAGCTTTTTATACGTTATATACACAGAACAAAATGCATTTCGAGATATCAATAACTCATTTTTAGTCGGGAGTGTCTGGTTCACCAGTATTTCAAATTTAAACAAGTTGGAGTAGTAAAGTTTTTAAATCCAGATTTGTCCACGAAGACAAATTAACAGACAAAATTTGGGCAAAAGAGGGTCAAATAGGTAAAGATAGAAATTCTGGAAATTTAACCGAGTGGTTGACTTCCTTCTCTTCAGTTTTGGTGTCCACTGTTTTGATTGCATTTTTTATCCATGTCTGGTACCAATGTGGGGCATATAGTCTTCTAATGGAGGTATCTCAACAGAAGCTTTTCCACAAAATATGCTTGTTACACAGTCTCTCAACCTCTCTTTTTTTCGAAGAGAGTATGGGTATAGAAAGGATGGAACTACGACAAGTCTTTGGTAATCACTACCGTTACACTCAGCTATTTTATAAATGAAAAGGCAAGGGAGACATTAACATAACAAACACATTCTTTCGAACAGAAATCGATCGATAAAATACCGTTTGTACTGGAACTTGAACTGTGAGATCCTTCAAGAGCACGACTTTGACCAATGCGCCATGGACCCGACAAAATTCGTGTATCAGTACAAATCAATTGATTTTTTAAAATTATTTTATAAATTTGTGTCCAAAAGAATTTCTGTGAATTTCAGCGTTTTTTTTTCATCCATCTGATAAAGAAACGGGGTAAAACGACCATATACAAATATGACCACAGGTCCGTAATTACGATATTAAACCTAGATATGTTATCAAGAAGGTATTTAACAACTGAAATAATAAACACCTACATTAAATATTTCTGTATAATATAATTTACGGAAGAGAGCATGCAAGTATTTACCTTTGTTGTTTTATCGCATCGATGTGGTCCATCAAATAACTCCGACAAGGCTGGGTCACACTGATCGAGGTAGAGATTTGTGAATATTCCAGCGGCAGCTCTGCGAACAACAAACAAATTGATCCTTGAATATTTAGAAAAGGAACAAGCTGTCATTTATCTTCGGAAAACAACACTTCCTTCTTTATTATTTACGTGGAATAATATATAATGAAAAGCTTTTCTTGGAGTGAAGCTTTACATGCTACAATACTGAATAAGTTGTCGTTTTAAATATTAACTTCGAATACTTTTTTCATTATTATTATACATAAGTATTTTAAGCAATTTTTTCACGATCTTCTTTACATGTCTTACTTGATTATTTTTTACCATTATCGGTAATTGTCGAACAAATGAGACAACCCTTGTAAATGTTTCGCAAAAGAAATAGATATTTGTGTTATTTCATATTGTTATATTTTATTTGCCACTGCAAATTGGCCATTCAATAAAAAATTGTCTTGATTTATCTGTCTATTTGTAACGCAAAAAAAAATCACAACACAACAAAAACATACACTATATGTGTATTAATATATGTCTTAGAATCAAACGTATAAAATGAATGTTGATCACTTTTAGGGTGTTCACTGTCAATACTTGGTGGAATGGCATTATATTAATAAAAACACAATATTTCTTTGTACTTCATTCCACTTTATTTAATATGTCAGGACCGGTTTCGCTCATTAAGTTGACGATGCTCGTAATGAGTGAAACCGGTCCTGACATATTAAATAAAGTGGAATGAAGTACAAATGAATATTGTGTTTTTACTAATGAATGTTGATAGGTTGCACTGTCATCTGAATTATTAAGGCATAATATACCAAAAAAGGTCACAACAAAGAAGGTACAACGATTTTTTTTCGTTTTAAATTCCATGAAAGATAATATTTTCAATTCAATTCAGTCATATGGACATATTTCATACAATATAATGATTTAAATATAAAATGTCTTATTTGAAACGGTACACATTGAAATGCTCTCGAAGCATTCCGAAGCTCACATATTTTAAAGACCTTTCAGCTTAAAATAACACTATGATTTCACTTTTCTTAATATAAACATCGCATGTAAAATATTATATTTATTATTTCATTGATCAGAAAAATAAACACATGGTTACATTATTCAAAATAAATACATATTCTTGACGTCATATTATAATGTAATCAAAGCGTCAATCAAAATTATTTTCGGTCGCCAACAAATATTTATGCATTAAAAAATTGATATTTTCTATTTCATAAACAATGAGAACATAGATTGATTCTCTATTGTTGTTCCGAATTTATAACTGATTTGCACATTAATATTTATTATTCTCTTCGTTTAATGGTTCGCTAGCATGTAAGGCAATACGGTATAAATAGTTTTATTGACGATTGATATGTATTCAAAGCACAAATAAAATTTATTTATGAAACATTGTTTCTTTAACCTTTTAGTAGCCGTAGATAATTAATAGTAATTACCTAGCAGGCCGGCTATAATTTGCAACTATTAATTAAATTAGTTATTGTCGAGATAACTCGCCTTTGGCCTGTTGAGCACGAAAAAAATTACGAGATATCTCGTCTGTGGCAACCATGTAAAGGTAAAACAGTCGCCATTGGAGTATTTAAAAATTCCTAATGTGAAATACAATTTCCTGCTTTTTATAAAATTTATATATATGTGTTAAACATTTTAATTTGGTGCTATTTTAGAATCACTTTTAATGTAATTGGTATTTTCTTTTCAATGCCAATTGTTGTTTATAACTGTTCATTTTTGTATAAATAGCATTGTTAAATTATATTTCTTATCAGTTGACGATGCTCGTAATGAGCGAAACCGGTCCTGACATATTAAATAAAGTGGAATGAAGTACAAAGGAATATTGTGTTTTTTCTAATATATTGATTGATTTTGCATTTACTTGGTAGAAAGTTCCTATTTAGATCCCCAATAATTGCGAGTTGGTCGATAGCCATTTTGGACCACGTCATTGTCAGAATTATGTTTAAAATTACTTTAGATTAGCTTTTTTTACTGACTTAGAAAAGATTTTGTTTAGGATTAATGTAATGCTGAAAAAATACATATTATATTATAATGGTTTTAATTTTTCAATAGTTTTTAAGTATCTATTATATTAAGATTCGAAATATTATTATCTAATCAAATTTTAAGAAGTTGCGTATTTTAGACAAATTAGTTATCTTAGTCGCGTTTGTATGTACATATAACTTTGCAAGTGTTTGCGTAGATACATCTCTCAAAGCACTTCAATATAAATTTCGGAATTTAATCTATAGCAGGGATGTTAGACAATCGCTTTCTGTAAGTTATTGCACATCTACATGCGCGTGATTTATGAAAGGGGATGGCTAAGGCTATGTAAATGCTGCGGATGTGCCGTTCGTCGGAAAAGCTCGTAAAAAAACTTTTGCCTCAACGCTCTCCGTCGCCTAACTTGGGCAAAGGTTGACACAACACTTCCATACTGCCCGCGGCTTTCTTAAATAATAATGAATTTTCGTACGTTTTCTCGGCCAAGAAAAGTTGAAGCTAAAATTGGTTGACACAGCTGCGCTAACTTCACGACTATTAAATCACTAAGAAAGAACCAAAAAATTTGAGCAAAATAGTTCATGTAAAGAATAAATCAATATTACTTTTATACGACACTCAAATGTTATTTCTCAAAATATTTTTCATTTTAAGTAAGGCAAGAGGTTAGCTGCGCGGAAATTTCAAAGGCTTCGCGGACCGATCAAATATTAATTAAAAACTGTTTTGTAGTGTCCGCCAACCCGGAATGAGTGCGCGGGGGCTTCACAAATGCTGCGCGCAGCTTAGAGGGAGCGTAGTCCACGGCCATGTTGTCATTAGTCATGTATATGCTTTGGAACTGGTGCTGTTGGCTTCTTCTCTCAACGGTTCCATGATTATTGTGTACAAGAATCTTCCAAACACGAATTCTCGTTACAGAATATTCTGTATAATTTAATATTTTAATTTGCATTGCTTTGTTTAGTCGTATGTCAATGGCGTCAAATATTTTTTAGGATAGGAGCAAGCATAGTTTCCAATATTAACAGTTTATAATTGGAAAAAATAATTGCAAGACATTTAACATTAAAATGAAAAAAAAGAATTGTAATATAACAGCTTAAAGACCGCGCGTTTTTTTTTATAAAATTTCACCTGGCGAAATAAAATTTTGTGAAAAATTCGCAAAAATTGTAATTTTACTAAATTCACCATAATTTGTAAGAAAATTGAGATACCTTTACAAAATTTAATTTTCTTAGCTTCCAGATACTTCGCCTATACGCATATATGCGTCCGCCGGCCAGCAACCTTTGTTTTTCAAAGACTCAAACGGTCATTGTTGTGGATTCTATGTCTGAACTTTTATATTTACGGAAAAATCGGTGTACGAAGTATTCTTACATGAAGAATTCAAGTTCGGAAGATACGAAAAAGTCCTTTCACCGAATACTGAACATGGTAAGTAATAAAATAGTCAAAGTAAAATAATATCATAGGCTAAAATTATCATTTAACTGTGATGAAGGGAGTTCCAGGCATTAACTTTGTATGATGTATTGGCTAAATAGAAAAGAAAGCTCAGAGCCTGTTGCTTCGTTGGTTCGTGCTGCTGTTTGCCATACTAAATCTTCGCCCCCTGCCGACCGCTGCACGCAACGTGTCAATAATAAATTACTTCCTTGAATCCGCGATGTACATGTTAAACAGTATTCAATTACCTAAGAGAACATTTATTAAGAATTAACATATCTTTATTTATCTGAAGAGGGCGGTATTTAAATAAACTGACTACTAATTAACATGAAAAAATAGTTCATACGCGTGAGTTAAATCACATTTTTCTATTAACTAATTTAACACAGTATAGTGTAGACATGATATCTTTGTCCGCTACCAATGAGGATGGCATGAGACTGTATAAATCATGGTAACTGGCTTAAATGTATACATTGTTGGGCTAGAAGGGTGGGTTAAGGAAAGTATCAATAGTTAGTTAATCGCTCTCACAGATTCCCATTTAGTGGTGAATAAGGAATAAAAATAAATATAAGTTTTTTAATACAAATTCATACGTCTTACAATATATCCAATATTCCAAAGTGTGTATTCAGATTTTTTTTTAATTGTCGAGCACTGAACGAAGTCGATCCTGTTTTTAACGAAAATTTGTAGAATATCTCGTCAGTACACTGGCAAAAGGTGTTGAGTCGAAATTCCTTGTTTTGAGATAATCGTCTTTTCGAACTAAATTTGTTTTTTGTATTCATAATATAGAACGTGTTGAAATCGATCTGTTCGCATTCATAAATCAAAACAGCCGAATTTGACTTAACGCCTTTTGCCAGTACAACGATGATTATGATAGTTTTTTTTTTAATTTTCCACCAATTATAGTATCCAAGCTCAATTTATTACTCATAATGACAATAAAAACATTGTTGTTTCGAAAATAGGATTTTATTGATACGTGAATGAAGTGAAGTTAAAATTATGACACATAAAACTCACGACCTGTTGCAGACGTCGTTCAAGTTTAATGGCAATTTTATATAATACAAGGGAATATCTTTTTTAACACATGTTACACCAAGTTTTGCCCTTAACTGTAAACATAAATCTTGTCATTTTTCGGATGGAGTAAATTACGAGATCTCTCCGCGTGAACACATTCCATAGTAGGTGCGCAGACTTGGCCGCTGTTTATTCACCCCTTTCTAAAAGCTTCCGTTTCACCGGAAGCACGTTTAGCAAACTTGCCAGGCCGTACTAAAGCTCACATAAATATAATAATATACAAAACGTATACACATAGCCCAAGATGGCGGGAGAAATCTCGCTCCTACAACCGTATCTACACGTTGAACTCTCTTACACAATGGTCGTAATGAATTCTTCGCAGTTTGTTTGTCTCGCATCATGGTCTAATTGAAATAGATGAGAAATTAGCAATCTCGGCTGAAATTATCTTATTGTTGTAGAATTAGGTTTAGCAAAGAAGTGTTGGAATACATTTTGATTAAAAGATTCATTCTAAATTAATTCAGAAAATAAATTTGTATATACTAACGGTTTTATCCGCATTGTTTTAAAATAATTCTACTTACGGTGGCATCTTACTTTTCTTAATGTAATATATTAATTTAAATAAATCCCATAGATATAATATATAGAAATAGATCAAATAGAAGATTTCATTTTGCTTTTTTGTATCCATCAATTGAACGAATTTACTACATTAAAAATCTTTAAGACCCAGGGTGTCTAGTGAATATTTGACACGATAATAAAATATTAAACTGTGTCACAAAATTTATGTCTTTTTCAACAAAGCTTAATTTTTAAAACGATATAGATGACAACTTGTCTGAACAAGCGTCATAAAATAAATAAAATGGAATTATTGCTTACAAATTACGCCTTTTTAAGCTTATTGTTTTAAAATAAATAAAAGACTCTCGAGTAGAGAAACATACTAAAATTCATTTTAGAAATGAAATTTAGTCGATATTCGTTTACTACTTACATTCATTTTTTAGAATAAATACTGGTACAAAAAAACAAATTAATTTATAAAAGTATAAGATAGAAAGATTCAAACCTATTTGAGGGATACGAGAATTCCTGAAAGCACCTGGGAGCCTATTCTCTACGTCGAATATGAAAATGTGAAGGAAATTGTTAAATGAAGACGTCAAAAAAAAAACATGTTGACTAACAAAAATGACTTTTGGAGATATTAAGACATTTGCGAATTGTCCTGTATTTCAATAACGATTAGGAAAAAAAATATTTGGCGGGAATTGCGAAATTGTAAAAAAAATATTTTTTGAGCTTATATAATATGTATTTTTTTACATCTTCAAATTCACGGAGTGACGACTCATCGCAGGTCAAAATAAGAACTGCTGCATTGTTATGTTTTGACAGTTTTTTATCTTGACAAAAGATATATTGAGTTGAGTTAAAGAATTTGGAAAATATACATACCACGAATCTCTTTTACGGGACGAGCCATGGAAGATTAACCCTTTAAAAGTCAGAAATACACCATGAATCTCGGCACCAATTTCTGTGTCGACAGGATGTAGCAACAATATTTCATTAACACGTGGACTAGTGTTGCCTTATTATAATGAAGTTAACCGTAAATTTTATTCTTCAGTTCGAAAAAATCCACTTAAAATAATGTTTGATTACTTCATTAACATATCTGTAGCCTTTGTTTTCATCGTGCATGCGTAAGATAAGAACATGTTAACTACGCATTCAACATATCCGTACCGTTATTTATAGATTTTGTCTTCATAAAAAACTGCAGTTAATAATCTCAAGACTTGAGAGTTTTATATGTTATGGCCATTTTAGAGCAATAAGAATTAGTTCACTGGAAAGACCATAAAAAAGTTAACCTAGAACATGTTATAACTCATTTTTGGAAAGTGTCAGTTAACACGTGTTTGCCTTGAAGTCTTCAATTATTAAATATTAACATTTTATATCAAACTAATTATTAACAGTTGATTCGCATCTACAAAGATTATCGTCTTTTTCGGTCGCTCTTTCTCCTCTCAAAAAAATCAAATCTCCTCTCAAAAAAAAATCATGTCTAAAATCAAGAACTTATCACATTAAATGACGATTATATTATATTTCTAATTCAATATTACATTGCTCACCATTTTATATACACAAATTTATTTAACCGTTGATTTGACATCGAAAAGTACATGACAGTGTATAGTTTTTGTGATATCGAAGAGTTCGTCTAACCTTTGAAGTACCAAAACGGAGTTTTTGCGAACCTTCCGAGATGTTTCTGTGTAATACACGTCCAAAATAGACAGACGAAATGATTTTGTGGGATGGGTAGTGAGTACATCACGCCGGTAATAGGCTAGCAACCCACATCAAGTAAATACTTCTTTGGACGAAGCTCAGTGTCAATCACAGTCATGGTTTCTTTGCGTCGTATTCTCTTCTTGCCTTTCCTTCAATCTTCCCTTGTAATCCTTTGGACATCTGCATTATACTAAGCATCGGACAAAAAAAAACAAATTTCTTTTTTCTTATTTTACTCCAGTGGTAAATTATAAAAAAAATATTTATCTCTTTCTAATGCCAAGTGAATGTTAAACATTTGGTGGAGGACCGTTTTAACTATTCAACAATATATAAACACAAAAAAATAGTTCTCGCTCGACGGTTTATGTAAAAAAACGTATCTACAAATTGTTTACTTTTCAGGAGTTTCATTTTTTAGGTTCTTAATCAGAAAAACTTGGGTCAATACTCAATAGGATTGTACGATTATTCATAAGCGTGAAAGCATTTTTTTTAGATCCATCTTTTTAAAGGGTTGCGACGGCCAGTGGCTCCAGTGCAAAATTATTTATTAGCGGATTTAACGGAATTTTTACGTGCTGTAATGAATCCCGAAATCCCGGGATTATTACTAAGACAATCTAGGGATTTCGATAAACCGGGATTAGAGGACATAGTCAGAATGTGTCAGAGTTAATTACAATAGATAATACTGCATACTAAACTTGAAAATACTTTTGTGATATTCACTCATCAAACCGTCATTTAATCGATAAGCCTAAATAAGCACCTCAGACCTTAAAATGAATGATTGAAATCATGCCAGTGCAGTGTTGCATATTTTCTTTGTTATTTAAAAATTTCACCAGCTTTGATGACGATAATTCTATTTATTAAGGAACATTATTAAGTGGTTGAATAACCTAATTTTAAGCCTTACCATTTTACTTGATAACGAAATGGAGTTATCTTATTAAATTCCTTTGAGAAGAAAGCGTTGATTTACAGGTTCATCCCATTTTCCTTGCTCATTACGCCAACGCAATGAGTGGTAATTGCATTGCCACATCTGAAATGGTCTCCAAACGCAATTAACATTCCCGGTGTCTTAATCTGACACCGATGAATGGAGATTGTCCCGACTTCAGCTCGCTTAATAGGACTTTGTGCCACAAAACATTAAATATTAGATTCTATACAATCAGCATAATAAATTAATTATTGCGGCTACTTTGCAACTATTCGACGAAAATACTTTTTTATTGTATACTACAGCTATTTCGTTATATCATGTTACATAATTTATAAGGCTATTATTTGAAAACCCAGCTCGTTCCAAAATGGTTGAAAAAGAAAACTTGAATTTCATTTTGTAAAACATTATATATTTTAAAAGTATTTTTAGTTTTGAATGACTTTGTTTTTTATCAAGCCAGTTTGGAGACTGCTTTCTAAAAATAGTTTTAAAATGTTTATATTTCTATTTGTATTTAATAAATTACATTCATAGTTCATGTTTCAACAATTTTAGAAAGAGACGGGCTTGCAAGTACATATTTTCAGTATTGCTAGCGATGTCAAAATGTATCAATATTATTTATACATTTAAAGCTATTTATTTTAAAAAAAAACTCATTTCATAGGTACGCAATCTACCAAAAATATCTTCAATTAACGCACTGGCCAACCCTATTCTACATCATCAATGAAATATTTGTATTAATTAATATCATGTCAAAAAAAATTTGCAGCTAATTTTAAATATTTATATATCCGTAAAGCCTAAAATAGATAAACGTCAAATCTGTTAATTAATAAAAATCGATTTACTTACATTGATTGAAATTCCTTTTTCTAGATACTTAATTGGTATTTTTTTGATCGGAAAGAAAACAATCTATTCTTTTCATAATTTAAGCTAAGCCCCGTTTTATTTTATTCTTGCTTTTAGAATTTGAAGATTATAATATAACAAGAATGGCTAGTGTAATGATCCTCAACGCATTGCTAAAGAACTTTTACAGCAAGGTTAACAAACTGTAATCAAAAAGAAACTATGTATATTTGAATATTTTCTACAAAAAAAAGTTTATAAACTTTCACTGATGAATGGTTTTACTTACAATTTGAGCGAAATGATACTTAACAGATATCGAATTGAAATAAATGTTACCTAACTTTGAAAAGCAATTATTGTTATACGGTCCACCCAGCGTTGAAAATTGAAGCACCGTTAAGTCTATCAAAATGTAATTTGAATACCTACTCACTTTCCTCTTGCGTAACAGCTTACTTCCGACTCGCTGTGACTGTCGACTTGCGCGAACACTTTTGAGTAAATTGATTTACTTGGCTACGCAGTCTGTTCTAGCAACACCGTTATATATTTTCATTTAAAAGCACATCAATCGACATTAATGCATCATTAATACTACCATCCGATTGTACAGTATTTAATTGATAATACGGAAAGCGAAAAAAAATGTTTAAAAAATAATTTCCTTACACAACTGTGTTGAGCTTAACAAAAAGTAACCAAATGACGTTTTTGACGTCCAAAAATATTCCAAATTTTAATTTAATAAAAAGAGAAAAATGATATGTGGCCTAGTTTCTATTTTATTTGCATCGTATCGTTTTTCTGAACGGGCAAATACTCTATAAATCATATTTTTTTTATGAAAAAAGTACCAAATACAAAGTAACCGTGATTCCTTATTAACAAATGATATAAGGATGCATAACATTTTAACAGAACCATTCACAACACTGTTATAATGCATCTAAAAAGATGTAAAAACTTTGAAGCTCAATACATCCTTAATGGATTTTTTCAGTTAGTTCCTTTGTTTATAAATTTCCACTGTTATATTGAAAGCGTATTGTAGCAATTGCGTCGTACTCGTTTATTGTACCAATATAAGTATACAATTCCAGACAAAATCAAATCACCAAATCTCTAGTATTCAAACAAATAATTTGTTTTGAAGCTTAGTATAGAGTGATTCTGAAGATTCAAGCTTTGCTATGATTCACAACTGTAAAGCATTACCGTTAGAATGCATTAAAAAAAAACTACATAGTTTTGACCTGAAAGACATCAATTCCCAGACTTCAACCCAATATAAAATTCACAATGCAATTTTAAAAAGATGTGTCAAGAAATTATATGATAGCGTATAGCAAAAAAATCTTCCTACCTGTCTCGATCTACAGTGACTGCTAAGGAGAAACCCTGCAGCCACATCGGTGATCCATGCTGAAGACAATCGAGCCAAGGAGTCGCCCAAATTCCTTCAGAACGGTTCCAAGAGTTGGCCAGCGCACGCCAATACTTCTCCAGCGTTTGCGAGTTATTCTTTTGAAATATTACCTATAAGATAAATGAAGATAAGAATTAAAAAATAATCAAGAACTGTATAGTACATTTTTGAAATATTTAAATTAACTTATTTGCGTTTTTTTCGATATATTTACTTTACTATGTTTCATTAATCTTGTAATAATCTTAACGTAATCTTTATTTAAATTTATATCGTGTTTGTAATACTATTAATACACAAATAATATTGATATATAATACTTCAGTGCTTCCCAAAATTGTTTATACCACTGCCCCCACCATCGGAAAAATAAATTATTTTAGCTTTCACAACTTAATATGGTATCAATATATTATATATATGGTATATTTATTTCGAATTGATACTCATTTCAACTATACCATTCAAAAAAAAAAAATGATTTTGCGAAACATTAGCAATCCACACTCTCTGCAGAAAGAAGAATTACAACCCTTAATGGGGCTACGATTCATTTGTAAAACACTTCTACAAATATAAATCTATTATATTAAAATTATATTATCGAGAAAACAAAATTAATATTTGTCGGGATTTTCACAACCTATACATACAAAGTAGGGTATCCAATCTCAGACCCTTTTTCTGATCCCGGAATTGAACACTCAACATAACATCGTGTATAAATTAGGATTCGGGATTGAGAAAAATTTTGATTTTGAAATCATTGGATTTTTCAAAAAATTTCATGTAAATTTCAAAAATCCAGAGATTCGCGTAATTCCCAAAATTACCATCGCGGAAGTTTTTTTTAGCTTTTCCGAGAATTTACGGATTTCCTCAAATGAACAACGTTGGACCTTTCATTTTTTCAATCCCGGGATTTTGGGATCACAGATTTGGACGGAATACCGGGATTGTATACCCTAATACAAAGCATCTCTGTTCCCAATTTGGATCATATAGGCCCCAAATATGTATAGTTTATTCCAACTGATGATTTCTATACGAAAACTGCCTGTTACTCAGTTTTTCAGTTTTAAAAGTGTAATAAAAAAGTCGGTATAATCAAACTTACGAGTTGATTTCTAAACTGCAAGACTCCTAGATTGATTTGAGGAACTCCTAAAGCGACCGCCTTGATGTCTTGCCTGGCAGCCAAGGCAGCCTTAGCGAGGGCTGAAGCACGCTCCGCAGACACAGAATGACTGGAGACCAGCCGAGCCAACGACATCGCCAGTTCCTTCGTCACCTCCCGGTCCGAGCGGCTAGACTAAATAAATTCAAACATACACATTTTAAGCAAACCTCTACTTCAGTGGGGGGCAAACTTTTCAGATAAAGGGCCAAATTCAGGAAATCAAAATGAGCGGCGGGCCGCAAGTAAAATACCATGTTTGTATGTACATTATTTATTATCATGAAAAAAAACAATCTAATGAGAGGAATTGAACTGTTTTACGTCTTTTAACATTTTTTTAAAATTCTGATGTTAGTTTTGTAGTTAAGATCATTAAAACTGCTTGTAAATGTTCATTGGTGATGTTTGATCGTAAAGAGATTCACGATTGAAAATGTTTGTTCACACATAGGTTAATCCAAAAATAACAATTATTATATTTATTTTCATTTTTCAAAAGGCGTCATCATCATTTAGGCAATCATTTTTTAAACGTGGACCTTTTTCAAAAATATAATATTGCTCACTGGCCGCAGAAAAATATGCGGTGGGCTGCATGCGGCCCGTGGACCACAGTTTGCCTGTACCTGCTCTAGCTCATAGTTTCTCAACCTTTTTGAGACCGTAGCACCTTTTAAGTCTCATATTTTTCCGTAGCCCCCATATCCGTTTTTTATATAAGTTAAGTTTTTCGAGACAAAGTTGAAAGATTCCAAAATAGTTTTCAAACACTTGAAAAATTTTCTCACTGGCAGATTCTCCCAGGAATTTACGGATTTCCTTGAAAAGACGCGAGACCTCTTCCAGGATTTGGCCGTGGTCCTCCAAAACTGTGGTGTGGCTCCCCTAAAATTATTTTTTCTCTGTGGCCCCCCAGATGAGAAACTGTGCTCTAGCTTAAATTGCCGGATTGTAATCGAACAGGTCAAATTCAACGGTAAACTATTTTGACCTACATGTTAGGTATACAGCCAGATTGCATTTTCAGATTCAACGTCACGTCTATGCAATATTTAAGTGCAAAAAACCGTCCATCAATTATAAAATAATCATCATTAATGATCGTAAGACATCGATACGATGTTAAAGCTCAATATTTTTTACATTTATAGCTTTATTCGTTTTTCAGTAGATATTGAGAATTGAGTTTTTGTAATACTTTTAAAAACGCCCACACAAAACAGTGATTTTTTTTTTAAAAGCGCATTAAAAAGAAATGTAAACATTATTAATATAATATGCATGTGTCAAAAAATAGCTTCATACAGTTTTTTGTTATATAAGTTTTGCAATATAAGGCGACAATTATTGTTTAATTAGCTAATTTAACTAGTTTTATTATACACTCGAAACAGTTGCAGCTAGTGGAAAGAATAAATATTTTTTTGTCGACAATATTTAAATATTACCATTAAACTGTAATTGTATCGACTAGTTTTTAATTAAACATTTAAACATTCAATATATTTAGAATCAAATCAACTGAAAGTGATCCATATCAATTTTGAGAAAGAAAATCGCTTTTATTGAAATCTTCAGGAAGTTACACTACTGAGCTTTCAATGAATGAGGAAGGAGTGTGACTGATATAAGCTCAACTAACCGGAGGTGGGCGTGGCGTTGCAGTAAGTGCTTGCGTCTCGCACGGGGCAGCCATATCCGCTTCCGGTGAAGTCCCTTCCTCTGGCATGGCGGCCGCCGAGGAAGGCAGCTCTTCGCCCGCTCCGACCCCGGCCCCGGCCAAGCCAAGCACCGCTACCAAAAACAGCCACGCTCTCCTCATGGTCGACTCAGGTCATCTCATCGCACCTTGCTAGAGCAAATAAACACAGTTTGATTAAGATTATAAACTTGAATTTCCGGATGTTGGACGCTCGGGAGTGAATTTGAATTATAACACAGTATTTTTTGCTGCTAAATTCTTCAAAATTAACTGGATTATGTTTACCGTAATTTCTTTAAAGGAAACATTACAGTACTGAGAGAATTTTATTTCTGCAATAACTGTTTCATCGACCAGTAACATAAAGGCATACTACATACACCTTGTCTGTAACTAAGATTTAAGTGTATGGTTATTTTTAATTAATGATTATTTAACGAATTAAATTAATATTAATAAAAATGCTTGATAAAATAAAATATTATTATTTTGTCAAAGATCTCTTAAATAAATAATCGTCTATTTTGAATCGGACATGTATTTTTTTTTCATTCTTACCATAATCAAAAATATTTATAACAGCCATAATGTTGATTTGTCAATAGTTTATTAATAGTATTTATTCAATTGATACTCTTTGGCAGCGTTCTCGGATATACATAAAAAAATATTAATTCCATATTTTTAATCATTAAAAACTAGGACTCTACTTAGCAAAGCATGACGGGTCTTTACCATTCTGTAGAAGCATATAAACAATGCCTTATCTGTGTGAATGTACATAATTTGAACGATTCAAATTTAGTATTGAAATTCCAATAAGCACCTTCTGTCGAAATCTTGAATTATACGTTATAGATACATAATTTTATAAAGAGTATATGTTGCAAAAAATATATATATTTATATGTATCTTTTTAACAATTTAGGGATATGTATCATAAAATAATGATTTTTAATACTAAAATTAAAAAATATATATTTTTAATCCCTTACATTATTTTAGAAGACATCGCATGATAATTGGTATTTCAAACGTTTTGAAAGTTTTAGTATGTAAAAAAAGCCCCCACACTATTTCGATGAAATAATTATCTTCAAGTTAACTCTTGTGTTTATAATACATTCAGTTGTATAATTGTTCAGAAGCTTTCATTGTATTGTATATGCCTAGAAAAATATCAAATATTTAATTATTTCATAATAAATTATATTGGCACAATATATATATGTACCTAATATCTTAAAAAAAAAAAAAATGTATATCTTTCAAAAAACATTTCATCTAGATTTCTCATTGGCAAAACTTTCATATCAGATGGGATTTAATCCGCAACACTACAACCCTTTTGAAAAGTTGGCACTCTTCAAATTCATATTCAATGCAAACGAAACCCTTTTTATATGGCAACCCATATAACAATTCATCCCCAAAGTGTTTTACATCAGATACACAGAACCTTTTTCTTTCCAAGAAAGTTTTATTCATATTAAATATAAACTAAAATTTATAAATTCTACAAATTTGCACTAAAAAAATATAAAGCAATGATAGTTCATGTAATTATTTATTTTAAGCCATATCTGCTACCAGTATGTAGCATATGGACTTTTTTAGTTCTCTTGTTTGGATAGACTACGGGAATCTTGGTTATCAAATGGTAAAATTCATGGTTATCACTGCATCCAGTATTTTCAGGATTGAAAATTACAAATCTGACTATTCAGCTACACAGCTACATGTTAATTTAACTTCATACTATTTAAGAAATAAAAGTCAAAAATATGATGGAAAAAATTCAGATGCTACATCATAAATGTAATGGTTTACGAAATCGTAGTCTGAAAACTATAATAGAACCACCAGAAAAATAACGGAATACATTCCATATGTGGTCATATCGACAAACAATAAATACTGATCATCACACTAACGAGGCGGTTTTAACGAGACAAACCCATAACCCAATTCGTTCATATTTCACGCAGAAAGCTGTAAAAAGGTCACAGTTAGATCTTAAATGATGGGATTATAAATATTCGTGAAATTAACAATTCGAATATGTAATAATAAAAAAATTGAAACAAGGAGAAAATAATCAATCAAAATACAGATATAAATGAGAAAAATGGCATATTCAAAACCAATATTATATTGGATCGCTGTCTGCCATGTCGGTAAATTCTTGTATTTCTTAAATACCTGATTCTGATTCTTTTAACAAATTCATAGATTTACACCCCGAAAAATATATTTTTTAATCATATTTGAGGTTTTGAGTAGAAACGGAGATTTTTGATCACTTAATGCATTCATTCATTTGTGTAATAATAAATTGTCATGTGTGTATATAATATATTGATTATTTTTATATTGTTTTCGACAAGACGTACATGAAATATTAAATAAATCCCGGCAGATAAATGCTTGGAGTATTATTTGAAATATAAATAAACTATTTATACATACTATAAAATCAACCAATTTATCAAATATTCAAAAGTTCTGAATGCTAAAAAAATAATTGAATCTTTCGAATACCGAATATCCGATTAAAGTGCGGGCTTGGGGTAGAGATGCTTGCAATTTAAAATTCGATCATTACGCATATATAGAAGACCATAACCAAGATTAGAGGATAAAATGATTTAGATTGAACATATTTTCAACATGATCTTAAATATTGACGTAAATTTACGTATATCTTTTCCAGGGCGTTGTGTTAAGCAAATAAACAGTATTTGAGTTTGTTTTTGCCGTCAGTTACAATTATCACAACCATAAACTATCCACAGTTGCATAAAACATGTGGTTTTTTATTGATGCATGTATTTTGATTTGAATGGCTAAATCGTCAGAAATGTATTCCGATAATTTTAATAAATTTGAGTCAGTTTATATTATTAGTCGACTACCAATAATAGTCATATGAAATCTTAAGCTTCTGATTGAAGCTTACATTCAGGGCTTATTAACTATTAATATTCAGATTAAGCCCACATTTAAGCATTCAAAGAAGCAGCGAAACATTCGGTAGTAACTTATTATTTTAATACTTTGTATTTCGTATCCAAGCTTAATAGAGAAAAGAGTTAAATAATAAGAAATATTCAAATGGTAAATGAAATACGCAATTTTAAATATTTTACAATAAACGAAATTAGCTTGAAATAAGCTGAAAAGATGATTTTATCAATAGCTTTTTGGTGTGTTCTTAATTTGAGCAACATACAAGCTGTTTGTTGGGATAGTGCTGACGATACCATTCAGACAAAATAGCTAGCGAAAAATAATATTATGCAACTGTAGTTTGATCTAAATTTGGTCTCCAATTATCAAGAGTAAATATAATATTCGTAATAGTTCAATGCTCTGTGTTCATACCAATTCGTAATAGCATGTTATTAAAACTTGTTTTTTTTTTTAAATATTTATCGAGTTGTATCATCTTTAAATCAATCAAACATAAAAAAGTTTGGTGTTATCAGGTAACTTTTATTGTATGCACATAGACTACCATCCAACATATTATTATAAGTTACTTAGAGTTATACAATTTATCGATTAAACAGTTATCTGTACATTTATTTGACAACCGTTAGACATAATTACATCGCTGTATTTCACTTATACCGTTCAATTAAGTCCGATGATAAATGTTATTAAAATTAATTTAATAAAAAACCGTATAACAGGTTTGCGATTCCTTCATTAAACCGTTTCGGACATTGCGGTTTCGCGTATGATCTGGGTCGCTGGACCAGCTGAGGACCTCTCGTAAGAGTTCTACTAAATATAGCACGATTATTTTATATCTACACACTCCATACTCAGTTCATGTCCAATAAAATAATATTATTATTGTTTAGAACACAAATATTTTTTCTCGTGTTCTCGTTTAACTGGTTGCAGATACGTATAGTCTTGAAAAATTTGGCTAGGGGGGACATCTATAAAATAAACCTGCCAAATATTTTTTCATAATTTTCGTGGTGTTAAAAACTAATTACTTCGAACCAACAAAATAAATTGAATGCATTTTTTTTTTACATAATACTGATTTTTTAAACGTTAATATTCTGTTACACTAACTAATATGCAATAAAAATCCCAAATAGATTAATGCAAAATAAATCATTGCAATATTACGCGAATATATTTTCAAATCTACTCTTTAAAACGTGATATGACAGTTTTTTCATTTTCTTCTTACTATTAAATATGTTATTATAACTGCCAGGTCCCTGGCAGAGTGGTCAACACCGTTGGTTTCCGCAACGAATCTCACGGGTTCAAATCCTAGTACGAACATCATTTTATCGATTTTATGTGTGTTTGTAATATGATATCGATTATTTTAATATCGATTTTATGTGTGCATGTGTGTTTGTAATATCTAAAAAAATTTTTTTTTTAATACTGAGGCGTAGCGATAGCGATATTAGTAACTACTAGTCCTAGACCAATCCCTATCCTTCTATCCATACTCTCTTCGAAACAGAGAGGTTGATCAACTGAGGAATAAGTATTAATTGTAGAAAAAACTTATGCTGAGATAATTTCATTTTAGAAGGCCATATGCTTTACATTGGGAGCGGACAACGGTAAAAAAAAGACAATGCCATTTTGATATTTTCTTCATTTTCTTCCTCATCTCGTTCTGGTTGATTGACAATAGACGCGATTTTAAAATCAATCATTCGTAAAAACTATGTTACTTTAATCGCTTTCTTGAGAAAGCGATTTGAACGAGATGAAAATTACATCATTTTAGAGAAGTTCTCGCCAAATTCTTCAAACATCAGAACATATAATACATCGAGTCTTTTTAAAATATGTAATGATATAACGCGTGAATAATGTATTATATTGATTATTCGCGCATAGTTTAACGAGAGTTTACTTTAAATCGGATGCAACAGGTGACTGCAAACGTTTTGCTATATTGCAAACTATACAAAATCAAGCATTAAATTAATCGGATCATTTCGCCAAGTTAAATAATAAATTCGTTGGTTAAAAATACATTACATGTGATAACTTAAAATTCAGTAGTCTTTTAAATTATGTTATATGTATATAATATTTACCATAAAAACAGTCAAAACCTTCGAAAAATGACACAACACATCTTTGGTGTTGTTATGAATGCTTTTTGGTTGGGTCCTTAAAAATACCGATAAATGCGGAAAATGATGATTGAGAGAAATATGCATCGGGTTTAATTCTAAAGCGTAATCACATTTATGGAGTCCACTGTTAATACTTGGTGGAAAGGTATTACATTTAAAAAAAACACTCTTTTGTACTAAATCCACATTTATTTGATATGATCATGACCGGTTTAGCTCGTCACGAACATTTTCAAATGACGTTGATCAGTTAAAAATTTTCGCAATACACGAAACCAGTCCTGATCAGATTAAATAAATATAGAAAAAGTTCAAAAGAGTGTTTTATTTTTTTAAATTAAAACATAAATTTACAAACTATGTAGTAGACATCACAAGCATCGGACAACTTTTGAAAACGTTAACAGCCATACTGCAATTAAATTACTCAAATTTAAGCAAACCTCGCACAATTTCTTTGCCAATTAAACATGTTAAAACTCTTTCAATTAGTGGCATTATTATCAGATGTTTTTCTTCTTTTGGTTATATGTAGGAAGAAGAGACAATCCGTGGACATAAATCAGTCAAGTAATCATCAGAAACATATGTACATACGTTACATTCTCATTTCTCATATTTATATACACAGAAATATGTGCATGCTCATTCCTCTTCTGCCGTTGGAAGTATTCAGTGTGAGTACGCAATTGGCAAGTAATTTATATTATAAATAGATATACCTATAATGCGATAGAAAAATAAAAAAAAACTTCGACTTACAAACAATCAACTTACACTCATGCGCGCTTCGAGCAACATTATTAAGTAATGTTTACATAGATATACGAAAACTAATCTTAAAATACTAAGGCGGAATGAATAAGTAAGTTTATAAACTATTCTCATTTCATCGTGTATTAAAGATTATTTGCAACAAGAAGTATGTAGGAATGTATTGGAAAACAATCCACTAGGTATTTCAACTGTTAGTTACATAATTCTCTAAAAATATCATCCGAAATCACAATCCCATCAAATTTCACAAATTCCGCTTTTACAATTATTACAATCGTTGGAAAATCCATCGGCGTTTCATCGTATAATGGATCGCCGTTAAATAGTTTCATTCAAATAATCACAGCTTATGTGATTAAGATCAATATTTACACAAAGTTTAAACCGTTCCGTCTTAAGGCGAAGCTATTTTAATTGAAGAAACTTTCATTTCGGTTATTTGCGTCAGTCAACAATTGAAAATTATTTTCGCGATTTGTCATGTTCCGAAATAACTTTAATTAGTAAACCGATGTAAAATAGCATTTCATGTTTCTATTCAAGTTTTTATTTCATTTCCATTGTATCAGTGCGATATTTTCCGTTGAAAAAAAAATTAAAGAAAATTTGTATTTATTAGCGAACAACGTAATGCTATTTCGTAATGAAAATCGAAAACTGATTTCAAGAAAGACTATTAACTTTTTAGTAGTACACATTTGGTATGGTACAACTATTTCATATGTTTTAACAATCTGTCGAAATCGAAATCAAATTTTGAATGTATGTATATAAATCATTAAATATTTTAATGAAATTGTTTGCGATGAATTTAAATATTTATAATCTGGTGTGTACCAATATTAAATCAATATTAACAGGTTTCTATTTTAGAATTCACTTTTAATGTGTTCACTGTCAAGGTAGAAAGTCATTATAATAAAAAAAATGAAAATTCTTTGTAGTATGTAATTCCATAGTTATTTATTTAATATGATCACGGCCGGTTTCGCTCATGGCGAGATTTTCAACAGTTATATTTGTTTATTATTTTTAGTTATTTACGAAAATCCTTTATGTCAAACACCTGTTTATAACAAAGACATATATTTTATGACGGTATTTTATATGAAATATCGGTGTTGATTTATTCGTCCGTTATTGCAATCCTTAATCCTTGTTACACCTTAATTGAGCTAGATAATATATCCATGCTTGCGAAATGTATTCCTGTATATCGCTAAGGTGGACGCTATAGTCCTGGAACATTTAAGAAAGTACTTTCCTTAAATTGAGAATACGTCTAAAAATATACACATCTGTGGAACATCAGTTGTATGTAAAGATGTAGAATTTTTTTCGCCATATTGATGTGACATTCCATAAAAATGACATTTATTCAGTTTTTTCATATAGTGGTAAAAAAATTAATACTGCAATCATGGAAATGAAGAGACTAGACATATTAAGTGTCTCCTTCACAAAAACATTAATGCTACGCCACTCTTATTTTGTATGTTTAAAGTCAAAGTGTCCAATAACTGTAGCTGTCCAGCTTACTTTGGCATTCACGATTAGTTATACACAATTAATTAATTAGTGCGGCGCCCATTCTCCTGTGCGCGCCGCACTCTTTGCACACGCCACGAGGCGGCCCTGACTGTACACTTGATAACGACGAGGGCGCCGGTACGTTTAGGTAGCCAACTGCCCTCGAATTAAAAAAATTGTGTGCCAAGTATGTCTTGATAACCATACCCCACGGCCTCAATGAGAAACCACGTGTTATCTAAGTAACAGGCACCCTTTTATTAAACATAAACAGGTAATATTGATGTTATGTTTCTCACGTATCTCTTGCGCGTTTGATTTGATAACATGTATTGCCATCTAACGGGATATTTAATAATCATGAGGTGTACTGGTGTGGTGGAAAAGGTCTTTTCTTTAATTCATTGAAAATTAATGTAAAAACAAATTTTCAACCAATTTTAAGTTTTCCATAGTTAGCTAAGGTCATTATAGCATTGATATTAATGGGTACCAAATTATGTTAATCGTTGACGTTTGACAAGTTGGCTAATACAACAGCGAAATAGTCGCAATATTTACATTTAAGTTATACCAACCGTATGAACCAAATACAAAAATCATGTTGAGTGTAGAGACTCCCTTAGTTGATGTCAAAATTTGAATGGCTTTGAGAATAGCCTTACCAGTGTATCAAAGTGCATTATATTTATTTCAGTTCCAAACACATCACCAAAGAAGACTTTTTAATAGCTGTGGCTATATCGCTTTCTATTATTTATTCTGTTTAATCAAAATATATGCAGAGTTTTTCATTTTGAATGAACCGGCTTTCGTAAACGGCTCCATGCGAATTTTAAGTTTAATACCAGAGTAAAAGTAATTAAAACCCTATCAAAAGCCAACTCTCTTGGGATGAAAGATGGTATTTAATGTACCGATCCGAGAACAATTTTGCGAAGGTGATTGGCATGTCATTTCTATAATGTTTATCATTTTTCTAGCATCATTAAATTTAAGAACTTCTTATTTCATTACACATAATATGCTAAAAAATTTATCGGTAATATAATATTGTTTTCGTTTATATTTGATAAAAATGAAATCGTATTAATTATATTTTGGGTTTTTTTTTGCATTGAATCTAAAAAGTGTACATTTTTTTTTTATCTTATTTAATTTGTTCTTTTAACATAAATGAATATTGAAAATCAGTAAAAATAAAATAACTACTTTTGTGTATAACACATATTGGTTTGAATATATTTCTCGGGTCGTAAAAGAAGCACGACTTTACAAATGGTTCAACTCCGGTTTCAAAAATGATGGCAAACTGTATATGCAATAGCTACTTAAATACACAATCTTTTGCATTTTGATTTAACTAATAAAAAAGAAGTCAAATAACCGCAACTCTAACTCTGACACAATTTTGCTATTTTTTCAGTTTTTAGTCCGGAGTTACTAGCTTCAATCTTTTTTAACAATGAAAAATTGTAATTTTAATATGAAAAAGGCTCGATATCTTCAAATAAATACAGCAATATTACAATTTTTCCTCAATAACGCTTTACCAAGTTGGAATCATTTATAATCAACATCGCCATAACGTATAAATTATAAATGTTATAAATGGTCTAAAATAAATACAATAAATTGTTCAATCAAATAATTTGCATACACCAAAATCACTCTTTCCTTAAAAAAGTCTCTTAACGATATGTTTATAATTAAATCAAATTCCCGTGACATTATATTATGTTTATGTCCAACAACAACTGCTTAACAATATTATTTGTGTATGAATGTATGTATTATAATATAATTTATTTTGTTATCATCTTGTATCAAGTATTGGTTAAATGTGCTGAAATAAAATTTATAAGTAAAAATAGTCAATCTTTTGTGGAATTGTAATATAAAAATGTAATATTCTGAAAGATTTATATTACGATCTGACCATAAAAACATTAATTATCTGTCTACAATGGAAGCTTTTAATAGCTGTTTACATTTTTAATTTTCAAAAACACTCATCTCTCTTGAATCATTTTGCACACAAATTAATTCAAATTGCCGATTAGACTAATACCTCTCGAGCGGTCTCAGAGGTGGGTGCTAGCCTGCAGATACTGACAATTTGGCCATAAAACAAAATTGGCTAACCATTTTTACAATGCCATTAAGTATAATAAATTCATAACACTCATTACAATGTAACATCTTTGGAGTATTATTAAATCACTGCTTAAAGTTGAATTTGATAAATACCACTGATGTATTATTATTTAATTCTAAAACTTGTTTCGCATTTTCGATAATCATCTTTAGACTAAACGTAAACTTACAAAATTCAGTGTTATATTAAAAAAATGATTTTTCAAAAAGTAACCGCCAATTTCATTAAAAATAAATCACTGTATGTTTATTGAAATCATTTTCACATGGTATATAATTATTATCATTAGTTTTCTCCAAAATATGTTAAGTAAATCATTTATAAAGCAATGAAATATTCATATTAGTAGTCCAATATCATAATAAAATCAATGAAAAACATGTCAATACAGCTTTTTGCCTTAATAGGATGGTTCAATTTCTTTGAGCACCAGAATATCCAGATAATATTCATAAAATGCATGTATTGTCAAAATCTTGTCGAACACCGCCAACCCAAGGAAAAAATTAAAATAAATAAAGTTCACCAATATTATGAAAATGAAATTTCTATTTAAGCACTTACTTAAAATAAACCAATAAACCAAAAAATTTTCCCTCAAATTAAATTATCTTTAATAACATGACGATTTTCTCTTTGAAAGTTTCGAGTTTGGTTTGTGATTGTATTATAATGCTTTATGAAACTCATAATGGAAAGATATCATAACGTGAATAATTCTCTTATATTAATATCAACCACCCATCCTGTTCAAAAAACTGATAAGCTAACCTAGTCCTATCCTTTATCGCTACTCTCATTGAAAAAGAGAGGTTGAGCAACCGAGTAACAAGCCATTCTCGTAGAAAAAAATCTGATGAAATACTCCATCAGGAAGCTATATGATCCATATTGGGAGCGAACATGGATTAAAAATATAACATATTAATTAGTTTTTTTATATATTTATTTCCTGCCCGCTTTCAATATGGAGGTATCTCGACATAAGCTTTTTCTACGAGAACTGTTACTAAATTGTTCCACCTTTTTTCGAAGAGAATAGGGATAAATATAGCTCCAGGACATGACTAGCGGTTAACTAATCGCTCTCGCTACGTCCCGCTATTTTGAGGATTAAAGAGGTGGGAGGAAATATTTAGATATCACAAACACCCTACCTTTGAACAGAAGTCTATTGAAAAAAATACTGTTCGCACCGGGACTCAAACTCGTGAGATTCGTCACGGAAGCCAACGACGTTGACCGCTGCGTTTCGGACCCGAATCAATTAGTTTACCCGTCTTGTAATATTATATTCGCTCGAGAGGTGAAGTGAGCCAACTAGTAAAATGGTAAAACTTTTTTATTGGACTTTTAAGTACGTCTTTACTTGGTGTTTTGGTGGATTGCATATTTTTATTTCACAGAGATAACACTATTTATTGCAATGTGTATTAACTGAGGTTACTTCACTTTAACTTTACTTAGAATACGTGTAGAATATTAAAACGCATCTAACATTATTTCTAAAATATCACTTGGCTCACGTCACCTCTAATGGGCCCATATATTACAATATTATTCGAGAGCCTTCATAAGTGTGTGTTATTATATTCAATCTTGATGCCGATACGATATCTTATATTTTCAATATTCTAAAGAAAATAATTATGATATTTATTATGAATAATGTCATCTGAATGAAAAGCTACTAGATACTAAAAGTTTGGGGCATTGAAATAAAGAATTCTGTTAATATCGGACGAGATACTGTGAATTTGGCACATAATGACACTATGAAAATATCCCAGAGAGCATTCATATAATCATATGTTAATTTGAATAATTTCAATAAATAAAATATCTATTCGACTTGAGTGAGAAACAAAAACAGAAGATTAAATTATGGTGATCCATTCACATAGTTTCATAGCATACAATATATTTTTATCCTGTATCTTTTCCCATATAGCGTAAATCAATAAATTATCGAGGGAAAGCGGTATATATGTACATACATATACCTCAAATTATTATCAACATCGCATCTGTAGAGTATAACGAAAAATTTCGTGCGTGATTAATACTTTGACGAACAATATTATTCAGTATAAAATTTCGATTGACGTGCCAAGTAAACGAGATGACGGCACCTAGTATCGGGAAAATTGATGTTAAGTCGTGCGGAGAATGGAAGCAACCGCGATGTTGTGTCTTGGGCTATCGATTCCCGTAAATATGTAAGCTGTTCCTAAAGTTATTACACTTCGTGTCTATATGACGCGTTAGAAAATAAATTGGTATTATTTAAATATTACAAAAGCGGTGATGAACCGAGAGAGTGCAGTTTGTCAAATATGGAATACAAAGCCTACGGTTAACTCATCGTATGTAAGTGTGAGGTGTGACACCTTGGAAACATCCCCGCTGTCAAATTAATATTATGATATGCAATACTTCATATCATATTCGTAGCGTGAATTAATATGAGGGAAGCAGAGCACCTTGTCCATCGTATCATTCGTTGTGACTCGAAATTAGCCACTTAGAACTCAGTCCCGGTTTTTTACATACATAATATTTGCTATGAAAAACAACGATAAATCAATTGAAGTAATTTAGAGTGAATATTATTTTTAAATAGCTGTGGTACTTCAGATAGTAATTGCTAATAAGCCAAATATTTCAAATTTTTAGATGATTTAAGCTCGTTGAGAAATGAGATAACATTTTTTTCCATATCCGCTCCCTAGTCGGAGCATATGGCCACCACATGATCCCTTCAAGATTATCTGTCCCCCGTCAGTCTTCTTGCTTCCTCTTATGTCATTCCAGCGTCACGTAGCTTGGTCATCAGTGGCCTTCCACGACTTTAACGAATAACACAACCTTTTATATTTAAGTAACCTATTATCAATCTGTCTACAAATTCTATTAATTTTTACACTGTTTCTTGTATAACGTATCTACCGTGCAAAAGGGATTGATCGCTTCTGTAATGATCACGCTCTTCCGTTGGCAGCGATGGTAAAGAAATGCAAATGACAAACACATCAGCGATTAAAGAGACTTGAAGAATTTTAACGCGAACGCGCTCTAAGATTTAAAGCTCCATAAATTTTGTAAAAAAAAATGTATAAAAAAGAGTTTAGTGTACTATTCTAAAAATCAAAAATTCGTATGAGATTATTATTACACATTAAACACTCAATTCTCACTTCTCAACCAACGAAATCAGAGTCAACGACGGAGAACTTAACCTAATGACACAACATACAATTCAGGCAAAATGCATTCAGGAGACATAAAGTCAAAGATTTGGTTTACATATGTACGTTCAAATTTAAATATGTATTGCTTTATAAGTTTGATCGAATCGTAGTGATTGATAGTGGTATTTAAAGATGGCCATAAATTTGATCGCTGATGATTAATTGTGAATATTTATAAATAAATTCAATGATACTAGGTATTAAATAATCAAAATATTTACGACAAATATGAAAAGTAAAATATTCATTCCATCTTTGTTCCCAAACAAATAAACATTAATGTTTCAAGCTATAATTTTATTTTATCATATTTTTTTACATCGGTAATTTTTTGATTATTTGAAATTAGGTATATTAATTTTTATAAAATAACGATAAAACCCATCAACCAAATGAATATACTTTATTGCTCTTTAGGGGAAAAGCGCCGTTTGAAATATCGCGTGATATTAATAGATCTTTTATAGAAATGTAAAACAAGCATTTAGCGTTTAAATTTCACTATTCCGAGTAATAAATAACAATATTTACTTTTTACATGCGATTTGACATAACATTATAATAGCTTCTGACCTATTCATTTACCCTCGAGCTGGTTTACATATAAGAATTTTAATTTTGTTTTCAACATATTCATAATTAAAAAAATACCAGAATCTCATTGAATGTTTTATTTTTATTTTTATGAGTTTAATCAATATTCGCCCCAATGTCAAGCATTCGACCTCCTAATGAAAATATTACAACATAAGCCAGTCTATGAGAACTAATTGTAAGTCAGCTGCTCATCTTCTCTTTTTTTGACGAAGAGTGTGGGGAAATAAAGTATAGAGCTAAGGCATGACTTGTGGTTAGTTAATCGCTGTCACTACGGTCCTTTTTTTAGAATTGAAAGGGTGGAAGAGAATTTTTAGAACAGAAATCGGTAATAATTAGATTGAAAATTTTTTACTCGTTCTGGTTCACAATGCTCGCAATGAGCGAAACCGGTTCTGACATATTGAATAAAGTGGAATAAAGTACAAAGGAATATTGTGTTTTTATTAACTATCGAACATTTCGAACAGAAAACATTATAAATTCTATGGTAATTCCCCATAGCAAAATCCCAATATTCCATCTGACAAGGTATTAATTCAACATACAGATGCATTGCTATTAATAAAATCAAAGAATTATACATGTAATTTATTAAAGAAAGTTTTAATTTCGCCTGAGAATTTTCTTTCACGCGAGGAATGAATACCTGTAAAAAGAAATTCATATCTTTAACTTAATTCATATCAAATTTTTACTATTTTTTGTCATAAAAGACATTTGTTTATATTTTATGATAACCCATGCAGATTTAAAATATTCCAATTGACAAGGTAAAAATTCAAGTGTTGTAATACATCATATTTATGCAACGATTATCTATGTTTATTTTAAACATGTAATTTTAAATAAAATATCACTATATAAATACTATGTCACAACAAAATATCTTGCACCAAATAACTTGAATTTAATTCAGCATTGAACTACTTACATTTATATTTAAAATAAAGATAATCAAATCAACATGTTGAATTCAATCATTTAACACGATTCTATTCATTTTGCTGAATTAAAATGAAAAAAATGTATTTGAAAATTTGTATATTGTAAGCGATTTGTGTTATCTTGGTGCATATTTTTTATTATACACAAAGCTGATTAAAATAGTTTTATGAACCAGCTAATGATCCGCTGTTGAAATGTGCAACAAATGAAATTCCAATACAGGTACACAATAAATAAAATTTAACATTTAAAGAAATTAACATACTAAATTGAATAATAAATATTCGCCATTTCAACCAAGGCTTGAGAAATTTGTTCTGGCACGTAATAAGAAAAAAAAACCAAAGAGAAACAGCCTTTCATGCAGAAAATACCAAAGAAACTATGACAACCATTGAAATAATCTTTATCTTCTCATGAAAATCAAATTCGGACCCGTAACGGATGTACGTCCCGCAAAACTAGGATTATCTCACCACACGTTAAGTTCTTGAGAATGATTTTCAATAGTGTCTAAGGAGTAAACACCCAAGATTAATAAGAGAAACATTGTATTTAACCAGGGCTGTGGAGTCAGGTAAAAAAAATAACTACTCCGGCTTTAAATTAAAAACCGACTACGACTCGAACTTGATTTTTTCAATTATTTCAGTTTAACTTTCATATCTGGATACTATCAGATCACTCTAGTTACTTAAATAATTCTAGTAGATTTCACTAATCAATATGATGAATAGACTAATATTTTTTCAATGTATATAAATTCTTTTTCTCCAATTTTTTCGACTGAAAATTGAACACTTTTGTTTACTGAACACCTACAATCACTATTCGAAAAGTGTCTTTCTTATTTTTTCCCCTATTCGAAGACTTTTTCTTTAATAATAAACTATCTAGTAAGAATAAATATATGCAGAAATGGATACAAAGACTAAGTCTGTACCTACCCTTGAAATAAAAACAGATGAGAACCCAATTCGCATGCTCTACATAGCTTTAGTATGTAAATATAGGCAGGTGAAACTTAGTTATTAAAAAAATTGAAACAACATAAATGATTTTATATTGAATGGCAATTTTCACATGACCTTTTTTTGTTACAAAATCATTTTTTTTTATATATATAAAGTCTACACTTACTTTTATTGAAAAATCAAGACCAGTTTCGTTCACCGTGAGCGTTTTTAAGTGATAAACAAATTGGTAGTAAAGAGTAACTTATAAAATATCACAAAACACAGTTATCATATTTTGTTTTCATGCAAGATTTGAACCCAGATTCGTTAAAATCCTAGTCGCTAATATTCGAAATAACTAAACACGTCACTGTATACAGTGTCACTTCGTATTGAATTCGTTTGCTTAGCACTTGAAGGTGTAAGATTGCCTTGCCTAGATAGAGTGGATTACACTTGTCTAACAATTTGTATGCAGATCAACGTGAAGTAGAAGTGCTTCGATAATGCTTTGCCGCTGGAACCTCCTTCGCTAATTGGTATATAACTCCGTATTTGAAGCTATCAGGATTATTGTCTAGAATTTATAAGGCAAGAATAGCTCATTGGCAGAATTATTTGATAAGAGTAAACAATAGCTGTTGAAAATGATATCACATGAATATGCAAATCAATTTTTGAATTGCATGTTTTATACAGTCAACCTTTCTGACATATAAATTGGTTGCATTGCTTACAAAATATGACGTTAATCTCTTTTGTTGTGTATTCAAATGAAAAAAAAACGATTTCCCGCATTTTTTTAAATTAAACAACTAACCTACGTTCATTTTTAATAATTGTATATATTCATTATTTATTTTACCGCGCGGGTTTATTATTCGACTTTTGGTCACTTACTGCTTTTGTATTATTAAAAATGTGTTATTTTTCGGTATAGCACCAGACAGTCTTCAGAATTATGTTGAAATGATACGAGTTGAATTTTTGTAAGACAATATAAAAAAATCCCATGTATACCATAGTGGTTTTGTACGTTTTTAAGCAATAAAAATGTGTATATTAAGCCACTCGTATTTAATGATCTTAATTTATTATGATAATAGTACTTCTAAATTAACTGATTTCTTTCCTAATCTGTAAACCTTGCGATTATCTGTCTGATGATGCTTCTTAAAGAGGCGAAACAAGTGTCACCATTTGTAACACAAGTAGACCGTTAATACTTATACATTGTTGTATATGACCCTGATCGTCGACAATTAGATTGAATATAAAATGTAAAAAAAATGTCAACTTGATTGTGGTAGAAATCTAAGAACTGGAAAATATTCAGCAGAAAGTCAACTGTCCAGAGAACTAAATATTGCCCACTTAATATTCTCAAGCGATTTCATATTGTAAGTCAGGTTTCTTCTTCCGCCAACATAATATCATCCCTGTTTAGGCAAAAAACTTTGGATTAAAAAAATCGTATTTTGATGTTTCTATGGCAAAATATCTGCAATCTATATATGAAAACACTCTTCGAGGTATAAGCAAAACCAGCTCTGTTTCATATACTATTTTTGCTAGATTCACATGTATTTATAACCCAAGACGTTTGTAATTGACATGCAAATATTCAACACTCGATTAACATTCATTCCAGAACAACGGCAATGTTTTTATTGTAAGATCTCATAATGATTTGCGATAATCAAACTCTTTTTTATCTCAATAACTTATTAATGCAAATATAAATATAAATGATTTTTTGAACTTTTACTATTTCGTACGAAAATGATTATTTATCGAACGAAATGAAAACTCATCTATCGAATATTATTTAAATTGTAATACTATAAGTATTTGTTAAAAAAACTATACATATACCAAATAACTATGTACGTATCAATTTTTAAGAAAATAAATCACAAACTAAGCCGATTGCATTTTGTAATGAATCGGTTTCTTGTGATTGTATTTCTCCCTAAAAAAATGCACCCATTATTTGACGTAGACTGTCATCAAGCTTATATTCTTTTGATGCTTTAGTGATAGTAAATCATTTTCAACGAGATGAATATGCATTGTTTTCATTCATAAAAATGTCTTGTAAAATATTTGATAGGCAAACAAGGAATTACATAATAACACGAACACGGAACAAATGTTTATGTTGTATTCAATGAACGTTCGCCTCGTTATAGTTGTCCCAAATAAGCATGTACGGATTTCTAACGTGCATTTTATTTTATTTACCACCCAGTATTGAATAATTTCGCCCTATATCTCGCTCGAGTGCGTACTTACTGGGGTTTTACAACAATTTCATGCGTCCTTGAACATGCACTGTCTTAAATTCATCCCTGCCGAGCGTGTGTATCCGTGAAATGAAATCTGAAATAAATTACGAATAAAGAAACAATTTTAGTAGGAAACGTATTATTTATTCAGATACGCCACCCACCGGTCATTCACGCATAACTTAGCTAATCTAAGGGTACTCGGTAAATACTTCAGCCGAAAACGACAGATACTTGCGTGTCAACTTGACCAGTAAGATTAATGTGAACTTAGAATTAATTACTTTTGCTACGGACATATTTATTTAACATGAAAGACCTGTACTTAACTCTAATCATTAAAATGTACTTTCATATAATATGGCAGAGTATGATAGCTTTAATTTTGATATTAGCATTTTAAGTTGTTTTTTTGAAGGTGTCATAAAAATAAAAAAAATATTCATATTTATCGATATTTTAATTGATCTTACATGTTTGAATAATAATAATATTAAATTATGATAAAGTTTAATTCTGCGTGTTATCGTTATTATAATATACAATATATGTATTATTCATACATTAATAATATTATAAATTCAATATAAATTAAAATGTGATGGTAATCAAAAATAAAATGTTCTTCAATCGATATCGGTATATTTATTTTTTATAAATTCTTTTAATTTTATTACATTAATTAAAATTCAAAATAAACATATTGAATTTCTGTGTTATTTAAATATTATAAATATATTATAGTGTTGACATACTATTTAAAAGATTAACTTCATTCATTAAGTGACTTATTTTTAACATTTTATGAATGTGAAGATGGAGTAAGTTTTGAAAAGCGTTGAGAACAATATTCTTTTTATTTTAAAAAATGAAAAATAAATGAATGATTTAGAATTAAAAAAAAAAATTGTTATCACTTTAAAACCATTACGATGCTCCGGGTCCATATTCCTCGTAACGTACCTTTCGCAAACTTTCATCGTTATCCTCGGCACGTATCCCATCCTGCGGCAGATTATTCCATAACTGGCGGATAACGCGCACATTCTGCTGTATCAGAAACTAACAGGCCTTTCTCATATCTTATTCACTAATCCCGTTCACTGGATAATACTCGGCGCGCATTGCGTGCGCTTCGCACATCCGAGCCCCGAGCACCTGAGCGAATCGCAAGGCGGCAGGTGGCGAGAGGTACTTGTCGGACGACTTTGGCATGCGTGGGGCGTCTCGGCGCTGTCCGACGGCAGACTGGCGTCGAGCGGCGTCTGGATCCCGGGCAGGCGTCGCTCCGCCCTCGAGGGCGCAGCCGCGACGGCGATGCCGTTGCTTTCGCCGCTTTTACGACGATTACGATCATAAAATAAGCTTTATACAATTCCACAGGTTTTTCTACTCGATGCCTTGCGGATATTCTGCATTTCATGTTATCGCGAGGGAAAATCTTTCAAATAAAAACACCATAACAAAAGTAATTTTCATAATAACTTCCAAATTAGCAAAGTATTAAGTTCCATGAGATTTATGAATTAAAGTTAATAGATACATCTAAAATACATCGTCGGTAATATGGCGTGTCTTTGCATCACAATAGCTCTGACGATGGTAACGTGTTGACTAATGTTTTAAATCTATTCAATGGTGGAACTAAATGTTTTGATATATATGTAGATGTTAAATATATAAATGTTAAATATGTATGTTGTAGTTCGTCCTTTAAAGCAAATGACAATTCATTAATATTTTAATTTTATTGTAATGCAATTATATTTACTTACAATATGGACCGTACGGACTCCAAATGAAGTAATATCAAGATTAGTAATTTTTAGCTAGGTTTGAAGCGAGACTGTCGTGCTTTTTAGATAGGATAAGGGCATAATTGTGAAGTCTAAGGTATAAAATAAAACTTTAAAACAAAACCAAATAAATTGGCATAAGATCTCTTTTTATGTTCGTAATATTATTTTTCCACATTCGGTATGAAATGTTTAATGGATATTAAAAAATGTTCATATAATAAATTCGTTATGTATGTCGCAAATGCAAATGAATATTGGTGAAAATATTCTTTGTCGTCGGTACTTGCAAAACTGTTAGCTAAGTAAAATAGAATATAATTTTTCTAAGTGTGAATTAAAGTTTCATAAACTCTCGCAAATGTATATAAATATAAATTAAGGACAGTTCATGTACCGATTCAGAACATTCAACATAATTCACTGAGGAATGTATTTTTTTCAAATTGAAAAATATTTTCAGCGGTTTTATTGGGAATCAATTTTTAGAAAAATTACAAAAATGAAGTTTTTACAATTTTTTTGAATGCATGGTTTCTTATTTAAACCATCATTTTGATTTTTACGTATACAGGCGGACCTCCACATTCGCACATAATTGGTTCCTGAAAATGTGTGCGAATATTGAATGTTTGAAAGTAGAGGGATTTTAAAAAACAAACCAAAAATTTTCCTTTAATATTTTTATTTACCAAAAATCTAAAAAGAACGAATTTTTGAAAATGTGCGAAATAGCGAATTGCGCGAAAGTCGAATGTGCGAAAGTAGAGGTCCGCCTGTACATAAAAAAAATATTTAATGTAAAATTTATGTTTATAATAATAATAAAAAAAAAACTTTATATTATGAGGACCAATTGTCCATCATTAATTGAATTGCCAATATTCAATTCCTCGTGAAGTAAACATCCCACACCATAAATATAATATAATGTTGTCAACAAGACCCCTATTAATATTTTCGTAATCAGACCATTCATAAATCTCGTATTCTGTGACGCGCATCGCTTCCGATGATCTCTTTGCGTGGGGAAAACGCACGCGTTTCCGGCCGTCCTTCCTCGATCGTCGGAAGGTGTCGCGTTGGCGGGACCGTTCCCGCTGCACCCCTGGGCGTCGCTAGGCGCGTGCGCACGCCGGCCCGGGAACATCGACCTGCCGCCTTTCGCGAATCGCCATGACGACCGGGAGATTCATCATCACAAACAACGCTCGCAGCGCCGACCGCGGCCCACGCGACGCAAATCCACTCTCACTCCGACCCCCAAAGCGCGACAACCTAATTCTGCTTCTTATCACACTGCCCGAGAAAAAGCACAATTTCTCAAACCTTTTTCTTCTCTCACCAAAACCATATCAGCCGCAGTACTGCCAACTGGAAATGCATGCATAAATTAATAAATGTCGTTTTCTTCTTTCTACTATTCTCTCAAAGCATCCAAGAGCTTTGCAATAAAGTGGTGTCAACTGTTTTATAGCACGATTTATCCAGAATCAGGTTCACTAAACGAGTAAGCCTTTTCAACTGAAAACTAAATCGGATGTGCAATATAGGATTCGAACCAATTCAAGAATACTTTCATCGATTTTTCGATAAGCTTATGCATTTGTTACCAAAGCTAAAGTATGTCATGGTCTTATTAGCTAGCTACTAGCAATTTTTTATTCCCTCATTTTAACTTTATCCTGTCTAAAACAAGAGTTTGGGTGGCTGACTTACAAAGAGTCATCTTTAAAATAACTTGTATTGAGATGCTCTCTAAGGATTTCGTTAGTTCAACGATAGTGGCGAAGATAACTTGAATAAATATTTAAATGTATACATTACATAAACGTTTGTGTTTTTGTTGCAGCGGTGCAGTGATCAACGGCGATGGTTTCTGTAACGGATCTCACGGGTTCAAGTCCCACTACGAAATTCATTTTTTCAATCAAGGCATGGTTGTTTGTGAAGTATAAAAATTCTTCACACCTTTCCAATCCCCAAAAAAACGAAGAGTAGCTAGAACGATTGGCTGACCACTGGTCCTGTCCTAGCCAAATCCTCTAAAGCATAGGTTCCCAAAGTGAGCCTCCAGGCCCCCCTAGGGGGCCTTGGAAGGAGCTGAGGGGCCCTGAGAAGCCTCCGGGGATTAGGGGAGCCCCGGGAAGCAAAAAGGGGGCCACGGGCATTTATAAAACGATACAGGGAAGGGCATAATGGCGGACGTCGCGCAGCTATTTTTTGTAAATCCATAAATAAAATAAATTACTGGCATTCTAGATTCGAAAATCTCGGAAGAGCTATAAAAAAAGGTGGGTTTTTGAAATAATAATTTTCATGGAAAGACAAAACAATGGTATGGGGGCCACAGAAAAATAAAGACACTAAAAGGGGGCCACGTTCCCAAAAAGGTTGAGAAACACTGCTCTAAAGCCTAGTCTTTTTGAAAAAAAAGGTTGAACAACTGAGTATTAAAGCGGTTCTCGTAGGATAACATATGTTGAGATTTTTTTACATTAACATCACAAAAGATTGACAAACTTTAAATTTAAAACTTTTAAAATGAATAATTATTTAAAATTGGCATAAACATAAAATTAAAGTTAAACTTCATTATGAAATCATATACTCTACATCAGCCGTAGATTTAAAAAAAATCGAACGGAACTATTGCTTAGAAAATTTCTAAGTAAATCAGATAAATTTGACTTTTTTCAACTAATAAATACCCGTTTTTTTTAAAAAAGAAGCAAATTACTATTATACAATAAGCATATTCAAAAAACAATTTATTTAATTTGATGTACATAATATACATATGTTCGTATAAAAGTGACAAGAGTGAAATATGGGACCCCGATGTTCCAAATAGAGACTGTACGGTTGAATGAGACATCTCACCCCAGGGAACTGCAACTAGGTATCCAAAATGTCCTTTCAATCCAATCCTGAAAATCCTGAAATATTTTCCCCCAACCCGAATGTCACATTCGGGTTGCTATTTTTCTGTTAATATATTTCAGAAGAAACTGATACATACCTATTTACGTGGTCAGCAGAATATAGAACTTTTAAGCTGACGTTTATTCTGCCGCCAATTAATTATTTAAACGGTATCTAATATTAATAAATAATCAGTAACTTACCAAACAACTGGGTGTTTACCGGAGTAGTCAAGGTCATGGGAATCGGTGACGGTGCTCACTGGTTCGAATCCATGTGTGGAGTTTCATAAATTGATATTGAAATCAATTTTTTTGATTTGAAAAAATATAAACCTGGCCGATTAATTTAATAACAGTCGACTTGTGTGGTGATTTCACTTGTGTTTCAGTAAAACGTATGCTTAAAAACGATAGAAAATGTGTGCAAACGAAGCGTGTTAAGAGTTTTTTCTTGTTTTAAGGCACATTGGGTAGTGTCTATTCTGTAGAACAAGAAAGAGCTCTTACGCAGGTATTTTACACACTAAGTTTGGTTTTAAAGTAAACGCATGTAAAAACGCCTATGTGTACAGCCTGCTATTGACTATTCATTATACTAACTGACCAATCCTTAATTCTTGATTAGTGACCAAATAAAAATAGGCCATTTCAAATTAAAATCCGCTACAGTTTATTGGATAACGGCAGCACTGTATGTTTCTTTAATTTTCAATAAAACCATTATAACAATAACAATATTTTCAATTCATTAGTTTCTTCTTAAATTTGAAATTATTGATAAACTAAATAAATGGGACGCAAAATTCAATTTAAACACATTTCATTAATATCACGATAGAATATATTTCTTAATAACAATTGATTATAAAAAAATACAATACTTTATCCATAACACCATTTAACAATATTTTATAAAGCTCATAAATATAAATTAAATAATTAGACAAAAATGTTAAATGTATTACATTAGCAAAATTGTGAAGCGAGCTTAAAACATTAAGTAGGATTATTCATTCGGGATAACCATATTCTTATTTTTTTTCAGTGTGACAAAAAACCAGCTAATGGTGATGCCACCGTTAATAGATATTTTTATGTATTAAATTGTGGACTCGAGCGAATTGAAACAGACACTGCTTTAGAATTAAATGTAAAAATAGTCATATTTGGAAACCCGTATTTTAAGCATAAGCTAAAATTCTGCTAATTAATTACGAAAATCGAAAATTATACGAATAGATGCTAAAATAAACCATTTTTTCCAAGATTGCGCTTTACTGGTCGAGTAAATTTAAATGCTTGGGAAACAGTCTTAACGTTTGAAAATATAATCGTGTTTTCATAAATTTCATAAATTGAATACTTGGAAGGATGTGAGCGATTTTTTCATCAAACTAGTAACAGTCATAAAACTTGGTTTAAAGTACAGCAATTATTATTGGCCACAATGATTTAACATAATGTGTTTGGTTGTGCTGCAATACAACCAATTTAATGTCTTACTGTAGAATTGCAGGAAATACAATATAATCGTACATAGCTTATAGTATGTACTAACATAAAACAGTTATTGGTGGATGTTCAATTAAATTTAATGGTGATAATTATCTCTATATCATCTACATTTTATTTTTCAATAATTGTCATGAATTTTACGATATTTTTAATTTTAATGTGAACTTTTTATTCATGTTACATAAATCGCATTGAAATAAAATCTATTAAAGTAGGGTATCTAGTAATATTTTATAACTATATGTTTGATGTCGGATTGAAATATATTTAAATCGATATTAAAATAACGTGTATGCTATATTGCAATGCACTGGGTTTAAAATACATAAAAGCCAATTGGAAACATTATGGGAACAAAAAAAAATAAAGATTTTACACTCGTTAACATTTATAAAATTACTTGACTTACACCAGGGGTCGGCAAGCCGCGGCCCGTGAGGCGTTATGGTGCGGCCCGCAATCTTCGCTATATTAAAATATTTGCTTACACATGTCTTTATAGTGTAATGACATGTGACGGAAGTGCGGCCCGCACTAATCCCCACGTAAAATATTTGGCACTTTTACAACAAAAGGTTGCCGACCCTTGACTTACACTATACTAATATATTTTATGACACCTTAACCATTTTATAATAATCGTATTATATTATAAAATCTACCAAACAATCAGTAGTACTTACAACATTATCAAATTCAAATTTTACATTCAATTATTAGTTTACAGCATTATAATTATTGCTATATTGTCACTATCAAAGAGCTTATGGTAAATCTACCGGCTAATCTAATTAGCTCTTTCGATAAACTCCTCTAAGAAGAAACAACAATATTTAAAAGCATAAAAAGATGTGGTTATACCAGATATTGGTGTTTAGAAGCTTAGATACTAAAAAACACGTCCCGATAAAGCACCGTTTGGATTAGTTGGAGATGTGATGGTCGTGGACGGAGCAAACAATCGATTCTTCGATACTACTAGAAGTGGACATTAAGAAAAGACACTTCACTGCCTAAATGCGAAGTTTCAAATAATTTTTGACACACAATTAATCAAGAATCAGAAAGCATTAAAACACTATTAGTACTAGGTGATTCTTCAAGTAAAAGATCCGAAAGACTTGCGGTGTGGTTAATAGGTTACAGTACAGTTTTTCACAGATATCACAATCTTCAGACATGTGAGGACAAAAGGCAATGCGTGGAAAGAGAAGAGAAATGTGTGCGGCAAGTTGCATGATCAACTTTATGTGTGTAAATTATATAAATAGTAAACGAGAGGAAGGTTTCACGAATTATGCATTTGACTTGACTGACTCGTACAATTAATATCATGAATGTTCTTTATTAAGAATCTCTAAAAAAGCTATACCGTTATAGCAGCCGCCCTTAAAATTTGCAAACAGTTAACGTTTACAAACTTGAAATTGTTAAAACAATAAATTCACTCAGTGTTCTCATGATATATTTTATAATATAATACTGTGTATGACGCCTATCAAGCAAACATTGGAAGACAGCGGAAAACAAAATGAGAAAAGCATTCATAAAGCATGAGAAAGCTTTTCACCAGGAAGAGAATTGATGAAAGTACGCAAGTACAGAAGCTACATTTTTTTTACTTACCATGTCCGCTCCTAATGTGGAGCATATGGACTCCTAATGGAGTTTATTTCAACAGATGTGTTTCTACGAGAACTGCTTGTTAGTCAATTGCTCAACCTCTCTTTTATAGGATAGGGTGGAGGGGGGAATACAAGCAACATTACGTGAGTATATTGAAATAAGCAAAGTATGTAGAAGCAAGACCATTTAAACATGAGACAAACCTTCGAAAGATAACTTCGATATTCGCCAAATAATTATTTAAAAAGTATGTATAAACTTTAACTACAGTCATTGGCAATGCGTATATGATTTTGTATGCTTCCGCTCAACAGCTATTTAGATCAGTAATTTCAAATTATGTGAATATCACATCTTCTGTAAAGGCACCCAAAATCCTATACTCGTTTTGTTTTAGTATGACTCTCATCATCTGAAGAGAGAGCGCCGATGATGCAGCCGGTCGGTGTGCCATCACTCGTAGAACATACTCCTTCTCGGTAGGCGGAGGAAACAATTTGTCCGACGGCACAGGAAGAGACCTTTTAGCAGCAACGGATGTATCTTCACCTCTGCCACCGATTGACGTCCTACCTGCCTCTCGAAACAGACTGCACAATCTTGTCCCCACTCTGCCCCTCGCTCCGCCGGGCACGTCGACCATATCACCATCCAGCATTTCTTTCAAAAAGTTAACAAATTTGTCATCACCCCCATCGTTCTTGAAATCAAAACTGAACTTTAACCTGAGAGATTTGACTCGGGCTACCGCCACTTCAACGAGATAAATCTGTTCGGCAAGAGTAGCATACGCAGCGGCGCCAGCTCTTTCTCGCGTGATTCTGACAGCGCAAGCTTTGACTCGAGAAAACTGAGCCTCTAAACGAGGAAGCTCTGGTATGTCTTTGCATTCTTCAGATAGTTTTCCAATCACCGCTTGCGTCAAAGAAGGTAGTAATAGTTCAACGATTTCTGATATTTTTCGTGTTTCTAGATATCTTAGAATCTTCTCAGCTTCTCTGGTATCATCGAAGAGTCTCTTCTGTCGCTTTGCTGGAACCTGTTTCGCCGCCGCCCACACCTCGAGCCACATATTTCCGGGTATCATCATTCGAGCACTCAGATGTCCGCCAGTCGACCCGTCTTCATTTTTTTCTTCGTTTTGAATCCAGTCTCTTGGTGAATACCAACGTATAAAGTCATCAAAAATAGACCCCGGGTTGGCCGCTTTAAACGATTCCATGTCAGAAAGCATAGAAGCGCTCATTATTTCCGCTATCATTTTGGAAGCGGCTGGGTCGGTCCCCAACGCTATCATAGCTTCTGAATCCTGCTCTAACTGATCTTCGGTCTTCGGGACAGGTTCTTGGGTAACAGGAATGTACATTTGATCTCCGGTTTCTAATAGTTTGAAGTTTTCGAACTTGTTCAGTCGTCCTACAGGACGGTCCCAAAGGTAATATTGCCGTTTCTTCGCTTCGACTCCAACATCCTGATTATCTTCCATGCATTCGTAAAATTCATCACTTGATGATTCAGATGTTGTATCATCAGCGGTAGACGAAGCTGCAATGGCCATCTCGTCACGTGTTTTTCTGCGATCTATACAGATGTTGATCAATTGTAGCTTCTGGTGTAATATACACGTCCGTGAATTAGGGAAACCTTCGCCAATCCTGCAAACAAAAAACAATACATTATTAGATAAATCAATGTAATATACTTCCTGTACATTTTTTTTCTCATCGCGCATCTTATATATTTGTTGGTGTGGTACCATTGTTAAAAAATCTATTGTATTTTCTGTACAACAGTAGGTAGTATAATGAACTTGAACGCAAATACAATCAAAAAATGCATTGTTAAGAAATGATTAATATCCTAATATTTTATGAAACATTTTTTTAAATACTAATTATACCGAAGTAACGTAACATAACGGGCTTGTAATTTATTAGTTCACATTATAATATTATATACAGTAAACCCCCTTATAGCCTTTCCCCCTACAGATAAGTTTCCTATAGCGTATGCGTCAATCCACGGTATAGCAGTCTCTCCTATATCGTAGTTTTTTAGGAAACGCGAAATTTTCAAGGTTAAATTAGAGTTTTCTTAAATATATTATTTTATAAATACATATTTTATATACGTGCATTGAAAAATATTTGTCAGTAGCTATTTGTCTCTTGTTACAAACTAAATACAAACTCATTTAAAATATTCGACGGTGTTTAGGTAAAAGGGATCAAACCTCATTTTTTTGAAAAGTAGTTTTATTTGATAATAACAATATTTACAACTAGATACACCATCTGTTAAAAGTCATCTGTCATCTAAATTTTTGTTTTTAAATTTCAAAAAAGAAGGGCATGTGAAAATCGCGACCACGAAAAAGACCTTCATGACGTGTTTTCTTAAGCAATTTCTTAAATTTATATTACACTAAGTTGATAAAACACCAGTTTATAAGTCTTTTTGAACTTCAAGGTTTTGTTTATTTAATAATTTGACATCGGCCAAAAATCGTTAAAAAAGTGAGCTGATCCCTTTTAACTAAACACAGTTAATACAAATGTTTGATTACTGATTACGTTAAACTCAGAAAATACAATTGAAAGAGCTTTACTTCAAATTTTGTATGGATGTCTAGTCTGTTATAAAGTAGTATTCATTTAGCGTCGTGCCAAAGGGGGTCGACTGTAAATACATAAAACGATTTCTAGATTAAGCTAAGTGTTACAGAGGAAACAGAAAAGCAACTGTAATAGACTTGAAGGTATTTGAGCCGTTTAACTTTTTGTACAAAACTTTCAATTCCTAATGTATATTAATTATATTACAGAATGTGCATTATTTACGCCGACCAATAAGTGCATACAGGATATTAAGATGATGTTTGCCAGTTTTCCCGGAGAATTTATTTATCCATAATCGGTGATATATAATATATTTTCTTGCGGAAGAATACAAGTGTTTTTTTGTATTGCAAACTCCTCGCAGCCATTTCGTAATGTACACTTTACTCTCTATACCGGAGAATCAATTTCCAAGCGTGCGCATTAAAAAAAAACTTAGATACGTCTACAATTATAGCATTAATTGATGACGGGAAGCTCTTGAACTAATGATAAAACCTCTTCACTTGCGTCTGTGTTTTGTAATTTTTAATGAGAGACTGCAATGCTGTTATTTAAGTATAATATTTCATAGAAGATATTTAAAATGTGCCTATAATTAACCACGATAGATAATTTGCATATTATATGAAACAATACGTCATTAAAATTCACACAAAAATAATGTGTCTATAATTATTATACCGTATAGTATAATGAAGCATTTTTTTCTTCACGTAATATATATTAAGTAACATAACTTATGATATCCGATGACGAATAGATCATTCAATTTTACCAATGGTAGATCTCTGACCACGATCTCATTTTAAATAGACGCAATGAATGGTGAATTTTATTTATTTTCTTAAATAATTTAAATGACAGTATGATTTAATAATATTTGTATTGTTTGGACTAACTACTTTAAAGCCATTCAATTAGATACGATTTGATAACACTTTCATGTGTGATAGACCTACAAGATCTGGACTGTGATTTCAATGTGAACCTTTAACCTATTAGAAAATAAAGGCACTACTTAAAATTTTTGAAGACAAGAAACATAATTTGGACACTTTTACAAATGTGCTTCAGTAGGCGATTTGCGATTTCGTGAAGTTACATTTTAGGTAACAAAAATAGAGTTTGGGCTACTGGATAACAACCAGTTTTTGTAAAAAAAAAAGCCACATACGGATCAGTTATAGATTAAACAAAAATCGTGACAAGAAGTAAGTTCCGACACTTTTTTTTTAAAAAAAAAAGCACTGTTAATGATGACTGTTTCGTTGATAAATAAAAACTGTTACCAGTTTACCTTGAACTATTCAATGGCATCGATAGCATTTAAAAATTGGAGTAAGTAACGAAAAAAGGTTAAGCATTTTCTGATTATGGCATCGCAGAAATCTCACTAATGTAGAACGTGCGAAGGTAAGATAATAATTGCGAGTCGAGAAGCGCCCATTCTAAATGAGCGATAAGCAACAACAAAAAACGCTTCAATTGTACCCACATTACCGCGGATCTTCGTCGTCGTACAAATAGATCGAGACCGTCTAAGCCCGATGACCGCAATTATTAACTTATCGTTTACGCCATTGTTGCACAAACTCTTATAAATTCTCATCAAGTCAGTATTTGAATAGGTACAACCAAAATAACGTAACGGAATTGTGCACTTTACCAGTGGGTTAAATTGAAGCTTTAAAAAAACAGAAAATATCAAGTTCATCAAAATAATTTTTGATTCTTTCAATAATTTTACAATCTCGTTAAATCTACTATAAAACTAATGGAATTAAATACTTCACTATTTTTAACTTATTACAAGCTTAAAAACCAAATTTTAAGACAGTTTGCCGTGGGTAAATTGCAATACTGGTATCGCCGAAACTGAGATCTCAATTATCGTGTTGTTTTCCAATACCGATGTAACAATTTTTAAAATAAACATACCGATATTTCAGTTTTAGCCAAAATCGAATTTTGAGTGTATAAAAACAAATACTTTTGATAAAATCGACAGTAACTTTGTGAGAGCATATTTTTCATATAAAATTAAACTTCATAACATTTTTATTTCACTTAAGAAGCATCATCGGACATAAAAAAAATACGACACACGTGAGAAGTATAGAAACCATTACATATTGTAATAAAATTATTCACCGTGAATTGAAATATTTTAAGTTGAATAATAGTTGTATCAATATCTTCAGGTATTTTTTCTTTTCAATTGTGTATTATTATTTAAAAAAAAAAAGTTATTTATACAAATAATGAAGTGATAACTATATATTTTTTGATGACAGTATATTAATTTGGTATTGTGTTCGCAATACACCGTGTTGTTTTTTAATATTTAAACATTAAATTTTTAATATTTAATATGAAATATTTTTCAATACCCGCTGTTGATATTTGCAATACCGGTATTTAATTCGAAATACTATGAACATTTAACATATCTCATATGTCCTTGTTTTTCAAATTTAAAGCGTCATATCATTATTTTTTCCCTGCCATTAAAAAACTGTAAATATATTATTCGTGATGTATAAGGCTTAGCTTAGATATAAAAGGTCCAATGCTTTAAATACTAAGATTCTGTTGTAATACCTATCTGAAATATATGTAGATTCCATCTTTGATTGGCAAGTTAATTGTGGTGCTAGAAAATAATTTATAATGCAGCATCATACGATTAGAGATCTTCACGCAAGTATTTTAAGCAATTATTTTGAGAGTACCTCGGAAAGCCGCTAAAGGCTATTTAAATTATTAACAATAATTGGGTAGGGTATGCCATATTAAATGCACAGACACCTGTAATTCCTTTCAACCCCAATTGTCATAAATTAACACCACTAACTGTGCCTGACTCGGTAAGCGACCGCATTTCGAATAAAGGATAAGCTCGTACAATTATTATGAATGTGTAAATAAGAAATTAATTATTTATGTATTACGAGTGTAATGTTTTGATACAGAACAAGATCTGACATTTATTAAAATGTCGATCGATAAGTTAACTAGCTAAACGCTTCGTCATGTATAATGATATCCAATTACACATCGATCATTTTACAGTGTTTTATCGAGATGAATTTCTTGGAGAAAAACACGGTGAAATTTATTTCTTAATTTATATTGTCAGTTACGCCAGTAATATCATAAACAACAAGATTACAAGAGAGCGAAAAACACAACAATGCTATTACTGTATTAAATTAATAATTTTCAATATCTTATATTGAAAATTGATAACTCTACTTGTTGGTTAACTTGGTGTGCCACGTGGGTCGCTTTTTGGACAATTATGCTCAGATTGAAAATTATTTTAATTTATATCTTAAAATTCTACTAGATATAATAACAATAAATACCGGGGGATTTTATGCATCGCATTACAAAATTTACATTTAATTTCAATACTTTGTTAAAGAAAAACAAAGTAAATAAAATGATTTTCCACAAACTTACCGCCAAATAAATCTAAATAAAAAAATCATCATTTTTTTAGTTGTAATAATTTTGTGGTAGGGTATATTATTATATTTTTATGAGACATAATTGAAGAAAATATTCTAAAACTATTTAACTATTGGACATGTTTTTCAACATTTTTTGAGAATAAATAGCATTTAATTTGGAGTGGGAAAGTTTGAACTATAGTTTACTACTTACTGATAAAATCAATGCTTCCAAATATTTTGAACACAGGCTGATCTCGAGTGACTTGTAAAAAAATGTCAAATTTATTTTGATTTTTTAATTTTAAAATATTTGACGCATTGGCGTTAGCTGTAATTAGGGCTTCCAATTAACCGGACTTTCCAACTAACCGGTTTTCGGTTTTTTTCTGGCAATAAAACCGGTTAACCGGTTTAAACCGAAATATAACGTACTTTGATTAGGTAGGTATGCAAAAAAAAAATTTTTGTGGAAAGTTTTAAATATTTGTCATAAATGCTCCAATTTTGATGAAAAATCGATATTTATCATATAGATGGAACACAGAATGCATTATATATATATATATATATACAACAATGACAATCAAATGTGGAAAAATATTTTATGATAAAATATGTCAAATAAAAAAATAGAACTTGATAATAAAACTCATCAAAAGAAAGATCTTTAAATAAATGCATTCATTTTTTAAGCATATCGACTAGACAGGACATCCAATGCTTAGACAAAAATATAGTAGAATACAATAATATTAGCTTATATTATGTCTCCACTCCCACTTTGAAGCATATAGACTCAAACTTTTATTTTTTAACGATAACTGCTTGTTACTCAGTTGCTCAACCCCTCTTTTTTTGAAGAGAGAAAAGATTGAAAATTATAGCTAGAACATGGGTGCCTGATCACTCTCACTACGTCATAGTAATTTAAGGGATACTGGAATAGAATATTAGGCATCACAGACATCCATGCCATAGAAAAGAAATCAATGAACTGATTGCAAAAATCCGTCCGTCCGGGATTCGAGCTCGTTTGGTCCGCAACCCAAAGAAACGACGTTGACCACTCGCCCATGTGCAGACCATAATACTTAAATTATAATTGAGAATATCAAGCACGATAATAATTATATTTTATGATAACACCAATTATTTATTGGGTTTATGTTATTTTCTGAACAATTATTTATTTATAAATGTAGGTATTATACGATACTAAAATTTTCATTTACGTATTACGTACAAAATGACTTACATAATATTATATTAAAAAAATCATAGTTCACAGTGTGTTTGTTTATCTATTGCTCAAGAAAACAATTCGTAAAAAAAAGAATTCATCGAAAATGTTATATTTCACGAAACTACAAATTTGAATTCAAAAATTGTATCAATCAAAAAAATTTCACCAAGCAAAGCTGTATTTGAATATATTTTTATATTGTTCTAGTTAGGATAGATATTGTGCTATTTACCTGAAAAATATCAATGACTTCTTAATTTCCTATAACCTCATAATCGGTGCGTATAAGCAATTTGTATATTACTGAGAAACTATCAATAATCTCATATTATTTTATATAAAAGAAACACTGTTTTTTTTTTAATAATATGAGATTGATGATTTAAGTAAATGTATTAGCGTTAAACTCTACTAAGTCATAAAACATCTTCTAAGTTTGTCCGTTCTATTGTTGATTATTTTACTTTACTTCGTCGACCTTGTGGGAGGGTAACATTTTAGCCACATCTGGTATTAATTTAATGACACTTAACAATACGCAACGTCTAATGTTTACAACTGAGAAAGGATGAGTCCTTAGGTTATAAAAATACGACTGCATCTTTTGTCAACGTTTTGCAAACGGAAATGTATGAAGCAACCATATAATTGAACAATACAGTAAAAGTGACATGGGACAAAGTTCTTGGAATAATTTTGACCCCCCGTTAGGTAAAACTTTACAATTAGCTCTTGGGTATTAGTTTTCACATATTGCATTATGATGGAGAATAAAAGGTTGATACAATAATTAAAAATATCATATTTAAAGCAGATTTTTTTTGCATTGTTGATTTAAAGACAAAATTAAGTATACTTAGAATAATTATAATGCAATAATTATGCAAAGGAAGAATATATCTACTAAATACACACAAAAAAATAACAATGTGTAAGGAGATGTAGATTATTACTCATTAATTAAATTGTATACGTTTTAAAATGGTACATAGTTATATGGTATCCTTATTAATAATTTTTTCATGATTTATACGGATGATTTGTCAAATTTACAATAAAGGTTATTGAGTGACATGCATGTAAGAATCATTCCGTCTTTTTATAAATAATTGTCAATAATTACGAAAAAATATTAAATTATTTGAAAAAGTCATTTCTGTTCACATGGACATGGACAACTTTGAGACATAAGTAGATTTTTTTATACAATTCATATGCATGTTTCTTGTGTTATGTCAATTGTTTCCGCTTCTACGCAGTAAATTCATTGGAAAAGATTTTTCTTTTTGAAAAAAAATAAAAATAAGAAAAGAGTATATTTGATAAAACGCGGTTAACCGCGTGAAATAAACCGGTTTTCGGTTTTTTTCAAAACATGCGATAAACCGGTTAACCGGTTTCGGTTTAAACCGGTTTGGAAGCCCTAGCTGTAATAGTATTTTTTTTTATAAATATTCATTATTATCTTATAATATCGATAAAAATATAAATCTATTTGTATGTTTTTATAGAAAAAACGTTTTAAGTATCTGTGCACGATATGGGTATGCCAATATACGACATCATAATATAATCTAAAGATACTGCTCGCTTTCTTACTGAGTGAGGGTCAAGTGAAAATGAAATACCTCAGAAAAAGATAAGCGAAAAAAATATCTCACGATCTGAACATTTATAAGTATAATTGACTGTTTAAGAATTCTCTTGACAATAAACCTTCTCGGCTGCCTGTTTTCAAAAACTTTCCATTAAACAGAACTTTACTAATCAGCGTTAAGTGTGTGAAAAACAAGGTGACGCAGATAATATAGGTATTCTATCGAAGTATTTGGAAGAAATACAGAGCGCCATTTTGTCAGTAATTCCACGGAATCAGGCGTAGTCATAAAAATATTTTTCATCTAAAGGTTAGAAAACATTTGTATTTTAGATCAAGATGCGTTTCATTTAATTAAAACGTTTTTTTATAGACTATGGTTCAGACAAGACATGATTTATTGATATTTTTAAATTCTCATAGCTATTGAACAAGTTTTTGAAAAAATGACCATTCGCTTTATAAAATATCATACATGAAACTATTCCTGTCCTAAATGATTTTTATCAATGATGTGGTGTGTATCATACAGAAATAATTAAATTATGTATGGCAAAAGTAGCTCACCTTTAGCAAGTAAAATTTGTTTTTGTCAATCCGTCACTAAAAAGAAAGTGTTTTTTTTTTTGTATTATATGACAAATTTTCGACAAAATACAATGACTTGGTAAGTTAACGTAAAATATTTTTGGCGTAAGTTGTAATGTCAAATATTTTTTTAAAAATTTAAAAATAATAATATTTTTTATTTTATTTAACATTGTAAAAAAATCCTACAATTATACTGACACAATTATATTATGTCTAATTTAGATTTTTTTAACGTCATATCAAAATTTTCAGGTTAAATACTACAGTTAATTTTATAAATAAATTCTTTGATTCTTCCGTATACCGGTTTTTTCGATTTATATTCAATGATATCAAATAAATAAAATACCTTGTATCACACATTTTTATTTTATCTATAAATAATAATATAACATGTTCTATATAAGCAGGAACAGTCACTGTGCGGACAACTCGTATACAGAAAAATCCGTGCACCAAATATATGTGTATTATAAAAGAGAGGGTTAGTCTTCAATTGAGAAGAGAAGTTTTTTTTTTTTAATTTTTCCATGACAAAAATTTTTTTGCTCACTTCATTAAAAAATATTCGACTTTAACGGCATCCATGAAAAGTAGCGTAATAACATTTCTTTCGCACACATAAATATGTTTTTTTTTCCTATTATCAGTGTCATAGTTTCATTAATTTTATTTCTATAAGATATAATTTACGAAATAATACGGCATGCACGCTGGTGTGGACTCTGGCGGTTTATCTGTATCAAATGATCGACCCACAATATTTTCTATTTTGGATATCAAAGATTTAATTAATTGTGTTAGGTAGTTATTACTGCAACAAAATATTATGACATCTAAACATTTCACCAGCTGCAAATAGCAGAACTGATATCTTTGTACATACATATGTTTTTGCTTTTAACAGCTTTATTTTATTATGTATGTATGTACATATATTGTCACCAGGGCTTATACAAAAACCGGTTTTCGAATTAAAATATTACCTAAATCCCGGTTTAATTCGGTTTTCGAAGATTCACAATAAATGGATAATTAAACTGGAATAGCATAAAAAAGTAATGAAAATACTAAATTTGTATTCAATGAAAACACGAAACGCACACTGTTTTAATACATAGCAACCTAATTTGGTAACGAAATTTCCTAAAAAAGAAAATATTCTGGGTGGTAAATTAGGTTGCCTAATTTTTAATACATCTAAAAGAAGATCCAAATTTGTCGTTATTTTTTTGTATTCTGACTCATTTATGTCGAATTCGACTCTTAGTAATCTTGAATTTGATGTACTCATGAATTGCATCCGGGTCCATTTTTTTAAATCCATGCCCGCTCCCAATTTGAAGCACATGCCCTTCTAATGGAAGTATTTCAACATAAGCTTTTCTACTTACTCAGTTGATAAAGTAAGACCTCTCTTTTTTCGAAGAGATAGAAAGGATATGGCTAGAACAAGACTAGTTTTTGGCTAATCACTACGTTAATTTTAGGATTGGATAAGTGGGAGAGGGGGGGGGGGGGGTTTAAGACATCACAAAACATCCATGCCTTCGAACAGAAATCGATTGCAAAATTCGGTTCGTACTTGGATTCGAACTCGTGAGGTCCGGCATGGAAGTCAACGACGTTGACCACTGTGCCATGGAGCCGATAACGGGCCTAAGTGCACAACAAAATTATTTTCAAAATAACACATTAATTGTTGCAGTTTATATTAATTTCAAATCCAAATATTAACGCTTTTTTATAAATTAATTAATAAATATTCTAATATTAACACTTACTAATTAAAAAATATTTATTAAAAAAAAATACTTCCGATATGTTGCTGACCCTTAAAGAACCAAGTGAAAAACATGTTTTTTTTTTAATGTACGTCCCGAGTTTTTACCGTCCATCAAAGTGCGGATAAGTGTTGAAACATGTTTTTTTACATTGTTACAATTTAGAAAAAAAAACCGACATTCCAATGTCACAAATTTCGCTAAAAACCGGTTTTCCAAACCCGGTTTTCGAAAACCGACAAGCCCTAACTATCAAACTATCCATGTAAGTGTGTATCAATATCATGTGTATCATAAAATCGGAATTGAATCGTTATTTATGGCGGTGTGTATCGCCACTGACATTGTATTGTTCGCCGTCGGAGCAATGTAAGCACACAGAGCGATGACTTTGACTCAATTTGACGGTCGATAAGCACCGATTACCGTTAACCGATGACTGTCATAGAAGCGAGTGACTACGCGGTAGAAAGCACCGGGTATCTTTCCCGTCCACTTTTGTGCACTGCAAGTGGTACACCGGGTCGGAATTATCAGGCTGTGTCATCGGCGCATAGCTGCGAGTTAAGTTGGCGCGCATTTTCCGCTGGGAAACACTTGGGCGCCAAAACTCAACGTCCACTCCGTAACAATATTTATCAGCAAAAAAAACATTATTTTTATGTTACTGTTACGTTATATGACCAGAGGTAATTTAGGGGGAAAAAACACCATAAAGTGAGTTGTTTTACTAGAAAAAACCCGATTAAGACAAGAGTAAAATAAACCATTTTGTATATGCTAAAATCCAGAGAATCGCTGTAATAATTGTAAATTATTTTTAATGCACAATTGTTTTTTTACGCCTTTTTATTTAAATTTGTTTTGTATAAATAGCACTGCTAAATTATATTTCTTATCAGTTGATAATGCTCACCATGAGCGAAACCAATCCTGATCTTGGTAAATAAAGTGGAAATAAGAACGAAAGAATATTGGGGTTTTCTTATTAAAATTCTATTAAGATAGAGTTCTATTTAGTTAATGGCTATTCAGTCAATCAATCACACCCTTTGGTAAATGCCCGGAGGTGGACAATAAAAGAGTTACTCGAGTCAATCGAGCCCGGTTAGTATAGAGCCTCCAATCTCGGGATCCCGTCCTTCCAAAATTCCGGGATTGTGACAGTACTGATCCCGGAATTGATAAAATTAGAAAAAGTTAAGCGAGGTTTTAAAAAAAGAAAAATAAAAAAGTTCGAAATTTTGGTATTTTTTTGGATTTGTTGCATACACAAAGTAAATAGAGATTCGGCAACTATGTTTAAATTCTGTGAAGAGAGATTAATAGTTATAGTTTAAAAACAACATGTGTCGAGATGCTCGATTATAAGTCCATATGCGAATTATTGCATAAGTATAACGATAAACAAGTGATTGAGAATGATAACGCAGTGTTCGTTATGTAAGAAGTAAAACCCTTAGTTCACTTACGTCGGTAGTAAGAGATACGAGTAGTAGACAATAAATTTTGAACAAGACCTTCGCACATTGCCTCGCATCGGACAGTAAAAAGGGCATAAATCTTCAGGCGTCAAACAGAATAAATGGACCAACACCTTGCAGTTTATAGGGAAGCGTTAGTTGTACTCTGTGTGTAGCTTTCTTAGGCAGCCCGCACTACGTAAGGCAGAGAAGGCACACCAAAGTCGCGCGTCCCAGTCATGTCAGTGTTGTACATGTTAATTTTTTGCAAAAATAATCCGGGTGAAATTTTATATTCTGCAGTTATTCAATAAATAAAAAAAGCAATATATCAAACAATCTTTCTGGTCATTGAGAAAGTCTATGGATCTGGTATCGTTTTGTAGAATGACATTAATTTATGAGTGTTGCGGTACTTGTTTTAAAACATTAAAAATGCATAGAAAAAAATTGTCAGAACGCTCTTCTACTGCGTTACATGGGAAAAAGGCACTTGAGTTTAATTATCCCATAGTATGAAACTGTGAATTTAATACATATCGGAATTTAAGTTTTTTTTTTCGATTTACGCGGTTTTCCACTTACGCTGAATCCTTCGAAACTAGAGGACCCACTGAAACACTGATGGGCGTGTATATTAATTATTTAAAGAACCAGATGTAAACCATTTGGTATTTAATGTACAATAGCAAAAATCTCATTGATAAAAAGATGAAATTTATTTTTATAAGTTACGATTTCATTGTTGTGAAATCTTATTGTAATGTTCATATTCAAATTACTAATTTGGATTCTCATCCGATTCAACAAAAAAAAAACTGGTTTAAGTGAGACCGATTATGTAATCACTACTCCTCTCTAGCTCTATCCTTGTTCACAACAAAAAACAGGTTTAGTGACTGATTAACAAGCATTTCTCTTAAAATAACTTCCGTTGAGATAAGCTCTATTTGAAAGCGGACATTGTTACATTATATAGAATATTAAATAAAGTACCTAAACTTATTTTTTTCTCGGTAGGACGGAAACTTGAAAAATTTAGGCACGCGCAAGTAAAACAGTTTGCCACCACTGTCGTAGGTAATCGAGCCCGTAAAAAAACTCTCGTAAAAAAAATTCGCCTGCCGACTGGAAAAACGAATATTAACGTCCGGGGAATAAATACTAAAGCAACACTTTGTCATCTTTATTGTACATTGATGTGCACATAACATATAATAGAATGATTGTAGCTTGGGCGAAGGATGTAACCCACAAAAAGAATTTTATTGCATCCCTTTTAATAACTCAACAAATAGTTATTCTATTAACAGACTTATCTTTTAAATGTTATATTTATACAATACTATGATATATCTGTTCAGATAACATTAACAATTTCTTTTCTATAAAGCGAAGGGGTCGGGGAACCAAGATATATAGCCTTGGTCTCAACTAGGGCTTCCAATTAACCGGACTTAAACACTAACCGGTTTTCGGTTTTTTTCTGACAAATAAACCGGGTAACCGGTTTAAACCGAAATATCATGTATTTTGATTAGGTAGGTATGCAAAAAAAATCGTAGATTTTTTTCAATATTTGGCATAACAGCTAGTACTCCAATTTCAAACAAAAAACACGACATTTATCTTAATGGGACTCTAGTTACCAACCTGTTTGCTATGGCAAAGAAACAATTACTATAACATAAATATATAAAACATAAAATATTTTATGATAAAATTATACGTCAAATAAAAAAATAGAGCTTGATTATAAAACTCACTAAAAGAATGATGTTTAAATGCATTAAATTTAAAAAAAATACCAACTGGATAAGACAAGAAATCCAATGCTTAGACAAAAAAAGAGTAGAATACCAAAATATTCACTTGTCAAAAAATGACAAATTATTTGAAAGAATCATTTCTGTTCACAACATGGACAACTTTGAGACAGAAGTAGATTATTCAACAATTTATATATATATATATATATATATATATATGTACATGTTTGTTGTATTTTGTGAATTGTTTCCTATATAACGCAGTAAATTCATTATTAAACATTTTTCTTTTTGTGAAAAACAATGAAAAATAAGAAAAGAGTATTTTTGATAGAACCCGGTTAACCGAGTGAAATAAACCGGTTTTCGGGTTTTTTCAAAACACGCGATAAACCGGTTAACCGGTTTCGGTTTTAACCGGTTTGGAAGCCCTAGTCTCAATGAAGGTTCAATGAACAATAAAATGTTATTAAAAAAAAAAGAAAAACAATCATATCATTAAGAAAAAGCCTCGCTTTTAATTCGAAAAGGTAGTTTAATATAATTTTAACGCCGTTTGAATCCTATTTCCAATTATAAAAAAAAAAAATACGAAGTGGATTTGCAGTCTTTCAATGGCCAACAATAAAATTTCATAAATGAAGCAATGCTAGATTTTAACAGATTAAAACGGAACCACAATCTGGTATTCTTAACAATTACATTACTTAGTATAATATTAAATATTTTACTGTAGGAAACAGTTTACCATTGGTAAACACATTTTATTGAAGAGGTAAAAAAAAGCGAAGTGGTTTAACAATTTTTTTACAAAACAGCTATTGATAGTTATTTAAGAATTATCACAGAACTTCAATTGAATAATCCTTATTTTAATAATCAGATGGAATTAAAATCGTTGCGAATTGCAATATACACGGTAATCCACAAAAACACGGCAAATTTTGTGACAGTATCACGTGGATCAATTAACCCTCCAGAGACGAGACATTTTTTAATAAAAAATAATTAATTAACTGACAACTTTTATTTCTAGTAAAAATAATAATAACAAAAAACTATAAAGCCGTTGTAAATAAAAAATCGCGTGACCATGTGGTCACACAAACATTCAGGATTGAAATATAGCTAAACGTGAAACATGAAAATTATATGACGTCTTCACATCAACATATTTTGAATAAAAACATACATATTAGTAAATGCAGTCTAAATGATTGAAAAATGTAATAAAATAATATTAAGCAATTCCAAAAAGGTGATTTTTAAGAAAGAAAAAAAACGAAAATTTTAAAATCGCATGTGTTTTTGGTGGCTGTGTCTGTCCCCGCGGCTGATGAATAGTTGATGTCAGTATCCTTTTTAAGTATTCTTTTACTGTTCAAAAATATCACACCGAAAGTGTTCTTTAGATTTTCATTCTGATATTGGCATATATTATATTTATATGACAGTAAATACGAGAACAAATCAAAACATAACGGATTAGATTTGAGTACGGTATAACTTAACTGACCTCAATATAAAATTCAGTTACGAAGATCGTATGATATAATTAATAACAATGGTGATGTTTTAAGTAAAAAAATATCGTCGGCGTGAAAAACTTTTGAAAGAAACATTTAAACGTTCAAGTTATAAAGATTTTTAAAAGACCTCAATAACAAAAAGCGAGGTTTAACGCATTTGAAAAAAAAACGCGGTCGGTATAGCACGATGAACAATATTTTTGGGCCGCATAGGCTTATCTGGCATGATTAATTTAATAATTATTTAAATATTAATGTAGGCGCTGAGTCACGTTCGGTCGATTAACATACAACTTATTTACTTATTATTATGCAGGAATTCAATCAGTAATATCTGCCATAGAAATAAGTAGGCGAGTGGAATATTTTTTAAAGAACAGTGAACTTCGATGCATAAACAGGATGCACCTTACGGATACGGACCTCAGAAAACTAAAAAATGACACTTAGAAAATAGTCGTGTTTAATGACTAGCAATTGTAATCATCAGCAATGTTCCGGTAGACTATATTGCTATCAAAATGTATCGGGTTCAACCCGAGATTGTAATTAATTTCAATCGCAAATAATTATCTAAAACTAACGTATGGGTTTTAATTGATATCCAAGTTGTATGTACAATCGTCATAAGTTGATTTCGAGAGATTTCTTAGCTTCTACATTTATTTTGACTCAAGTCCGTTAACGGTTTTAAATGATTGAAAAAATACTTTGATAAAAAAATAAAGGTACTGCAGGTTCATTTGTCTAAAGAAGTTTGAGAAGATACTTTGTTAAATGCTATACAAAAATAATTTCGATTTATTGATTAAAAAAATGTGCTCCATACATTTAAAAATTATGAGTATTGTTTTCTTCAAATCAAGTTCAACCAGATTGCATGATGTCGACTCTTAAGGTCAGACAGATTTTCAACTTTTATTTTTGACTAAGTTAATGGTTACAATGCGTCAGGATAATGGTGTCGGTATAAAAATTAATAATGTGAGCTGTGGAAATCCACTGAATCACCAAGTGTTTATACCGGAAGTCATTATCTGGCAAGTACCATCTTAAGTCTAGGAGAGTGGGCAAATTCAACTTCAACTTTACAATAATAATATAAAAGCATCAAATAGTCCATTCCTAAACCCATCCTCCTTTTCGTAGCTTCTTAGAAAATGTAAGGTTAAGCGATTAAATTACGATCACGTTTCATAAAAACAAACATTATTAGGAGTTCATATACTTCACAATATGAGCGAATATGGTTAAAAAAGAAAGAAATGATGTTTATGAAAGATTATGCGTTATTAAAATAAGATATTGATATCATCAAAACAAAAATTTCTTTCAAAATTTAAGGTAAATAAAATTGGTACTCAAACATTTCTGCCAGTCACTTATTATAAAATACGTTTATTTTATATCCTGAAGAACTCACGTGATCTTAAGACGATTGTATTCGGTGATCGTAAGAAATAGTTACACAATGGAAGTGAGACCACGTTTCCCATTCAATAGTAACAAAGGATAAACAAACCCTGCCAGATAAGTTTGGCGAAATTGTGTCGCTGTTGCGTGAACTAAATTTCGCCCGATTGTAAGATCAACAAGACTCGATTCGACCTTAAAGGCGCCGTGCCAACTGGAGCATATCGACCGATAAATTTCTTCTACGTTGTCACCGCAAACACACACCTACATACCTGCCTGACGAGCGTACTCCGTGCCCAACGAAAGCAATGCTAATAACAATAATATCCCGCTAACGTAGAGACTGAAAGTTCTGCGAAAATCGTATTCAGCTAGAAAATCACATCAACTGTGCCGATTCGCGAAACTAAACCATGACTCGCGGGAACCTGCGCTCCAATAATCTACGACTGCTCTTTCTGGCACGTATGATCATCAAAACGTTTATAATAATCATATCGCTGCCATTGTAGCAAATTGTATATTTCTATCCATAGATAAGCTATGAAGATTGGCTTTAAGTGTACCACAACATTAAAGAACAAGTAAGTAAAAATTGCTTCTACTAGTGTGATTAACATTATATAATATGTAACGTTAGTGATGGTTTTTTAATATTGACATATCGATGGGAATAATGAGTTACTCAGCGGTGTTATTCCCGCGTGCTTACACTTATTTAGAACTGTCTTGAATACTCAACACAATCACGTTTTTAGTTTTAAATACTTAACACAATAACGTTTGATAGACCCTACAACACAATCACCTATCGAGTATATCAGAACATCCAAAATAAATACATGGACGCGTAAATAGTACCGTTGATCGACATGCATACATTAAGAGTATTACTTCCCCAAGCGTTGTATAGAATACATAAATGATAGATTCTGTAGGGCGGTTACTTTTTTGTTTTTGTTACTTATTAGAAATATATATATATAAAATTGACGAACAAAAAAAGTAGCTACAATGTTGTGATTTAACGCCTATTGTAACTAATTTTTTAACAAAAGTTTAAAATTATTGTTAAAGAATCAATAACACAGTTTTTTTTAATACAGGCGACACCTATTTTTTTAAAAAAAACAAGGGTAGCCATCTAGTCTAGTTTTAAAGTGAAGACAAAATAATTTCTTTGAAATAAAACAACAGTAGTGGAACAATATAAGTTGTTTTTACTATTATAAAGTAATTAAACCAAATAAATGACAACTTAATCATTTAAAAAGCAGTAAAGATTTGAATCAGCTTAAAACTTATTTATTGTAAAACAAACGACACCGCCCTGATAAATATGAATTTAGCTAATCGATATGATTATTTCAACATAAGCATTTAAAGAAAACGATGACAATAAAACGATAATAGTAATATTTTTAATACCATGTAGGACTGAACACCTTAAATATTGTAGACATGAGTGTTTTTGTTGTCAATTCTCCTTGAGTTAATCTCGAGTGACATACAATAAAAAAAAATATATCGTATGATCTTTCAACTTCAAAATATTTGCCGCATTGGCATTCGATGCAATGTCAAATACTTTGAATATTTTCAATATAATGTGTTTGAAGACCTTATTTTGTAGGTAACGTAATTGCCATAGACGTGATGCTAAAATATACCATGCATTAATACTCTATTATTTAGGATTTTTTAAAATGTATGAATGAGAATTCGGAATACGACCGCGATCCACCTGTTGAATGGGACTGATGTTATATTTAAATGCAAACACACCCTTTTATACTTACAAGGGTAGTGTTTTAGAATATTTAATAATGTAATAACAACAATAATATCGTAAACGGTTAGGTAAACGAAACGGAAAAGGCGTCATGTAGAAATATGGTCAATTAAATCATCATAAACCAAGACATAAGTGTGTTACTTTCATGAAAAAACAAATAACCACCTAACATAAAATATACAGTTCCGTTATAAATAAAAATGAATAAATCGAGTAACGCGTACCAATTTTGGCAACAGTCAATTATTGGCAGCCTAGAGGTATTTCATTACGAAACTTTATGTGCTTATTTTATAATTTGGTAATTAATTTTTATTTCATTTTTTTTCAGATAAGAATGATTTTCACCATGAATTGAAGCAATCGACGAAAATGGTATTCAGGGATGAGTCCCCTAGGAGAGCAATGGGGAACCCATGTGCAATGTGAATTTTCAATTTAATCATGGGTTCAGGTTAAGTTGTAATTATGAAAAAAATGGAAAAAATGAATATCGAATATAACAGGAAAAAACTGTGGACATTGAAAATTGATATGTCAATGCCATTTAAGTTTAAATCCAAGAGACACGCCGTTTATAAATAAGAACCTCCTTATTATTATAATGCAAGATTTTATAATTGCAGTCGTTTTAAAAGACATGACGTGCGCTAAGTCACATCAAGCCAATCTAAAACTCATACATCCCTTTTTTCGATTAACATATTATTTTCTATGTACATATTCATAAAAAAATCCCCTGTTCTTTTATCTAAGTTCGTGTCGTTGATTTACTAACATGCTCAAATCAATCTGTTACGTGAAGATTTTATTGTACTTAACTAAAAATAGAATAAAATGTTTGACATGCGATAAGACATAAGCTTAAATACTGTCACCAAGTAATGAAAACAAATATTTGCAGAAATTGTGATTGAAACTCTATTTCACTTTGAAAAAATAGTAATCATGTGGCCATTATTTATTGGTAGGTATTGTTCAATAAGAATGAAAAATATATTTGTAAATAACATGAAAAATACTTAGTAGGCTAATACTTGCCACTATCACTCAAAAAAAAAAACTAAGCAGAAATCGTGAAACGCTGCTTGACTCCATTTAATATTATTGTATGAAAACATAACGAGAAACGTTCCAATAGAGTGACATAACACTTATATTACATAGGTAAGTAATTGCGAATTTTGTAGTATGATAAATTTATGTAAAAATGTCATAAAATGACGAAACGATGACACATTAAAATAACAGGAAAATAATTATTATTACATAAATGTAAGTTTACTTAAAATTTATTCTAAGCAAACACACATTTCAGTTATTCATACTTTTGTGATTGTACCTACACATTTTCAAAATATTGTGAGCGGCATTTTATTTTCAAATCGACCGAAATTAAGTTTATAGAAGTGTTGAAAGTTCAAAAAAATATTAAAGAAGTCACTCATCGTTGTAACATCCAAAGCAAAGATTCAAGTATTGTATCTGTTCTTTGGAAGTTATCTCTCAATATTGCATAATATATGATTAACTAGTATATAAAGTAACTGATTAATTATGACATACAAATTAATACAACAATAATTGAGCATATATTTTTTAATAAATGAAATTAAATATTTCCTGTATAAATAAAGTTTCTTCATTTAATTGTAATCGACACTAACATTGTAGTTTTTAATTTAGCTTTCATTAGAATCTTTTTGGATTACAACAACAAATTTTCAAACTATACACCGATGATTTAGTTCATTATATTTTCTAATGTGATGCGAAAATGGTGAATATTGCTTTTTAAAAATACTTAACTAAATTTTTGTTCAAATTGCGATTATTTTTTTGATGAGATGCTTCAAATATAATTGTTCATATTAAGTGTAGCTACCGACCATAGCTAGCAAAATTTAATAACGATACTCAGTTCCAGTGTATAAAAAAAACTATCGTGTACTATCGCTAAAATTTCGAACAAACTTCACTGACACACTTCCATTTTTAAAAAGGTAACTACAAAAAATATATTTTGTATTATTTCATAAAATCTTCCCTAAAATAAACTACTCAAAAGCCATCCATATGCTAAGTAATTTTGATGGTTATTTGGGCGGTATCTTCAAATACGTGATGTTGCCACACGCCCTAAAAAGGCTTCTCGAAAAAGACAGCCAGGTAAGGTATATCAAAGAAAACATACGTGCACCAGCTAAAACCGGACGTAAATCTCAATATTAAAACCCCATAGAGATAAACGTCACAATAGCCGGACATATCACTCGACGACTGTGGCATTTTGTTTATCTCTTCACCCGAGCAGTTCTGCTCAACATTTCTTAAGCTTTAAAGCATATATTTTCACAAAATTAAGTACCTACTTCCCAACAACTTCAATATGTGTATTATCTTTAGTAGAAAATAAAGAAAATAACTTTGACAGATTTTGAAAATTATAAATCTCAAATAAAACGCACAAAAATAATCGTCAATTACGAAAAATGAAATACAAGTTGGTTGCTGATTGTTCCACCACCACCCGTTATTTATAAACAGCCGCTGATTAAACCAAAAAGAAATCAAGAACATCGTGTCTTAAATATGATCTTGACAATTTTTCATATGCCTCAAATTTGGCCTAAGCGATCATGTGGTCGTGGCTAATCGGGCTCGTAAACAGTTCTGCTCATTTGGCGTTCATCTCGAGGCGGTTTAACAGTACGTTATAAGTGTCCTGATGGTCGAAGAATGAAATAGATGATTCTCACTTAGATTTGCTACTCCATGTCCGCTCGCAGTGTAGGGACTATGGTCTCCACAGTGTCAATTAATTAGGCTGGCCACTCAACCTTTCACTTTAGATAAGGTACGATATTTTCTCCAGTCTATATTCAGTGCCATTATTAACCATGCCCGCTACTATTGCGGAGTATATGGACTCTTAATGGAGTTTATCTCAACAAAATAGTTTCTACTAAAACTTCTTGTAACTCTGTTGCTCAACCTCCCTTACAAAGTAAGGATAGAAGGATGGTGGAGATATGACTAGGACAGAATTAGTGGTAAATTAACCGCTGTTTTTAATGATAAGATGGGTGGGAGAGGGGAATTCAAGGCATCACATTGACACTAAACTTGACACACAAATGTATTTAAATTCTAATTTCACAAGATAATTTTTTTTAAATGTAATCAAAACCATAAATCGCCAAATATCTTTCGAGCCACCGGTTCTAAATCAATGCTGTATATATAAATTTTCGCAGTGGGTGGAGTGAAAAATCGGCTCACGCACGAGGTTCTACGGGTTATTTGGCAATAAAAGTAAATATTATCCCAACTGTTTTGTGTTCAATAAAAACTAATTGTTTTCTTTTTATTGTTGACATCAAATAATTGATGAGTTGTTCTCGAGTAATAGACAAACCAAAAGTGCTTCTTTTTGTTCCAAATAAGACTTTAAATATAGAAAAATCGATACTTATGAAATCAGTTATGCGAAATAAATACATTTTGAATTACAATAAATATTACAATGACTTTTTCTAGTTTTGTAGAATTTTTTGGAGAATCTAAACAACAATTATAAAATGACCGCAAACAGTTAATTCAATAATAAAATTGTTTCACATTGACAATTACTTGATATAAAGCTAACTAACTTAATTTAGATAAATGAATTCTTGTGAAACTAATTACTCTGTTATTATTTATTACTTTAATTAGAAAATCTTTGTTCATTTTACTTTATAAAGCAAACGGTGATAATTATAAAAAATATCACTACTTGGAATCTGTTTTAGGGTGTCAATTCTTAGTATACAGTAAGACAAAAAAATACAACTTTATTAATAATAATCTTACATATTTTAATAAAGATCCAGTACAAAAAAATGCATTATTTTAAAAATCGACTACATATCGACTGTGGAAAGGAATAAAGACTTAATCCACAGTTTTTTCTAAAACAGCTTTTTCTTGAAAATCACAATATATACAATATAACTTGATACACGTTCTACCAAAAGAATGTAAGCTGAAAATGCTGAATTAGTATCTAAATTTAGCTTTTAATTTTGAAAAAAGCAGGGCCTGTAAAAATTGCGATCAGAAAAAAGACTTAAAAATGATTTATTTTGAAAAAAAGAAAATTATGCTACATGAAGTCAATTAAAAACCAGTTTATGAGTCTCCATGCCCAGGTTGTGTATATTTCATAATTTGCCTTTGTTCCAAAATCATTGAAACACGTTTTTTGTGTCTCCTGTAAAATTTGTTATGTGTTGGTTACATCCTTTTTCCTTCCCACGTCGATATATAACGTTCAGTTCTTTTTAATGTCCAAAATCAATCGTGGTTTGTAAGTTAACATCTTATTGATAGTGACATTGTAAACATTTTATTATGTAATTCACGTAAAACATCCAAAGTGTGAAATGTTCATCAATGATCAAAAAGCAACCATGTAGCAACCCAAATTAGTCGGAATATAAAAACATTATGATATTATCACTAAAAAATATATTCACGAAGTACCTGTCATAAATTTACATTCACGATGAAAACTCTGGCGTGATGATTTTTTTATAATCGAAATGCCGTAGCGAAATGCACTTGACGACCATAAGCGTTGGTGTCAGTTAGACAACCTGATGGCATGCGGTGCGAAAAATGTACGCAGCGCTATTGAGTCCGCCGTCCATTGCCGAAGACGATGGTGAATAGGTGAATTATCCGCGAGGATGGAGTGGAGGGAGCACAGGTGTTGCGGTCCACGTGGGAGCCTCCTCGCCGCGACCAATGACCCGCACTCAGTTGTAGTTAAGCCGCGGCGGCGAACGCGCGTCTTCGACTAACAAACTTACCGACCTCCTTACCACAAATTATTCACCCCCAAAAAAAAAACAAACGAATACTAACACTTTAATAATATCTACGAAATATAAAAAAGTTTTAAAAAAATATATTGTTATTAAAATTGAAATAAAAAAGAGTGATTATTTAAAATTTCCGCGCGCATAAATTTTCACCCCGATTGTGAATAAAGTTTTTCAGTGAGGATAATAAGTAAAACAGCACTTGTATTGAGACAGTGTACATTGACAGTGAGAATGATATGGGTTAATTATTTGAAAACGTGACACTTTTTTATGGATTAATGCAGATTGTGCCAATTATCATTTGACTGGAAAGCTTCAAAAATGACCGAATCAACGGGGAGAAAGGGAAGAGCTATTAGACAGCAAGGATCCGTATCAATAATGGTGAGATTTTATTTAAATAAAACATTTGATTAATTTGAGTAAATAAATATCCGTAAAATTTTCTAATTTCAAAAGTGAGATAACACAAAAAAACCTTAAGTCTTTGTATACGCTATATTTTATATATGAGGGTATTACTTGCAAACCCGGCATATTCAAAAATTGTTGAAACATGAACCATGAATGTAATTTAGTAGATAAAAATAAATTTTTAAAGTATTTTTAGAAATCAGTCTCAAACATGGCTTGACAACATTCAAAATATCAATCCAAAGTAATGTAAGACTAAAAATACTTAAAAAATGTACATTGTTTTTCAAAATGAAATTCAAGTTTATTTTTAAACATTTTGGAATAAGCCGTGTTTGCAAGAAATTACCCTCATATAATAAATGCAATATGTATTGCGATAAACATAATATTTATCATCCTTTTAAAAAGTTTATACGATTTTACTTAATTGTAAGAATAAGTATCAATGATTGTTTTAGACTATTGAAATTTTCTGACGAAGAAAAATGTTTAACCTTTTCTGTTATATTTTTTTAAAGATAGGGGAAAAACGGAATGGTCTATTTAAAAGCAGGAACGAAGATTTGTATCAAAATTTCACCGACACTAAATCGATTTATTTAACAACTTTAAAATGTCCGAACAATTGTTTTTTTTCTTATAAATTGCGTTAACCCTTCAGTCATTCTTGGCGTGATTATAATTCTTATATATACCCATATACTATCATGACAGACCAAAAGTTGGTTTTCTCACCACCACCCGTTATACGAATGCAGCCACTATTAAACGAAAAGAGAAATTTACAAGGAAAAAAGCTAATTTACTTTTCAGCTGCAGGGTATCGGCCGTTTAACCATACACTATGTGCTTAAAAATAAAAAATAAAACGTATAATCGATGTCAATAAAACTAAAGTTATTTTATACACAATAATTAAATAAAATTGATGTGAAAGCCATTGGCAGCTGGTTTCTGAAAGTAATCACGACTTTTTCTCAGTCTTTCGATTTAATGATCTTTAACAAATGTATGATTATATTAAATATACACAAATTTACATTCCAAAAGCGTATCATAGCATCGAGTTAAAAGTATACACTTTATCCATTTCAAATTTATCTTTTTTCACAAGTAAGTCCGATTCGATTTGATCTACCAAAAAATATTTTTTAATATTAATTAGCCCCATTTCATTAATGTATGTTACTTTTTTATGCAACTTCGTATGGGCGAGTAATCGAATAATGAATAATCAGACACACAATACAATTACACACAGTCTTCGAAACGGTACGACCACTATTAAAATTGCAAATTTGATCGACCTTCAATAATTCGATGCAGAAAAAACTTTCATGGATGATAAATAAAAATGAAGTCATCACCCGAAAACTCGATACACGAAAGGTGTACAAGGAAAAATCTTCTTTAATATTTTTTTTTGCATTCTTGAAAACCCAGTTTTAGAGGTAGCGCACGATTTTATGAACATTGATCCGGGTTGTTTTTTTTTTAACCCATAATTATTGTCAAAAATATATTTACATATAAAATTTAAAATAACTTTGATTATTCCACGTATTGTGCTACTAACTGTGTTGTTTGCTTTATTTCGATTCTATCACCCCTTCCTTGCTTCCTTTAAAAGGAAAAAAATCCAAACTCCATTTTGTAATTTCATAATTTTAGAATCAATCTTGCTTCATTACTGAAGCAAAATTTGCGATAGTAAGTCTGAAGATGCCTCTGAAAGAGGCGAAACACGTGTCACAGTTAGTAGCACAATACGTGGAATAATCAAAGTTATTTTTAATTTTATATTAAAATGAACTTCCACAAAGTTACCGCCGAAACCATCGAAAGTATAAATTTACATATTGTGATTACTCATAACACAAGTAAATAATACTCAAAAAATACAGCTTTAATGATCAGAAGAGCTCTAACAAAGTACTTTATTATCTTTAGGTATACGTTATTTTCAACAAACTATAATATTTTTAGACTGTTTACCGTTAAAGATTTAATTAATAGATAAATATCGCTGAGCTAAATGTGCGTTCGATAAAATCATTTTTATAAACAATTCTGCAATTTTTTATTTTTTATTGTATATACAACCATTTATCTTGCCATAAAGTAATTTAATAATCACAAAATAAGCGCGCTCATCAACAAGTAGCGGAACGGCAGGTTCATCCATCTTAGACGTAGCGAGTAGAAATCGAAAATCAAGCAAAGGTTTAATTTAAAAACACATATGAAAAGCTCAAATGTCAAATATCTAAGAATGTCGCAGAAAAAAAAACACTATTCAATGTGTAATGCAGTGGTGTTCATGTTATGTTATTTAAATTGATGAAACCAATATAGAGTGCAATGGATTAATGTAGAATTTATATGGAGCTAACTTGAGCAATGACTTGATGATGAAACAAGAGCTGTAGAATCGCTTTCGGGATTCAGGTGTTTTTTTTCGAAATCGGTAAAATCTTACGACTTCAACCCATTTAAAAAAAAAATATTAATCTTTTAATCATATTGATTGAATAAATGATGACTATGTTATATTTGATTCGAAGTAAGATATTTTACAGATCTATCTTTTAAGTTAATGACAAAATTTGCGGATTTAGTACGATATTTTACTTTTTGACATATATTTTATATTTTGGGTTGCTATGCCAACGATTAACAAAAATGCGACGTCACTCGTCGCATTAACATAATTATTTTAAGGCATGCGCAATAAAAACAACACGGATGCATGCAAATACAGATAACTGATTTTACTGTAATTATACCAATCAGATTTCAGTCATCTCAACAAGGAGTGATCTTGAAATCCAGTTTGAAAGACAACCGTTTTCGCTGTGACGAGTAATTAGATAATATGTACACCTGTGCGAAGTGATGTCTCGTGGTTCAGAAGAGAGCAGTTATGCGGATTTTATAAATTATTGCAGCATTAGGATGCGTGTCATATATTTAAATCACCATAACGAGGCGCAAAGATTAAAATTGATATGATTACATTGTTCATACACTCGCGAATGTACATTGTACACATAACTGTTATCCTAGGTTTGAGCGACTCTGTGTGAGATTCTCTCATGTTTGTATTACAAAGGTGGGCTGTCTTAATACAGAAGCAGAAAACTAACAACAGTTGGGGCCATGAGTACCTGCCCACCAAACTTAACGGGAGTTACCAACAGCTTGTTCCATTCAAGCGAGTACCGTAGCCGACAGATGGATAAATTCCTCAGTGTTACATATAAGAACGCCATTGGAATCAACGGCATATTCAATTTAACAAAAAAAAACTGGATGCCCCATATAAATTCTACGCTGATATCACTGCATTCGTAGTAGAAAGATACTGTTAAATCTGCTCATGTATTTATATGTGCACATATAAATTGATTAGCTGGGTGACAATATTAACTGCACAACGGGTTAGACATTAAATAAAAATAATGACTATGATCAATCATTTAACATGCTACTCTTATCAAATTAAATAATTTAATGACCATCTAAAATAATGCAGAAATGAAATCAACAATTCGATAAAAATACGAATATTTCCTAGCTTTTTTTTTACCACGTTTGTTCCCAATGTAGACCACATTATAGTATATCTCAACAGAAGTGTTTCTACCAGAACCGTTTGTTAATCAGTTGCTCAACGTCTCTTTTTCAAGAAGAATAGAGATAAAAGGATTAGACTAGAACAGGACTAGTTGTTAGCTAATCGCTGTCGGTGCACCCGTTTTTTGGACAAAATGGATTGGAAAAAATCAAGACTTCACATACACCAATACCATTGGACAGTAATCTATAAATCAACTGAAAATCAATTTATAAAAACTGTCTACTGATAAGTAACATTCTATAATGCATTATGTGATTGAATCCAAATAATCACAATGTTATAACAATCCAAATAATTATTGTTTTACGTTTATTTTTAGATGGCTCAGTCGCCATGTATTTATATTTGTGAATCTATTGTAGTCTTAAATCTGAGATATGAAAAAACTCAACGAAATACAAACATTTTATTTATATGGTGGCATACTCTATTGCATAGGTTCCCAACCTTTTTCGGGTGGCGACCCCTTTTTATAAAAGCCATGTGGCCCGCGGCCCCAAATGCAATCGAAAAAGGCATTTTTTTTCAATAGGGTTATTTTAGTTGACTGTAGTTTTAGTTTTGTTGTTCAAATCCAAAATCGAAAAAAGTTGGCGACCCATAGGTTGGGAACCCGTGCTATATTGCGTCATTTTTTAGGTAAACAGTAACTAATAAGTGCACATTTCTATCAAGAAACCAAGGTGAGACGGAAAGTATCTGCCTGTTGATTTATGTTACTATTTTCGACTCATTACTAACCAGTGACTGTGCAATCAGCAATGGTTTTTAACAATTTTAACAATTATAATTGACTCACTGTCAAATCAATATATTTTTAAAGAATCAGGTTAATTACAATTCATATTAAAGGACACCATTTGAATAGGTAAAAACAACATTTTATTTTAAAAATTGCAATAAATAAAAAATGTATTAACGATAACTCATTATGTATAAGAAAATTATATCGTTAATCGTCCATAAAACAACTGTAAAACTATGAATAAAATAGTTGTGTACTATATCTAGTGTTCAGTATCGTTTGATATACCAAAGAAATACTTTTTAAGATCTTAATTAATATTATCAGGACCGGTTTATAGCTATGAATTTTCTAGCTTGGAGTTTTTGTAAATTAATAAAATCATGAATAGAAATAAAACATTAGTAAATAAGATAGATAGATCACCATTGCTGAATTTATTTCCATTAAGATTTACCACACATAATTAAAGTAATGAGTACTATCAAAGTTTTTATTTTACCCCCTTTCTGCGTCCAGTAGAAAAGGATAAATATAACATAAGAATTATAATCAATTTTTAGTTTATTCGTAAAAGTTGCGATGGTCTGATGATGCTTCTCAAAAAAGAGAAAAACTTGTCCCATTCTGTAACACAATAAGTGAAATAACAAAGTAATCAAGTTTAGTTTTATATTCAAAATGAACGTCCTCAAAGTTACCGCCGAATCTATCGAAGATAATATTTTTGTTAATTACAACAGTATATCAAAATAGATTGTATTGTAATATCCGATGTCCTCAAAAGGATTTTCGCTTTTTGCAATGTTATATGCTGGCGTAACTATGACGGTAGAAACATCGTATAAATAACATTTATCTTTAACTTGAACAGTTTACGTCATATAAAGCGGGTGTACTTGACGGAAACTCTCAAGACATTGCAGATGCTTATAATTCATCTAACAGCTAATTTTATTTTATCGACCAAAACAATGTTAATTTATATTCAAGCTAACTACGCATAAGATGTTAATAACAACAGCGTATTAAATTTATAATATCTATTATCATAAAACACTTCAACAGTAAACTAATAATAGTGATGTGTAAATTATTAACAGAAACTGAAAATGAGCATGTATTTAAAAATAGCAGCGCACCTTTCAAGACGGTATAAGAAATGAATCGTTTTACTTTATAAAAAAACTTTAGTCAAATATTTTGTTGTGTGTCAATGGATTGTTGATAAACAGAGTTTTTCTCAATTGTAAAAATGTTCTGACCGTAATCTTACAATGGTAAAATATGCGTGTCTATTTTTCTATATTCTTCCACTCTGGTGCTACATTCCGATTCGAGCATTGGCAAATCTACTTCCATCCCCGATATTTCAGTTTTATACCTATATATAATCGGTCCTCCGTCACTATTTTGACAAGCACTTCACAGTTAACAGATACAAGGAATGCTTAAAAAACAAATTGAATTAAAAGATAATTTTCGTTGATTTTCCAATAAATATATGCATTCGATTATATAATTATTTTATCAGTGTCAAACTATTATGCTGCACGATTAAACACTTATATACGTTCTTCATCTAAGATGTCATTGATACTAGTTTTTTTAGTGTCTGGTAATACACAATATAAACAAAGCGCTGTCTTCATATAATGAATTTATTAATTCAAACATAACCGTAAATAATAATGATCTCTTAAGCTGTTTTTAAATGTCAGTTGCATCTGAATTAAAAGCCACTATTATGTCAATTGTGTATTTAAAACTGGTAACACACCTTTACTGTTACTTTATTCACCTCGCACAGCAGTCGCTTTTTTCTGTGAATTAAAAATCGCTCGCTGTTGTATAGCTGTCGGTAGGCCGTCGAAAATTACAAATTCATTAAAATGGGTTAGGCGGAATTTTCACACCCTTCTTAAAACTCGGCAGAGGATTATGCAATTAATTATATGATAGATTAAAAAGACCTCTGGGAAAATCCGCCACCTGTGGATCTCATTTTCATTTGGATTTATAGCTTCCCTGAAGCATTCAGAGTATTTAGTGATGGCTGTATTGGTGGACTATTCAAGGGATATAATGATATTTAAATTAGAATCGCACGAAATGTATACGTTGTACTGCTCTTTTTATGTATTTGAATGAAAAAAATATTGACATTGTAAAATAGTTACTTATTTTATATAACATTACTTTATTTTATCTTTATATCACTTTTTAAATTAAGTGTCATGCTAAGGGAGCGTTTTGTATTATATAATTACTTAACAATAAGTTTCAAAGTAACTTTTTTAAGATTTTGACTGAAGGTGCTTGGTGGAATTTCAATATTAAATTTGAATCGTTCAAATTATGTACACTCCCACAGATTCAAGGTTCAAGTTCATCCGTGCGCTTGAACGCCTGAAGATGCCGAAAGGCGAAACCCGGGTCGTTAGTGACAAAATCTGTGGGAGTGTACATAATTTGAACGATTCAAATTCAAAGTAACTCTTAAAAAATCTTTCTCATTGTATTTGTCACTACTCAGAAATTTTACAAGATCTCAGATTTCTTTCGGTAACTTTTCAGCTTATCTATAAATCGCTCTTCCGAAAAATGCAAAACTATTTATGTCTGTCGCCCTTAAAAACGCGTTGATTTGAGAGTATTTTGTTATTTTCTAGTCATTCCTTCTAGATTTTTTCCACCGCATCATAATAATACGCACATCTTATTTATTATTTCAGTGTAAGTGTTCTACAAACAGTGTACTTATCAACTTACGTTTTATTAATTTTTCGTTTTCTGCAATAAATTTGCAGCCGTAATTTATTTTTTAAAAAACCTCTAAGTGCTAAAAAACATCAACTCAACTCAGACATGAAATCGCAGTTTTTTGTCTTGCCATAAAATTATCTACAACACAGCTCGTGAATTCATTTTCTTGTGTATATATAGTTAATTTTAGGTTTACACGTCGAATTGATATGATGAAATAAATGATATAAATGAATAAATAACACTGTTATTAAGTCAGTGATAATTTTATTTGACTGTTTATTTATACCTATTTATTTAGTGACATGAAAACCCACGTATATTAATTATTTCACACATTATTTAGATATCAATTCCGGTTACGCTCAGCTATTGGGCACATTCAACTATTATATATTAAGATTTATTAAATATCACTTCACCAACTGTAAATAAAACTGTAACTGTGAATTAATGTAAAAAGGGAATGACGTAGCAGTATTATAATGGTCACGTTCACTGAATTGGCCATACATGATCATGTCCCTACAGTTTACTGTTTGAAATGGTATATAAAAAAATAAAATGTTTCAATTTTCAGTAGCCAATATTATTATATGAAAATAATAATCGTCTTTTAATGGAGTGGAGTAAGGTAAACTTTTATTTTGGATTTCGAAGATAATTTACATTTTAATAAAATCAATGATCGTGAAAGCACTCGCGAAGTTCATTGAAACCAAACCAGCTGTGACTAAGGAGAATCAACCATAGTTCGATTGAAGGCACGCAAAATGCAAAGTGACCCCAATTCTGTCACGTCGCCGCCAAATCTTCATGCAGAATGATGCGGACTCTCCCTTCGGCGGCGAATACCACTAACCAACTGATTGATTAATAAGCTCAGGCTCCGCATCGCTACGGGGAAAGTTGGGATCATTACACCTGACCGCAGACATGATTCAACTGATTCAAAAATCACATGCACTTCTTTCCGATTAACTGTGTGTCAGATAAAATTCCTTTAGCGTATCCGCATAATTATAGAATGGGCAACATTTGACGGAATTGTATTGTTTATATCGATTCAACAGTCATGGAGAAAATATGGGATACAAAATACAATATAGTTTGTAGCATAGACTTCCGTGTGTCTGGCTATCTTTCTCGCCAATACGAGGCTATTCATTATACATCTAACTTAAGTGTCTCGCTTTTTTCTGTGAATTAAAATACCCTGCCTATTATACCACGAGTCTTGAAAGTCTTATTTTAAAATACTAGGACACAAAATACAGCTGAATATAATATATGAATAATAAAAGCATGCAATTCATGCACACTAAAATGTTGTAAAAAGAAATAATAAAACTAAAAAATATTTATATTATTATGCCAAGGATTTATCAATAATTATTGAATATGCATATTTTTCGTCACTGTTTTAACGTGAGAAAGTTTTTTTTTACAATAAATGCATGTAAGTATTTCGATAGCATGTTTCCAATCGAATCATATCGACCTGTAATCGGCATAAATTCATAAATTGTACAAGTTTTTTTAAATCCCTCTTGTACAAAAATCGTAAAAAGAAATTATTATTGGTCAAATATTACTAACCGCATTTAAAGAATTCTTTTTGTGAACTTATTTTAATGAAACATTCTGCCGATTACGGGTTGATATTTCAACTGTAATGTAAGAATCAAAAACACAGAAGAATCAGTGTGTAAACCTGTGTACTGGTTAATCTTTATCGACTCCCATCTAACTTGACAAACTTTCGGTCAGTATTGGTAAGACAGACAGTATTAACTGTTTATCAATTATAAAGTAAAATATTTGCATCTTTTCAGAGAAATTAACTAAAATTATTTGTTTAAGAAAACTCAGCTAAAAGCTTTCTGCCTTCATTTCAGTCATGATCGGTCATCAGCTTTCGTGATGAGCGTTCAACAGCGCAATTTGAAATAGCCTGCAGATTAAAGCGTTCGTGTATCTTTTGTTCATCTTTCTTTCTTTCTTCGCCAGTTATTTTCTAAACTTACATACTTGCGGCAATCAGAGCATTTCGAATAAACGATCGATGACGAGTTGCCAGATACATTTTCTCATTTCACACTGTACGTCTGTTAATCTTATTATTCCGTATCGCACACAGAATCGCAAGATTTTTTGGAAAATTATAAATACCTGGAGCGTAAGATTTAAGTGCTGATACTTTTTTGACAACCTTAAGAAATAAATTTGAATAATCAGTTATGAAAATTGTATGATTATTATACGAGTATTAAATGGAGCATGTGAATGATAACAAGAATATATATATATTATAATCGGGCGTTATAAAATAATATTTTACGCGTTGTTTAGCTTATTGTCAATGAAAGTGGTAAAATGGTAAATTGATAAATCTTCATGTTTATGTTTATGTTAGATAAGTTAGTTGAGATATTTAGCATAAGAGAAATATCTACAATTGACTGTGGTGCTTTTTTGTGTAAATATCAAATAAAACATTATTTATATTTTAAATTGTAGGCGAAAAATTCGGTATTAAATTTTCATTTAAAAAATGCAAAATTGTCAAAAATTGTGATCACTATTTTTTTTACTTTACCCGATACACTGATGAAGATTTTCTTTTATGTTTTGCAGTTTTATACCACGAAACATAGATATTGGTATATCTTTTAGTTTTCCGTGACTATTTTTAATATATTATTTATTTATTTATTTATTGTTTAAAATTAAAAATATGGTACATGACATAACAGCTTACGCCAATTCGCCATGTACTTGACAAATAAAAGACACAGAATATAAAATAAAATTACATAATACATAAAAATCAACACAAAAAATCAAGAAATAAAATAGTAAAATTTCACAAACAGTTCACAAATACTATCACCAAAAATGTCCACTTCACTAGGCAATGAGTTGATCAATCGAACGGCCCTAGGAACTGGTGACTCAAACCTCCTAAGCGAGGTATAAGTTTTTAGAAATAAAAGTTTTCGCTCATAATTTCGCCCACGTGAAAATAAATTGGGAGCATGTAAATTAATAGTCATGAGAATTTCAGGATTATTAACTCGGCCCCGAAGGAGAAGAGAAAAATGCTTTAAGCTTGAAAACGATCTTCGAGCTTCAAGAGAGTGAAATGATAACATCCCTAAAAGAAATTTGGTGGGGTAGTATTCATTTTAGGAATTATCAAAGGGAAAGAATTTAAATTTTTTGAAATAATAATATCTTAGAAAATTCTTATGGACTCTCTCCAATTGCAGCTTGTATGAACTTTCATATGGACTCCAAATGTTGGATCCATATTCAAGCTTACTTAAGACCAAAGAATATTAATATTAATATTAATATGTATGTCATAAAAGTTCTGTAGTGCTAGTACAAATATTCGATGTATTCGTCGGTAGCTTTGTGTAAGTTCACTATAAAAATTTGATTCAATTTGATAATGTTGGTATTCTACAGTTTGTGTAACAAATTGAGACACGTGTTTCGCCTCTTTGAGAAGCATCTTCAGACACACTCTCGTAATTTTCATACGAATTAACTTAACATTGAGTCTCATTCTTACTTTATAACTTACAAAATGGAGGTTGGGGTTTTCTATTTCCTTCTTGGCGCAAGTTTAAACAATAACATAACTAACTTAAAAATGAATTACTTGTATGCGGAGGAGTAAATTTAACAGTGATTAGCCGCCTGTCCTATTTACAATGTTATTTACCATTGATGTATTAATAATATTGATACTGGTATGTATTTCACTGGACTTGAAGTAGCAATCAATAGTAAATAAAGAACGTTAAAGATAATACTAGTGCAGGTGTAATTTCTTAAATCGTTCGAGTCACGCTACTCGAAAATTATTCGCCTGCCTCTGATAGAAGGTAAAAAGCATCATAAATGTATCTATACGAGTTTATTTTTTAAAGTTAAATGGTATAAGTAGACGAGACATTGTTTTGCCATACGATTATTCTAACAACCATATTGTTATGTTGGCATCATGCGGGTAGAATAGTTAGTTGCTTTCAATGAGTTTACGCTCAACGTACTGCAAATCAACATACTTTAAGTAAACATGGCAAAAACGTGGGAAATGTCAACAATGAAAACAAGTCACCACAGTAGATTTACAAAATGCACTGCCTGCTGTGTGAAATATATGCCAACAACAAAATGACAGTTGTCTTGACAATACTATCATGGATGAAATAAACATAAATATTATAATTCACGTCAGGTTTCTCATTCTGTATTAATTTGGAAAATTTAAAATACAAATTGTGAGGCGTTAAGTAAAGAACGCGGTGTCTCTGATATCTTTTTCGATAGAGAACTCGTTTTGTTTTACCATTTTTTTTACAGAAAACATTCGTAGTATCGTTGAATATAATTAAATAATCGGAGCGTAATTAATCACAATTAGATATTGCGTTGAAATATGTTACGAATATTCAGAGAATATTAAAAAAAAAAAAAAAAACAAGTCTACTTGACTTAACCATCATTTTTTGCAGGGTATGTATGAATGAAATAGAGAAGACTAAAAAACTAGTTTTAGCGACATTGATAATGGATTGAAAATCTGTATGCGTAGCACGTTTCAAATTGAAGCACCAACCGTCCAAAACAAGCAAACTTTGAAGGATAAAATCATGTCATTTATACTTCAAAATGACCGAACAATCAAAATCTCACGGTGTCTCATTTACTAGCTTCATATTCGGTAAATAATATCAATTATAATTGATGCCGGAAAACTGAAATATATAGAAGACAAAATTATGTGAACATTTTTTTTTATTATTAGGATTCTTATTATACAATAAAGTTTACTCATTACGGATGTTATAAAAACATTATTAAAAATTATGCTGACATTTATATTCAAATTAATAATACGTAAGACCGGTCTTAATAATTGTAAATTTATTATTTTATCGATCTTTGATTTGCATGTCATGATGTTTTTTTTTTTACTTGAATATTTATAATAAATTCTGCATGTACTTTATAAAATGTAAAAAAATATGACCTCGACAGTGCAATCATGTTATTCAAAATAATCGACTTTCCATATAGATAGACCAATAACTCATAGCACTGGTTTTATCAAAACCACCTAACTCTCATTCAATGATAACATCCTGGGCTACATGGGGTTCTAGCTAAGATATTTAGGTTTTTTTCAATCATTGATTGATAGAGGTTTGTGATTTTTTTAGCGAACGACTCCTTGAAAATACACATATAAATTAAACAACAAGCCTTGAAAGGTGAAGTTAAGCGATAGGCTTATTAGACACAGATTATTCAAAATAGGTCACTAGGAATTCATAGCAATGTAAAGAAAAGGGAATGGTCACATATTTGCGTCCAAATATTGTGTTGTCTAATATCTATTCCCCCTCATTTGTTTTTAATTGAAATGTCATTATTTCTTCATATATGGATAAAAACATATAGGCAGTCACATTATTTGTTGCAAAATTTGTTTAAAATGAACAAAAGAATTTCATAAAAATATTAATATTAGTAAGCAAATCGCTAGCCATAGTTAACGTAAAATTCCATTTCGGCAAGATTCCTTTCCTGAAATTAACATCAGTAGAGTGCAAGATGCCTACAGATTATCACAGATCACAAGTAAAAAAGATCTAGGCCCGAATTGGAAGTAAATAATAGTAGCTTCTTGAAAAGTATTTAAAGGTAAAAATGAGTTCGTTTATTTATACTTTTAATTATTCGTTGTAAAAATTAAAAAAAAATATTTGGTAAATATTAGCAATATTCATTCCTGACTAATTTATATATTTTTAGTATCAATGTTAAAAAATAATCAATATGCACAAAAAAAATCTAATTTAATGGAAAATAGCTCAATACTTTAAAGGGAAATATTGATATAATTTAAGATTTCGACTGAAAGTGCTCGGTGGAATTTTAATATTAAATTTGAATCGTTAGTGATAAAACTTTTGAACGATTCAAAGGTTAATATAATTTCTATAGTCACTAAAAAATAAATATATCAATCAAACTGAATAAGATACTTAAATTATTGTTCAAAATTTATTGTTAAAGTTAGTTATGGGACACAAAATTAGTTGGATAATAAACAAATATCCTGTAATGTAATCATTATACTTCCAACGCATACTGACTACCCGGCACGTAGCCCTCCAAACTAAAACAATAATGACGATGTGAGAACGGTGCTACGAGTAAGTCAAAGAGATGAGAGCTTGGAAGGACTTACTCACACCTTTAATATTATTGCCACGTTCAAAAACCTGCTTATTCATTTTTATGGTCGGATTGTAAAAGAGAGAAGACTCAAACAACAAAACATTTGCAATAAAATGTCGTTTTTTCCATGTGTATCAAACGCTTCTGGCCGCTGCATGATACAAAATTATGAAATTAATAATTTTGTTCGCTAAATTCTGTGTAATCAAAAATGAAGCAAAAAACTAAAGAGTATCACAATACAAAACAAAACGTATTAATTGAGTATCGTACCAAAGAATAATTTGTAATTTTCTCGTGAGGTGAGCAAACGTCTTATTATTATGCAACACTAATAAAAATTAATTGAACGATGGAAATATCATTCAGCAAATAATGAGAAGACAAACTGTGAGAACTTAACCTATTTACATAAGTTACATCAACCGCCGTTAGTTCGTGTCTCCCTTTTCCCACTGAGAAGATTTAAAAAAAAAGCATATAAGTACATCTTACAATTTGATCTTGAACGTATTGTAAAAACAATGGAGTTTAATACGCATAATTGCAACAGCGGTATTTATTTTTTTAAGCAATTATACAATGGTTCTTCTTTTTATAATTAAGCGTTACAACTCGGATTAATTCATCTTTCTTTTAAAACCTACGCATTTACATAATACTGCCAAAATCTTACTGAATTATTAACTTTGACGTAATCATATTATGCAGAATAGTGTGAGATAATATCTTTGTATTTTAACCAAATATAAGAGAAGATATATGATTTTTAGTATGGACGTCATTGACATTGCTATCAAGTTTAAAACGAAAAAAAAATGGCACAATTTACAAATAAATGAAAGGGTTTTGAAAAAAATGCTTAACTTATAATTTACACTTTACATGTATTCTGAAAGGCATGGTCAAATAATAAAAAATCGTTAAAATTAAATTGATTTATTGATACATCATTTCATTGTATTTAGTAGTAAGCGCAACCAAACGATAATATCCAAAGGATGACTTCTTCAAAAATTTCAAGTTGAGTCATAGGCATATGCGTGTTTTGTTGTAAAACAATTATCTAAATGGCTTAATATGAAAAATACGCATATGTTTATACGTTTCAAAAAAGTGTTACTAACGGAAAATTGTTTTGGTACGTTTCAAATACGCAATTTTGATTTCCCTTCTCAAATTACGATATGAAATTTTAAAACGACAAATATCGAAAATCATAAGAAAGTAAAAAATAAATAATTGATACGATTTGTTTTGATCAAGTCTTGGGAGGTCTCAGACAACATTCCCTCTAATTTTTCTATTGTGCGTGCGGATCATCAACTTCTATGAGCAGTACATTTTCAGCAAAATAAAAAGTGTGCGCAAATGTAAAAATTTGGTGAAACAAACTTATTTTTACAATATTTCTATGAGCAGCTTTGTGCGGAGATGGAAAAATGTGTGCGGGCACATTTTGGGAGGTGTGTGCCCGCACACGCGCACACCTTAGCGCGAACATTCGTCTCAGATAATAATTTCAATTGAAGAAAATACGAAAAGTGATTTAGAGACACAGATTTAAGTTAATATATTTTTTTCAAAACATAAAGAAATATTTACTGCGCACGCTAATACGCTGTTCGCAAGAGTTTATTTAAATTTAAAGTAAAGATAGATCTCTTTTTAAACAATTAGCATAGCAATTGAAAAAGAAAAATCCAGTTTCAATAAATCATCATGAAACAGAAAAGCGAACAGCAATTAAAAAAATAACAAAGCCTTACGCATGGATAATTTGTGTATAGAAATGCTATTACTATAACAATTTCAAATATCTTAAAAGAGGTGTTCTTGATTCGGTGATTTATTTTTGCCGGCAATAATATTGGTTGGTTTACTGAACTGATTGCGAGCCAAAAACACTCAAAAGCATAAACCAAACAATAACGTTGAATGAAGTGAATTTATATCATCAGTGTCATCACCTTGAATGAGTGAATTATAAAAAAATATACCCTGCCATCATGCGGTGTAAGAGTTAAATACAAATTAGACCACAATCTAAACAAAAATAAATCGAATATCTAACCATCTACTGACCGCACTAAAAGACGATCATTTCCTACGTGTAAAATTATATCAAAAACGATGCCACAGATTTTTCATCACAGGAAAAGAAACGTAATAAATTATTATAATGGAGAACATTAAAAATATCAGTCAAAATGGTAGATGAAGATTGGTGTAACAATATTGTTAGTCCGACTGTATATTTTTTAGCAAAATAATCTGGGATCTTCTATAATTAGTTGTCTTGTTTTCGGTAGTGCTAAAAATTTCCGGTTAAACTTTTATATACTGTGAATCCTTAGTATTTTTTACTATCTCATATATCTCACAGAGAGTAGACGGAGATTACAATCCTAGTCGTACATAAGCCATTTATAATATATTTATTTTAACTTGATGTCGGCCACAAAATATGATTTGAAAGACAACGCAGAACTAGATCTAGAAAGTTGTTTGACCAATTTTGAGACTGACAATAGAATCCCAAGGACATCCCGCTGACCGTTTATAATTTGCTTAAAATACAGGAAGTGTTCTAATTATGCTTGTTATCACCTTTTTTCGAAGGAAAAAAATACATTACACTGGTATCCTGCCAATATATTTTTTTTATTGTATTAAACTGATTGATACATAAACAGGTTTATAAGATATTTTCTCACGGTATTCATTGTCTATAAAAAATGTTCTATCTACGATATGTATAGTTCAATTATTTAATCATTAATAGCAAGGATCAGTTAATATTTAAAAAATGCGTTCTCGAGCGTATAAATCATTTATTTCGCAGCGTAGTAAAATCGTTCTCAAAATAACAATATATAGTAAGTAATTTTAAATTAAATTACAGACACACGATTGAGGGGAAGTTTAGCACTGTAGATTTTGAACTATTGTATAATAATGTCAAAAAATATGACACAAATTAATTGATAAAATCCACTTAATTATGTTCATAACACAATAGCATTATAAATATTAAATCAAATCCATTTTTTCTGAATTTCATGTAAAATTATTTCAATATTATTCATTAACGTCGCTCTTCTCCTTGCTACTTATACGAACAAAAGTGGCCCTGCGTTGTTTCAAGATTTGTCTGTTTTTCTAATATTTATTGAATGAATTGGCATTGACTTGACAACTCCATTGGAAGAAGGTGAAAAAATATTAAAGTATTTTAGTTCTAAAAATATTATTTTATATACGGTTGATAGCTATTTCGGCGTATGCCCTCACCAGAACCATAGTTTTATTTGTAAAACAAAATTAATAAAATACGTTTTCACCTTATTGTGATATTTAAGTGTTTTTTACATCATATATATTGTAATTCTTCTATGAGTTTATGGCGTATTCGAATGAGTTTGATTCTAATCGGTAACGCGCTGTCGATTCGAAGTAAATTTTGCGTGCTATATTGTAAAAAAGAAAGTTTGTATGAGTGATAGGGGATAGACAGAAAATCGCTTTCCGTTATTTCGATTCGAAAAATGTGGAATTTACATAAGCGAGCGGGAGATGTACAAAATTTTGCATGAGTAATTAGAACCGATAAGCTTCAGTGACTTCTTTAAAAATGCATGCTCCGGTACAATCAAAGTACAAATCGATACAATTAATTCGCTCACAGCGGAAGTTTTTACTTTTTAAAACATTTTATGGCAGGCCGATGAAATTTTCAATAACAATAATCGCCACTCTCTCTGCTATAAATTTACTGATAGATAAGTTACTTAATCATGCAAATAAATCAACGCAATTCTTTTTTAATTGTATTGTGACAATATTATATTTTCTATCGATAGCTTTTTAACAATAAATAAAAAACTAAATAGCATAAAATTATTTTACTATCTTAATATACTTAATTATGGACAGCGATTAAATTATTTACATTTAATTTAATCGACATAAAAAAACTAGAAATTTTGCTGTAGTAGTATTCACATAATCTCTCTTATAAAAGTCGAATATAACAAAAAAAAAAAAAAAATTAAAAATGTGTATGTAAAACAGTGGTCTAGAACTTCAACATTAGCAATTACGCATCGACAGTAAATTTCTAATGCGTAAAAAATACCAAATTATTATAAAAAGTGAGACATAAATGCATAGAACCTTCATCAACACAAATTTCAAAATGCGAACGATAATAGTTGAAATCTTCTAAGCACTTTTAACATTTCAATAATAAAATGCTTAGATGTTTTCTTCAAAAAAATAATACATACTTTTGTACTAATTTCACATTTATTAAATATGATCAGGTACCAGTTTCGCCCATCACGAACATTTTCAACTGATAAGAATATACATTAATACAGGGGTATTAATAATAAACCAAGAATAGCCCTGTATTAATGTATATTCATATCAGATAAAAATTCTTGCGATGAGCGAAACCAATCCTGATTATATTGAATAAACTTTGAATTATTACGAAAGAGTATTGTATTTTCTTTAATATAATCTTTTTCCACCACGTATTGACAGTTTATTAGTATTGGTATTGAAGTACAAAGGAGCATATGTCTATATACACATATATATATATTTATCGAATAACAGCACATTTTATTTTTATACGTATACGTACTAGGTACTATCATTTATAAAATTGATTATTCTCTTTCGAGTTTAATAATAGCTACACGATTCCCTTTAGAAAAGTGAAACAATACATCGAATAGATTCACGTACTGGTTTAAAATACCAGTAAATATTATTAGCGGTAAAAAAAATCATTTATGGCGTGCGTAAACATACCGTTTTGGTGACCATGCGTACGCGAGTTCTTCGCCAATTACCCAGGCGCAGTTGGTCAGGCTAACACAATTAAATTCTTTCTATAATATTATGTAGAATCATGCTTATAACGGTTAACTAGTTTTGCGTATGAATAAATAATAGCTACTGGCTATATATGGTTCATTGAATGTCAGCATATTGGTTAGCCTTTTCGTTGCCGTAGAAAAAGTACGTTTGTACCTAGCACGCCGGCTATAATTTGCAATTATTAATTTAATTAGTTATTGACGAGGTAATTCGTCTCTGGCGTGTTGAGCGCGAAAAATTTGACGAGATATCTCATATGTGGCAGCCATCCAGTTAAATTTTAAGAAAATACATAGACGTACATTTTATGTGAATTCATTCCTGTGGTATCAATTGGTTGTAGTGAGCGGTGTTTTAAAATATGTCCAAAACATTTTGGTGATAATCTTTGGCAGAAGATTATGGTCAAATTTTGATCTTCAAGAAGTCCATAATTTACAATAATAAATATAAGTAATATATCTCTCATATTGGATGCTAATTTTAGATTAGTGGCATTAATTTAAAATGTTTACGTAATTAATTTCATACCAAAAATGCCTACTTCGTTTCTTTTCAACGGCGCATTGAAAACGTATATATAAATCGATCGAATATTAAGTAGGCCTCAAAAATTTCATCTTTAATTTAACCAGCGCATTCTGTATAACGGCTGAGTTAATCAAATAAATAGTGCCCTTTTTTACGTTGAATGAAAAAGTGCACACGTTACCAAGAAAATGTGAATAAAAAAGGCTGTTTTTGTTTGCATTTTTTATCAACAATAGTCTCCGTATAATATATATAAATAAGTATGTATTAGGGCTTCTAATCCTGGGATCGTCTTAGTAGAGATGTACCATTTTAACTTGACTGGCAGAACTCAAAACTAAAATTGTCGCCCTAGAAAGTGTTGACTATGGCAACGTTTATGATGCGATGGTGGCGCCCTCGCGGGCAGTCAAGTTACGCTGGTACATCTATACCAATCCCGGGATTTCAGGATTCACTATAACACGTCAAACATCTTTAATAGAGCTAAAAAATCACAATAGAGCTGGAACACTTCACTCACTGACAGACGCAACTTTTTGTAGGTGGAGCTAAAAAAAAAGGGTCTCTGATTTCAGAATAATACTGGAATCTATCAATTGGACACTTTTTAAATAATAAAGCTAAAAAAAGGTATCCGAGTTGAGAATAATTCTGGAATCTGTTAATTCGATACTTTTTTATCAATTACGGGATCCCGAAAGCCAAAAATCTTGAAAAAAATAAATCATGGGATCAAAAAAAGGGTGCAGGATTGGATGTCCTAGTATGCATGACATTAATGTGGTAAAACTTAATAATAATGTTGATGTATAATTCACGCAAAATCTGGTGCTTGTTGTGCTTCAAATATATCAGTGTGCAGGTTCTATGTTGTGCCCACGCAAACGATGTAGTAACCTGAATAAATAGGCTCACACTCCGTTCGACATAGTGGCACATATAAAATTACCGCCTGCAAAGTTTCAACATTCCTTATCCGATGCACATACGCGAGATAAACAAGCCAAGTTTAATGAAACAGGTTCCCGTGAGGCTGGCATGCACTTTTGACTGGGCCGAGTGCCAAATCTCGGAAAGTGAAAATGTAGGACAGCGATCTAGGCCAAAGATACCGACAAAAAAGTCCCTTGTTTGAATTGTTTGTTCGGGTCTTCCAGAAAAGACGATGTACCGTTAGTAAGAGCGAATGCAGCGATTGAAAGAAATTTATCTCCTCTCGGCGTAATGCAATAGAGACCGGTTTGGAGAGGCGGTGATAATAATTGACCAGTCTACCTAGTCTAAGGTCTCGACCAATTCCCGACACGTTGTTCTTGTGTATTAACATATCTAGCATAAGAGTAACTAAGAGTCTTTCGAAGCTCAATAAGCTATGAGTACCAGACTGATTCGATCAATTGTACAGCTCAGTATAACATATGTGTTTTATTTTGTATGTAAAGTATCGCATGAATACCGTCTATCTATCTTTCCATACATTTAAGTCACAATAAATGTATCTAGCTTCAATCCAAATAGAATACAAGTGTTTTTTGGTTTGCGGTTACTTCAAGTGTAAAAAGGGAGTTATTTCAATTAGTGAAATTCTCTTTATGGAATTTCGTAAAAGTCGGTTTGATATGCAATAAAGCAATGGTGATCAAAATTGTCCTCAGATTCAAAAGTAGCCTCGCTTATCTATACACCGATTAACTACTTCTTCACATCCTTCCTGTGAGATAACATATATCCTGCACTTTATTAAAAATATATTTTTTGTCATATATTATAATCGTAGTAACATTATCACGTCATCTTCTCGGCGTATTTCAATATTTCATTTCAGATATCACGAGCTCCTGTTTAAAGATGAATGAAAATATATTGTTCAATTTTCGCAGTTATGCTTATTTACATATTGTTGTGTAATTTGGGTTGCTTAGTTGTAATGAATTGAGCGTAGCTATGCAGAAAACAGTCAGTCTTCATAAACCATCAACAGATATTTAAGTCACTTTTAAAGTGTTCACTGTCAATACTTGGTGGAATGGCATTATAATAAAAATAATAAAAGATTTTTAGTACTTTTTCCACTTAAAATTTATTTGATCAGGACCTCGCTCCTCACGAGTGAGGAGCGAAACCGGTACTGATCAAATAAATTAAGTGGAAAAAGTACTAAAAATCATTTATTATTTTTATTAAGATATTTAAGTATATACATACATACTTATGTGTTAGGTTCGATTATTAAAATTTTAACAATTTAAATAAACAATTTTTTGTTTTAAAATGATAAATATAATAAACTTTAATTGTTGTGGTTCCTCCAACATTAATTCACCATAATTATATAAAAGAATGACCGTTTTCTGAAAATCAAAAGTAGCGTATTGTGTGATCATTTAAAAAAATATGTATATATTATGGAAACGGCCTGGCTGATTTTTGAAGGAGATGTACCTATGTGTTATCTCCTAAGCAGGATTATTCACTTTTACTCAAAATTGTAACTATCTGCTTTCTGGATGGCTAAGTTTAATTTTGTACATTAATAAATTTAAACTGACAAATTCATGAATTTGTTTTCTGTACATCATCCACCAAATCGTGTGTTATGATAATCTATCTTTACGTTTAAATTGCTAAATATATATATATTTGAAAGCTGCTTTATGATTCATTATAATATTGAAATTCCAAATAAGAGTATTTAATACAAATTCATGTTTGCTAATAGCATTTACTAGTTAACACTAAGCTGAGGGTGTAATATTATTTGAACAGAATTAATTTATTACGATCGTAGCCAAATTGACGGTGAAATATATTTGCATTAATGTTATGTAAGTTTACTTTTGCACTCGATATTTGTAACATTATAACAGGTTATTTGACAGTGAAAAGCATTCATTCATTTATCATTAAATAATGCAACTATAAAAACGACTCTGGTCTCTACCGACATTTTTTGTTTAAATTTGTAGCACTATAAATAATGTTTAATTATATTCAAAAACATTTATATTTAAAAATAATGAAACTGATACAGTTTGTATTATTTTTTGTAAAAAAAAAAACAGTAATGTAATCCGGTGCAATCGTGTACTTGAATGAGTCTGGAAAGTAACTCACATACATAATAATGACGTTGAGAGTAGAAACAAGTGAGGAGATATGGTTCAGTCGATATGAGATGCGTTGGCGATAAAACTTATTGTTGTCGGCAAGGTTGCCGAGTTAATTTTCCATATGACTTTTAATTACTTCGGCTTTAACGCACGTCTCAAGATTTCGCCAACAATAAAATCATTACAATTAACAGCCTACGCCGGTTTTTTCACTAAATATTTGAAATTGCAATGAAATATTGGATATCGTTAAGTATAGAAATCTTTTTTATGCATGTATGACTGACATATAAAATTATTAATATGGGAAAGTTTTGAACAAGAAAATGGTAACATTTTTTATTGACATTTCAAAAAGAGAACAGTACTTTAATATGACAGATAAATTAAGATATGTCTCAATTATTATTGTTTTTTAGAGTTTGAGGACAAGCTCTACACAGCGCAGAATAATGCAACGCTCGCTGTTCGTTTTATATAAAAACAGTGCACCATCATGACTTAATTGTTACGCGTCTAATCGGCATATAGTATAACTATTGTATCCATCGAATTAAGGGTTTTTTCCTGGTGTCAGCTTCAAAATATAATTCTTAATTAATAAATAGATTTAGAGCTTATAAAAAAGAATCCTAGTTTCATTGATTTGCGGTCGAATAAAACGTTTCCCAAAATCTTTCAAGTTTTTTGACCTTTTAAATTGACATACCTTCAAATCACAGAGCCAACTTCAAGGGGAAAAGATTCACCTCTCATGTAGAAAGAATGTGAAAATATGATGTGCTTTTAATTGTTTTGGCAAAATACTTTTTAACTTTTTGGTATACTTGACCGAGTGCTGTCAAACGGAAAAAAATATTAAGAATAATAACATTGACCCACCACAAAAATTACTTCCTAGCTATATCTAGGAATAAATGCTAAACTACGGTTTAGCATTCCAGTATTATAAATACGATTTAAAAGATTGTACATTTTAATAACGTAACAGCAAGCGTTGGAATTTTATTGGTCATCGTTGAAAACAGAAATCACAAAATAAATAATAATGATTGCAAACAAGATCCTCCTTAAACCTGCTGTAATTAACAAAAAAGGCCTCTGCAGAACATCAAGGCCATTTTTTGTTCCATTGTCTTTTAACCTATTCGTTCGTGATGAGCGTGTACATAATATTTTAAGCACTCATTTTTTTGCTCCCACCGATGTTTTAAAATGCCACGTAAATGTCATTTCCACAATTCATATTATAATATTCGATGAAAAAAGACAACACCGCATCGATCGCACCTTTATCTGACCGGTTGAACGAGACCAAAAAAATCTAAGCAATCCGACATGGGTGCATTCCACGGTAAAGTTATGGAGGGGTATGATAATCAAACATGCATGATTAAAAATCAAACTTGCTATGAAATACCAATCCTGACGGTACGTGCGAAGTGAGGAGGGCGCTCTGAAAGTAAAAAATAATAATTTGTCTTTGCCATGTTATTTGTTGGTCTCGAGTCTCGTTATAAACTAATTAACAAGAATTCAAACATAGTTGTATACTATATTGGAAATTATATGCCTTCGATTCGAGCTTTTTGTTTTGCAAGTTCGAGAATATATATATATTTAAAGGAGAGACACCACGATAGATTAAATTGAAAGGTGAATTGTTAGTTACATTACTGGTTTTATTTTAGTTTTGTTTCACCAAATATGGATAATACAGGAACATACTTAATTAATACTGAGTAGTGAAAAAAGTGAGGTTGAGATACCTCCATTAGGAGGCCATAGGCTCCACATTGGGAGCGGACATGGATAAAAAAAAAGTGAAATATGTGAAATATTAATTCTTTATTTAAACATAAGCGTCTGATTTTTTGTTCTTTTACTTAACCAAGACATTCTAATATTCTACCCATTCTGAAAAGAAAAATAAATATCAAATGACTTTCAAGCAACTATTGTTAAAATCGTCAAACCAGTTAAAATCATTCATTAATAATAACCTGCTTTAATTGTAATATGCTGACATTACGAGGTATGAGTAGATTGGCACGATTTTAATACAATATTGAGTTGAATTATTATATTAAAAAATAATATGAAAGCCGGGTGCAATTCTTGTTATTCTAATATTAAAACAAGCAAGAATATTTTATATCTCAATATATATGTATATGGAGACGTTACATATTACAAATTATCTTCATATCTTCATTATTTGACATCAAAGAGTTTGATACTTTCGTCACCTCGCATTTACTTTTTTGACCTAATTCACCAATTGAAAAAGAATTGTGGAGCCAATTTTGTCAAAATTGTTTAATCCTAGTCTTTTATTGCAAACGGATACTAATATTAGTATTGTAATACGGTTTTTGTAAATCATAATCTTTCAATTGAAGAACGGATATACGGAATAAAAAGTCAAATATACATATGTCATAGCATCTTTTGTCTTACCGGTTGACTGACTGCGGTCAAGAAAAAATTGTAACAAATCAAAACAAAATAAATAGGCGTATAAAAACTGACAATGACAAAGTAGATCCATTATTTATGAAGTAATCAACTTCAATAAATGTAAGTGCACGTAATCTAGATTTCCCGTGTGTTTTTTAAACGTTTGTGTAATTAAATATTAAATGATAAGATATCAGTAAAAGTTGGCAGTTGACCATGAAAATTTAAAAAAATACTTGAATGACATTCAAAACAGATGGCCGATACGATTATTTATTATTACATAAGCCAAATAATTCTGATACATTCGAGATCCTATTAATAAATTATTTAAATTGAATATGGATATATGCATGCCCACTCCGTTACGCTATGTGAGATTAATTTGACAACAATAGTATAAATAAAACATTAAAAATAAGTTGTGTAAGAAGTGATTTTAAACATGCAAAAAAAAAATATTTACTTACTAATAGATCGAACAACCTTTTTTAAATTTACTACGTCCGGTCAAGATATGGAGCATACGAACATCAAATAAAGTATTTAAAAAAAAGTATTTTTATGCGGTTGCTATTGAGTCACGCAACTCCTTTTTTGAAAAGGTTAGTGATATAAGAAAGGATAACACCTTGAATGAATCAAATACTTGATAATTACTAAGCAAACCAGAACATCGATTCAAGATCACAAATTAAATGGTATGATATATTAGTGACGTATTTAAATTTATTTGTTTGTTATTAAAAAAATCACGATCAAAGTAGTTTGGGCTCATTAAGTGCTTGTGATCATTTAAAAAATATTATTCATATACGGCTGTTTTCCCACCAAGTGTCTCAATTACTGAGCAATAAACCAATAACAATAAATAAAATTTACGGTGCAAAGTTTTAATTATTCCAAGAACGTAAAAAAACAGCATAATAACTTTAAAAGTGAAGCATTTTTTGCGTTAACCCCATTTCCGTTTGTAAACACAAATTCATCGTCTTCCCGTTATGGTAATCAAAAGATTCGCGAATGGTTTTAATGAGAAAAGTGTTTCTCGTTTAAAATACGGTCTATTCCTTTACAGCGTAAGAGTTTGCGATATAATTATATTAATTATAATATGATCTGCTGGCGTAGAACTGACCGGCGCTCTGAAGAAACCATTACGGAAGAGCATCTGAAACCTAGAAATCATTCTTGTAAAACTGGTTAGTCATGAACGTATGGCATTTAGGAAAACATATTGTAATATGTATTTACATTAAACATTATATTATGTACTTAATATTGAGACTTAAATACTCTGATGATTAATGAGTCATCAAAATAACGAAGTCGTGATTTCGTTATTAAAAATAATAATTCTTTAAGTAATGTACAACCAGTCGCCCGCGGGTGCCTGGTGGCTGACAATTCTAGTTTAGTTGAGAAGTGCATTTTTTTAAACTAGACCATTTGATCAATAAAATTTGTTTTAAAATACTTTATATCGATAACAGTCATAAGTATCGGTTTTTTTTTTTAATATTTTGAAATGATACATTCTTCTAGGTGTGTACACTTTTGAAATTATCATGGAAACACAGGATGTTTTTGCCTTAAGTCTTGATACCATGCAAGTATTAATTAAAGAAAAGTTGTAATTAAATTTATATGTATGCTTTTGTGATTCAAATAATTAAAATTTTCTAAAATTTCGAATCTATTCATAGTAAAATAACACTTATCTAGACGTTATGCGAATGACTATCTTTCAATTAACATCGAAAACATTGTGGACTAAAGAATTTTACGATGGATAACTAAAAGAAAAAATTACTTTCAGAAAGATTGAACATCACTACATCACTTAATGATGCTTTACCGAGATCTTATTGTTTATGTACGATGTTATCTCGACATATAAAAATGTTTATTTTTTAATACTTCATAATATTGATTTGGTAGTCAATGTAAGTTTTCCTGCTAAAGGTATTGTATTCCAATCCGAGATCATTCATATAAAATAATTCGATGCAGGATATATGAGAATATTTGAATAAAATTTAAGTTAGAGATATCTGTGAATAACAATTTAACAGCAATACGGACGTGTAAGTAAGTATAGGTTGAAATAATGACTTGTACAAGATGCCATTTTTTGCCCTGCGTTTTTTTGCGACGGGTCGGTTCTACCAGATCGATTTTTATTCTCACTCTTCACTAGAATTAATAGTTTTCTTATGGGTCGTAAACCTTAACTAAAAGGAAACGCCTTTACGTGTTTATTAAAATATTTGCGACCGATATAAAATTACTGCTACAAAGACACTTGCTTGTTTCTAAGAATTTTATAGCATGTATTTTCAAACCTTTATTGTTATATGTACACGATGTAATACTTTCTCATTTTCAGAAAGTAACAAACGAAGCCATAGAAGAATAAAACCGCTATCTAAACCTTTAACAAAAAATGAGAATCTGAGATTAGTTAACACTTAAGATGAAACGGTACAGAAAAAAATGCTTGACTGTAACTCAACAGTAACGAAATCTCAATTCAATAGTTTCCATTTTTACGGTTCGAACGGTCAAGCCTATCTAAATCTTACTGTTTTTTTTACAGTATTGCCAATTTCAATTCGTCAGCGAAAAAATCTGTTTTCACACAAATTTAATTGATTCGATTTACCAAAAGCGTGCATCAAAAATGAAAATCGAGAAAACTCGGCATTTATTTTAATGAAACTCATATTTTCACAACAAACTACGTATAACACCTCTCTTTCAATCAACATAAGCTGTTTTTTATCATTCACTTGAATGAATTTCTTTTGTTAGTCTGTTGTATTCTTTTACGTTGACACTTTTATTCTACTTCTCATGCGGGATCAGAGACAATTTTGACACAACAGTTTTAATAATCGTAATAAATTTAATTCCCTAAAATACAACATTAATATATTTCACAGTACTCAAAAAGGTGGATAACAGTTTGTTGTTCCCAGTTTAAGAGGTTTCACAAAAATAGCACTCACTACTCAGTTCGGAATAGAAACAGATAACATCGACTGTCTTAATTGATGTAGCTTCTGTCGTGCTCGATAGCACAGTCAATGACTTGAATCTCTCAACGGAATGGTGCAAAGCCATGGATGCATAGATCTTCATTATTTGTGATATTGTTGTCATGAAAATATATTCATTTCCAAAAACACTACGCAGATTTCATAAAAGTGGTAGTAGGCACTAATTTTCGAAATGCATTTTTCAAAAAAAATTTCAAGCTTCAAAAAAAGGATAATAGTATTATTTATATGTGCTTACATTTCCATTTTTTGGATTTTTGTACATAAAATTAATTTCTATATTCACAAATATTTTGAAAACGTAAAAAGATATATTTGCAACATAAAATATAAAAGTGAAATTTATTATTGTTAACATATAGGCCCATTAGAGGTGAAGTGAGCCAAGTGGTATTTTAGAAAAAAATAAGTTAGATGCGTTGTAATATACTAAACATCTTAAAGTATCGTAAAAGTGAAGTAACCTCAGTTAATGCACGTTGCAATAGTTTTATCTCCGTAAAATAAAAATATGAAATCCACCAAAGCACCAAATTGGTAAAGACGTGATTGTATTTAAAATCCAAGAAAAGGTTTCACCATTTTACTAATTGGCTCACTTAACCTCTCGGAGGCTCATATAATATATATTGTAATGTTATTTAACTGAATTCAAGCGTCATGTGCGATGGTGTTTTGTTGGCCAGATATATACAGTTCAGTTTCAAATGTAGAACATTTTAATCTTGTAAACTAACCAGTTTTGGAACATCATAAAAAAAATATGCAACGAACATATTTGATTCAAAACGCCCGCCTGTGAGAGTTGGTACTATTATTTTTACTGTTGAAACTACTTTCAATGCATCTAGTTGAATCATAATACACATAATAAAATAACGAAAAAAGTTCTCGGTAACGAATACCAAGCAAGTAACGGAACGTGCGTTATTTGACCGACAGACGTTTGATCGGGAACTCATCATACGCGCAACGGATTGTATCCGACTGAATCCGTTAGCTACGTACATAGGCATAATAAAAAACGGTATAATCGACTTAGTTATTCATTGCGGATCTTCAATGCGTATACGGCTCATGGATCTCATACGAACGTATTTTTTTAGTGACCGATTGATTCATCATTCACAATGTTAACAAGAGACGCGTGAATCTTATATGTACATTAATTCATTATTGAAACATTTGAATTTCGAGAATTGTTGGCTGATATAAATTCTGTATGTTATTATAACACGAAAACAAAATGATAACAAATAAAGCTTGTGCATCAAGATGCATTTTTTTTATAAGACTCACCAAATACTCTAAGAAATGGTTTTTCAAACGACATTAATTAGCTGTCTCGATGTTTGAATAACATAAGATCGAATTGACATCCGTCGAATAATGATGAAAACTGTATCTATCCCGTTTTGATTTAAATATACATTAATAATTTAGATCAGTGGTCGGCAACCTACTAACCGCGGGTAATTGAATTACCCACTCGACATTTTGAGTTACCCGCCAAGAAATTGTGATAATATTTTATTATCAAATTACTTATTTAATAAAACCAAGGAAGCCACCAACAACAATATTATATGTGTGTTTTGTATTTACACATTTGCATCATTCCAAAATATTATTTATTGTATATAAATATACATATTATTTTCTAAAAATGTTTTTTTAAAAAAATAAATGGTAAAAAAATATGTTTAAATTTTACCCACTAACAAAATTTATTTTTCATTTTTTTTTTACACAGTCTCTCAAAAGGTTGCCGACCATTGATTTAGATTAACACGAATCTCCCGGTCTCGTTGCCAAATGGTAACTCCCTAGGGCTTTCGTCATATTCATTCACAGTGTCGCTAAATATACACTTCCATACTATGATGCTTCAATCGATTTACGCATCCAGTTATGAATTACTGTAATGTTGCCAAACATTCTCACCCACTTCCACGATCCTAAAAACGGAGCGTAGATCATCTGTTGTTATCATGGAGTAATATATTATACTTTTTGTATATAGTCAAGCTGGTTATGAGTCATTATAATTACTACGTTAAAATACGTATAGCGAGTGAACATGATAAATCAAACATAAAAAAAACTTGCAAGAATAAACAAAATTCTGTTAATCGTTAAGGTTTGACAGATCGAATATAACAGAAAACATAGCCAAAATTATTTCATTTGTGTTATACCAGCCGTAAAAACCAAAAGAGACCTCTCCAATTAGTGTCTAGATCAGGGGTGAGGAACCTTTTTTTCTCTAAAGGCCGCATTCATTTTTCTGATTCGACGTAAGACCGCAGTAAACATTGACTTGGGAATCTTTGGCCGGAAGCAGGAATTTATGGTCAGAATATGTCAGGAATTTACGAATTTACATAAATTTATAGAATTACAGATCTGGCCAGAAGGCCGCAGGTTCCCTACGCCTAAATTTTGAGAATATTCCCAAAGTCTTCATTGAAACATTTTTTTTTGAGTCAAGGGGGCCAAATATTGAAAATACATTAATTAATATGTGAAATACAAAAACATTGTGATACTTCCATGAATATCATGAAAACTCGTGACTAATTCTAAAGTGTTCCGCAGATGCATGCCCTTTTTTATTTTATAGAAGAGTGTTATTTTATTTCGCTCTTATCATAATCGAATTAACTATAAGATAACGATGTTTGTTTACTATTTATTAATGTACTATTTTCTAAGACCTCCCATGTATAATATATTCAAAAAAATATTCTGATATCTACTATCTGACATATAGAATATTCAAAACAGTCACGTCCGAATAAACGAAAAGAAAAAAGACATACAATTTTTAATACAGTACAAATACTCAGTAGGCCATAAGTTTAATCGGAGCCTTGATCTGCTGACCATAAAAAGTATGAAACGAAAGCCGGTTTACTTATTAATGACACGAAGAATGTTTGATAGGCATGTGATAACAATAAAAGAGACTTTTCATGGACACAGCAATCAAAATTATAGCCTTAATTGTTATGAAACTTTTTTTATATAATTAATTACAACTTACAGCCGATTGCATAATATATGAACAAAAAAATAAATATGTTTTCGCTGACCTGATCAAAAATGTATCGTGTGTATTGCTGAATATCGACAAGAAATTATAGTTTTATTTTTTTTATCTACGTTCGCTTCAAATGTGTAACATATGGTCTCCTAATGAAGGTATCTTGACATCGAAAAATGCTTGTTATTCAGTTGCTCAAACTCCCTTTTTTACAGAAAGTTGGGATAGAAGGGTAGGACTAAGAATAAACTAATTGCTCCCGTTACTATCCGTTAAATTTATGCTTCGAAGAGTGAGAAGAGAACTTGGTAGATATCTCAAAAACAAGTGCAGATAAATCGATTTAAATAAAGGCTCGAACCCGTGAGATCATCCAAGGAAGCCAACGCCGTTGACCACTACGCCACGAACCCAATGGTGGTAGCTACTTCATATTTAATAATTCAGCATTATGCAAAAAATGAATTTTGCATAGTAAATAATATGTACATATAATATCGTCCCGTAAAATGACATGTTTCGAGCTATCTGTATCAAAATAGTTCCATACAATAAAAATGTAATTTGAAGGAAACATTTTTAAGCACACTAGGTAATCTTAACATCATTGCTGAATAGTTTGTGTTTGAATAATATTCAAAGAATACATTGTTTGACTTATTGTATGTGATGTACACACAAATATTTCACATAGTTTTACTCAAAACTAGTATATTAGATATAACGTCTTTTGCTTGAAATACGAAGGTATATTTATTATTATTTTTTATCAAATACACACACACGTGTGAAGAATGCGCGTAAGGAAAAGCTATTCAAAAAAATATTTTTATTTAAATACGTAGGCACATATTGGCGTGGTTAAAAGTTATTTATTTTGTTCACCTTTCATTAAAAAAATATAAAGATGTCGTCACTACGGTATTGGTAAAACTGATTGTAAGTCATACTAGAGGACCGTCACAATTTATTTAAAAAGGCAACATTATGCAAGTATATTTATAAGTCGACATCATATGCAACTATCACCATTTTATTGCGGTTTAGAAAGAATATATTATGAATGTACAGATAATATGTTTAAACGTGTTCGCATTGGGTGGTAGAAAATACAGTTCGAGAACAGGGTGATTATAATTCGATCAGTTTTAAATTAAAATTATTCGTCGTAGACAGATTAAGCCACTGAAAGAAGTTTCATGGAAAACGACAGAAAATCTGCGATGTACAAATTAGTAAAGATAAATATTATTCCAATCCCGTTTTTCTAGCGTTGTTTTTCGGGTAGATATTTTTCAGTAAAATGTTAGGATTGCATCATTTTTAATATAAGATGGGTTACATCACTATTTAATTGCGAAATACTTTAAATTGTAATCAACTTTTCTCTATTTATCTGTAGGTTTTAATCAAATTAATTTTATTATAAAAAAAAGTTAAATCATATGTACGTGGATGTTAAAATTACATTGATACAAAACGAATGGATCGTGATCATGAAATCGTTATCAATCACACAAAAAAATCGAAAAAAAAAATGTATAATAAGTAAGAAATCATATTAGGTAACTGCTAAATATCGTTAAAAAAATACACAATTGCGGAGGTTAAATTTATGGCAATATTGCGTAAGTTGATCACAATACATAACTATTCGATACAAGAGGATAATAATAACAAACTCAAATTGAAAGAAATGACATGTTTAAAAATACGATGGAAGAATTCGTGAGAAAATCTACTCAATTCCATATTGGTAAAACTAGAAATCTCGCATAACAATCTATGATTCAGAATTCGACGTAATAATGTTGCTAATTCTACAATAGTTTCAACCGACATATTTATATAACATATGTTAATACACCATGGCGTATATTTCGTGAAACTTAAATCGCAATAATAAACAGTAGAACCTCGATAGAGTTGACAAAATATCTGGTCGAATAAACAATACTTTGTTGACTTCATACTTGCATACAAATAGTGTTTTTTCGAAAAGAATACGTTTGTTTGTACATTTGGTAGTAGAAAACTAACTTATATAAATTTAAGGTTTTAGCATACATATACGTATCTGATCATTGTTTAAAATCACATATTTTTATACCATTTATGAAAATTTTCATGGCCATATTGTACCGTTTATTTTCTTAATTCTAAAAAACCTTTTTTTAAAAACGGACTTAAGGCTTTAACTGACTCTTTCTCGCTCGCATTTGTCCGTTATATCGAAGGTCTAATGTAAATTAAAATTATTTAATTTTATGGTTAAGTTATTATTTCCCGTTATATATTATATTTAAATTTCATGTTCAATCACATCACTTTTTTTTAGTTTCCAGTGTGTTAGAGCTCTTTCCGAAATCTTGATAATAATTTCCATCGTTTTTTTGAGTCAAAGCATATAGTAATGGAAGAGAAAATGCTAAAAACTAAAAAAAAAAATATATAAATTACTATAGATTCAAATATGCTTACATTTGAATATATCTATCGCTCAGTATTTGTAAAATTCTTTCGCTGATTGTTTTTTTCTTTAAAATAAAACAGTGTTAATTGCTAATGTGTCAAAATAATTTAAAAAATAGCAATTTTTCCGAGAAGGAAGAAATCTACGACAAGAAAAAGAAATACCAAATATACGAAATGAACTATCATTGATAGTTCATCATTATAATTTGTATTAAGCTGATTAGCAATTAAATCAGTTTTGTCTTTAAATTTACATAGAGTACGTACTCCGCAATAATTTGAAATGATCAGGAACGGTTTCAATCAGAATTTGTACTGCAAAACAATTCGATTGATGAACAGTAAACATCAAGAAGAATAAACATATTTATTAAACTAAACAAGCTACATTTTACAATATGGAAAAATCCTTGCAATCAATGCACTGATTAAATTTTATCTTAAAGAAAACCATTTTCTTATTTTAGTGCCAGTACGTATTTTGGGTGTTTTGCAAAATTCACTTTTTAAGTATGGTCAAGGCTGGTTTCGTTCAGCGAGAGCACATTGTCTAATGACGGGGTTATTTATACGAATTGTTTTTGATTTATCAACAATTTGAATTTAAAACTATTTTCTTTAAATAATTAACAAGATCACAGTTTTTATATCATTCTGTACGCGCATGAATGAATGTGAACAATTAAAATGATAAATATTTCACCTTTAGCTATTTTCGGTTGACTCATAAACTTGACATTACACGTAGGTGTAAGATAGACATAAATAAAACATTGGCCTAGTGGTTGCGTTGCATCACAGGCCAAACTCATGACAAACGAGTGGTATTCGAGTTGCTTTTATTTCGCATTCAATCTTGGGGGTCTCGGAAAGGCGTTATTTAAATTACCCAACAGACCGGAGAAATATTTAGGAGTGCCTTCGCACGCACTTTGCCACGGGCGATATAGATTGGGTGTATCAATATCACTAAGTACAAAAAAACACGTTGATACTCGAACGATCCTTTATTTTTACCTGGGTTATTAATTCTCCCTCTACGGCGTAGCGTAAACTCAACGGCCTCTACGCATTAGCGTAAACGTTAATCACAACCTACGGATTTTGTTGGTAATAAATAATTATGAAATATATTAAGATTTTTTGAGTATTAGTTTAAATACTAAATGCTTATGAATTCTTATATACAGACACAAAAATAGAGAATTTATGATGAAACATAATTAAGAAAATATTAAATATGAATGATGTTAGTTTTCATGAATTACAGAAAATCACATATTAATTCAATACGTCTTGTATTTAAACTAATATAAATATGATTAAATGAGGAGATTGGGATGAAACATGACCAGATTCACTTTTTCCTGAACAGAGAAAAACACTTTTGTCAGACAGTTTTGATTATAAAATTATAGATTGACAACGAGGTTTTTAGTAACGTTAAAAATTGTATTCTGTTCTTTTGATCAGTATCCTTCAATATTATCTCGTTTTTTTCTCAAAACTGGATTTGGGTTTGATTGAACCCAAGCTCCTCATATAGTAAAACAGTGTGAGAAAAGCTCAATAAAACATCCGACGAAAAAAAATTATGGATGATTTTTTAAAAATTTAGTGACTGCAGAGTATTCGACGTGTATATGTATATTATAAAAATATTAATGCATCGTATCGTTTTGAGATTTCAAATAAAAACAGCCAATCAAAAGCTATATTTACTTTGATTAAGATAATGAAATAATCTCATCTTGATAAGATTCTAATGAATATAAATAACTAAACAATTGTTTAAATAAATAGTGCATAAAACGTTCCAACCAGTTTTCTTCGGTATAAGTTAAATTTGTCACCAAATATTGTGGTTTGACGTTATGTAAATGGTTCGTGACTGTGTTATTTCGGCAGATGCTAATTTATTTAGAATTCCAATAAATTAGAACTAACAACACTAACTCTATACTATCACTGAAACGTTATCATCAATATTTTCACAACTCCATAGTAATAATTACTAAGCAGTATTAAGTATGTTTGAGTTGGAGCTGCGAAGTGTCAAAAGTTATATTATTTGATCAAACATTTACTGGAGTTCGGGTTTCAGACGTGTACTCGGCTTATTCACTATTATTCACAACTTTCGCGAGTAATGTGGGCACATTTATTATGAATAAAGGGGGAAAGGCACACTATGCAAACAACGCAAATGGCAGTAACTCTTTGCCTACGTGATATATTGGCAACATTGAGCATTAAAAATTATATGAAACCACTAGCGAATTTTATTTTTGAAGACGATATCTCAAATGATTGTACGATAATAAACTAAAAATATCTCCAAAACAAGCAACTCGGCAGAATTTTGTTAACTCTCGCGGCTCGAAGACTAGAAAAATACTTCTCTGCCGATGGGGGTCATTTAGGGACCCCAGTGGTTTGCTCATTATTGGCCTTATTCTTATGAATTTCAAAAAGAAAATAGTCTAAGGGCTTTAAAATATCTCTCTGCATCATTTCTTATTCATTTTTTAAAAAAATCCGTGGTTTTTTAATAAATAATCATATTTTAAGTTGCGCGTAAAAAATAATTCATTGCAATACAAATATTAATTTGCAACTGACGCGTTCAGCGACGCCCAGTTATATTACGAACGATCGCTGATAAGCGGGCGCTTATCTCGCTATCGCATTATCGCGTATTTATATAAACTACAAAAGGTCCAAAAAACTATGATATAAGAATACCTTAATTATAAACATTGTATCACCCATATTAAAAAAGATATTTAAGAAAATGTGGGTATTGGGTTCGCATTTGCTTAGAACCGGAAAAGTTAAGCGGCCGTCTCGTCAACGAAAAAAATTGAAAGTGAATTCGAGTTGCATCTTCTACTTCTTAATACAATAAAATGTTGTAAACATAAGTATATGTTTGGCGTTATGAAGTGTCTAATACTAAATAAAACTAAGAGAATGTGAGAAATTCATTAGATATCAATTCTAGTAGAATACGTAATTAACTTAACGTTTAACGGAGTATATAACTGGTTGAAAGGCATTTGAAAACATTTTCTTACAGAGCGAAACCGATGAAAATGTATAATAAAACATATTTTTTATTATGTTCTAAAATATCAAATTTAAAAAAAAAACAGTTGAAAATTACGGATTCTGGAGCCAATTTAATAACACCAAAAGGTAAGAGGTAAAAAATAGTTATGTGTTCAGTTCTGTATAGTCAATTGAGAATTGTTATACAACTAAATACCGTATAATCACGAATATAGCAAAACCTGTTGATACGAAGCAGGATTGACGAAGAAATATTCAAACCCAAAATAAAAGTTATTATTTTAGTTTTCGCAGCGATTTTCTTCGAAAACCTTTATTGATTTGAGTGTAAGTTTTTTTTTCCCACGTGATAAATATTTCTTTTATGTTCCAATACCTTATCATATTGCGATAGGATTGCAGAAAATAATAAATCCCACTAACGACAAGAAAGTAACTTTGGGCCATTACTTTACCCAAACGCGCTAGACAGGTATTGATATAACTTAAATAGGAAATGTAGGGAGAAAAGCAAAATAATGACATTCAATTATATGCTAACATATTATTTTTCACTGGAACTCGAATATAAAGCGAACGCAAAATAAATATTTTAGTTAAAAAAAAAACATTGTGTACAATGTATTACATTTTCTACCTTTTTCTGATTGAGATGTACCAAATAAATGTCATGTAAATCATACAATCCGACTTCTTAAGTTGATTAAATTAATTGATTAAATGTCATTTAAATAAAATGACTGCTCTGGCGATTCAAAAATAAAAATGTTAAGTTTTTGTTTGAATTAAATATTGTGAGATATACGTTGTCATGCATTTTCTCCTTCGGAAATGACGAAGGTCTCCGTAGCCAACGATGGTCTTTTATATTAAAATACAATAAGCCGAGATTGTCCGCACCGATAACGTTCATAATATTATTCACATATTAAATTATAAGCATCCTAAATTTTATATCTGATACGGAGCTCTGAAGCCAGTAAGTTTTGCGAAACTTCTTGCAGTGATGTACTAACATAACGTTATTATTAGCATATAATCAGGATAGCGTAATAAAGAGAATTCTTCAATTAATTCCGCATGAATAAAAACAAAATATTGGCGTTGAATAAAAACAGTAATTACGTGAGATGTTTCGAATTATTCATTACAAGATTGCTTACCGATAAATAAATAATGGGCATTAGTTCACTTTTCTGTCACGACGGGGGCATTTTTGGATATGAAGAATCGTGACCGCGCTTACAAAACTCTGTTAATCGTTTTTTTCGGTTAATTTCGTGATAGTTTAATTTTTAAACCGCCATTTATGGGTTACTAACTAAACTTGTTCGTTTAACTGCCGGCTAAGAGTTACGAAAAACCGTACGTCGGAACGTTATTTCATAAAACTATACACTATCATTGGCATGCGACTCGAAAATTAGAATACCTGAAACAACTTGACTTTGTGTGCAGTTTTATCAATACATCGCATACATAAGACTGTAAAGGACATGCGCAGACAGGCATTGATGTATTTCCTGCAAACGATCTTTTTCCAAACAGGATTTGAAAACCATGACGTTGTTGATAAGTTGGATGTTTTACATTTGAAACTTAATCCATCTTGATAGCAGCTAACGTGAAGATAAACAACGCACAACAAATGTATTATATACTTCAATAAAGACAATGTATATCTTGGGCTCATGTTTTAATACATATACTAGAGAAAACTAATTAGCAATTCCAGTAAAAAAAAAGCAGAGGGATTTTTTTAAATATATTTTTTTGGATTGATTAACACTTTTAACGTGTTGACTGTTAACTGTGGATAGATTAACACTTTTGTTCTTATTCCATATATATTTGAGATCAAAATGAATAACTACAAAGGTGTTTATATATTTTAATTTTAATTTGATTTTAGAGATCTGGAATTGGACCGGTTATTGATAATATTACTTTTATTTAAAAATCACGAAGGAAATACAAAATAAAATTCAATAATTGTTAGAAAACTTTTAACTAGTTCTTATTAAAAAAATAAATATAAAACAAAATATTTTGTATTGATTTTGCAATCTAGATCGAAAGCAGGCTCAATTACAATAAATAAAGGAGCATTGATGAACATAAAGACGCTATAAAAAGCGTATGGGTTTTGGGCCCTTTGTCACAGTCATTTTCATAATATTTATAAGAAAATAGACAACCTAGATACAAGAATCCGCTGACAGTGGCTTGGCTGCTATTGGTACATTATTTTATAACATTTCTCTTTTCGTATGCGTCAAAACATTTTCCTAAGGAAACTTTATACTTAAACTAAAACGTATACATATACGTAAGAAAAACTAACTTCACTAACTATCTGGTTGACCGGCATCTTTGTTAATTGTATTACTCAAGACGCGTCCCTTTAATAATCTGGGACCCTGTTACAGTAAGTCCTCGACTTACGCGATTAACTCATTTCGAAGGTTTTCACGTCGAACAAAGCATAACTTTGAGACATTTTTTTAAAAATAAAATGGTCATGCTTAACAAAACGTCGCGGAAAATGATATTATTTGATTATGTACACGAAAGCGTAGATAAGTTTAAAAACAAACTATTTGGCATTTTATTAAAGTAACCCGATTATTAATTTCACGACACTCGCAATTCGTTCTGGGCTAAAGTCTTAAACCAGTCAATCTGTTGTCATTCGATTTAGCAATATTTTTAATTGCTGTGTTTATGATTTTCTTGCTGTTGGTTTGAAGATAGTATATTTTTCTCTGATCTTCAAAGTTTTATTGCTTATTATATAAAGAGAAATACCTGGTCTTCTAAGTGATTTACTTCCAGTGGTTTGAACATTTTAGCTAGCTTGCTATTATCGTGGTCATTGTCTTTAGCTTAATTACTATCCGCGACCAACAAGACAAAAATTATCAATGATTAAGGATAAAATTTCTTATCGAAATGGTTAAATGTCAAGATCCATATCATCAAGATGACATGCGCAGCGACAATTTAAAAAATATCATTAACGTAAGTCGTAAAATATCTACGTCCATTTCATTTCATTTGATTTTGGATTAGTGAATATGTTTCAGGGAAATTACTCGACTAGTTTCGAGATTGTTTCAAAATGTTGTTGATAATCTCTCGGCACTAAACGGTGGTAAAATTGGAGTCATAGCGGTATACCTGTTCCGACTGCCGGCTGACCCGTTGGTTGACACGGTAACCGATGATACTTAACGGGTTTCACAAACACTGGACTGCTGGCCGGTGCTAAATATCACTGTGGCACTAACTATATTTGTGCCCCTAATTTGCAGAAATGCAACCCGCGCCCGAAATTACATCTAATGTATTTATCCGTCTGTCAAATCTGCAATCGATTAATATAAAAAAGATTTCAAATTAATTTTATGTGTTTGTAGAACTCAATAATTGGTTTGAGCTCGGTCACTTTAAACAGTACCGATTAAAATCAACTTACAATATTTGATGCACCGTAATTTAAATATAATTACATAGTTTACTTTTAAAGAAATTTAACCATTACAGAATTGATGTATTGCACATGTTATGTGACTTGCAAATCAATTTAATGCCAGCTGGCCAATACGCAACAAGAATTGGACAAGTTATTGTAGGGTTTAATTCAAACTTTCAAATAAAGGATGAGTGTGTTGAAACAAAAATAACTGATATCATACGGAAAATTGTAACACATTTTTTCGTAACAGGAATCAAATTATATATAAAATTCATTAACTTCGTTCCAGTATTTAAGTGTAATAAATTGTTTATAAATGTCATCAATTTCCGACCAAAGCAATTAATTAATATAATATTTATTTTTTACAAGAACTGTTTTAACATATTGAATACACTCAAATCTTTTTTACACGGGTTTGAAATAATACGGTCTACTAAAAAACGACTACTATATTTTTATACGAATTATTTGTTCTAGCACGATTCCCAGAAACAAAAAACATAGAAAAAATAGTGGATTTTCTAATAACAAGAAATCCAACACCACAAGACAGTACTAATAAATAAAAGGCTTCTCTAGATCCTAAAACGTTAGACGTATCAAACGTTATGCCCAGTTCCTCACAAAAGTCCCCCTATTTAATCAAGTAGCGATGAATGGTATTATTTTCTCTTAATTAAAATACATATTAAGAAAAATATTTTGTAATTTATTATCGAGTACTCATCATTTTTATACGATTTTCTATACCATGTAGTTTATAGCACGGTTTATTTGAATTCAGGAAAACAATCTTCAATTTTTCTATGAATTCACTTTTTTATACGGTTTTTTTTTGTAGGACGTATCTACCGTGTAAAAAATGAGTTGAGTGTAATTGCCACGTTTTTTTTACCAAATTGTTAAACGTAATATATTTAAGAAGCACAGACGACCACTTTTAAAATGTTCTATCAAAATAATGAAACTGACCAGTTGATACTAGTTGAAAAATGTATGTAGCTGTGCTGGCCCTTGTAAATAATGTTGAATTAGTAAAAAAAAATTAAGCACATAAGGCCTTACAATGAAATAAGATATTAATTTATACACCTTATATATATTTAATTGCACTGAGTGGATGAACAGTAAAATAATTATTCAAACAAAACATTGTATAATATTAATAAAAACACAATATTCCTTTGTACTTCATTCCACTTTATTAATTAGGTCAAGACGTCGCTCATTGCGAGCATTGTCAACTGAGAATGAAATTACAGCTCGCAATGAGCGAAACCGGTCCTAACCTAATTAATAAAGTGGAATGAAGTACAAAGGAATATTGTGTTTTTATTAAAATAATGCCTTTCCACCAAGTATGTATTGGCAGTGAACACCCTAAAAGTGATCAAAACATTGTATTTTCAAATCAAAAGTTTTGTCATAAGAAGAGTAAATTGATTTCAGCATTTTTAAAAATGTAAAGTATTAAATTGTTCATCAGATAAAGTATACAAATACTTCCAAATAAAAACAAGAAACTATAACAAATTACGATATTTCTTTTTTGCGAAATTGAATGTTTTGAATTTTTGATTGTACGCAATTAGTTTGTAACATAACTTCGTAATACAATATATTATTATATAATATAACATAGCAATAACATAAACTTATTCACGTAACGCAATATTAGATGTCAATTGTTTTATTTTTCATTTGGTTTAAATTGAAAATTATACTGTCAATGGAATATTCATGTATTTACGTTACGCTGTGTTTTAAAATTTGTACAAATAGCATAATGTAATTAGTTATTAATTATTAAATTCCTTGCTAGACTTATGAAAGTATTACGACGCCATTTAAGAATTTGTTTTTATTATATTGGCGCCGAATTGCTCATACCTACATAATTAATGGTATTTACTATGCAGCCGTAATAGTCCCACCAACAATTTAATCTCGACTTATATGACAGGTTGGTATTTGAAGAGAGATGTTTATATTTTGCGTGCTACATTTTTTTATATAGGCTGCTCGGACCAATTCAAATGTGACGTGACAAAATAACTAAGTTAATATTGTTTCCGAAATGGTTGGTAGTTATAATTTTTTTTTGTGAAGAAATGTGACGACGGGAGGGCTGACAAAAATATCTTAAATTTTGTGACGTCATTTATAAAAATCCCTACTTCTCGTAAATCCATAAACCATGTCATAAGTAGGGATTGTCCGGGATTGTCCCGTATCCCGGATGAAATTTAGAGAAAACTATTTAATTAACTAATTCCTGGGTTTTGGATACGAAAGTCTCGGAAGAGCTAAAAAAACGTGTCACGCTGGTATTTTGGGCAAATCGGTTAATTCCTGAGTTTTTGGATTCGAAAGTCAGCAAATCGGACAAATGTCCCAGATTGACTTGCAAGAAATTTGACAACCCTAGTCATAAGACATGTTAAATGGACGTTTATTTAGACTTCATAAGATAAGATAAAAAGGTGGACGTGGTACAGTTTTTATTTTCTGTCACATTGTGTTGTGCAGAAATCTATAAAATGTTAAGACATATTTTTAGATGACGTTAAATAGAGGAACCACACCAAGTAAAGCTGTCCGAGTGTATGAAAAACTTAATATTATATTTAGTTTAATATGTAAATAAAAATAGAGAGAAAAATATGCGGTATTTTTAGCAACTAATTTGCAGTAAAAATGTTCGATATCTCATCTAAATCTTAATATTCTTTCTGTTACAGAAGAAAATATTAGCAACATGGCTATGTTGGGCAGCTTTCGTTGGATCCACGGATGCTCAGTGCCCATGGCAGAGAGACGTCCAAGAACTTCAGGCTGCGTGCCTTTGCGCTTACAATTTGGGACACGAACTATCCGTCCAATGTGACCAGGTGAGAAATATTTACTTAGCTCGACCTCCGTTGATTTACTTATTTTGATCCGTGTTTATTTGATTAGTGGATTAAATATTTTGTCAGTCATCTATCAAAATGGTCAATAAGTATTATATTATAAATCCTTAGTCACTAAATTAGACAATCAGGTAATTTATACAACACTGACAACAATAAAATGATAGTTTTTTTGCCAGGATAATTATTTGTTGGTTCTTATTATGGTATACCGCCTGCTTTGATGAATATTTAAGTAAGTTTCTGGCCGAATTGTTACAATTTCAAAATTTAACACATATTAACAGATATTCAATTTGTTTTAGGTGGACTTTCCCGTGTTGGTTAAAGCTTTGGATAGCTACGCCAAAAGTACTCCCTTAGATTTACTGTATATTAACAATTCGACCATTGGAAAATTGGAAAACGACATCTTCATCAATCTCCGGATACACAATGTACAGCTATCCGGATGTAAATTAAAGTCAGTCTCACCGGGAACATTCAGAGGACAAGAAAACACAATGAAAAATTTAAACCTCCAAGACAACGAACTCACTGAAGTTCCCGTAGAAAGCTTCCGAGGGCTAGTCAATCTGGCATTGCTAGATTTATCGAAAAATCGGATCGCGAAAATACAAGACAATTCATTTTTAACATTGAAGCGCCTAGCGACATTGAAACTCTCCGATAATAATGTCACACTGTCACCGGGGTCGTTAAAGGGCTTGGAGGGATCGCTGAAAAATCTTAATCTAAAAGGAACCAAACAAAAGAAAGTACCGGAATGCGTGAGAGGTTTAAAAACATTGGCTTTTCTAGATCTATCTCAAAATAGTTTGCGAGAGCTACCAGGCCAGGGTGGAGTGCGAACGTTTGAAGGATTAGATTCACTGACAGCACTGAATTTGGAAAGAAACCTCATTCAAACTCTGGGAGATAATGCTTTTACAGGGATTCGTAAAACGTTAAGTTCCCTCAGTTTATTAAATAATTTATTACCAGATTTTCCGATTGGAGCCATAAGCACACTCTCAGAATTGAGAGTATTGGACATAGGTTTTAACCTACTGACCGGTCTTCCAGAAAATTCATTCTTGAAAAATCCATCAATAACACTCTTAGCGTTGGATGGAAATCCGCTGAAAACGGTTCCAGAAAAAGCTCTGTCTCATTTAAACAGCACTCTGCGAGGTTTAAGTTTAGGCGGAAGATTTTTGCACTGCGACTGCAAACTTCGCTGGGTCACCGAGTGGATCAGAAACGGAGATCTTCAAGTGACATCCAGGGAGAGAAACCCACAATTTTGTGGAAGTCCATCGCGTTTTAGAGACCGAGGTTTCTATAGCATCCAACCGGATGAGTTGACATGCACAAATGACAACAACGAAGTGGCCGGAGTGGCCACAGTAATCCACGAACAACCAGATATACAACCTTCGAACAAAAAATCCGAAGCGGTAATTTTGACTTCCACAACGACAACCTCAACGACAACCACAACGACTGCGGCTCCGACAACGACAACAAAACCGACTACCACTACTACTACCACTGCGGCTACTACGACGACAACGAAAGCCACAACGAAAATATCTCCAACAGGAAATGCTATTTTATCGAGGTCATCTACAGTGGCACCATGGAGACAAAATGCTAACACTCAACATCAACGGCCTCCGTTGATTTTGGGCTTCCCACCGCAAAGATCAAAAACCGATGACTCCAATGAGGTGGTTGTGAAGAATGCGTACCGACTGGATAACTCAGTTATCATTCAGTGGGACTCTGACACCGCCAACATTCTTGGATTCCGAGTCGTCTATCGACTATTTGGAGATAAAAGTTTCAAGCAAGGTCCACCGCTGGAAGCGAGCGAGAGGGAATTCAAAATAAAAAATGTGCCTTCTCAGGTAAGCTTGAAATTTTTATGATAAAACATTTTATTACTAAACGTTTTTCCGGTTTTTATATGGCCCAGTGGTACAAATATGTCCACTGTTGTCAATGAAGTTCAATAAAAAGCAGTACAAAGAAAAAATAAGTATATTTTTATAACGACAACTGCTTACATTGAAGAGCGTATGCACTCTTAATGTAGAATATCAGCAGAAGACGTTTTACGAGAACTATTGTATTAATTCACTAAATCTCTTTTCTCAATGAAGGCTTTCCTTTGGAAACAAATTCTTAGTACCATTCAACTCAGTAGCTTGAGTTTGTACTAAAGATTTGAGCTAGCCAATTCATATCAATTTAACCAATATTCTCATATTTTTCATTTTAATTAGGGTTGTCAGACTTCCCGATTAATCGGGACTGTCACCGGTTTTGAGTCTCGTGTACCGATGTCCCGAACAAACCTCTCGGGACGCCGGTTACGACTTAAGCTGATTATTTGTGGAAATCGGTAAATCTTGGGATATTGGATTCGAAAGTCTTTTAAGAGTAAAAAAATAACGAGTCACGCTGATCGGCAAATCGGACAAATGTCCTGATTTGACTTGCAAGAAATCTGAAAACCCTATTTTAATACAAAGCGATGGTGTGAGTAAGTTTACCAACGATTCCAACTAATCTTTAACAAAATTAAATATTATCCTGTGAACAATTTTACAATTTCACTTCAGGAGTGCATCGTCGTGTGCGTCATTTCTTTGGAAGAGATCAACGTGAGCCCGGAGACTGTACCATATTCTCAATGCAGAGAAGTAAGAACAGTGACATCTGCGACATCCAACATGGACAAGATAACGATAGCGGCAAGCGCAGCAATTTGCGGAACAATAGTCATTGCTGTGATTGTGTTTGTGGCAGCGAGTAGACGACGATCGAGGAAGATGCACAATTTACACCAGCAACAATTGAGTGGGAAGAATGGCCTGCCAATTAGTGGATTACCTGTCAACTGTTGTACAGGAATGGGTACCACACCTAGTCCGGGAGGCCCTCTCTCATCTTTGGCGACGCTCAGTGCATTTAACAAACATCAGGTATATAGCTTTCCTTATCCGATACAATGTATATTTTTTTAAATATAAATTGATCAACTGATCTAATATTTCACAACAGATTTCAAAATACTGCTTTTTTTGAAATTTTAATTTCAATGCATTGGCTTATTAACTTTTCCGGTTCTAAGCTCAAGAAATGCGACCCCAATACCCACATTTTCTTAAATATCTATTTTAATATGGGTGATACAATGTTTATAATTAAGGTATTCTTATATCATAGTTTTTTGGACCTTTTGTAGTTTATATAAATACGATAAGATAAGAGATAAGCGCCCGCTTATCAGCGATCGTTGGTAAGATAACTAGACTGACGCGCGCCAGTCGCGCATTGACATTGGCATTGGAACGACGTATATTTTACGCGCAACTTAAAATATGATTATTTATTAAAAAACCAAGGATTTTTATAAAAAAATGTATGCGGAATGATGCAGAGAGATATTTTAAAGCCCGTAGACTATTTATTTTTTTGAAATTCATAAGAATAAGGCCAATAATGAGGAAACCACTGGGGTCAAAAATGACCCCCATCGCCAGAGACGTATTTTTCTAGTCTCCGAGCCGCGAGAGTTAAGCAGATGATAAAGTTCAAAACTCAAAAACTATGGCAAGTACTACGAAAACATTTGCATTGTTTGCTTTGAATTAACACTATGTGTATATTATCATAAAGGCTCATAAGAATTGGTACAATATTTCTGATTATTGTCTTTTCTATCTCCTCTATTGTTTTTCTCATCGAGCACACAAGGCATCTATCGGATGACCTCTGGATACAGTGACCCAAATGTTTTGTGTTTCAGTCTCAATTTCATTAAATAATTAAATTTTATCTTTTATGTAACTCTCAATTAAATCTGTTTTTTTTTAATTGTTCACAAAATATTTATCAATTTTAAATTTAAATATATCGACTGTGGAAAGGAAAAAAGACGAAACCCTCAGTTTTTCTAAAACGGCTTTTTTTCGATAATCAATGTATACAACTTGAGACATGTTCTATCAAAAGGATGGAAGCTGAAAATGCCGAATTGCTATCTAAATTTAGCTTTTAAGTTTGAAAAAGATGACCTTGTAAAAAGTTAAAACCGAGAAAAAAGACTGAAATAAAGGTTTAACCTAGACAATTTCTTTAATTAATATTAGGTTATGTCAATTAAACACTAGTTTAGAAGTCTCCATGCACTTCAAGGTTGTGTATAATTCATAATTTGCATATGGCCCAAAATGTATGGATTACGTCCTTTTTCCTTTCCACAGTCGATATGTTTTAAATTTTTACATTCTCAAATAATATATTGCATTCTTTGCACCACAGCAAATTGACTCTGCAATTTTTTTTATTGTCGTAAAATGATAATTTTGTCTATAAATAAATAATGGACTATAAGAATGGTTTCATAATAAAATTAATGCAATTCTAGGATTGGGATCAAGTGTCTGCATACAGTGGAAGATCCATTCCCAGACCGAGAATGTATCCATTGGACAACGGGGCAGCTCTATTAGCAGATGATCTACGATCTCATGTATCCCACTTCAGCAATGCGGGAGGCAGCAAAATGGGAAAGACACGCTCAATTGCTGATGGACAATCACAACATAGTTTTTCAAATCATTCTGGAAGATATTTGGCCAATAGTACTTTCCCAAGTAACTTAGTCACATCTCGGTCAGGTAACAAACACTTGATTAAGAATTAAGAGCCTAACTAACAAAATATGTATTTGTCAACTGGGAAAAAAACTAATGTAGAACATTAAATGAAGGCCAAATAAGAGATATTCATCTGTTTTCCAATGAGAACTTTCATTGAACTCGTGTAGAAAAAGAAGCCGATACTTGTAAACCTTTTGAGTCCAAGAGCGCTGAGTAAATCTATTCTTGCAATTTTTTATGTGACATATAAAAGATAATTATACAGTAAACATCACAAATCTACGTTATTGTTTTGAATGATGATATAGCTAAGTAAGCGCCATTCTACAAGAATTATATTAATAAGTTATAAATAAAATTTTAAAGTAAGTGAGATGATAATGTAGTGTCTATCCCTTCTAATCCAGTATATCGATCTCCGGTTCATCAACACTTAATATGCGGGAAATGACAAAAGTCGTTTTTAGCGTATTGTCGGTAGAATGCGGATCGCGGCAAAAGTCATTTTTAGTGTATTGTCGGTAGAATGCGAATCACGGCATAATATGTTTTTTTATATCGTCGCTTGTTTGCGGGACACATAATATCACGGGTTTGTTTGTCGGCGTTAAATAAAATGCCTCAACTAATTAACATTAGTCCTAATTCTTTGCTAGAAAGGGTGACACATGTGTCTCGAATATTTACGCTGTAATTTTTACGGCATTAGATTTTACACTTCCAGTGGTAGTAAAGTTGTAGGAATGGCGATTATATATTATAATTATTTATATAATTATAAAATATTGATAAATATGCTATTTTGTTATATAGAATGTTTTGAATATTTAATATTTATAACATGCGGAGTGCTATCTACTAAATTGATAACAAGTTTTATATTCAGCTTAGAAACGTGTCAATTCTACAAGAATTATATTAATAAGTTATAAATAAAATTTTAAAGTAAGTGAGATGATAATGTAGTGTCTATCCCTTCTAATCCAGTATATCGATCTCCGGTTCATTAATTAGACAAATCCAAAAAAGTGAAATTGGAGTTAAATATTCAGTTATATGTAAAATCTTGCACTCTATCGTGTTCAGTACTCAGAAAACTCAAAAATGCTATCATAAAAGTGTTAATGCTGATAAACTACTAAAGATTTGAACAAAATGTTTGATATTGTCTGGGTCAGTAGAAGGATATTTCTAAATGTCCTAATATATATTTTTTACAAGTACGGATAGCTGAAATACATATCAATCAATACCTTTAATTATTTATAACTAAAATCAAAACAAACATAATTCTCACAATGACGTCAAGCTGGAATAGATATCAATCAATATCTATTAATTATTGTAGAACAACATACTTTGGCATTTTTATTCTATAAATTGTATTTGCCAATTAAATCAATAAAGTAACAAAATAGCTTTGGTCCAAATATATTATATCTAGCTGTGCTGAATACGGTTTAAAAAAGTACTTGTAAGCTGTCTTTCTTGTATGAAGAATGGAATGAATGCTAGTTGTCATTGATGAAAATAATTGGGACAAATAATGGAATAACAATTATGTAAAAATCAATGTTGGTCTCGCAGCCGAGAGATAATGCTCTAGCTTTAGCTCGGTTGAGCAATCATGGGTTCGCATCCTCGGAAAGACACTCTCATGTTATATAGTTATAGATTTGTGTCATCCTATTCACATCTTGAAAACGCACTGTAGAGAGAGAAATTAGCTAAAAACTATTTCTCATTCTTTTGAAAATAGGGATTAAGCAACTGACTTATAACCAGTTTTCGATAAACGCATTCCGTTGTTTACTTCCAAATATAGAAATTTGTGTAATGTATATTTGACTTATTTTATAATTTTAACTAAAATATAAGTTTAAGAAGTCTAAAAGACTATAGCTAGGTAGTCGGTGCTACATTAAAGATAACTGAATACTGCTTTGTATTTTAGATTTAAGGCAATCAAGACAGTCGCTAGCCGGGGCTTCGGATCGCATGTCACGAATGTCATTTCCCGGCAGCCATATGCACCACGGAGCGCCTTCGGTTGCCTCGTCCACCAGGCGCGCCCGCCCCCGGAGCCGATCACGGGACCACACGGCTACCCACGCACGACCGGGCAGCAGGTACTTCACCAATGATTACACATAACAATTTTACAACAAAATTAGCCTACAAAATGTAAAAATCAGTGTGACTTGTTGGGCCCTCACAGATACAGCACCGCCGGATCGACTCACACGCTCAACAACTACTGCGGCGATACATCAGACAATTGGACGGACCACGATATGGACATCTATATGGCCCGCAATCCCACCACCAGGGGAGGACTGGTGCCATTATAGAACGAGTCTCATACCTGACTGATCTGTGTTGTGACAGTTTGCCCTGAAATGGTTTCTATCCGTTTCAAAGTTTCATAAAGTTTGCCGTCTCAAGTGACACTGTTCAAGTGAAATATTGCAAAGTGACCTTAGTGATGGACTTTAAAGATAGAACTGATAATACTTAATTGCGAGGAAATTCATGTAAATAATCCTATATTTAACAGAATGCTAGAGAAAGTGAATACTATTAATGTGAATTATTTTTAACTTTAAGATAAATAATCATACTGCACCACATAGTTGAAAAACTAAAAATCGTGTAAGTTGAAAAAAAATGTGTGTAATGCAGGAATATTTTTGAAAAAAAAATAATACAAAATTATATATACAATTGTAAATATATTATAATAATTAATTAGGTGAATAATGAGGTTAAATCGAATTTATTTCAGTAGAAAAGATAAAGGGTTTAAGTAAAACTGTACAATCACTGTCAAATAAAATTTCATATTAAATCTCATTCCGATCCAAAGTGAAAATAAATGTTTTAGATAATTATAGACTTTCCCTCAAACTATTCAAATTTTTATGTAAGATATTATGAGGAGGGAAGGGACATTTAAAAAAATATTATTAAAGATTAAAGTGCTTATTTTAAGATATATTGACAAGAACTTTTTCACTCCTGTGATGTTCTGTCATTGTTAAAGCACATTTTTACCAATAAACAGGGGACTCCATCTTCATAGCTAGATAGATTGGACAGCTAAGTTCATGCATATGTATATCACATTATTTTTATGGGGATTGCATATCATGTATTCTTTTATGCATTTATTTACCAGTAATGAAAGAAAAAATAAAATATAACTGGAATTTTAAAACAGGTGGGTGAATGAAAATATGACATCAAATCGTAACAAATTATCGAAATTACTAGTGAATCAAAGAAAATAACAATCTTTAGTTGGTAAGTACACATTGATAGAAAATATATATATATAATATTTCATAGATTGTCAGTACGGGACGAAAAAAAAAAGATAGGAGAGATGAAATGAATATTAGCTTCAAATCATATCAGTACAAGGAATAATAAAAAGTATTTTTACATCAAAAGATTCTCTATTAGAAAAGTAATAAGATGGTTGCTAACTTACCCTGTAATCCCAATCGCATGTTCCCATCTATACCGGATTTCTTGAATGAATTCATACCAGATTCGTGCCAGTGAATTTGCATCTCCGAGTGCTTGAGACACCTGAGCGGACACGACAGCAAGACGCCATATGAGATCGTTTACAGGACCAGCTTTCAAAGTATCGCCAATGAAAAATGATGAACTTTCATCAACCTATAACATTATTATCAAATTTAATTCAATAATAATATTAAACAATTAAAAAACTATAATAACTATGATTATAACAAATCCTATTAAAGGGAAGCTCGTGAGACAAAGGCTATTGTTTCGTTAAACCATTTTTTTGTGATTATATACATTAAATCTGATTTACGCCCATTCAAGACTATTTGATTGCATCAAATTGCTTTCTCGCAGCAATATTTGGCAAAAAAGTTGTTATCGTTCGTAGATAGTATTTAAAAGATCGAGATTTGATCTGTACATTCTTGTATAACTTTTTTTATTTTAAATATTTGTTATTGTGTGAGGAACTGTCTATATGCCCATGTGTCTGTAATGTGTTATTGTCACTGTAAACATTTGTCTGTGTGGGTTTTGTCTTGTGTTATGGAACCATTTAATTCATTGCTACAAAAACGTTGAAATAAATAACATAAACAAAGTATAACAGTTTTTGTGCTCCCTGTTAACACAGTGAATATATGCAATTTCTAAAATACTTTTTTCAGTCAACATTAAGCTCAGTAGGGATATTTTAGTTATGTTTTCAAGGGAATGGGATTTTAAAAAATCACAAATGACGATTTATGTTTTTTTCTATCACGACACTCATAACCTTGTGTAACACTTTAACATGACAGATTTGCAAGAACACATGTGTTTTAATAAATAAAAGTTTCAAGTCATTACTATAAATCAGTGGTGCACAAGCTTTTTGAAAGAAGGGCCAATTTATCCAATTTCGAATCTTTCGCGGGCTACAGAGAGAAAAAGCATTGAAAAATAATGATATATTAACACATCACTCAATAAGTTCGTAAGATCACATATAGATGGCGCCACTATTGATAAATCATTATTTTTTAGAAAGTACCAACCATCAAATAATATGTGTCAAAATTTCAAAACAATCTGACGTTTAGTTTAGAAGTTACAGTGGTTTTAGTGATGCTACTTTTGTAATTTTCAAAACAATGGAACATATCTTAATTTCGTGTGTTGATAAAGCAAAAGCTTTTTAATGGGAAAAAATACCGTTCAAGTAAAGCAATGACTTGAAAAGTGTTGTAAGGAATCTGCTCCATCGAGATAAGTGGTTTGCTGATTTCTAAATGATCATTTCATGATTTCTGAACTGAACGCTCTGGTAGCGATCAACGAGTTTAGAACTACATACTTTATATTTTAGGTAAATAAGAAGAAAATAAAATATTAATAGTTGACAGTTATAAAGTAAAACAGAATCACTTAATCTAATGGCAGGAAATAGAGAATTCCAGGAATTTTATTTTGGGGTTTTTTAGACAATACAATTTTCAAGAGACTAAGGTCAGACGCATCTCAAAATGTTTAAAATAATAATTTTACTTACAATAAAGAGGTCACCATCAGGTTTAATATCCAGAAAAATAAAACTCAGGATCGATTTCATTAAATCTTTGCACAGCGCACCGCCTTGTTCTAAATAAGGCTCACCGATTACTTTTGTGCTCGTCTCCAATGACTTGCGTGCAATCGGTAGTCCAGAATAATTTACATTAGATTCTTTGATATATATTTCATCTAACAGCTGTTTTAGAGTTGAAAAGTTGCTCGACAAGTTGATAAAATCATTGTAATATTCAAATAAAAGAGCTGATGGTTCATTCACCATTTCTATTATCACAGACCATAACGGAGCTACCAATGGATCAAAATCACTATAACTTTGAGAATCCACAATTGTATCTTCAGACAGTTTCAACCAAGATACGAAAAGAGTCAATCTCTCGATTGGATCCAACACAGCTCCAAAAGGTAATGTAGAAAAAGCATTTATTCCAATAGTTTCACCTTGTAAAAAATCAAAATCTGGCGGTTGCTGAGTCCAAGAAGAAGATAACCAATCGCTAAGAGTATATGTCAACTTTGCAGATATTTGAACAGTATCTAAGGCCACCGTGGAAGCCACTTTTCCTTTAAAGAGATCCAAGAGTCCAATTAAGTAGTGACATTGAGCAGGAATCTTTCTTAAATGTATTGTATCAAACTTGATACATATACCTTTCGATTCACATATTCCCAGATAAAGGTTTTGCCAAAACTCACGCAATTGAATGAAGACTGGAATCTCAAATGCTGAGTTATCAATAGCTATATTAATAGAACTCAGAAGGGTTTTTATTTTGTTCTCACTTGATATTTCATTTGAAGGCTTTAAAACGACGAAATTTCTCAGGCCAAACCAAGCTGCTATTGGAGGCACATTACTCTGATGTTTCTCGAAATGGTTAAAATCATTACTAGCAGTAGCCAAGTCTACCAATGTTTGACATTTTCCCTGGTCCTCTAATAAATCCGTGTCTATTGTTATATCTGTCACGAGTTCATACCGAACTATTGTGAACTCATCATCTTCAAACTCAATTCTCTCTGTAGTTATTTTCCATTTACAATTACGAAACGCCCCATTAGGAAGAGGCTTTTGAGACACATTATCGGATAATTTCCACTTCATTATGACTTTCTCAATTTTGAATATGAATTTTTCCCATTCGCTCACAGCACTATAATCGTATATAAATGAAGACATGTCATCAATTTCTTCATCCATGATAACTTGAGCTAGTTACTAAATTACTGAATGTAACCTATAAAAAAAGAGATCGTTTAAATTGAAAGATGATGCGGCAAATGATATGGCAGCAATTTTTAAAATCAAGTACTGGTCATCATTGAAATTCTCTCATGAAAAAAAATAATATCTCACCGGAATTTCAATATTAAAAAACTTTGTATTGTATTTCGTTAACGTCAGATTTATTTACATTTAAGGTGACAGGGGTATGTCCGATATATAGAATAGTATTGCCAGACGAAAAATAATGTATCAGAAGTGTCTGTCTGTATATTTTAAATATTTTGATAACATTCTAAATTATCGTCATTAAAAAGACCGTTTGAAAAATAAACATGGGTCCTAGTTTTATTTTACACTAATTCGGCCTTTAAATACCTTAACATAAGAAATCATTATATTTGGTATGTTTATTTTTCATAGTACTGGTCATAAACTAATATACTGGTCATAATTTTGACCATCTGATAAAATTCACCAGCTGTCAAAATAAGACTAGCCATTTACTTAAATTACTGACTATTTTATTTAAAAGCCAACCGTTTTTTACAACTTACTAACCGTTTCATTTAATAACTGACCACATTTATACTGATACAGTGAATACGGACCGTTTATAATATTTACTGGTCATTTACTTTATTTGCTGGTCACACTTTGAATTAGATACCGACCGATTAAATATAGGCTTATATTTCGTTTAAAAAAAAAATATATATATATATTTTTGGATTGCATGACTTGGCATGACTTACCATTTTTTAATCCTTGGAACCTACCAAATATACGATAAATTATTTTTCCGTAATACCAATTGTATTTTGCTTTTGCACCGTATGTATATTTTGAGGTCAGCCTGAATTAATTTCTCAGAGATAATAATAATGTATATGTACCTACCTACCTTACATTAAATTAATCCCGAAATAGTATGCAAAGTCAGGCTCTCTCTTTGCTAGTATTTTTATTTTAAATATAAATTAAATTTATTTACATAAACGGCTAAGGTTTCGTTATGGAATATATGAGAAAATTACTATCGCAGAAGCTATAACACATTTCTGCAGTGTTTGGGAGCTGTCAAAAATAATATGGCTCTGAGTAAATTAAAATTAGCAATAATATTCTTAATTCCGTACACGCTATTGTGTCAAGGAAGTCCTGCTGCTGTTCACAGTCACTCTCATTCATCTCACCAGGAACGAGTGGAGGATGGTGGTTATAGCCCTAGAGATGCTAATCACATAAGAGATGGAGAGCACTACTCAGAATTCGATCATGAAGCAATCCTTGGTTAGTGTTTTAAACATATGCTTAATATTGTTTTACTTCTATTTATTCTCACTATAAGTGTACTCTTTGATCGCCATTATGATTATTTTATTTTATTCATGATACTTTGTATTAATCAGGAAGTGTCAAGGATGCCGAAGAGTATGATCAGCTTCCCATTGAAGAGTCTAAAAGGCGCCTTGGAGTTCTATTATTGAGGATGGATCTTAACGGAGATAAATATATAGATAGAAACGAACTTAAAGCTTGGATTCTTCAGTCATTCATGTAAGCATTTAACGAGACTCGTTATAATTGATAGTTAATTTATTACTCCCCTAAAATAGCCTCACTTATTAATTCGGTGTTGTTTGAGCATAACTTGATAACTGCAAAATATTGAATTTACTGGAGTGTAATTCAAACAAATATTAAAGTATGAAATAACGGAATGAAAACAAAAATATCATTACTGAATTTTCGACTATGCAGTAGCTTAGCAAGGGAGGCTGCGGCAGGGGCGGACCGTCCTGGGTGACACATTTTTGGGGGCTCATTTTCCAAAATAAGTACAATATTTTGCGAGAAATTATATTTATACATAAAAAAAATTAGGCCAACTGTGGTAAAAACTCCACATTCATAGTTTATAAATAGTTGAAGTGATTTAAAAGCAAAATTAGAGGACATATTGGGGGCGGCAAATTCAAGGATCGCCCCGGGCGGCAGTACCCCTTCCTACTCCACTGTGACTATGTCTATTATTATTGAAATAATATCAGTTTTAAGGAGTTGCGCAAACATTTATTGTAAAATTGATATTTGAAAGTATGCAGGCAACAGCATTTCAAAAATTAGTTATCAGATTTTGCCTAAACAACACCAAACTTTATTAATATAGTCAGGTAGCTATCATATAATTGGCTACTACTTTTATGATATATGTATATAAAATAGTCATTGTGCATCATTTACTTGCCAGCAAAAGGCCACTGCCAATAGTACACGTCAATATTATTTATATTTTGAAAGAGCTGATTTCAAAAAACTGCTTATTAATCCAATGTTATTTTAGGAAATTGTCAGAAGAAGAAGCTAATGAAAGATTCGAAGAAGTAGATGGAGACCAAAATGGCACAGTTTCATGGAAAGAATATATTCTGGAAACATATGGATTGGAATCTGAATATCGCATTCCACCTGATGATGACAGCAGCGAAGAATCGGTAATCATTTTTCAAGTGTTTATTTCTTCTTCTTTCGCATCTAAATAAATATTTTTCCATTAATTTGAGATATTTAATACTTTTTAGATAACTGCCAAGACTTTTAGACTTTTAGATCCCTTCGCCAATAGTCAAAATTTGATAAGTTCAAAATATTTTCCGAAGCTCATACATCGGCTGCTATTGAAATAGTGTATCCCTTGCTGGGTGTTAACATTCATTAAAAAGAAAATAACTCTGTTGCTCCAAGAGAAAGAAATAAAACAGTAAATACATAATTCAATAACTGCATTCATAAAGGTGATGCATTGAACATTAACCTTTTGGCTGCTGTAAATAAAAGTACGTTTGTACCTAGCACGCCGACTGTAATTTGCAATTATTAATTTACTTAGTTATTGACCAGGTAACTCTCCTCTCGCCTGTGGCAGCCATCCAGTTAGGAGGAAATAAGTTGGAGTGTTGGTATTTTATTTTATCAGTAAAATTAATTTATAGATGATTTTCGAAGATAAGTTGATGTTTAATGCTGCTGATGAAAATCAAGATGGTCTGCTGAATTTTGAAGAATTTGTTGTGTTTTCCAATCCAGAAGAGCATCAAAAAATGCATTCAATTTTATTGGAGCAAACTTTGAAAGAAAAAGATACAAACAAAGATGGTAGAATTGACTTCAAAGAATTTGTTGGAGACAGAGGTAAATGCTTTACATTTTAATGGAAAACTGGGGTACGTGAATAGTTTGGTGAGGGTATGCACTGCACCGGGCTTTAGCTGTGCCTGGTGCAACAAGCAGCTTATATATTTTGATTGTTATTAAAGTATACACATTTTTTTGACTTGCGTACTTGGTAGACTTTTTCTGGGGTACTTGGTGTTACGAAATTGTAGAAGATGTACACATATGTCAAAAGTTTGGGAAACACTGACCTATCTGATTCTATTTAGTTCACAATTTTAGTTAATTTTTCATGAGGAAATGATAATAAAAAAATATTTTTTATGATACATAGTGGAAAGATGACTTCTCACTCCATTATAGGTTATGATTTTTTTTCAGGTCTCGATCATGACAGGGAATGGATTGCCATAGAAAAGGACAAGTTTGATAACGATCATGACCATGATCATGATGGCTATTTGAGCGGGAAAGAGATCCAGTCATGGATTATACCCAATAATGAGTATGTTTGAAAATCTATTGAAATTTTTAAGGCTTTTTTTATTCTGGGTGGATATACTCAGTGCTCGACATAAAATTTACTGATTTTTAAATCTACATACTAAATTTTACTACCATTTCAACTGTAACGTTTTTTAAAATTAACTATTTTTGGAAAAGGAAAGTTGAGCGATTGACAACAAACCATTTCCCTCCGTGCACAGTAAAAGAAAAAAAAATCCTACTCTTAATTTCTTGTACGTTATATAAGTTAAGAATTTGAATCAAAGTTTATATCTTGGATTATTTAGAAATCTTATTATTCCTATTGTTGAAATCATCATGAGTACATATACTTCAAATTGGGATGAAAGTTTGTTTAGATAAAATATTTTAATGCCAATTTTGATTTAATTCCATAGAGATATTGCTGATGATGAAGTGGAACATCTTTTCGGGTCTTCAGATGATGATCACGATTTGCAGCTATCTTTCACAGAAATTATTGATCATCATGATATATTCGTTGGCAGCGAAGCGACCGATTACGGTGACCACCTATTAGGCTCTCATTTTGACGACGAACTTTAAATATTTTTTTACCAATAGTCAGTAAGAGTAACCTACTAAACATATATTATTTAATATCTGCATGACCCTCCCTCTATGAGTGGAATATGATCGAATGCAGTGTACTGATATATCAATAACATTCATAAATAATATCACTTTTCGTGACAATTGTTGCCCCCCGAGTAGTCGCTGTTCTAAATCATTTTCATATCTGCATTTTTCATTCTCGCATCATTGATTATTTTTCGATCACATTCCATGACAAAAAAATGTTTGTTTTGTTAAATCGGATGTCTTATTTAATAAAAAAATCGAAACAGAAGAATCCTTATGAGTATGAGGCATTTATTTCACTAAAATATATTGAAATCTGTTTATCGTAATGATATTCTGATCTGCATAAATGAGGCAACATACTTATTTTATATTTCCTTATATTATGTAGCTGTTATCCAATCTAGTCGCGTGTTTATGTCGTATAAATGTCTGTAATCGTGTGTTTCTGAAGATGACTTACACATCCAATTGAATCTATTTTTGCAACACTGATCTCCATTTTTTTTCCGTGTTACTGCTTTTTTCAAATGTAATACTTTTAAATTCTGAATACTGATTTAATCTATAAAACAGAATTGAAACATGTCTTAAATACTTGCTTATTATAACCTTAAATCCAATTTTAATCATCTATCATTAGTCTCATTACATTGTTTTTAAGTTAGCGTTATGTTGGATTTACTTTTGAACCCATAAGCCTTTTTACTATTGGCTCTATAAAATTTGATTTCAATTGGCTGGAAGTAAAAAATAGACCAAAACTTATGTATTAATATCGAAGAAATGGTTTCAAGTTAGGCATAACATAATTGAGTGATAATTTATTCCCCTTTACAGTAAATACTTCAAATGTCTTAAGCTTTTGGATGGTGTTGTTTTTGCTGATGTGAAAGATTTCTTATTTTTCATTCTAAACACACTATTGTCAATCTGTATTAAAGGCAACTATTATACATAATGTGTGATTAATTACATTATATAATGCATGATGCTTCTTTGTTTGAAAATTAAATGTCTGTTATTGTACACTCGGTGCAACAACGTCCCAAATGTAGTACTAGAAATTGAAATATAAATTGTAAAATTATAAAACCAATTTTCAATCATATACAGAATATTTATATGCTTCTCCTGAACAAAAAAAGAATTTGCAGTTATGACGTTTTTGCACCAGGTGTGCGACATTGTAAAATCTGAACCAATTTTATTATGCATTTGTATAAAATGAGAATAATTTGTAAATCAAATAACTCTAATATTATTCCTTTTGAAAAAAATTAAGAGTGAAATATTAAATACGGTACCTACTCTCCTGTTAACTGTAGGCATTCAAAAAAAAAAAATTCTAACCTAACCAAAATTAGATTTAGCAGGTGAGAAAATTTTAAATTTTGTTATTGTCTTTATCTTCCAGTCTCTAAATGAACTTGGCCAAATGTGACTCCAGATGATGACCTCTGTGTTGTTTAGTTTGGCATTTAGCAAACCCTCACATTCGCTTGATGGTCTTAGTGTGAACTAATGTGTCAGGATCTATGCAATTACCTCTACCATCCGCCACGGTTGAACATCTGTGTCTAATAGACATTTCCCGTGGCACAATGGACGTTATGCGTTGTTCAGATGTGTGCTAGGATTGTCTCAGGAGCAATTGACCAAGACTTGGCGGCTTACAATTAAGTGTGCGAAAAATTTCCCTATAATAAGGATTTAAAAATTATAGTGATGATTCACTTTCAAATAGTTGTCCAGTTATTCTGTCTTGTAGGCATTCAATTATTCAAGTTAAGTATTGAGCCTGTTTCGAAATTGTCAAAAATTGTTTGAAATTGCCGCTATCAACGTTTCTGCACTCTGATCCGTTACTTTGACCAGAAAATATTTGTGTCTTTTGACAGTGTCCTCCGAAGATCCATTGCTGAGGAAGTACTTGACCTGCATTGTTCTTACGATTAGTGAGCAAACTCTCCTCGATTTCAACGACTAACCCTTGGCTTACGATTTTTGTTTTGGCCGTTGCTTGAGGCACTGGATGCAGATTTCTCGCATGCAATTGTTTCAATCGATGGTTGTGTTTTTGTTCATACACAAATCCTCACAGAACCTGATCGATTTTAATTCCTTCGCCCAGCAATAATAAAAAAAGCGAACAGCTATCACGAATGTTAAACGACTATCCACAAATCAATTTTGATGAATCTTGACCTTATTTCAACAAGTGTATTCATTACATTTCCAGAATATACATTAACCAAAATAGAACTTCATGTCGTGATTTCTTTGACACAGCATATTAGCTGGCTGTATTCCTTTCTTTTGCAAGAATGCCAGGGCTTCTTATTCGGTAGATGGCAGATTGAACAAATAATTTTTTTAATGTGTCATAAAGTCGATAGATTATTTGTTGAAAAAAAAAAACAAAAGAATATTTTTTTTATAATGTCTTCAGATAGCGGGAAAGAACCAAAAAAAAATCATGACGCTATTTTACCAAGTGACTAAACGAAATATGTAAGTATCATATTATAATATATCAAATTGGAATTTATACTAATTCCCTAGTTATAAGTTATGTTCATAAGATTAATATATATGATGGGGGATATTATATCCAAAAGAACATAGTTATTTTGTAAAATGTTTGATATTATGTACCTATTGTTCGATTTGTATATGATGATTGTACCTTTTGATCAGCATCCCTTTTCGTTAAAAGTGTTGCTATAAAGATATTTCACAAATAAATTCGTGATCTGTATTGTTTAAAAATAACTGAAATTAAAAGATCTGAAATTATCTGTGTATTGTTTTATTTGCTAAAAATTATTATTTTCAATCATATACATATATCACCTGCACCTAATTTTGAACCCGTATCATCAGAGCGTATACACACATGAACTATCCATATGTTATTTTCACACAAGTGATTTTACATAACAAAAATTCCGAAATTGTAAAACATGCGGCAATAGAACTTGAAGTACTGATCAAAAAAGGATATTACTTCATTTTTTAGATTAGTGGATTCACAAATTTTGAACAATTATTTTTCGCTGGGGTAAAAGTTATGATGATTTAAAGATGACTGCACTTGTATCATGTAGTTTGGGCATAGTCGCCCCAGTGCCAATGTGTTAATAAAAAAACAATACCGGGTCCATAGACTTACTCTTTGACCAGAACCAAGAGTTTAATGCTTGATATATTGTAAAAAAAAGGGAGATCGACTAACAAGCAGTTTTCGTAAAAATTCCCTCATTCGAAAGCCATATATTCCACGTTGGGAACGGACATGAATTAGAAAAAAAGTCATTAGTAAAAATCTTGGCAAAAAGTGAGTTCCAGCACCTGCACAAAAAAGCACTGTAAGTAGGATGGTATTACATATCAGCTATGATTATTTGATTAGATGTTGAACATTGATCTTATATAGAAACCATTCATAATGCTTATGTTTTTAAGTGTGATATTAATAAAATTGGGGGTCTTGTACTAATTAAATTGAATTCAGAATACTATGTTTTGTTTCAAATGTAATTATTTTTTTGTCTTTTGGCATTAACCTTAAAATATACTACATCATGAAAAATGAGTGTGGATTGTTATGAAGGTGTTGAAAAAAGATCACCTTCTGATGAATCATGTGTATGTACCAGGTTGCTCTCATTTAAAATTGTAGAGGATTTAAACAAACTGTATGAAAACAAAATTCAAATAATTGAAAGATTGATTCCGGTAGATTTTGAGGTATAAATAAAACAATAATATATGTACAGTTTAGAGTATGTGGTGTATATGCTAAATTTATTATGTATACAATTTTACCACTAAAGTTTTATTTGACAGGTAGAAATATTGCTTTTAAAGAAATGGGTAAATGATTTAATGATGCAAAACATTTTATTGGTGCAAGCTGTTGAGGAATTAGAGAAGAAAGTGTCAGAGCAAATTGTGCTGAGAAAACTTCTGGAGGACAAATCTCTCAAGGTTTGATATGTTGATAAAATTTCGAGGACACATACAATTTGCGAACTTTCAATCGAAGATAATTAAATGTATTTTCAGGTGGACTGCCATTGTTCTAAGTTATTAGCTGAAAATGCAAAATTGAAAAAAAGATTAATCCTGGAAAAAGAAGATCACCCCAGCAATATAGTGTACGTTTTATGAAATTAAGTTTACATGAATTTTCCCAAGTAAGTCTATTATATAATATCTACCCAATGAGGTAGATATATAATGCAGAATCCTTAATTTTAGTCAAGTTTAAAATGCTTTGCTGAAACATATATTTGTGACAAGATGACGCGAAATAATTAAATAACACATGTTAAAGAGAAAAAAAACGGATGAGATTTTATATAATAAAATTCTATAATAATTAATTATTGCTTTAAATATAATATTACTTTCTATCCAGGGCTTCAAACAGGAAGGAGCTAATTGTTGAAAAAGAACATTCTGCGGTAAAAGAATTTTATCAATATAATTACTTTACAATATTTTAGATGCAACAAATGGAAACAAAAAAGAATTTATTCATTATTTAATGATTTATGAATTTGTAGAGGAATGAAAATTCATGTTATTTTGTTTGCAGTACTTACCACGCAACTCCTATCCTATCCTGGAAAAGAGGCTTAGAAATGATCTGATAACTCATTTCTTCCATACAATATTCTTACCCCCTCTTAACTTTAAAAAAATATACATATTATTTTGAAGTTATGTATAATATTATAAGTTATTAAATCCTTACTACAGAGAGAAGACGGTTAATGGCATGTCATTATTTTAACTTCATAGGATTTAATAGAATTTAGAAAACAATATGAGAATGAATTGCATAAGAAGGATTTGGAATTGATATGTTGGCAAAAAAAATGCTTCTCATTGCAAGAAGAAAGTGAAAGTGGCCAGCTTCAAAATCAATTCAACGGAGGTATTATTAAGGAGATGAGAAAGCAATTAAAACTTACTTCTCCTGAGGTAATAAACTGTGTTAAACAAATAATAAGAACATTATTGCTGGGTTATTATTTTTGTAAACTCAGCTATAGGGTAAATTGAAACATTTGAATCAAGTGTACTCACTGGCATCTAGCTTCCACACTTATCAGAAATGAGATTTTTGTAGACTTTGAGTCATACAAAGTACTTTTAAAATTGAGAAGTCTGATGACTGATAAACATATATAATATCATTGTCTGTTTTTCATTTTCAGAGATCAAACAAATCAAAGAAAACATTTATAAACACAACAATTTACTCAAATGATACATCAGCACCTTCAGGAGGCCAACAAATTATTATCAAACAAATTTCTCCAGAATAATTTTTACTAAATATCTTTTGATTTGAAATTAGACATTAATTATATTATTATAATATAAAGTAACATCCAATAAAAATATTATAGAATAACTTGTTTCAATACTGTCACTTTGTATTATTTATTTCAAGAATTATTAGTGCTACACAAAGTTTACTTGACATGTTTATTTATAAAACATCTCCATCCTTATTCACTTCAGACACGAGTTTTCTAAAAATACTTCAATCCCCTCTTCTGAACAATGTTTACTCACCAGCAAAATCTGTAACATACCCGTGAGTCATTGACCCAAGTGTTTGGCCTTAAGAGTTTGTTGTCATTATAATATATTATATTCTATTCAAAAGACATAAATGAAAATCAAGGGTAAAACTGATACTTAAACATTGAAAGTTTTATGTCAGAAGTTGTAACTTAATTCATTTTATTAAAATGAAAGCTCTCAATGGCTGCAGTGGATCAGAAACCAAATTGGTAAGAATGTTACTCTTCAATATTAGCATATATTAAGATATTAATACAAACATTTCTGTTTAAATAATAACGTATTTTCTTCTTTTCAATTGATAAAGGATAGTGAACATAATGTGGCTGTAAATAGTTCAGCATCAATTGATAATATTAAAATCCGACTGCTATCAGCGCAAAAACTGGTGAGATGTTTATAAAAAATAAATACTTTATAGTAAAGTAATAAGAGTTTGTTAAGAATTTTTTGTGTACCCTAATATATCTGAAATATATTTTTGAAATATTATAAATTACTTCTAAGATAAATTTTATTTTTCAAAAAAACTCACAATTGTTATGAAGGAATATTATGCTCCTTCATTGTGATTATTGGATAATTGTATTAATCCTTATTCAAAGAGAATTGAATGTGCTTTTGAAATAAGCCTATTTGAAATGTTTGCCTGGAATAATATAATATTTCAGTGTTAAAACTATATTTTTCTGTGTAATAAACAGCTTGAAAATAAAGAAGAAATTCTTCGCATACAAGACGAAAGCTTGAAACTTAATAAAGCAAGAGTGATAGAACTTTCACGATGTGTGGATGCATTGCAGATTGATCGTGATACGAAGGCTCAAGAGGTGATATTTCATCATTTTAGATAAAAACTTTATCAAAATAAAATTAGAAAAATCTTGCTACATTTTAACTTTCAACTAAAATGTTCAAACGTATTATCCGAAACTATGCTAAATAAACTACTCTTTTAGTTTAAAATAAATTTGTAGAATTTAATTGCGTGTCAAAACTTTTTTCAGGTATTAAATTTGCAGCGCGCCATAGGTCTGCATGTAAACACAATAAATGAACTTCAAAGAGAAAGAGCTGAGCATTTGATTGACCCTATATGTGATATTGAGGTGAATGTTTTAAATGTTATCTTTTTAAAATTCAAGAAGAGACTTGTGAAAAAAACATAATTATGGAAATTGTCACGCTTGAGTGATAACGGTAGTGGTTTTTGTTACACGATCCAGGATTTGAATTCCCAGTGGATATTTGCATTATAATTTGTTGATTTTTCAATTGACATATTTACCCCAAATTTTTTACATGTTTTACACTTAGCAATTATTGCTTGTTAAAAATGTCAATAAAATTTTAGACAATTTCTATAAAAAAGTTAATTTCAGGCAAGCACTGATGATGAATTTGTTTACCTTCAATTGGAGTCGCAGAGAGAGGCATACAAGACTGAAGTGAGTAACCATATCAAATATAATATTTTTTGATTTATAATAATAAGTCAGTAATATCCAGCATTTAAGTTTTTTTTGTATATGTATAGGTAAATCATTTGTTTAATCATATCTACTCCCATTCTGGGAGCATATGGACTCCTAGTGGAGCGTGTCTTGATGGAAGTTCTTTCTAGGATAACTTGTTGTTACTCTTTTGCTAAAGCTCTTTTTTTTCTGAAGAGAGTAAGGATGTAAGGATAGAGGGATATTGCAAGGGCAGGAAAAATGGTAAGCTTATCGCTCTCACCATGCCTTAAGCACCAATAAGAGTCCATAAGCTTCATATTGAGAGCGAGCACAGTTACAAAAAAAGCAAAATTCAAATTAAGCCGATTCCTTGGATCATATAACTTTTGTTCCAGATCAATAAATACAAGGACATTGTGAAATCACTAAGGTTTGACTTGGATGTCATGGAATCGTTGTATAGAAACTGTAACGGTGAGGTAACGAAAAAAACATAAGTTTCTATATGATTTCAATTCATTGTTAATAAATTAGTTTCCTTTATATGTATTGGTATCGTGAATCATTTTTTTTTTTACAGATGATAAAACAAGAAAAACAAATTGATTTATTGCGGGATGCATACTTTACTCACCACTTCAAAGAGTTTAATTTACAGTTGGAAAATAAAATTCTTGAATCCATGCTACAACAGAAAAATAAATCATTGGAAAGCTGTAAAGTGTGTACATGCTTTCTTTTATCATTTTACATATTTTCAAACGAGCATATGCCAATTTCAATGTGTTAACTGTCAGTCCTTGGTTGAAAGATAATATAAATATTTTTAAAAAAATACAATCTTTTGTTACAACAGTTTGAATTTTTTATCATTTAGATCGGAATAAACATTTATTTTTCATCACTTGATAATGCTCGTGATGATCGAAACCAGTCATTGTCTTCATTAAAAAATGTTAAAAAAAGCAAACATATTCTAAAATTCTATAATTCTAAAATCGCTCTTCTATATAATTCTATAGGCTCTGCCAGTGATTAATTGTTTAAAAACGAGCATTCTATTTGCTTTTGACCCAGGGTCACATAGAACAAGCACCCCCAATAAAACCGCTAAGTCATTGCCACTAAAACAAATCCACCTAGACAAAACCGAAGGGAAAGATTAAAAAATATATAACGCACATGCTACTCACAATGATGATATTTGAGAGTTAATCCGTTTTTCAATTTTGTCAAAGTGTCAATATTATAAAAAAATAAACAAGAGACTGAAGAGTTAAAGCCTTTTTATGGTAGTATTTTTAAATTAGAATATTTGAGAAGGTACTTAAACACATAATATTGAAATTTAATTTTAAATATTTTATATTGTATGTATGTATCATATATTATTTGTGCATCTAAAATAAAATACATATGTAAAAATATAAATTGTCTCATAAGTAATTTGTATTGGTAGTGGGCAAATTTGATTTGACGGCAATGTCCCGGTAGTTTTGTCGAAACCCCTATAAACTATGTTGCATTAGGCTAAGGGCCGTATGTTTTAACTATTGAAAAGTAGATAAGACAAAAAAGTAAATTATTTTCTTAATGGGTGGGGCAAAATTTTTCTACTTTCAAAAAGTTTCTTGACATAAAAATTATGCTTTTTTTATCCATGTCCGCTCCCAATGTGGAGCATATGGTCTCCTAATGGAGGTATCTCAACAGAAGTTTTTTTCTACGAGAACTGTTTGTTACTCAGTCGCTCAACCTTTCTTATTCAATGAGAGTAGTAGGGATAGAAGAATAAGGCTAGGACAGGACTAGTGGTTAACTAATCGCTCTCACTATACCTAGTTAAGGAAAGGGTGGGAGAATTTTTCAAACATCACAAGCAACCATGCCTTCGAACAGAAATCAATCAAAAAAATGCTGCCCGTACTGGGACTCAAGCCTCAAGTACTGGGGCACAGAAGCCCACAACGCTAACCACTGGGCCATAGGACCCGATTATTGGTATTGGGTACATATAAAATATTTAAATTGCCGATTGTAATAGTATAGAGAGTACTGTAATTTTCTTTTGTAGGACATTTTCCAAGAGCTGAATAATCTAAAGGAAGAGATTACACTGTATTTTAATACCTGCCCCATAAAGGTGATTTTTTTGAGTTCATGAATATTTTTTAAGTTTATCAGTCAATACAGTAATAATTTATATCTTTAGTGATGACTATTTTTGCTTTCAGCGGGAAAAATGTGTAGCTGAAAAGATGTATTTGATTGATGATATAAAAAATGATTTTGACGAAATGTCCAAACAACTGTATGCGTTACAAAATGTGCTGGTAAGTATTAACAGCAATCAAATATTTGTTTGTCCTATGGTGCGTTTTATAAGTAAAGTGATATAAAAAATATATAAATAAGTATCAATCTGTCTGTTTTAGATTTCTCAGACTGGTGTGGGAAAATTTGTTAATGAATCTGATATAAATGTAAATAGTACTGTTCAATCTAGAAGCATGAAAAAGGAAATTGTAAATTTAAAAGATAAATTGAACTGTTCAAAAAAGAAATTATTATCTAACAAGACTTCTATCAGTGCTCTAATTCAAAAGCTGAAAATATCACAAGGTAAAATTTGAAAAACTTTGCTTTCGATAATATTTCTTTTCTATTTACATAAAATTGTGTGTGTGATTTCATTACATCTTTACAATGTTCTTATAGGAAACTTGAAACAAAATAAATTTCAGATGTTGAAACTCAAAAATAAATGTTCGCAAAAAGATAAAAGAATTGATATCTTGCAAGAAAAAAAATCCGATTGGAATACAGTCCACGAAAAGGTGAATATTAAACTTTAATTAAGGATGCAAGACATGCAGAGTACAAATTGCTTATTTAATTCTCTTTCTTTTTATGAATGAGTTACAATTAATGTTTATACAAAAACTGACTTTAAAAAATATATATATATTTATTTAATGCCCAGTTTTCGAAGTTTTACAAAAAATGGATAGTTCAATTAAAATAGCAAAAAAATGGTTTAAAATACTGTTTTTTTATTATTTGGCGAGTAAGCTTATCATGTGAACGAAATTTCCTAAACGAAGTACTCTTTCGCTGGGTAATCGTCAACGGTCTGATTCAAAATGCGCAACAAAATATTTTCAAAATAAACTTAAATATAATATAATATAAAATAACTTAGATTATTCCACGTATTGTGTTACAAAATGTGACACGTGTTTCGCCTCTTTCAGAGGCATCCTCAGACAACTACTTTTGCAAATGCTTGCTTAGGTACGAATACACTTACACTTTGTTACATTCTTCTGCAAAAAAATAGTTTTCAGCAAATGTATTTAATCACTCATCATATTTTAGAATACGACTCTCGCTGAAGAAAACCATAGATTAAAAAATGATAATCAAGTATCAAAAATGCAGTTACACGAGTGCGAAGAAGCAAACTTGAACATATCTCTTCAGTTGATGGCACTACAAAAGAAGTACTCGATCTTGGAAAATAATTATGAGTGAGATTAAAATTTTATATTCATGATCGTGTTTGTATAAATTTCAGATTGAAAAGATTCATCGCTTTAAATATATTTTATGTCACCAAATCATTAATTACAAATCTGGGGGTTAGGATCGCAGGGGTCTACAAAACCAGTTTTTTTTTCAATAAGGTACAGCAGGCGATTTACCTTTGTGCTTCTTACATTGAAATTTTAATTGTAGGTTTAACCAACAGTATTTTGTTAACGGTTATATGCACGAGATATAGCTTTGTGTTACTAATTAATATGGTTATGGCATTGCAGTGGCGTAGGAAGGGGTCCCGCCACCCAGGGCGTTTCTTGAATTTGCCGCCCCCCCTCAATAATTTTTCCACTTTTTTTTTTAAATCACTTATATTTTTTTTTGCTGATACTCCAGGTGAATCAATTTTTTTTTATTTATAAATACAATTTCTCTAAAAATATTGTGTTTTGTTATTTTTTTTTCCTTTGGATTTCTTTATACAAAACAATTTTTGTTTATTACCTCTGAAGTTTTTATCTATTTCTTAAAAAAGCGACCCCCAAAAAGTTGTGTTTAATCAGTAAGTTACAAAGCACAACTTAGACGAAAGAAAGCATAATATTGAAATAAAGCTCGCATTGATTCTATATCCAAAACAATTTGTATTTGTTTTATCTTTCAAAATTTCAAAAATGCCGCCTCCAAAAAAGTATATATTGTCAGTGGGCGGAAGAAAATATAGTAAAAGTGATATTGCTTATATTGGTTATGTATACATATCAATCTTTATTTTCATTTTCGAAAATGCAGCCCACATAAATGTGCCGCCCGGGGCGGTCCGCCCCCCCGCCCCCCCACGCTATGCCACTGTGGCATTGTCTACACCGAACTTAACTCAAAACACACATTTTGAAAGTTAGTGTATACTACTTTCAACGAAGCATATTTTGCTTGAGTCTATGCTTCACATTCGTGTAGCATCTCTCTGAACAAATCGTTTCAGAAATATTTGTGTAAAATATACTAGAACAGGGGCTACCAACCTTTTTGGACCCTAGAGTGCATTCTAAAATATTGGTAGTGCGGCGGGCACATTTTTTAACCCAGGAGTTTAAATGATTTGCCCAAACTATCAGCGTGACTCGTTTTTTTATGCTCTTCCGAGAATTTTGATATCTGAAATCCCAACAATTTACCGATTTGCCCAAATCATCACCGTGACTCATTTTTTTTCGATGAAAAAAAGTTTATGATTCTTTTTCATATTTTTAGAATGAAGAATAATTCCACTAACTGGCTCGAGTTGGAATTAAATGAAGCATCCATAGCAGGTTCTCAATTATGCAACGAGTCAGAGCAGATGTTTACAGATGTAAGAAAGTGGGTCTACGCTGTTAAGGAAGAGAGACGGTAAATGTTTTTGAAACATCTTTTTAAATAATTTAAGATTTCGACTGAAAGTGCTAGGTGGAATTTCAATATCAAATTTTTATCATTCAAATTATGTACATTCAAGTTCATTCATGCACTTGAACGTTTGAAGATGCCGAAAGGCGAAACCCGGGTCGTTAGTGACAAAACTTGTGTGAATGTACATAATTTGATTCAACGATTCAAATTTAATCCTTATAAATAGTTTTCATACTCTCTACGAAAGAGAGAATATCAATAAAATTTCACAATTTTGATTTTAAAGTAAATTTAAAATTGTCATTTGTAGAGAGTGAATGAGAATTTTAATAGCAGTAAAGTGTTTGGATTTAATAATGTTAATTCTAAAAGCCTTTCATCAAAAACATCATAATAAATTTAATATATTTAAAACAATACCCGAGTATACAAAGGGAACCAACTGCAAATTTGCAGAACGGAGATATTGAGCTTAAAATGTTCGACATGTTTTTGGATACATTATGTCAGTGTCTGCCAAACTTTTTTACTTCACGGCACACTGGTGAATGGGACTAGTAGCGCGTCACACCACACAAAAATGTATTAAAAAAGGAAATGTACCTTTAACCACTCTAAAGCTAACGACCCACCGGTGTGTCGCATACCTACTAACTACACACACTACCCACGGGTGTGTTGTCATTATTAAGACGTCAATAAATATTTTTTAGAGTTTGCATCATTGAAAAAGGGTCCGACATCTCTTAAGGACTCACAAAATGAATATTAAGTTTTCCTTTATTAGTTTTTAGAAAATTGTTAGCTTACAGGACAAAAAACATTATTTTTTTCTAGCTGTTAACAAGTTAAAAAAGAAAATTTATTGCGTTGACCGCTATGTATGAACGTGACAAATATTTGTTTGAATGTACAGATTTTGAAGTTTTAAGTTTTAAGGCTTCTTCCACCGCAACACACCTGAGACTTATTGCGGCACAGTAGTGTGCCGCGGCACACAGTTTGGCAGACACTGCATTACGTAGACGTTTATAGAATTTGCCCGATAAGCAAAAAGGAAATAATGCAAATAAAATAGCAATAAGGTTAAATATCTAAAAAGGATAGTTGGTTCTTTTTTGCTTAACTCAACCCATATAAATATCTTGTTTTACAAATTGAATTGCATTAATTATCCGAAAATGTATTTGCTATTTTGCAGTTTTTTATTGGCCAAGCTGACTGAATTTGAAGAACATAATCAATTATTACGAATTTAGAACAATTGGGGCCCCAGAAAAATTTATGATTAACATTCAATTTCAATTATCTTCAACTGTTTGTATATTAAGCTGATATGAAGGACTCTCACATAATTCAAGTAATGGGAGATTTCTTAAAAACCTCTGATGAATAAAAGACAGTATTTTGAAGGTCACTTGAGGTTCCCACGATGATTTGTCGATGTCTTCTACTGTTTTCTAGAATTTTGAAAGACGATTTGATAAAGTGATATTTAATGTAAATTTTGACTCACCTCTTGTTATTTTACCAAAATTTGAATATCACAATTAAAAAATATCATTACCAATAGACATAATTTGACAAATGAGTCTTCAAGTATATCATGAAAATCTTTAAGACAATGAAAGCGATTGTCGATGAAAGAATCATATGTTATAAGGAATATGCCAATAACTGCTGCAACTTTGGATTCTACTAATTTCAAAGTTTGGCAATAATTCTGTAATTCTTTGCAAACCATGTATTTGACACTCGTCCGTGCGTAATCTACATTGCTACATTCTGAAAATAAACAAAATAATTTATATTCCCATGTAATCTAAAAATAAATAATAAGTATATTAGGTAAGGTTAAATAATGCCATATTTAATTGTGTTGCAGATTGGCACTCTTTCGATGTATTATCATTAGTCCTTTTTCTTCTAAGGCCACTTTTAAGAACTCAAGTTGTTCATCAGTAATTGTTATGTCAGGTTCTAAAAGCTCATAATGAATGCTACCCTTAGAATCTCAACATATACTCAGCATCACTTTTTTTGTATATCTGTTTCGGAGTCGATGTTGTGGATTAATCTTGAGTTAGTTGACGGAAAATTTAGTTGACGATTCATGAATTCATTTGATATGCTCACACAAATCACTTTGTTCTCATCACTCAAATCGTGTAGCACCTAAACTCTTTCTCACTGCATTTTTGTTTAATTAACCTTTCAAGCGAACCAGTTAATTCCTAAAAGTTTGGATTGTATTCACATGTCAGAAGATGAAATGTGAAAGTGACTCAAATTAGACCATTTAAAATATGACAATACTTTAGCCCTTTGAGGAGTATGGCTGCATATGTGAGGCAGGATGTTGTGTTGTCTAATATTTATTGCCATTCTCATGCTTTTAATTGAAAAATGTTATTTTTTTGTACACAAACAAGTAGCCGTACAATATTGAGCGTAAAGTTACATTTTGACAAGATTCCTTTCTTGGAATCAACGTCAGTACAGCGGGACATGTCTACAGATCAAAGCAAAAATAGATCTAGGCCCAAATTAGAAGTAATAGATTCTTGAAAATTATTGAAAAGTAAAAATGAATTTAATTTTTTTATTATGTGTTGTAAAATTAAAAAAAAATATTTACCACCTGAAATATTAATCCATATTTTTCCCAGATTGACCAATAAACAAAAAAAATGTTTTTATATTTTTGTGTTTTTTTTATAAAAATAATCAAAATATACAAAAAATCCTTATTTAGTAAAAAAATCAACTCACCACTCAAAGTGTTAAAATTTACTTAACAAATACAATATGGAAAAGTTTTACAGTATATAATATGTGAATAAATGTCAATAAATGTACTACCTTTATAATACATGTAATACTTGTTTGATTTTTTAGTGATAACACTGAGATAGATTTCTTTTTTAATGTGTTCCAAAGACCTCAAGTCTGCAAGTTCTGTATTGGTAGCCTATAATCACATTATTATAATGAAAACTAAAATTGAATAAGTCAAATATACGTCTGAATTAAGAAACATTGTCTATATATACGAGAGAGTTGCCAAGAAATTATTTTGTGATAAACCATTAATGAGAATTATGTACCATAGTAAAAAAAGATACCTTTTGACAATTTGCTAAACTAATGACAGCTGGTTTTGTTTAAGAATTGTTCTAGTTTTAAATAGAAACAAGTGAACGTCTATAGGTTCACACTGATTTTGTTCTATTCGAGTAATTTAAATTAATAATAATTTTGAATAGATGTTTTAAATTTTATCACACATATTGTGGCGAGCGTACATATTTAAAGGCACACAAATATCTCAAGTTGTCCAAAGTACACTAGTTTATAACCTTGAACGGAATAATTTGTTTGTTTAAGACAACTGCATTAGTTTTAAATTGTAAATTACGCTAAATCATTAAGCTAAGACATGAAAAATTGTCGAGCTAGCATGATGATATATTTGTTACTAAAAAATATTTGTTTTCTACTACTACTTACATAAATCAAAATAAAATACATTGATTGAATACTAAAATATAAACAATGTTCAAAATACACATATAAAAACAGACAGGAAATATAACTTTGAATGAGTTATTAATACTGTAATTTTAGAAGCTACGAAATTAAGGTAATGGATAGATATGGTAAATAGGAAACGTTGGTAAATATTGAAGGATAAAAAAGTAAATTTTGTAGTAAAGAGAATATGATTTATTTAAAATTAAAATGCACACATTTTACATTTTACAGATCAACAATTCGATTAAAATTAAATTTCATGTTCCAAGGAAAGAAAACTTTATAAGTGGTACCTAATTGCAATCATTAAAGGCAGCCATATTGCAATATAGTATATCGATTGATACTAAATTGAATAAAAATTAAATTCGCCAAAAAATGACTAGTAGTTTAGGATTATTTTATAAAATAGAGTTAAAAAATAATTTTTGGTTGGACAGTATAAATTTGCCGTTCAATAAATTTAATTGGTTTGGCACTCTTTCATTTCTTATCCTTATCACACAATGAATTTATTATGTCTGTCATAAAAGTGCAAATATTTATACACTATGTCACTGAATACAATTATTTACCATTAATCATTCTATTATCACTCATATTTTACGACAGCTATTCACTTTGAATGAATAACTTTCAGTCATGAAACACATTAGATCTGCTTTTATTCTAAATTTCAGTCAACATTCACAGAGTTCAGATACATCTAACTAATACTAAATATAAAATATTCATTAACCCTTTATATTGTTGTTTATGAAAACAGCGAGAAGTGCGAACGACGATTGTTGTCAACTAATTAATGATATCACAATGCACGTATTTTTAATAACTGAGTGAAAATTTTCCAGCCTCCGTTAGGTAAGGTTTACTTAGATTTATCGCAACGCCAGCAAATACAACGACCAAAGTAGATCTTCATTTTGTGATTTCTTTAAAAGAATATTCTGTCTGGCAGTATTACTTTGTTTTCCGAAAATGCCACAGCTTATTGTCAAATGCGAAAGAGACAAATAAAAAACAAATGAATGAAATTATTTAAAAAATTTTAACATAATAGAGACTTGTCCATAAAACAAGAAAAAACCAATATCCCATTCAGGGTTGCCAGATTTCCAAAATCACAGATCGGGACATTCACTATTCAGAAGGCTTTGATACATGTACACGTCGGGATTATAGAGGGACTTGCAATGCGAGACTCAGGATGTGTCGATTGAACTTGGGACAGTCCCACTCAAATAGTGACGCCTGGCAACCCTGATCCCATTTATTTAATCAATATATATATGTTAGCATTTCTCGTCAGAATTTTGAAAAACATCATAGCAGCCAAAGGGTTAAATGCAAATCAAAACACATTTACAAAGATGAGAAAAAAAATTCAAAAAGAACGTACATATATATTAATTGCCTTTTCTTTTCTTATGATTGAGGCGATAATATTGGTCATTGGGAAAAATGTAATATATATAAAAAAATGAGAATACTGAATATATAGGAAGCAAATCATATTTGGTAAATAGCTTCATTAACGTTTTATGTTTTATAGCCGTATGTATTAATAATTATTTAATTAATATGCCACTATGTTATAAATTGTGTTCTGGGTCTATAGATGACTGGTGCTTCAATTAACTAAATTATAAGATTGAACCCCGTTAATTAATCATGCTTAGTTCGATCAACCAGAATATCACATATAAATCTGCACCTGATGATCAGCTCCCAGTTAATAAGATAGATATTTCTGGGTGACTGAATTACTTGGGCTTAATTAAGAAGCTAAGTTTATCACAAATGGAATCTAGGAAAATATATTTTTTTTATAAAAAAACCTTGTAGGATTAACCATTCGTTCATTAATCTAGATAAGGTAATATGTAATCATCCACTATGGTTTCATTTTTATGCCACATGAAATGGTCAACACCTGGTACGCTAATAAGATGTAGTTTTCCATGTTTATCGAGTGTCTTCAGACCAATTAGATCTTTAGTATAAATTTCTTGCGATTTCATCTCTATAACTGTTTCATTTAGATCATAGTACCCAAAATGGCTGAAAGAAATAAATGACATAATTATTTAAATACTGGCATGAATACAAAAGTCTAGATTAGTATCGGCGTAAATTGAAATATTTAAAAAATTGAAACATTTAAAAAATTGAAAAAGGTGTAATGAATCATTTAACTGAATTGAATAATTTAGCTGTGAAATTGTTTTTAAAAGATTTCAAACAGGTTTCAATTCAAGGCAGTTAAATTTGACATATTTGGTATGAAAATTCCACTTGATAACGAAAGAAGCATACCTGCTTTGCCATGGTGTGATAACCTGATCATCTGGCCCACCAATAAGCACCATGTTTTTTAATTTTAGTAGTCCTTCCTTGAATTGGCTACTTTTTTCAGAACTGAAGGAAAAAGTAAAAATATTTTTCACAAATCTATCGAATTTGTGTTAAACTGGTTTCATGTTTTGTTAAACTAAATAATGCATTGAAATTTCTTGATAATTTAAATATTTTACTTGTCTGACAGATAATAATAAAAAAATGCATTATAAATTACACAAGACACACAAAACGAGAGTAATCCTGAGTGTACTGGTAAACTTACCTTATAATATTGTTAACATATGGCAAAAAGACACTGTAGTTGTAGAAAAGTGGCTGATGTTTTGGATCATTCCAATAATTGCCAACAGCTGTGTGTTGCCCGACACGTGAATAAAACAGTTCATATGCTGTATCTCTTACCAGACCGGGGAAGAATAAGTGAAGAAAGGCAGCTAAAAGGAAATATTTTTATGTATTTAAATAATTACTTTATAAAGTCCAAACATAGACACATCATTTATAGATGAAAATGAGGAATGATATTTCAGAAATAAAAATAATGATGTTAGAAGTTTCAAAATCTAAAGTGTTCATTTTTACCTCCATATTGGCCTGCTTGCGGAGAGCTTAGCGATATAAAGTTATGAACTGTATGATTTGTGAACGTTTCTAAAATGACACGGGACACCAAGCCACCTTGTGAATATCCTGAAAAAAAAACATGCAAAATAATAATGAAACTTATAAGAAATTTATTTTCTTTCATGTCTTCCAAAACATTATTCATTTGTTTGAACATAAAAAATAATCAAAGAAAAACAGTTGGTTTTTCAAGAGGATGTTATGGCATCAACAATAATGGAAATAAAAAAAGCATTTTGAAATGTTTCGATTCAGTGCAGGGGAATTTACAGTAAATTATTTTTGAGTAATCAAATTTCAATTACCTAATAAATGAATCCCATTTGGATACATGGATGAAATGTTAGCAACATCTTTTCCCAATTCTTGAACTTGATGCCATAGAGGTGTTAAGCTTGACCAGCCGCCGAATCTGTCTATATTAAATATCTCAGTTCCAGGATGAGCCTAAGAAACATTCAGTTGATTGTCAGTTAGAATGAGGAGAAAATGTCAATTTTAGCAAAGCAAATTTTTTCTGGAAATATAGCAAGAGCTGCCTGTTGGGGCATATCAAATGTGGTTATGGTATGATGTATTTTATAATAAATGTAGAATTTTATAATTATTGATTCATCTCGATTAGATTAATAAGCTCATGGCAAGTAAAATATTTTTTTATGGTTGGAGAAGTGCATGATTAATTAGCACACTCAGTTTTTTAAAAATATATGTAATTGATTTATAATAATTATTTTCTAAAACCTGAATGTGCATTTGTGATATAGTACATAGTTTGAATTTTAAAAAAAAAGTTGCTATTATTACTATAGAATAGGCATACTATTATTACGTCCCATATAGTGCTAAATACGCTGGCCCTTAAAGAAGCAAGTGAATATTGAAATTTTAAATGGTGAATTGTTTGTCTGGGTAAATATGCTTTACAACATGCTTTTTTTAACCTGAAAAGGACTAAATGCCGCTTGTAACAATGCAACTCTGTAAGCAATGTAAATATGTATAGTCAAATGTAAAATTATCATACATGGGAACCGGGGAAATCGTTAATTTACATGAAACACAAATTTAATATCAGTATGAAAAGGGTCAACATAACATGCCAAATGAAACTACTTACAACAAACCATAGAGCATATTTGAAATATGGCGAAGAATTTTTATAGAAATATTTTGTAATTCACTTGAATTATCGATTTCCTTGATTCCAAAGATGGGTTTTTTGATAATTACGAATTCGAAATTAAGCTTCCCAGAGACTTGCATTGTTTTTTGAGGATGTTAGATAATTTTCGGGGAGAAAAAAGGTAGCATGTTGTAAAGAATATTATTTACCTTTGTCTGTTTTAATTGTTAAATTTATTATTTCAGCATGTCTCAGCATGATCCACAACTAGACATATACTTTGAATTATCTCCTGCATTTCTGTCGGTGGTGCAATGCTGTTGTCTACAGAATTGCAGCATTCACCCAACTTGTTGGAAGTCATCTTTGGGGTTTTTGACAATGTCATGGACTTCAATAAATATGACTTTAAGAACTAATGTTTATTCAGATGTAAGAGTTCAGGAACCCAGTACAAATCATGTCACTAGTTCAAGAATTAAATTATACGAAAAAACAACCAAGGTTATGCTATAAAGAATGTGAAACTGCTTTGGAGACAATGAACAATATGGCTATATAACTATGAAATATAAAATTAAAGAAATGCGAAAATTCAAAGACTTTTAGGTACAATGATTTTGGTTGACATGTGGGTAAAATGTAAACTTCAAAATATTTCATCGAATATGTTTATATTTAAAATCGATTATCAATTCCAAAATTAAAACGGAGATATGGAGAAAATATTTTTTTCTTTGTGTGCCTGGAAGGTCAATGTAGACAAATCATAGTCAAAGTAAACACAATATAATAACCTCTTTAATTCTGTTACCAATCAACACCATACTTTCAGCTCCGGTTAATACTCCATGTAGAATCACGACTGGTTTATAGGTATTGCCGAAAGAAAAGCAAAGAAAAAGGAAATAAATAGCACTACTTATACGCATTCTTTTCGAGAACATCTTTGGATGAAAAAATATAACACTTCGCACTTGGTGATACTGTTTACAAATCTGACATTTATCATTTAGATATATAGGGTCGCCCTCGTACATATTTTTTTTCCTATTGATATTCTTCCTTTATTCTGCGATGCAAGTTTTCCCAATATTTATCATTCTATTTCCTATTGGATACTTTTATTTATGTTGCAATATTTCAAAAATTTTAATATATAATTCAAGATATTATCAGAATGTTTTGATATAAGTGTTAATGTGAGTAAATTCGAGTTATGACAATTAAAAGGTTACATGAAAAACAAAACATCAAAAAACAGAACTATCGCGATACAGAACATTTAAAAAAATTGTGGTATCTATTTTTTACCTTACCTAACCTAACCTAACTTAACCTAACTTGACCTAACGTAAATATTTTATATTCTATGTTCTGTTTTTTCGTGCTCTGTATTTTTATGTTCTGTTTTATCCGGTTACTAAATATAAGATGTGTTTTTTTTTATTTATTTATTGGTATTGAATTTCTGTAAGAATGTCTTCCTAAATCGGTACGCAAAGTAGGCAAAGACTAATATATAGGTGTAAGTGGATGTTAAATAAAACAAAACGGGCTTGGCTAAAGGAAAATAACGGCTGAACACAAAAAACCATTTAAGAATTTTACAAATAACTTTACGATTGCGATTTTCATAAATGACAAATGAAATGTCTTTTTATTTAAAAATATATTCTTCTTGAGTGAAGTTAAGTAGTAAACAAAAAATATACAGCTGTAAACGCTTTTTTAGAAGTACAGTGGAACCTCGATTCTACGTTTTTCAAGGGATCGTAATAAATGAACGAATAATGCGGGAAATCTTCAAATAACACAAAAAATGTTTAATTTTCAAAAAACTCATTTATTTATTAATTAAAGAACAAATAAATGTATTTTTAACTTGTTTAATACAAACTAAGTAGCCTATTTGCAGTTTGGGACTTAAATTTTAACAAACACAAAATCGCGTACATTTCTAAGTCAACTAACTCTTTTTTGCTATGTTGTCTCGTTTTTCTCCTGATTTTTTTCCAATGTCTTTAATTATTTTCAGTTTCTCAATTAGAGTTCTAGTTTTCTTCATTTAGGTATTTTAGTTTTGACTTTTGAGTTAGAAAAATTTACGCAACCAGATGAAATGTAAGATTATTTATGAGCGAAAAAAATATTCTACAAAAATGGTCAATCGGGATAGATAGTAACTGGGACGGAACGATAATATTTAGATGATAGATCGAAGAAATCGGTAAATCGAGAAATGATTAACGTGGAATTACTAAAAATTGCTATTACGGGGTGGGGTCTTGGTCGAAAAAAAAAATAAACGATCCATGCATAAAGACGAAGATAGTGAGAACGGAAGATCGGGGTTTCACTGAAAAAAACGCGAAACGAAATGCGAGGTAAGATTATTTATGAGAAATATTCACCGAAAACGGTCAATCGGGATAATATTTTTGACGGGATCAAAATATTTGAACGGTAGATCGAGGAAAACGGTAAATCGGGGAACGGTTAATGCGGGATTATTTTACATTGTTCTTATGGGTGTTTGGCCGGGACTATGGAAAATGAACGAACCATGCGGGAAAACGGACAATGCGAGAACGGTAGATCGGGATTCCACTGTACCACTATATTGTGGAATTTACTTTGTTTGTGAAACACACACAATTGACAGAATCGACAATCGGATGTCTTTCAATCAATTTTCCTTTTATGTATTATTCCGAACGTACTTTATATAGGCTACAACTCAATTTGGAATGTCAAGGCAAGTGTGATTTGAAAATGCTAAATTGTTCAAACATATTGTTGTGATGACAGGAGACTGAAGACTTTAAATTATTCTAGTTACAAGTTGAGTAAAATAATCTTGCAAATGAATAATTGTTAAACAGACTTCGTTTGAATTAAATTCAGCCAATTTCATAAAAGCTACGAATTTTTTTCATTAAACTTAATACAGAAATCTAATATGATTCTCAAATTGCACTTTATGAATAGTCTAGCAACCTCCTACCGCCCTTTGTCTGTTAACATCTTTTAAGTATTCTAGGCGATACAACTTTGGGAATCACTGACTGTAAATCTGTTGAGTGTGAGAAAATGTTTTAGCGTTAAAAAAAATATTTAACTATTATAAAATTAACTATCAAAAATTCACGCTTACTTCCAAATAAATGAAAAAAAGCAAAGTTTGTTAAAAGTTCCTCCATTACTGGATACCCTTTTTTACTGCGGCTCTGTAAGCGTTTATACATTGATAAATTAAACCAACGAGACTTTAATTTTTAGTTAACGCAATACTCCAGAGAGTTGTATATCGTACTTATCGGGAATAAAGATTAAAAAGGGTTCTTATTACTCAAGGCCGGGATTAATTAACGATATTAATAAACTTAGGACACATTGTAAAAGAGTGATGCTTTAAAAAAAATAAAAAATACAAAAAAATATTTTAGTTAAATTAAGGTGTATGAAATGTATTAAGTATTCCCGGAATTAATGTCGTTTTTATAGTAAAACTCAAACTGGATTTTTTTCAATTATTTATTATTTTTTTAAATATAAAGTAATTTCCAGTGTTATCTACGGCTCTTTGCCATCTATTTGCTAGATCTAAAATTCCTCTCTCATAAAAAGCTTTTGGCTTAGATTCGAAGATTTCCGAGAGACCCGATTTCATTTCTTCGATATTATCGACTTTTTTCAAAAATCTTCGTCAACCTTAATCTTTTATCGATTTTCACTAGAATGGCACAATGGCACAATGCTGTGTATTTGTATACCAAAATATTATCAAGTTTTTGTTAATGTCAACCATCTAAAATATACTTCAAAAGTCCATGGTTGTTGGACCGGGTTGCCGACCACTGGAATTAAGATTTAATACACTAAACAATAAACAATGACAATTTTTAGTATCCATTTTTTTACCATTCGTTTATTTATGTTTTAAATACACATAAAAACATTCAAAAAATAAATAAATTCAAAACTCGAAAAGTTATCGACTGATAAATGAAGTGGTCCAAAAAAAAGTGTTGTCCTAGCGTACATGATCCCAACCTTTCTGGTCATTTGAAAAAAAAACCTAGCGGATTCTTAATGAATAAAAATGTCGCTATCGGAAAAAAATTAAAAAAAATTCACAAAATGGCAGGCATTTGAAAAAAATAATCAATTTTCACATTTTTTTAACAGTTTCAAATTTTAAAAAAAAAGTAAAATAAAAATTTTGATTTATTTCTGCTACGGGCTATAGAAAAGTGTATAAAAAAGGTTCACACCAAATTTTAAATAAATTGGTTGAGTAAAACTTGAGATATTATGCACGCCAGCTTGAAGTTTCGAGAAAAACGCGTTTAATGTTTTGAGTTTCTATTTGTTCCGGTCGGACCAGCTTAGTTGCTGCGTCACCAAAATCACTGCTACTCGGTAAATAATTAAAATTTCGAAAAATTCCCTCGACTACATACTCTCAAATGTCCAAACTTAAGAAAAATATAAAAAAGAATGAATCGATTTTTCAAATTTCTACACTAGAATACCCCTTAATACAGAGGTTCAAGGAGATATAATGATTCTTTTGTGAATAAAATACGCAAATTTTTATTGACATTGCACACAGTGGCGGATTACTCAATAAACGTATGAGGCGCACGTTTATCAAAGCTTACATGTGTAATTTATAGCCCGCATATTTTGCATTCAATTTTCAATGTTTGTTTTTATTTTACTTGAAATTTTACGAATATTTAAAAAAAACGGTCTACAAATTGTACAGCGCCTGAGGCTTCCGTTGTAATTATCCGGTCAGTGATTGCACAGATTATTTTCATGAGATGATGTGTATCAAGTAACAGAAGCGTAGCGATAAACAACGACTGCAAGACGGGAATGTACTGCAATATAAAATTTATTGGTTGTAACGCACATCACAACACTGCACTCGCAGATTATACACGATGCACTGACAGAGAGAAGTTGAGTGAAAGTTTTGAGAGAATATTGAGAAATGGTGCTACCAACTATCACATAATATAGCTAGTAATCAGTGGCGGCAGGTCAATGTGGCATTGGATGAATGCACCCCTTGTATATGCAGGGGCGGTTATATTTCATGAAATAACATAAAGACTATTCACTAATTTTAAATTCTTCATTTATTTATTGTCTATAATACATATTTAAGAACATTTTATTTTTTAGACAATAAAAACATGAAGAATTTTAAATGAGTGAATGGTATAAATGTTATGTTTGAATATTATTCCATGAAAAATATAACCGCCCCCTGCATATACAAGGGGTGCATTGATCCAATGCCACATTGACCGGCTGCCACTGCAAGTAACAATTACTTAAATAAATGTTATGTTGTTGTTATTATCATGATTAAATTAAAATATTTTTTTTGAACTCCACTGAAATTAATGAATCAAATCGGATGTTTTTATTTTTAATTTTTTTAAATTCAAATAAAAAATACTCACCCCTTTCAATTAAAAAAAAAAAAGTCTTTTCCTTACAATAAGTGTATTATATCGACTGTAGAAAGGAAAAAGGACGTAACCCACACATATCAAAATTTACAAAGGGCGCAAAAACGTGTTTTGATGATTTTGGGCCATATGCAAATTAATAATTATACACAACCTTGAAGTGCACGGAGACTTCTAAACTGGTGTTTAATTGACATAATCTAATATTAATTAAGAAATTATCTAGTAAAAACCTTTATTTCAGTATTTTTTCTTCGTTTTAATTTTTTACAAGGTCATCTTTTTCAAACTTAAAAGTTAAATTTAGATACTAATTCGGCATTTTCAGCTTCAATCCTTTTGATAGAATGTGTGTCAAGTTGTATACATTGTTATTATCGAAAAAAAGCTGTTTTGGAAAATTGAGGGTTACGTCCTTTTTCCTTTCCACAGTCGCTATGAAATGTACCATAGCAATTATTTATCTAAATGTTCTTTCCAAAAATATTATCCTTTCCTTTACTCTCTTCAGAGCAGATCCCAATGTATCGAATTGTACAAATAATAAAAAATAGTTGCAACTTTTAGATTATTTAAAATTATTTAATAACCAAAAGAATATCGGTTAGGCGGAAATACCGTGAACATTTTTTTAAATAAAAACTTTTTTTGACACGAAACATACAAATGCCTGGATGTGGAACCTAGTCTATGAAAACTGTCAATTCTTCCTTTGGGCGCGCAATAATAGTGATTCATTCAATGACCGTGGCGCTAGTAGCAACGCTCGTCCAATCGCCCATTGGACGATTTGCCGTAAGCAACTTCACTTTGCACCAATAGCAACGCAATACGATGACATCATATCATCAAAAAAAATCAGACCATCTGTCAAAATAAATATGACCGATTCCATTTAAATTCTGACCGATCCCATTTATATTCTGACCATTTAATATAAATTCTGACCATTTAAATTAAAATTTGGTAACTTTTTGGAGGGAGGAATATAAATTGTAATGACAACTTGTCAGCTAAATGAAGAATGCAAAAATGTCCAATCATTGTTTTTTACAGTGCCATTTTGTAAAGAATCAAATTATTCTGTAAAACAAATTATTTTCACAGCCAGACCTTTACTACTTTGTGTATCCCATGGGCTCAATCGAATTACTGAATATATATTTATATAATTTTTAGTTTTCATACCATATGCCCAGCCCATTGCAATTTAGGTTTTTGGCAAACTTTATTCCGTCGAAGGATGGCCGATATGTTTTAATAAAAATAATGACGTTATTTTCTAGTCATGGATACCATTTGTATAAATTATTCAGACGGCGATAATTCCATACTATTTTCAAATTACTGAGTGATTTGATTCCCTCGGGTTGGGGTTAGGCCAGGCCATACTTGGCGTAAATGACATGGGATGCTTCCCTGAAGAGAGCCACATAAGGGCGTCACATCACGTGACTGACCGGTCATTTTGAAAGTCATATTGAATGTGTAATTAATTAATCAAAATAATGATAAGCCCAGAGGGATTTATGGAAAGAGTGTAGATGGACCTCGCTTAGTTGTTCACCTGTTGTTTGAAAAATAAACACAAACTGTTTGTATTATCAGAGTTGCTTTGCCAAAGGCTTTAACAAGGTTTTTTCACAAAACAAGGTTTTCAGAAAAGAATGTACTTTTGATCAAGGGTTGGGAATGGAATTCATTTTTTAACAAATAAAATGAAGTCCCAATTAAAAATAAAACTACATCATATTTTTAAGTAATCTATCAAAAATACAATCCAGTTTTATAATTTAAGATTTCGACTGGAGGTGCTTGTTGGAATTACAATACTAAATTTGAATCGTTCAAATTATGTACATTCACACAAGTTTTGTTACTAACGACCGGGTTTCGCCTTTCGGCATCTTCAGGCGTTCAAGTGCACGGATGAACTTGAACTGACGCTCAGTAAATAAATGTATCGTGTTTATATAAGAAATAAATGTATCACAAAGCTTAAAGCCATTGTTGGCGAAATGGTTCAACCCATGGGAATGCTTACAGATTTTAATGGTGAGTATTTTCAGGAATTATATTTATTTTTGTTTGCTGGAAGATTATATTTATTGTGATATACTTAATAAATTGGAATATTTTTAATCAAGACAATATTTTTTTATTAAATTAAAAGAATGATATAGGTATGGACAGATGTAAGTAGAAAAATAAATAAATTGTACGTTTATGAAAATGCCTCACTTATTCTTATAGCAGTTTATTTTACTTTCAACCCCCACGAAGATGTCAACAATTTTGTAGAGGATTTTTGCTCCTGTGTGTAACAAAGCGCCTTTGACACCTCGCTAAAATAAGACTAAATCAGTGGATATTACTAAAACCTGAATACGGTCCCTGTGCGACTCTTTGCGTTTTCGAAAATGGCATTGTTAGATAAACTAGTATTAAAAGAAAGATTCTCTGTTTATTCTTATTCAAATTTGACAGGAAATAGTTTTATGACGATTAATGACCTGCGGGGCTATTCTCAAATTTAGAAGGATCACTAATACTCAGCATGATTTTTTTGGTTATTCTGGTTGGTCGAACTTAATTGATTGCAGCTATGTTCATTGTTGCTAAAGTCGATCCGTCAAACGCTAACAATTAACAAAACTTTATTTAATTCCTTCTAGTTTTTTTTATGTCTGATTGTTCATGTCCATTCGCTAAACGAATTATAAGAGTGATTGTATTGATATACATATGCTTTACAACTTGTTACTTGAAGGGTTTGCGCTCATTTGAACTTGCCTTTGCGTTTAAATGGTTGAATAAATCATAAAACATCGATTATAACAACAATGAACATAGTCACAATTATTAAGTTTAAGTTATACCAACGGTAAAAAGTAAATACTATTAGTATAAGAGACTCCTCTTAATTAGTGTACAGGTAGAAATAAATTTGAAAAAGTCCCGCAGCAGAGTCTATCACAGAAAAGAAAAATGATAAAAAAATATTTTTAGAAACGTTGCCCGCTAGTGTGTTAATAGTGTGGATTACCCCATAAGCGCACGAGGTGCGCGCTTGGGGCCTGCAATCTAAAAGACCTCCAAATTTGATTGCGCCTGTGGCCTCCCAAGCAATGTTCCCGCTTAGGTGTACGCGTGTGCGCGCGCACAATGCCGCACACATTTTTCCACCCCCCCACAGTTAGTTTCATCAAATTTTATTTTTGCTTAAATACTTGCTCACCAAATCTGCCACATTTTTCTTCTACATCTAGCGTCAGTAATATTCGCGCACATTTTTTATTTTGATGAAAATTTACTGCTCACAGAAGTTGATGGTCCGCACACACAATAGAAAAATTGGAAGGAACGTTGCTCCCGAGTGCTCCGTCACTTTGTTAGCTTTTGTAGACTTTTAAGCTACACTTATTTATTTAAATTATTACAATTGCATCTATTTAATTTTTTTATTGGTAACGGGGTAACAACAAAGTATTTTTTTTAGAACAACAACCTTACAAGTATCATTCCAATCGAAAAGTTACTAATGGCGTTATATTTATTACAGTTCTTTTTAATGTTAATTACTTACAGTGAGTTTTATGACGCTCTTGTCAAGTTATATTTTTATCCCCTGAAGACAAAGCGAGGAATCCACTAGTCAATTGGTTGAAATAATTACGTTCATATCTCAAAAAGCCAGGTTATTATGTCACATTGTGTTAACTAAACTAACGAAATGTGGTTTTGTCACGACAGTTGGGGAGAGGGCATAAGTTAGTATATATTTTTTTCGATTGCGCACTTAAAAGATAAATAGAAAAGTGGGTTAGGTGCCCCTTTTGTATTTGGTCCCATTTGCAATACATTTAGTTTTAATAAAAAAACATTTTTGAATCCCGATCTTTCGTGAAATAACTACAATGTGTCAAATGGTTTCAAATTATTTTACACAAGTAAGTATCAATTGGGCTTACCTAGTTACCATTTCCAAAAGATATTAAGGTATCCAATAAACTGGAAAAAAATTCTATCAAAGGAAAAAAATAGGGATTTCTATCAGATATTAAAAAAATCTGCTAACCAATTTTAACATAAATATTTTCAAAATAAATTTAATTTGTAGCTTATATATATGTATAAATAAATGGTTCGAAAGTATCTATAAGTGACAGTTAAAGTATACACTCTGCACTGCTGTGCTCGCGCAATCACGCGTTGTTGTGCTTTACCGTCATTCGACATTTCACATAACCTCAAAAATGTCAACGTCTTATTGTCATTCGCCTTCTTTATATTCACCATATCTAACATTACATAACCTTAAGCGTTATGTCATTTCAACTTTGACTAGCGCACTTCAGTGAGTTTATACACATAGTAGTTAATTTATACATAGACTAGTCAAAGTGAATGTGAATTGAAATTATGTAAGCTTACACTAAAACTGCTAGTTAATGTATAAATTGACGAGATTTGACATTTTAGCTGCGACATATATATTATTTACCAATATTTTCTATAGTGGGTGCTAAAATGTGTTAAACATTCTTTACATCGTGAATTCACAATACACAAGTTCGACACAAATGTATTTTAGTTTAAGTGCTAGATTATTTATAATTTTTAATTAATCTGTTAGGTGATATTTTTATATTAAAGTATTAAAAAAACATTTTGTATTTGGTAATAGTTAAAGTTGTAAAAGATAATAAAAGTATGGAATAAATACAGGAATTCGTATTTTATTTTTATAAAGATTATGCTCTCCCATCATATAATCGAAAGTTAAAATAGTAAGAGTGAAATATCTATTTCGTCTGTCAATTTGTATAATCTATGCCGTAAGATAAACGCAAACAATCTTATTTTGTTAATTTAAAAAGAAACCTTCAAATATAACACATTCTGATTCACATATTATATTTCAATTTGGTAGAATTGTGTGCGTATTCCACCCTTTTTTAATAATTTGAATATGTACTCAGAATTATTGTAATTTCCAACAGACTTGATTCAGGTAAATCTTAATACGGCCATTCATAAAATGTTTATTCTCTTAACTCTATTGGTAATATAAAAAAGAAATAGCCTTAGTCCCAATATTCTGTCAATCATGGTCCATATTTTATGTGCACGGCGCCTTTTAGGGATGATATCGAAATAAAATTCAGCATTGGAAATAAAAAAGATCGTTACGGGAATATTTCGAACGAGATGATATCTGAATATCATGTTGACATCGAAAGGAGAAAAGAGGATGATATTATATGGACTTTGTACGTGTTTTTTGAAAACCTTTTAAAGTTATTGAATATATAATGGTCGGGGCATCGCCAACACTGGACTAGCGATCGCAAATATGCGGAAAACGATACAACTAAAAGTACCACAAATTAAATCACTTTGTACACAAAATATTCGTTTATTAAAACACATGGAATAAATTTTATACTACAATTTATGAAGATTTAATGTATGATTAGTACCAGGTAAAATTGAGACATGCAAAAATAAGCAGTCAAGCTACAGTTTATTTAAAAGCTTAGCTAACAAAGTAGACGTTGTCTGTGGTATTTGAATCAAATGATTTGAAATTTAAATCATGGCCAAAAACATATGCAGAAAATTCTACACATGAAAAACATACCAGTATGGAGTTTGCTATTTTTGCTTTTATAGGCGTCAATTAAAAAGAGATTATTAAATAAAATTTATCTATGTCCAAACTGATAGCATATAAACATGCTGGTATCAGATTATTCAAAGCAAATTTGGTTATAGTTTTCTCTGATAGAACTATATTTTTTTAGAATAAAAACTGTATTATTTTTTGTCTATGGTTAAAATGTCTTTCTATTTAACAGTTGACTGTAAATCAGTAGTGTAGTGCCAAATTAATAGCCCAGGGATTCTGCTTTTTTTTAAGTAACGTCAAAGAGAATATATGATATATGTAAATTTTATTTTTAACAAAGAAAATTGAAACCGTATTTTTTTTTGCGGATTTTAACTTTTTAGCTCATTCATAGAATTCACGATTTGTTCCATTCTCTGATAAGTGTGTGACTGTAACTCTGTGTTTAGCATTTTTTTGTATTCTTAATATCAATGCTTCCCGTTTGATGTATTGTAATTAAACACTATTCTTCAGAAATGGTAGTTGGTACTGTGAGGTTTTTAAAAAAGCGGAGAGACCCTACATTGCAACATAATGATCTAGCGTATCTCTACAAGCGTTATGGGTACCAATTGAAATATTTTGTGAAATATCATATTATAGTGTTATTGTAAAAAAAAAAACAAAAAGAGTGCGTATCCATACACAAGAAACAAGAAGTCGCATATGTCTAAAAAAATCATTTCGATGACATCTAGTTTTTTTAAATGTAAAGCTCTAGATTTTTTTTTATTCTCCTAAAAAATTCAGATTTGTTGTAATATATGCCAACAAGCTATCGCTACGTCATCTCCATATTCAAAGTGAATTAAGATGTGTGATTTTTAAGGAAAAAATAGCTTGAATAGTAAATAGCAAAATGGATTACTATAGTAGAACATTATTTTTTTATTTAAGATTGAAAATCGTTAAAAAATATTAAATTATAATATTATTTAATAATTTGGCCTAAGTATGGTATAAATAAGGAACGTAAAATTAATTTTGATAATTAAACTATAATAAAGTTTAAATTAGAAAATGTTCAGTTAGTCCACTCCTTATGAGACTGCAATGGCCGATATTTTCCTAAGGTGTTTCAAACCGCTGTCATATATTAAGTCTCGGGGGATTTTGCGTCTGAGCCTCACTTTCTAGCCCATCCATCTAACAGACTGAATCTTTTACACATTATTCCTTTCAAAATAAATCAAACAACTTTTAGAAGAATGTTTTACTATTGTAGTCAAAGATATTGGACGTAGCAGTTGCGCTTTTCCATTGAATTTGCATGACAAAATTGCAGTAAATACTAAGTAAGCTTCAAAGTTTTCCTACTGAAAAGTCTTAAAAAGGTAATAAAATCAAACAAATATTTTTATTCTAAGATTTAATCACCGCTTATTTCTCAACAGTTTGAATTTGAATTAACTTTCCTTTACCACTAAGAAATTAATATGATTTCCCCCCCTGTTAAGCGTCTTGTTTCATTATGTTTAGAAAATTAACATTTTGACGTTAGTATAAAAAACTATTTTATGACTTTTAAATTTTACCAAAGGTATATTTTAAATTTATGGATATGGTTTCGCTTCACACGTTTCAGTATGTTTATAAAAATTAAAAATACATAATACACTCATTTTTATTGATACAAAATGTGTTTTTAATTCAAAGTTTTAATGACAATACCATAAAATAGCAAAATTAAGATACATTTTCGTGAATTTAAAATAGAGAAAACTTATTGCGTATTCGTTAATAAAACCAATGCATAAAGTTATACGGTATAAAAAAATATATCTACCGACTATAGCGATGCACATAAGAAAATATATTTTCGGCTGGTGACCGACGCCCTTGGGACTCTGTACCCGCTATTGAGCAGGCTAGCAAAGCTGAATTTTTTTAAGTGGCGCGACCAGAAAACTGCACTCGCAGGTGACAACTGGTAACAAGTTGTTTGGGTGCATGCTGTAGCGGTGAGCATGGAATAAGCGCAGTGAATGAGTTTTTGAAACATGCATTTTTTAGATACACGCTTGTCTCAACTCCGTGAATATATTGTACATACTTTACGGCATGCACTTGTGCGATATAGCAATCTGGTTTCATCGAAGACAGTAAGCTAGTAATCTTAACAGTACAAATATATCGTTTTCCGCTCCATCGATGTCTTTGAGTAATCGTCCTTATCAATTTAAATACCTGAATGATATATTTTATACATTCTAAACGGTTTATGACTTCGTTTTCAAATATATTAAATTTTGTGATGTTTTTTGAATTTTTTCTCATTTCCGATTCGATCCTGATATAGAAAAAAGTGATAAGCTAAATACAAGTCCTTTCCTAAATCTATCCTTTTTGTCTTATCCTGAAACAGTTTTCGTTTATCAAGTTCAATTGAGATAGCCAAGGAGTCTATAATAGTCTTAAATTTGGAACGAACAGGATAAGTCCTTACACCATCTACAATAATACAACAATAAGAAGCGAAAATCAATAGGTTTACGTGTAATAAATTCAAAGTCAATTTTTATAACCATGTTTTTATTTTCATATTCTATGTAAAGTTTTCTTTGAAATACAATTGTAATGTCGCTGAAATTATGAACGAGTTCCTAATGATGGAATGTAAATTAACATACATACTAAAGAAAATTTCTAATAAAGCATTTTCATTATTATATTATTTTGTATTTTATAACAAATAAAGAAAAATACGTAACATTGTTTGGAAGTAACGTTATTAGAATGAAAAACATTTCAGTACGATTTGGATAATTTTCATTGTCTTTGGTACGGAGGATGTCAGTAAAGACTAATAACTGGAAAACGATATGTTGCTGTGTTTTATTAGAGAAATATTACAATTACCTGCCCTGGTACGGATTTTTTTTTGTAAACAGCTAAGATATTTCCCAAAAATTGTCATTAAGAGGTCAATTATAAATTTACAGTGAATTGAGGAATATGAAATTCAGATATGTATGTAATTGTTAAGTATTGTAAACATCTACCAATAGTTGAGAGTGTGCATAATTTAATTGATAATATTCAAGATTCAAATGATGGATGGAAAAGGCTAAGATAGATAATCACTAGACTTGTAAATTAATTTCTGGGTATGGTGGTTTCTCTGCCAGGCTTTTCAGGCTTGGCCAACATGTGCATGTGGTGAAATACAAGATACTGACGCCATCCTTTGGTATTGTCCTTTAATTTCACAAGAACGGGAAGAGTTGCTCAAGTCGGTCCGATCAGCTTTCGGACCCATGGGTCACGCCGATTTGGAAGTCAACATGTCTAACTATCTAGCATTTTGTAAATGTTTAGTGCCATACTGTGAGCGTATAGACCTATATAGATAAGAACTCTGTCATTTCTCAAGCTAAGAGACCTTCAGCACATTGATAAAGAGTCTTGAATAACTAAGATAATCTCAACACAAAAACTGTACAAATGCGTAACGTTGTTAAGTCACATGAAACGACTGTTAGAATAAGACGTATATTTGCTGATGGTTGTGAGTAAGGCTTATCGGTTTTCGAGAACCGGTTTTTCAACTTCATAACCGGTTGTGCCGAATTTTCCATAAACGAGTCTATAAACAAAATGACAGAAAATTGGATCTTTTATTTGACCGCTTAAAGACCATATGCTCTACATCATTATCCAGCGAAAGGGTATTTTCGATATCAGGAAATTTTGTTACAAAACGCTCATTGGACGCTTTGTGTTTTCTTAAATCATATTTTCTAAAGAGTAATACCAAATAATTTCTTGTTGTGTATTATTATGTATATAAATAAACAACATTTAAAAAATTGAACTTTTTCCGGTTATTTTAATTGAATTATGCATTTTTTGTAAAACTTCGAAAACCGGATAAAATCGGTTTTCGAACAGTATTGACATTCGAAAACCGGTTTTTTCAAAAGTCGGTTTTTGTGTAAGCCCTAGTTGTGAGCAATTATTGGATGTTTTTAAAAAAAGATTAAGAAGCCCATTTTGTGTAATGAAACGGAAGAAAAAGCCAAATAATGTAAATCCTATTAGGAAAATGTTGATTTTATGTCATTTTATGTATGTAAGAGCTTTGTGTAAAAAATATTATTAAAGCACATTCATGGTATTTAATAGAAGTGTTTACAGTAAATATAGGCAACGTGTAGGTATATTATATTTACAAGTGGGTGAGAGGGTTGGGCATGTTGCAGTGCCGGCTTGCGGCATTTGAGCACTTAAGTGTGCCCAGAAGAATCATGCGGGAAACATGATATCCAGTATGTGAGCACCGCTGTCCGTTATTTTCTTCGCTTATATTTTTCCTTGTCAATATTTAATGCGCTAAACGGCGAGTCCTCGGCGACTGACTGCAAATATTTACGTGAGTTTACATATATCTTAAGAATCACGAGAGCTGAACGATGGAGCATTAGTGTAACGTATTATCTTGTTCATTTCTTTCAAAAGGAAATTTGACAATAGAGTATGAATACTTAACGCATCCTGCAAGAATGTCCAGATAGATCTTTCGGTCTCTACAGATATACATTGACTTGAAGGTATCTAAAGCATATAAAAGTTCACATCGTCACATGAAGAGCGAGTAGATCTACAACTCTCATTATTTTCATACTATTTTTCTTTCTGTAAACAATAGTGTAACCCAAACTTACTTGAAGAATTTTCGTTAGGCATTCTTGCCAATTTTTCAAAAATAATTATCGTTGTAACGTTTCAGAACACATCATGTTCAAAGAACGGGCTAACATAGCGAGTGGCGTATTCAAAATATTCAAAAAAGGTTAATATTATGCTAAATATCAATCACTATTGTAGTCCACCACAGGTTTGTGAATCCAGGTAAATCAAAATCATATTCATATGTTGTTTTTTTTAAATGTTACATTTGAGATATCGGGCATGGGTATATGGGTGTATTTTCTCCTCGAGTTGAACTTGAATTTAAATTTTATAAACATCTGCTTCTCTAACGTATCTGAACTATACATACTAGAGAACAACTATGCGATTGTTATAAAAAACATATATCAACATTAATAACCACCAAAGTTTTTTAAGATTGGGAAAGTAACGCAAAACATAATATTATGAATTTCAATAATTAAAAATCAAAATTTGTTTTGTTGTAGGTGGTATGCAAAATCTTCATAAGAAATAAATAATATATATTATAAATGATTTGATATTGCATATTTCATTCAGTTTTTTGAGCCGATAAGAGATTATTATAGTTATTACTTACCTCACGCAAGTTATCCTATATCTATCTTTCTTTACACGAAAACTGGCGTCGGGAGATCGAGTGATCGCTCATATTATCACCAGGGTGGTTTTCATATTGAATAAAAAATAAGTAAATTTATGATTCTATATTCCGTAGCTATTTTGCTTATCCTATTTTACGTTACATATATCGCTTCTTTGCCGATACATTTTTTGATGATAAGATGTTTTTCAATCACGAATAATTGTATTTTTTTTGTCAGACTTTTAAACAAAAAATACTATTTTTGTCAAACTAGATACTTATTTCAGTTTGGCATTTAACAAAACCTTTCCATCTTCACTCCTCTGAACATTATTAAAATTTATAGTGAGATATTTTAGATTCATTTGGACGAAAAATTAAACTAAGGTACGCTACAGTTAGACATGCAATAACCGATGAACAGTATGTCAATACTAATATTGATATATTGATTATTTATAAACCATGTCCTATAATGTACACCATTTTTTTATTTTATCATGTCCGCTCCCAATATGGAGCATATGGCCTCCTAATGAAGTTTATTTCAACATAAGTGTTTCTACGAGAACTGCTTGTTACTCAGTTGCTCAACCTCATTTTTTGTGCTTCATGTAAAATTTGATATGTGTGGGTTACGTCTTTTTTCCTTTCCACAGTCGATATGTATATATAAGTAGTTTTGTCACTGCCTCTGCCCATCATAAACCAAACCAAAATTTTAAATTAAAAAAATTATGATTAAATTTGTGGTGACCACAAATCATACTATTCATCCTTAACTCTCTAGTAAAAAAAACACATGCGTTTAAACATTTTACTAATAATAATGTACTTCTATATAATATTACTAATAATGTAAGAACTTTCAATAGACGAATGCCATTTGAAATATGAAAAATCGGCCATGATGTTTAACTGAAACAATACACTAACGATGCGCCTAGAATAAAAAAATATATTTGGCATTTTTGAGCTAAGTATGCCAAGTGAATCTAAATGCATATCAATCCATGTATACAAAATTTTGGGTTCAAAAAATTACTTTAAACAATGTTAAAACTTCTGCTAAATATCACCACTGTTGCTTAGGCTCTCATTTTTAATTAAATAAAATGAAATGGTTAGAAAGAATAGATCAGCTGTCAGTATTTTTCATGGTTAAATAGTATATGTATTTTTCAACTTGTATTAATGTTAATTTATTTCCTTTATGTATCAAATTTATTAAAAATAGTACATAGTGCTTTTTTGAGATTTTCTCAATACTCGATTTTTAGAGAATGTGAGTTATGATTATAGGCTCTTGTTTGTATGTTATTACAACTATATGAATACAACCGTATATTATTTACGAATTAATTGCGGTCATAATGTATAATAAAACATACCCCTTTTGGTTTGTCTGTGGTATGAAATATTTAATGGATCACGCTGTTAATTATTTTGACGTAGCTACTTTGTAAAGGTTTCATAATGAAAGGCATAACTTTGTCAATGTATGTATTTGAAAGAGAGGGTACAGCTTAGCATGATTGTTATACAACAAACACCTAAATATTTCTTTTCCAGCGTTGCAATATAGCGACAGTTGACAGAAGGACAAATCGTTTCGCGACGTTCAACCCCCGCCTTTTATGAATAAATACGATCTTAGGGTTGTTATAACATTGCGGAAACGTCCATCCCCCATTTATTTTCCCGCTTTCGTATTATTTGTTCTCTGGGAATAATTTTTAACCCGTCAAGTGACCCTTCTGTGAATTGGAAAAGAATAACGAGGGAGTGTTTCTTTTAAACATTTGTCCCGTTGTCCGTGCTTCGTTTCAATAATTAGATTAGAAAAGCGAAGACCTCAAAGCTTTAAGTAAATATCAAATACAGCAGATATTTAAAATTACCCAATGATGTTTAAGAAGGATAACTTGCATAACTGAAGAAAAAAATACAAAGCTTCATAAATACAAATCTTTATTCAAAATAAAAAGAATGAATTAGTAGTTTTGTTTTACGTCAAGAAAGAACTGGATATATTGGAATAAAGTATTGTAGCCGCCTGTGTGGTCGAGTGGTCAACGTCGTTGGCTACCGTTACGGAGGTCACGGGTTCGAATCCCGGTACGGGCAGTTTTATAAATTGATTTTTCAATCGATTTATGAATTTCTGTTCAAAAGCATGCATGTATGTGATGTCTTGATTTCCTCCCTTCCACCCATTCTATCCTATGAACGGGGCGTATCGAGTGCGATTAGCTAACCACTAGTCCTGTCCTATCCTTTTCCTTCTATTCCTACTCTCTTTGGAAAAAGAGAGGTTGAGCAACTGAGTAACAAGCAGTTCTCGTAGAAACACTTCTGTTGAGATAAACTCCATTAGGAGTCCATATGCTCTACATTGGGAGCGGACATGGTAAAAAAAAATAAAAATTGTAGTAATTTTCTTGTTCGATGTAAAAATATTTTTATAAAACGAATTTTCCAGGAGCCTGCTTTTAAAAAGTTTGCTGGTTATATACGGCAATTTACTATTCATTCTTTAGCCGACGTATATAGTTTAGGCTTAAATATTCTGGCCGTCGTATGATTTCAATGATTTGAAATATAAAGCACCAACAAAACACTGCGCACACCGTGATCGAGTGGTCAACGTCGTTAAATTCTGTTACGGAATTCACGTGTTCGAATTCCAGACCGACCAGTTTCATAAATTGTTTGAACGCATGGATGTATGTGATGTCCCACCCACTCATCATATCCTGATATAACGGGGTAGAGTGAGAGCAATTAGCTAACCACTAGTTTTGAACAAGCTCTATTCTTTTAAGAGAGTGGGGTCTTCAAAGAAAGGTCGAGCATAAAGAAATTCTCGTAGAAACACTCATAGTTGAGATAAGATACTTCATAAGAGTCAATATGTTCCATATCAGAAACAGACTTGGCTAAATAAAATAACACAATAATTTATTTCAATAAAATGTTAATATGCTCAATTTATTTAGGTTATTATTAAAATTACATTATTTATATAACTTTTCAACATCTACCATATAGACCTATATGACGCTACGATAGCTCTACGAAAGACCTACGACAAAACGGAAGAACATTCAGTGATTATAGTAAAATACATTATGTATTTTTTGCTTTAATGACCCTTTATTTTGGAGACTGTAAAGAAATTTTGTTATTTTAAGTAGCGGAAAGTATGTATGGAATTTAATAAAATGTATATTTCACGTTGAATTTTACAAAATCCTTTCAAATGCAGTAAGCAAATATATATTATGTTCTACGAATGTATTATTTTGACGTATTTAAATTGAAATAAAAACAGCCACAATGTTTGTTATGCCATTTACATTTGATCTTTTTTGGATGGCAAAATTTCGATCCTTGGTCTGTGTACGTAGTAGGCATTTCTAATCACTTTAATGAATAATAAGGTTTGTTAAGCATTGCGTGAAGAATGCTCCAGAAAGGATATATCAGGGAATATAAATAAAGGATTAGTATCTACAAGTGAAGAAGATTCAAAGCGTAGGCAGGTGGGCGGGTTTGTTTCCCATGGGCGTAATCAGTCTCCCGCGAGTGAATATTGCGACATCTCACGGTATATGGCGCCACTGCTAACACACGGAGGCTATCAGAGTATTCAAGTCGTGAGTCTTTATCGACCATAGATAACAGATCAAATACATTGCGAAAGTAAACTGTTTCAAGTTTTTTACAGACAGTGTTGCCGTAAAATAAAAATATTTTCCCCCGTTAGTGGAAAACGACCACTAGACATTATGTATTTTTTTTATATACAATCCTTAAATTTTAAGGAATTTCAGCACTAAAAATAAGTTTGTAGGTTTAGATCGGAGCTTATAAATTATTGTGAGTTACGAAAAGTTAAGGTAATTAAATTACATACACCATTAGCAATATAATAGAGCCGAAAAGTGAATTTTATCTCACTCCTAAATAATTTATAAACATATATTAAATTCAATTTAAGTGTATCTTAAAAGTTATCGAGATTTTTGATTTTTCAAATGTATTCTCGATTTTCTACGCAAAAATTAAACATATCGTTACCATTTTGAAAAATACAGTCATTGATTAAGAAACGGTTTTTTGATTTTTCAAAAATGTAATTTAAGATTATCAAAATTACATTCAAAGGCATGAATGTCTGTGATGTCTGAAATTCTCTCCCACCTATCTGATCCTAAAAACTAGAGTAGTGAAAGTCATAGTAATTGCCATAATCCGTCTATCCCCCACTCTGAGTTACAAGCAGTTTTCGTGAAAACCTTCTGTTGAGATAAACTCTATTACAAGTCAATGAGCTGGTTCAAAAAAATAAACAACTTCACGTTATATATTTATGAAACTATTTTCCGATTTATTGATATTAATATTGTTAGTAAGATAAACATGAGCCAACAAAACATGAAAACGAAGTAGTTAAACATGTAAACGATTTTCTTTTCTAGTGACACGCTATTCCACGAAGGCGTAACATCCAATGGTGCGATGCTCTGACGTGAGTTGGGAAAACAAAGCGGGGATCTAGCTGAAAAGCTGTAGCTTTTTTTGCAATGAATAATTAATTATTCCACAGTCAATAAGTAGGTTTTTAATTAGTAGCGGGTGAGTTATAAAAGTTAATTTTATCAAAAGATACCAACCAGAATAGCAATCATCTGTAATAATAATGAAATGCACATTTATTTTATCAGTCGGTGAATTCTTCAGAAATTCGTGAGGAAAAAGGATTATTACGGATAAAATGACCGATTTATCGTTTTGAATATGACTGAATCACATTACGTACTAAATATTTTCTTATTATTGGATGGACCAGAACCGTCAAGTTGGATAACAAAACAAGCATAATTTAATCAATCCAAATTGAAAGCCTATACAATGATTGAACATGAACTAGTTTAGAAAGCAATAGCAGTGAGACGCAAAAGGTAAAACATTTTAAGACTTAAGCAAAAAAGTTGACGATGGTTATTGTATGTTCGGACCACTAATCTAGCGATGGGCTGCCAACACGTTAACAAGGGGCTCGCTTAATCTCGAAGCAATTTTTAGTGTTCTGAGGAAGGAGTGAATTTTCTTATCGCTTCTATGTAATTATATGCAAGACTTAAATAAGCAATCGATTTTTACTTAAAACACGTATAATATGTAACAATATGCAATTTACCGTAAATTTATCAATGTAAATAGCTAAAAATATATTATTGTGTGTACTGAAGCTGTCGTAGATAATATATAAATTAGAAATTGCAGTTATAAACCAATTTTATTTCAGAATATTTTTCTCTCATAAGGTAACAAGGGGCTCGCCGACCTCAGTAAAATTCAACAAGGGGATCGCGCGAGGCCCTGCTAGCCCCCTCCAGTCCACCCCTGCACTAATCTGGTAAACAGCCATAATAGATAGGGATTGGTAGAGAATGTTGTTACTGGAAGAAACTAGAGTGCTCTGTGCATTATAATATGTACGTGTTTAATTGTAATATTGGTTTAAAACAACAAACTTTTACTTGACTGAGCTTAGAAAATAGATCCTTGATTAAAGAAATTAATCGTTTTCTCCTTAGATAATGAATTATTAATCTGTTTTATTCATGATATATTCATTATGGTTCAACGAAAAATAACGTTCATAAAACATAGAGATTTTTGAAACAGTTATTGTATTAAAAACATATTTTAAAACGCTTTTTTTTCTAAATATTTATGTTTGTCATTCATCGCATTTGTATTGATAAAAAAGTAACACAACATATTAACATTTTCCCGCGTCGTCAACTGATGAATTCGTAACCCTTAGATAAGTTATTAGCGGAAAATTGATATTATCCCTTTTCTGGATCGGGTTTTTAAGATGAAGATAAATTAACACACTATCGACATGTATCCTTTTGATACATAATATACCGAAACCTATTTTAAAAATCAATATATGAAAGAGTTCGTTTAGGAATTAAAATACTTGATTGCACGTTGAAGTAGATTAAAAGCCCTATATCATTATGCGACCACAGGCAATTGCCCATTATCTTAATTATATCGATTTTCTATTATCCAGAATTGATTAAATATTAAAGGTGTTCGCAAAGTATTGAAATAATAATAATACAAAAGAATGTTCTTAAAAATATTTATATTCACATAGTTGCCTTGCGTCTCCTCAAAACATATAACTCTGGTCAAATAATAAAATTCCTTTAGGGCCAAACGCTTTATGTTCGTGTTTTAGAATCTAGATACCTATTGCGCATAAAAAATCGCAGCACCAGGTTGTAATCTGGGTATTTCCTGAGCGACGGATTCTCAGCCAAAGTCAAATGTTTATTTATTCAAATACAAACTGTACTATGGACCAGCTCAAATAAGTTTTTATGGCCGCTGAGCTAAGCGTAAGGATTGTCTCTAAGCTTTAAAACTTCACTACACAAATAAAGACATTTGTCCCGTGGCAATTGTCACCAAAACATTTTTTCTTACCTACATTTACCACAGAATCCATAATATAATATATTGAGCCTGTAAAATGGGCTCTTAGTTTACTAGCTAACGTATGGCTACTGTTGGTCGTGGTGGTACATACACTTGTATGCTCTTTTTCTATAATTTGCATTATAGTTATGAATTGTATTGCTACTAGATTATCTCAGCGATTTCATGGGGAAATATGACACACAATTAGCGTTTAGAGTTTTTCATTTTCTTTAAATGAAATAATGTTTCTTACGAATTTAGAAATTAGAAATTATTGCTGTCAGCCGGACGTTTGCGACACTGTTTAATTTCGGATCAAATCTTCTATTTGCTTTACCTTAAATTTAAAACATAATTCGTTTATCGTCGTCACATAAACAACCGCCCTTTTAGGTTTCGTTAATAAGACCCAAATTGAGAAATGATTTTTTACACTCAACTGGTAGGGATTCTTGGGTTATCTGAGAACTATTTAATATGCAGAAGAGTATAAACAATATTTATTTTTTGTGAAATATACATTTTTTTTAATATTTAAAAAAACGACATAATAAACGTTTTATCAAATGACATAAGCTTCAAATGCCAAATTAGGATAAAAATTAAGTTTTTAAGTTTAAAAAAAATCTGTCGAAATTGCGACCAGGAAAAAAGGTTATTCTTAAACAATTCATTAAATAAATATTAGTTGGAGTCAATGAAACACTTTTTATAAGTCTTCTTGCACTTCAAAGTTGTGTATATTTCATATTTTGACTTTGGTCCAAAATCATCAAAATACCTTTATTATTATTATTCCTTCAGTAAAATTTGCTATTTGTGGGTTACGTTCTTTTTTATTTCCACTGATGATATAAATTTTAACTAAATAATGCGTAAAGAGATAACTATACATCATTGTATTTCTATATTAACTATTTTATTTTAGTTTCAATAGTTATAATATGATTATATTTACAATTATTCTTTGAACGAACTGTTGGTGGAGAAATTTTCCATGAACCAAAACATAAGGTTTTCGCATAAAGAAGTACGGGAATAGAGTGCGGTGCTTGCATGTGGATTAGATACAATACATAAAACAAACAAATGGCATGCGTCGTAAATTTTTCACTAGAAAACTTACATAACTATAGCTGTCTTTACCTAGTAGTAAGATCAACCTGGAGTTGTAGTAGATCAGTCTGAAAATGCTCTTCAGAGAGACAAAACACGTGTCAGAAATAGTAGCACGACAAGTAGAACAATATTTTTTTAAATTTAAAATTAAAATTTAATTTCTGTACACATAATTATATACGTTCAAATCTATGCTACTAAAGCATCGAAAAAATATAATTTAATGGAATTCAACAAACTATATTTGTATCAACCTGAAGATCCCAAACCATCGAAAGTGTGTCTCATCATTTTGCTAGATATATAATATATGTATGTACGAAATACTTTGGAATTTTAAGGCCTTGAATGATTCAGATGTAAACCTGTCGCTTGATTTACACGTACTTAATGTTCACAGTTTTATAATTGTGACCTTTTTTGAGCTTAGACAATAAAAATACGATTTAACACGGTATAAAAAAGTAAAAAAAATATTACATTATGCACTGCATTGTCACGAGCCATAAAATATTAATATATTGACAATGATTAACATATAATATGTATTGTTGTTTTGTTTAAGCTGTTGATAATTTATTTTTTTAATATATCTAATTATATTATAATCAATATGTATCTTTTTTTCTTAAAATTCTTTACCGTAAATAAATATGTTATAAATCGATATTATTCTATGTAGAATAGCATTAAATTTTTAAATTATACGCAATAAATAAATTCACATAAATAACAGCTGTTTTTTTTAAATCAACCGTCTATTTTACATATGAATGTTAGTTTTGATCTACACGGTTTTCAATTACATGTCATTTTTTAGGGATCAACCTCTATTTGTTAACACGAAAAAAATGGCGAGGTCTTTCTTGCTCCTTAGACGTTCATGTTAAAGATTTTATTTTTGAACGAAATGCTTAAAAGCCTACATATGCACTTGAAAAATAAAATACGGTTGCGGAAAACTTTAAGATCATTTTCCCGTGGAATATATAGTCAACTTTTAAAAGAAAAAAATGCTTAAGACGAACTTGAATTCGAAATCGTATTTCCTTCGGATTTGTCGCCCCCGTCGGACAAAATGGGTGAACTTATCATATTGTTCAAAAAGCCTTCGGAAAGTACGTACATCTTAGCTTGTAAAAACTCTCTTATTATTTGTATATGAAGCTGCGTAAATTTAAACTATACAAAATTTTATCTAAGCATTTCTGAAAAACTTTTGAAACACACTTAAAAGCATATACTATACAAACTCTTAAAGAACATTTATTACTATTAGAAACATTGTTGTATATGGATAATGATTATTATTAAATCATTCAATTATTTAATTATGAATACAAAAATGTACACATGATTGTTAAATACCACAAATTCCAGCATTGTTTTTTAAAATTTTGAAAAATTGATCTTTTAAAATATATATTTTTCTAAAGTTATTTTTTGTAAAAACAAAAGAAATACATTTTATTATTATACCTAAATCTTTTTCAAATACTTTTTTTATTTCCCCTAGAAATCGTTATTATGCTGAAATGTTGATAAATCATACAATTGTATTTTTACTAGGTAGTAACACTTTTTTTCATATTACAATTTTGCTTCCGATTCTAATTATTCTTCAAAAAATAAACATTCTAAAAAAAATAAAGATTTTTTCAAATTGTGAGGTATTTTTTGTCTCGATTGAATTATTAATTTAATCATGACTATAACATCAAATATTTAGCTCCCATAAAAACCAAACAACCCTGGACTGGGGCGAATTCGCATTTTTTACTCTATACCCCCGGGACGAGAAAAAATGACGCACGACATGTCAATGATGTAAGGGTGTGATTGGCATGTTATTTACAAAAAATCCAAAGGTCAGTCCAGTGTTCTAGTTTACTATTGAAATTAATTAAAAAGTAATATCATAAATGAAAAAATGCTTTTATATAAGTAGCTTGTAATATGTCTATTAAATTCCATATCATTAGTTTTAAAAAATCAAAATGTTTTAATACAAAACAGGGTTCTTTTATTGACTGTACTCTTCTGAATTTACTGCATTTTATATTTCTATATCCTTAATCAAGTCATTATTAATTCCTTTGAGTCTTTTTGTAAATCAATGTAATATTTGAGGCGTCCATACATCGCCAAACACATGAATGTGTTGTGAGTGTGTTTGAAACTAGACGCCTCATTTATATTGTTTTCCTCTATTTGTAATATCATTTTTATATATATGTATGTCTATATCAATCAGTAGAATATATGTATTCTTCCAGATAATTTATATATTTATATATACATGTATAACTTATATATTAATATAATTCAATGATTTACATTTTACACTCTTACACGACTCTCAGTGAATTTCAATTTATACTTAAAATATCTTAAAATTATTCTGGTGAAAAATGCATTTGTTTTTGTAAATATAATTTCATTAGTACCACTATATGATAGAAACCTCACTCAATGGAACTTATTCAAACGAAAGAAAAAAACGATAAGAAAGACATAGTATGTTCGCTCTAATCAACGGTTACAACAATCGATATTGTTGTTTTATATAAACTTGCGGCGCCATACGGAGTGCAAGTAGAAATTGTCCACTAATCATTGCATTTTTTGGTCATAGTTTATTGCTCGTAAGCCAATCATCTAAAATCGTTTTACGGTGATGTGTTACAGTACGTAGAAGGATTATATTCAGATTCTGGCTTTAGAATGAATGAAATAAATATATTCCTATTTGTACGTTTAATGCATTCTGTAGAATTCTGATCAAAATCCCAAAGCTCACAGTAAACACAATGTTGAATATGCAAGCCGAATTTCTGTGTTTTAATTAATATCTACAATAGCTGAAATGCCAAAGTGTGTGTACGTATGTATGCAAGTGTGGGTATGTTAGTGCTATGCGTTGCGATGGCAAACGATCATGCAGAATAATGCGGCTCTATAAATCACTGACTTCATATTGGAGCAGCGCATGGGAGGGAATTAATGCCACATCTGTAGCTATTTGTTGTAGCTACAAAACTGTTCGCTGCCTTGAATTTGATCTGAGTATAATTTTATTAAAGATGTAACTACAATATATCGAGCGTGAGAGATATGAAAATGATTCAAAAAATTGAAAGTGCGGTCCAGAAACAGATCTCCTCTTTATCGACACATTTTCTTCTCATTGAAATCATAAGAAGCTTATAATTATGTCTCAGAATACAGAATACAAAATCGAGCCTGGATGAAAACGGAACCATTGAAATATATTACAAAACTATTGTCTTCTTCGACTTTTGTCAACATGTATTAATGAAATAAATTCCTGACATCCAAAATGCCAAAAACAAAAGGTAGGTCATTAAATTTAATCTCACTTATTGTCTCATCGTAAAAAAACATGCCAGCATTCCTCCGTTCCGCCGAGTACATCCTATGGACAGTACCCGACGGACGTCCGGGGCGCCGGAGTTCCACCGGTCGAAAGAAGAGAAAGAAACAAATCAGTTTCCCAATAAAGTTATATTTTAACTATATTTTCAATGCATAAAACCTTTACAACAAATCAAAATTAATAACGTTTTATGCATCCCTGTTTGTAAAGTTAAAAGTTTTATAAATAAGGAAAATGATATACTTTGCCTATTAAATTACTTGTGTTCGTTTACTAGTTTAAGGGGTTCTATAGTATGAAAAGATCTGACTAAAGGATTTTTTTAAACTATGTCCGTTCCCAATGTTGAACATATGGAGTACAGGAGGAGTTTATTTTAACATAAGTTTTTTTTAATTGAGTTTAAGCTGATAATTAAATCCCGATATAATAATATAAAACCAATCAACGAAATCTGAGGAAAGATGAAGTTTAACTAAATGCTCAATTAACTGTCAAGTTAGTGAAAAATACGCTTCAAATATTTTTTCTCTTCTCTTACGCCATATTTTCAAATAACTACGAATCGTTCATTAATTATCAACTTTCGGCAGTAACCTGGCTAGAAACCCCTTTCAAAAGTAATTAAAAAAAAAAAAACACTCTTGCTATCTATGTAGTACGATATTTTTTCCATGTCAACATCACAAACATCCATGCCTTCGAACAGAAATCGAAAAATTTATTAAAAAAATGTTTTTCGTACTGGGATTCAAACTGCATGGAAGCCAACGATGGTGACCACTCTGCCATGGACCCGACAAATAGAAGGATAAATAGTGATAGAAAATAATGTTAAATCTAAACGGTATTAGAATATTAGTTTTCACTAAAGTGGAAATCGTTAAGCACAAAGCATTTGCTGACAAGCCGAGAACCATCCCCGGCTTAGGTACAGATAATATCTACGGATCTAAAGTATTAGGGCCACATAGGAACGCGGCGTTATTTATGATCACTCACTGAGCTATGTAATAATCTGAGGCCGGATTTAATTTGGCGGACTGATTTCACACTGCTGCCAACCTGACGAGAGGGTAGAGGTTTTCCGAGCGGGACACAGCGCGCGTGAAATTTCGCGAGGAAGCGAGAGGACGCCAGTCGTGTTGTGGGTGCCGGTTTAATATATCACGGTAATGACCCATTCTGAGTCGCTCTCAAATGTTCAGACCTATTAGGAGAGCAGGGTGGTTGACAGATGATAGCGAATTCCTTCAAAGCGGATGGATACCGATTAATACTGCCGGCTTGATGTTGATTTTTCGCTTTATACTTTCATACGTTTAAATAAATGCTGCAATCTGTTTTGCTGGCGAACTTTATGTATATGAGAAGGTGTGTATTTTGTTTACTTGATATAAAATATCATATTAAATAAAAATAAACTACACATTTGATATTTTTATTTACTCACTGCGTATTTTGAAATCTGCATCATTCTGTGGTCTTTCTGAATCTCCAATCAGCTGTTAATAAAGATGTAATACAAAAATGATTTTTACTTGAATAAATCGGCACTGAACTAATAAGATTAACATATGTATTTATATTCACGTCTGTACCGTATAAAGATGACAAAATATAAAATATTATTTAAGAACTAGATTCAATGCTACGTTATTAATAAAATATACAGAGATCAAGAAAGTGTTAGTATAAAAATACTTCTCAAAATTGACAAACACGTGTCACAATCCCAACCAGTGGAATAAAAAAAGTTATTCATATTTAATATTATATTAAAAATGAATTTCCACAAAGTTGCCGTCGAAAGCGTCGAAAATATTCTTATGTAATTTAAAAATATCTGTCTTCTTAATTGTTAGTTATACAAATATTTTTTAATTGTATTTATTAAAATTATTATATTTAAAAAAAAATTGTCATATGAAAGACGTTTAATTATAACAAAGTAAGAAAACTCTCACTGTTTTTAAGTAAATCCAGTCCTAATATGATATATATAAATAAAATAGTGGAGTTAATAAATTCTAAATATTTTAATTCATTTTTTAAAATATACTCTTTTCAATTGGCAGTTGGCGCAATAAAATAAATGAATTATTTGTTATTCTGTATTAGAAAATAGAGCTGCTAAAAGCTTGAAAAGGAACTAACATTGTATGATTATTATTTGAATAACCGGATAATGGCATGGCATGTTGGTAAACATTTTGTAAGCTTGTTAGCTGGTGTAAGCCAGTCCGTGTGTCAACAGTTCGGTGAGTCCAGGCGCCAATCACAATATTGGAATAGATTTCACACATTGAACAATACTGGATGATTACAAACTGGGATAATCTGGAATAACAGGGGATAAACGACACCAAAATTAAACAAATGTTAATATGAGATACCAGCGATTGCCCGCTGAGAGATAAACAGTTTAATAAATTCAGTGGAATTAAGCAGTTACAAATAAATATATCAAGAATAGGAACTAAAACAGTACGGTATTTTTTTAAAAAACCATTTTTCAATAACATACTAGATCATTGTTACAGATGCTACTTTAAAATCAGTACTTCTTTTCATTACTGTATTTTTATGTTAGGCTATGAGCAGTTTTTTTTTTAATTTTATTATATTTTAGATCAGTGGTTCCCAAAGTGGTTTCTGTGGACCCCCAGGGGTGCTTAAGACCGCTGAGGGGGTCCGTGACAAATTAAAAATTATTTGGGGGTGCGTGGACAACGTCAGGGGGTCCGGGGAAGAATACATATGTTTAGAAAAGAGAGTTTGAGCGACTGACTAACAAACAGTTCTCGCAGATAAACATCTGTTAATATACCTCCATTAGAAGGCCATATGCTTCAGAACATTGGAAGCAGACATGAATAAAAAAAATATCATTCACGACATAAACTTTATTATTTCACTTGGGGGTCCACGGTCAGGTTTTTGCTTTAAAAATGGTCCACGAGCATAATAAGTTTGGGAATCACTGTTTTAGATCAATCTCGCACTTAGGAGTTTCAAAAAAGTAAATTATTTGAAGTACTAAAAATATGAAGCGGAATCCTCATTTTCAGCTACATGAAAAATAATCAAATTACGGAATTCTTAAATTGTGTCATGTTTACTACCTTCATTGCACATTAGATGGAAGCACCACCTGTCAGCAAATACTCAACATTCACTCTTATATAATATATATTTACACACAATTTCTATATCTTCATACGCAAAAGCGGTTTTGTGCTGTACGTTACAGACATATAAGGCAAATATATAATTTGCTGTATATGGATTGTTTTCATTACATTATTTGCATAATCTACATTTGGTACTCTATTTTTTTTGTCTTTATAAAAAAAACTTTATCATGGATCAACAGATGCCGATTTGATTAGCTAAAAAAAAACAATCCTTTATTTATTAATTCAAATTCGTTTTATTTTATGTTTGTTCTTTGATTCTATAATATTATTATATCTTTTTTAATTTTACGACAAAATGAACAATCGAAAAATATATTTTTATTACCTATTATAAACATTATTTGTACTGTCACTGTTTAATATTTTCAAAATTTATTTATCGCTCGAAAAAACAGTTTGAATAATGAGTTCTTGACTGTTAAAATACAACTATTTTTGTCTATGGTTCATATCAAATTATAAAGCGTATTCTTGAAAACGTTTTCTAATGCTACAATCTAAACTTGAAATTGTCTCTTCGCACGTAATTTGTTCTTGTTTGAAACCCTTTCGAAACAATTTGCATTCTTATTTCGAAATTTTCCCGCCGATGTGACGACGCTCTTACGCCCGGGGTATGACGCAACATAACCACAGGAGCAAAGTGGAAAAGTTACATAAAAGTTAAAGCAATCGCTTTTCAACTTCATGAAATTGCGATTGTAACTAGATACCTTGAACAAGTATCTAATGAAAGATGCATCTTGCGTTATGTAAAATTGTTATTTGATGGAAAATTAATTTTTGAAACAGATATATACTAGTACTTATGTTCGTCATACAATCGTTGAATTTGTTATTGAATAAATGAATACCATTCGAATATATATTATGTATTTTTAGAATTATAGTATTTCTGCCTTAAAAGTTTCTGTTTGATAGAAATCATCAAAAAAGAATGTTACAAGTTGCTACGAATAATTGTTTTTTTTTTATTTATAATTTTAAGCATTACGAAATCAGTGGTTGATAACAATACGGTAGCTGATTTTTACAACAAAATATAAACTGGTCATCTTTTTAAATGGTAGTAACGTTCCACAAAATGCCGTATAAAAAACTGTAAACAAATATTGGTAAAAAAGTTTCTTTGTATAAAAATCAATTCAAAATATAAAATTCATTAGTGTATTTTAATTTTATTGAAAACGTACTTGAAAAAATCTTAGCAAAGATTATTTACTATCACTATCAGACAGTATACTAAGCCATAGGTTCCCAACCATTTCGGGTGGCGACCCTTTTTTATAAAAGCCCTGTGACCCGCAGCCCCAATTTTACTCCAGAAAGTTCTAATAATAATATCATTGGCTGTTTGAATTTTAGCTTTATATATGGGCATTATTTGTTCTGCGTACAACTGTAATGTGCATAGTAACGTAAAGTAAATCAATGGATAAACATATTTTCCATCAATAGATTTATTAGACTTGGCCTGTAGACTGTAGTGGGTGGTGATTTTTCCACCAACTAACTGGAGGCTTCTTCGACGCCATTTCCCACGAGGGCAGTAACTCTCAAGCCGCCAGTAATTACACATCACGTGACTGTTAACTGCCTGCCGAGCAGTAAAACTGCGATGTGGGAGGGCGGGGGTTCTATTGCGTGGCTAGATACAAATAACTATTCGTTTGAAGGTGACCTATTGTAGATTAAAGATTCAATTAGAGATTGAGTTTTATGGTGATACTAACACATCATACTAGCGTTAAAATGTTTTTTTTTTTAAATAATTTTATAGTAAATTACATTTCTCATATACATACTATAGTAAGGTCATATTATCTCGTATACTTTTAATATCATTTTTATTAGTATTGATTGAAATTCATACACTATGGAAGTGAGTTTTTAAATATCGCTACCATAAAGCAACAGTGAGATAAAGTGTAAAAAGAAGATATTAAGAGAAGTGTGCCAATCGATTGCTGAAAGGTAAAACTTTATAATGAATTACTGAAATACTTTTGATAAATACCACATTAAAAAGAAAAATCTTACTTTCACAATTATTGGTATTGCCTTATAGCTTCAAAGCATCAGCGAGATTTGTAGAATAACAAGATACAAGGACGTAACCCACACATATCAAATTTTACAGGAGGCGCTAAAAACGTGTTTTGATGATTTTGTGACATATGCAAATTATGAATTATACACAACCTTGAAGTGCACGAATACTTCTAAACTGGTGTTTAATTGACACAATCTATTATTAATAAAAGAAATTGTCTGGTAAAAACCTTTATTTCAGTGTTTTTTCTTGGTTTTAATTTTTTACAAGGTCATCTTTTTCAAACTTAAGAGCTAAATTTAGATATTTATTCGGCATTTTCAGTTTCCATCCTTTTAATAGAATGTGTGTCAAGTTGTATACATTGTGATTATCGAAAAAAAGCTGTTTTGGAAAATTGAGGGTTACGTCCTTTTTCCTTTCCACAGTCGATATAATATTATATAAAAAACTTACTATCAATAATCTTTTATCATAAATCGTAAAATAAACGAAATAAAACCGTAATTCACTATTTAAAATCTACAGCACAAACTTTAAAAGTTTAACTATCGAGAAACTAATATTTTAGATTTATCCCACTGTTGCTTTATTTTAGCGATGTGTAGTAAGTTAATTAAAGTTTCGATTCCTATCCAAATTGTAGACATTCTGAAACCATTGTATTTTTTTGCTGTGTGGCCACCCACACTCGGGATATCAACCTTAAAAACAGCAAAGCTTAAAAATTTGCTGTCGACTTTCACTTAGATTTGAGAGCATAAAATGAGCAATGTGTAGAAACAGCTCAACATATCAATGAAATAATATTATTTCATTAAATGTATTTATCAAATAAAAGAAAAAAAAGTGTAAACAAATAACAAAGTAAAGAAGTTTAGCTTAATATTGTTGAATGTGTAAATTAAATTCAAGCTATTGTGTTCGCAAAATCGAACAGACGTAAGTTGCGTGCTGTCGGTTGCTCAGACGGTATGTCGCGTATACATTAAAAGTATTGGAAAAGGACTTAAAGGTGTTTCTTAGTATTTATTCAAGACCAGGTAGAACAGCAGTTAAGAAAGCGACGTAGTTAAAACGTAACTAAGGAGCAGTTAACTGCGAACCGCATCACATGTCGTTAACTTCAACGTGTTTTATTGCCTGACGAATTTCCTCTTCTACGCGTTTACTCGGCGTGTATCGATAGCCAGCGATTGTTTTTATTTCATCGATTTTCTAAGAATCACTTTAAAAAAAATGTTTTAAATATATAAATGATTTTGATTACTTATCCTCAGATTTTATAGAATTACAAAGGAACTAAATGGTAGCAACTAGGGTATCCAATCCCGGAGCCTTTTTCCAATCCCGGGATTTCGGGATTGATAAATTTTCAATCCCGGGATCCCGGGATTGAGATAAATTTACCGAGGAATTTGAAATCTCCGATTTGGTATACTTTTTCCTAGGATTCTCACGAAACCTCGTTTTTTTTTTTTTAGCTCACCGAGGAATTTGAAATCCTCAATTTGGTATACTTTTTCCCCGAATTCTCACGAAACTTTTTTTTTTTTTTAGCTCACCGGGGAAATTTTAATCGACAATTTGCCAATTTCATCTCACTTTTCGAGATTTACTCAAAATTTCTCAATCCCGAAATCCCGGGATCGCGACCATGTCAATCCCGGAATTTTGGGATCAGAAAATTGAACGGAATCCCGGATCCCGGGATTGGATGCCCTAGTAGCAACACAGATAAAATAAAATATGAATCTAATTTTTAACAAATATCGTTGTGAATGATTCAATATTTTTTCCTCTCCACAGATTACATTGTTATTGGATGATTAGAAAATGAAAAATGTTGCAAAATTGTATTTATTCACAAAGTATTAAAATGTAACAAACCAAATATTTGGCTTGGAGTGTAAATGAAATTTTGGTCCTGGTACTGAATTTTACGAAAAATAGCCTATATGTTTATTTGTAAAAATATTAGTCCAAACCCTTTAATTCTCCACACCCACTGTTCCAATCATTATATAGATGTTAATATATTGTATTGTATATCTATTTTTTTTCATTTTGTTATTTCCTTAACAATAAATTTACCTTTGAACTAAATGAAAATTTTCAGTTCAGAAAGTTCATTTATTTTACACTATACGGTGTGGACTTTTTTTATTCAATATGTAAAATAAATTAAGTATAATATGAAAGTAAACACTTCTGATTTGAAAACTATCAAATTCAGTTTTCTCTATATTATGATTTACGAAGATAACATATTTTAGTTATAAGCCGTAAAAAACGTAATGTACTTTTTATAATGAAACTGAAGTAATGAAACAGTTTAATTAATATTACAGCTTGTCTTTAAATTTAATATAGTTTTACTATTTTTCAGGTAACCAATGATTATGATTTTTACGTCTCATACCAATTTTGTTTTCATTTGTCATTTTAACCAAAAGTTAAAGTGCACTCTTTTGTGAACAAACCGAAAGCATAAATATAAATGGGTTGAGTAAAACAAAAGATAATCATCTGCAAGGTTTGGATATCTTTATGATACTTTATGAATATTTTAAGAATGTACATGGTTTATTAAAATGTTACATATCCTTACATCAATTGTTTTTTTAAATATAACGGATACTTTGTACGTAGTTACTTTTTTAAAAGAAAAAATGTCACTGTTGGAGAATTCGCCCGCTAAGCAAAAAAGAAATAATGCAAATAAAGCACAAACTGGGCATTATAAAAGAAAATATCAAAATATTGTATATTTCTTTAATAGTTTATCGTTATTATGATTTTTAAATTATTTAATTACTGGAACCATTATATCGCAACATTCTACACAAAAGTGCATTTTTAATTAACTTCAATTGAGACTTTTCAGAGTTTTGTGAGTATTGAACTATCGATATGTAAAAATAATAAAAACGTAATTATATCATATTGTGATTCGAAAAGTTTTTGTGTTGATTGTGTTCGCTTCTAGTAATATAGCTAACACACAAATATTTTGCTAACATGTCATGTTTATATAATTTTCTCTGTATAAACAATATTATTGGATCTTCATACTTTGTATTTGCGTCAATATTCATGATTGAATTTTTGATGGAGCCGCAGCAAAGAGCGGTAAAGACAGAAAAGGGTATGTAAGAGACATAAAATGCTTATAATAAGTACATCATGCCCACCCCGCGCATAAAGCGTTTGACGTTTTATCCGGGAGATGATAGATGTCCATGGATTGAAACATGCGTATAAAACCTTTTCAGTATTTCTAATTTCTATTGTAATAAAGCTGAATAATAAAATTAGACATTAAATTGTTTACTCGATATCGTTTTTTTAATATTATTATACAATAAATCAAAAACATTTGAACATGTTACGACGTGCGATAAAATATAAAACAAAAGTATCTCTAAAGAAACTTCACCTGGGGGGCTATTCTCAAATATATTATACTAATGAAGAGTACGGTTACTATATAAAAATGTAACAATTGCGTATATATTCACTGTTTTTATAGTCGATCGGTTAAACGCTTAACTTTTTTTTTATCATAGAGGTTTTGGATGATATTGGCAAGCTCGTCAAGTAGCATTTTATAAAGTACAGTTATCTTATAATGATCACTTTTATAATTGAAGCGATGTTAATTTTTAACATCTGACAGGTCGAACGTTACAGCAGTGAACATAGCCACGATTATATATTTTTTGTTATAGCAACCATTAAGCCCAATACAAAAATTATGTTGAGTATTTAGGAATGTTTTTTTTTCTTCTTTAAGAAATAACATCCGTTTTTATAGATGTATTACCAGTTTGCGTAGAGCTCAGCGTAGTAATTAAGATATACTGGTTTTTAGTGCAAACAATATCAATATCAAATTTGAACATTTCCATCTCAATATTTCTAGATATAAAACATGGGATTCTTATCTAGAGAAATGGGCAATATGTTGCATGGTTTATTCCTAAAAAAGGGATCGTTTATGTTTGATTAACACCAACCAAATTAATCACAATAAATATTTACAAATCAAAAGAAAAATAAAATTAGCTCATTGGTAACATTAAATACTTGTGATAGCATTGATAACATTAAATACTCTGCGTGAAGGTCTAAAGATTATGTTTGATACATTTTTATTTACGAACATATGAAACAAGAGCATAAAAAATAGTCAATTCAGTTTATGCACCGATGGGTATCAATTTTAATAGAAGAAAAATAAAAGCGAGTTTGAATACAGTAAACGTTGAATTTCCCCGATAACCGGATCGAATTGACCGTTAAATTTTGATCGCGTCATAAAATAACATTCGTCCCCAAGCAGGAGCGGCGGATCGCGGAAGCTTTGAATATCCCCCGAAAAATGACTCCATCATTTTGTTCAGCTCCGTGCCTTCGTACTTACCTATGCCAGACGTAAAAAGTATCTACGTGACGTAAAGACTACTCCGTACAACCACCCGTAGATTGCGGTGTGGGGGTGGCTGCGAACTTGTCTTTCACGATGCAATATCTTGTGATATTAAGAACATACGAAATTCATTATAATTCAATAAAATAATGATAATATTAAACACATATTTAACGTGGAATACTGAATTGTTATCGCAAATATTTGTTCATCATTGAAATATTTTATTTATGCCAACTTTGGAAACTTCCTATAGTGTCTCTCAACTATACTATATTTTTACAAAACAAGTTTTTACTGTGTAGTCTGTAGTCAATCGCTCTACATTATTTCGTACTATCTATATTGTCGTGTCCGTGGTGCAGTGGTCAACGTCATTGGTTTCCGAGACAGATTGCACGTGTTCAATCAAGTCCACGTACGAATTCTATTTTTTTTTCAATCGATTGATCGAAGTCTATTCGAAGGCAGGAGTGTTTGTGATGTCTGAAAATTTCCTCCCATCTTTAAAGTCCTGAAATAACGTGATGAGCCGTTTTCAATGTAGTACTGTCCCTGTTTTATTATTTCTATACCTACTGTGTTCTAAAAAATAAAGTACGAGTAACTGAGTTACTAACAGTTCTCTAACCTAACCTTATAACTAGTGCTGCACTAGTTCTCTCCTTTCTATTCTTACTCTCTTCGAAAGACGAATAACAAGCAATTTAGATACCTTTATTAAGTGGTTTTATGTTTGACATTAGGAGTGGATATGAATTAAAAAAAAAAAGAAAGAAGGGTGGAATTTAAAATCACTCGTGAAAAGTTAATGACTCTGTCTATGTACGGTTTCCAGTAACAGATAGTGTATAGTTTTGAAAATATTGCAAAGATTCCACAATTCCATCATTTGGATAAAAAACCATAAATTGATAAATAATTAAATACAGGCGTCAGTTCACGGTTTGGTTCATTAGCCTCGAAACCGTTTAAACGAAAATAAAATGCGTCATCTCTCGGCTACACGATTACATATAAGATTAGTAAAGGAAAATTGTGTAACAAAATAATAGGAAATACAATAATAACACACATACTACAAAAGGGTACTGATGAAATCTCGACGACTTAGCGGACATAGGAGAGGGTTAATTGAATATTCTTATTGTATGTATAAAAATTAAGTTAATGATTCAGATCATCAAGTAACTACCGATCACGCCAAAGTCATTAATCCATGAACATATTTGAATGCCGTTACATTTTTTAGTTCAGAAGAAGTTTGCCAAAAAATCATCGTGGGAGAAGAGCTCAAGGCATTTCCGCGTGGAATTCGCTTATCCAATAAGCGTAACGTATCGATGGCGGCCCGCGGGATGCGTATGTCGTTTATGAATATGAAAGTGGTGGATCTATCAAAGGGGTTGGGGTGACAGGCAAAAGGAAGGCTTGCGAGCCAACCGACGCCGACGCTTTACGTGATATCCGCGGTGACTTTAAAGTAATCGGCGCCGAACGTATAAAGTCTTGAAAAGTTTATGTTATGAAAATCAAGATATAAAAACATACTTACCAATTTTAGCGAAAGACTGTATCTATTCAAAACACTATCTTAGATGTTGTTTTACTGTTCGTGTTTAAATAATTTTACACTCTATTTTTTATACATAATTATAGTAAGTAATTTGTAAATCAATTCGTGAACGAACAATCAATCGAATAATTTAACTAAGTCAGCATATAAAAACCACATGATAAATGTTTCCAGAAAGTACCAGCTGCAACATCTAGCAAAATCAAATATCAAGTGCAAGTTATTTTAACTAAACCTTTGATTTGATCTATTATACAAGCGTTGGCAACGTCTGTTACAGTCGAATTGATTACAGGTGGCTTTATTAGATACTAATATTTTCGATAGGTTCGGTGATAATTTTGTGGAGGTTTTTTCTAATATCCAAAAAAGATTAGTTTGTTATTTCACAGGTTGTGTTACAAATTGCGACCAAGTGTTTTGGCTGTTTGAAAAACCATTGTTTGAATTTAAACTTTTACATGCGTCCAGTAGAAAGACAAAAACTCTCATTTTGTAATTTATAAATTACAAATAATGTTTCAAGTTTATTCCTAAGCAAGCTTACGATAGTTTGTATGAATTTCTTAAAGAGGCAAAACACGTGTCACAATTTGTTGGTCAACTTATGGGATAACAAAGTAATTAAATTAAATTAAATATTTTTTACATTTTCTTTATTGGTAAATTATTATTTTAGTGGTAATTTATTTACCACGTTGCCAATCTTTATTGTTAACAAATGATATCACTGGATAACAAATTGCTTAATCTTTCTCTAGTATATTTAGTTCTGTGATTTTTGCTGCCACATATTATTTCCTCTGAATCTTTTAATTTAACCATTCTAGTAAAAACACGTTTACACAATTTTCTTATAATATCTTATAAGCAGTGTTGTAGTGGGGCCAGGTTGGGCCAGGTCGGCGACCTGGCACCTGAAAATGAACCCTATCACATTTTGAAAGTTTTTGTATTTTTATCATCAAATGCATCGTACAAGAAGTGAGTTAAGTTTTTTTTTAATAATTGCATGTTTATTTTTTTATTTATTAGCTAAAACTTGTAGTTTTTTAACTTCGGACAGAAAAAAAATAGAGAAGAAATCAATGATCGACCTGGTACCTATTTATTTACCATTATACTACTGCTTATAAGATACCAAATGGATGATCTGTCTGGTGAATATTCCTATTCATCAGCACCGCACCTCATTCATGATATCCTTAATATATTGAATCACGTTAAAATTTCCGCTTAACAAATGTTTTCTTTTTTTAATTGTAACGTATTAAATTGTAATATGTGATTAAATATAGATTTTTTAGATTGCGTGAGTATGTTATCAATATTTAATATTTTAATACTACCAATTTTTAATGATTAAACATGTCATCAATCCTATGTTAAAAACAACTACTATTAACGTGAATATTCACCGGTATTCCATCACGGAATGAGGTATCCCCACTCGCCTCAAACAAAACGCGCTGAAGATGCTAATGCCACCTTTCCTACACCTTTCGAAGACCTCTGCCCCCGCCCCCACCCCCTTGCTGAGGATCCAATTCCCAAGTATACTCCCCATGGGGATCGGACTTGTGTCGACTTACTCTTATCTTGTTAAATGATCCACAACACATGACCTATAATATTATTTTATTATGACACATCTTAATTAAGAAAAAAACTTGCAGTTAAATATCCACGCTTGATAAAAGTCAATGAAATCAATGATATCTAATGTATTTTATTTTATTATACGCTATCTTCATGGACCATCGTATGATATGTCAGCACAAGTAAAATAATTTATGTTAGAAGAAAACATAAGCTGGGTTATGTAAACTGCAGAGTTAAACATACATACGTACATACATCAGTCAAGAAAATAATGTCCAGTGATACACGATACACTATGGAGAAAAAATCGAGGCAGGCCAAAATCTCGCTCGAAACCTGGAGTTGTCAATGATTGTGCACACTTAATGTACAATATTCAGTATTTCCACTCCTGGATATGAATAAATGGAAGTAGCGTTTGCTGGAGACGAAAATGTACCCCGGGAAGCTCACACGCGAATAGGAAAAATAATTAATGTAGATATAAAAGAATTTAAAAACTTTTCCCATCACTGTACTATTTTTTAATATGGGTGTTTATTAGATGTACTGAATTTATTATCTTAACCTTTTGGCTGCCGTAGAAAAAAGTACGTCTTCACCTAGCACGCCGGGTATAATTTGAAATTATTAATTAAAATAGTAATTGACGATATAACTCGTCTCTGGCGTGTTGAGCACAAAAAGTTCGACAAGATATCTCGTCTGTGGGAGTCAATCAGTTAAGTGAAATAGTTTGCATAAGAAAACAAAAAATATTAATTCCCTCACGAACAGAGAAAACAGGAAACGTACAGAATATTTTTTTTTAGAAAATTTATATTAAATATGATTGTTCACATTTCGTGACATGTGCTACACGAAAGTGACTGGCTGAGAGAATAAACCTTTTTTAGAAAGTAAGTCAGATCTGTCCGTCAGGGCGATGGATAAAAAACCGAAAACATCATTGAAACTTTATATACGTTTTTAATATTAAAACAGTATCCTCCGAAAACTTTGAATTTTCCTTTGTAAATTGGGTGTCGTATGTCATAGTGTAAGATTAAAAGTTTTTCCGCAAAAAGAGTTTTTGGTGATTTTTTCTGACACCTGAATTTCCATAACACTAAGTTTAAAGATATTTTACTTTGACTATTCCATTTTGTTCCCTGTAATATATGTTAAAGAAACTTTAGCTGCATTATTTTTATTATGGTTAAGCCTTATGCTAAAATTATTAGCGTTTATAATCTTAAAATTATTTAGACAATTTTATCGAGGTTAAAAAACCAAAAATACACAAATAACAATTATATTTTGCTCTATTTTTACACGGTAGATACGTTTTTATGGTGGCAAAAAATAAATTCATGATATCAATTTTTTTTTTAAACATTTTTGTTTATTGTATCTTACTTATAGTAAAAAAAATACTTATCGGAGAAAAAGATTATTCATTCTTACTACCAGACAATACACGAACCCATTTATGTAAATTTGGTACATCACTTCCAGAGCCTGTGTAATATTTTCTAATTTTCGGGATTACAGGATTACCTTTCTGCGCACACAACTGTAGTAGTAGGTACATGCAAATGATGTAGTAACGTGTTATTTAGAGACATTGTAAAAAAATACGTGTAAAATGAGAGCCCATTGTATTAGCAACGTTTTATGAGAGGACCACAATGAAAAAAATGCATATTAGAAACATCAATTTTCTACGCGTTTTTAACACTATTTTGTCCATAAAAAAAACTTGTATAAGCAAAACAAAATGAAACCAAAACAATTTAAACGTTGTGATTTTAAATTTTACTTTTTGTTTCAGATGGTGAGCGAAAAATAAATTATGACCAAAGCGAAAGCGATGTTTTAATGACCAATATTAAAAAAATGATAGCAAAGACCTTGATACTTAAAGAATTTTATGTGGACTCCAATAAAAGTGAAATTAGTAATGAGTTTATTTTTTTTAGTAAAATTCATTTTCAGAAATTTTTGACAGTGAACTAACTTAAAAGTAAAACTTGGCCACAATGGATAAGAAAATTTACCGTTTGAATACAAAATATCGGTAATATTTAAAACCTTTCAAACAATAAGTTGGTTTTGTACATGCGTTGCTTACATATTATTCACTAAAAAGTTTAAAGTATCAAACCGATCTGTAAAATTATGTACATTTTTTTTTTGTTAATAATTTGTAATGCTTAAAAGAAGAATTTTTAAATTGAATTTGAAAAACGAGAAGAAACTTTTATACGCCTACTTTCGTTTTATAATCTCAATTTGCTTCCGCTATATTCAAACAAATCGACATTTTTTTTTGCTTTTGAAAGCTCGCTAGCTCTTCTTACCATCCCGGACTGACAATACTTTTAAAATGAGATTATTGAAGTTTTTGAAATAGAACGGTAGCGATGGTTTTATCAGGTTTGTGAAAAATAAGTGTCCTGTTTGATATACGTACAGTCAAACAAAATCATCCACAACATTTATTGAATTTTTTTTTCTACAGTATCCACCCTGAAAAGGTAAGAAAAGTTTATTTTTACTCTTCAAGCCCCGCTTTTGGATTCAGGCGAGTTATAGATAATATAAACATCACGGAAATCCATGGCATTGAATTCAGATTCATGTATCTAATGATACATTTATAAAAAAATGTTCGTATGTATTATTTTTTCAAACCCGTAGAGACCACAACCGAATAAGGAGAATGATCAGGATTTTTTTATCTTTCGTCTACGACAGCAATGAGAAACACTCAGCCTGTAGATCGTATGCGGCCCACATGCCCTTCAAATGTGACACGCAAACTTATAATTTAAATAAATGAGAAAAAAACTTATTTTAAGTTGTTTAAATACATCTTACTATACAAAATGTGTTTGGTGTAAATATAATATTACACTTTGGAGTGATGGTTTTTAAAAAAACATTGCGTTATTTGACAATGATTAAAATAATACTCTTGCTGGTGGATTAAATGAAAAATTGATTTTGAGTACAATTTAATATCTAAAAAATGTTCAAATTTGAATCAAGTGCCGCAAAAATCTAAGAAGATTAGTTATTAAGTTTAAAAAGTCACACCACCTGTATTGTGTATATTATTTAATTGATTCGTGCGGTGCGAGTAAAAGTTTGAGTGAGCAATAAATACAGTTGATCTGAGACAAAGCGCAACAAACAGGCCTAGTGTACACTTGTCGAAACTTGTCACCAGATAAGGAGTAAGAAAAATAGGTGAAGATGTTTCGGAGTGGGAGAGGGGGGCAGATAGGGGCGCTCCAGACGTGAGCGCGTTGTCAAATATCAATAAAAGAACAATACAATTTGAATAAATTTCATCCATACGCACGTTTCAAAGCACATCTACTCGCTTAGCTTATGATGTATATCAAACCTGATGAAACTTATACATAAAACACATTTATTTCCGTATGCTAACAAAATCACCTGCAAAAAAGCCTGTACACTAAATAATAAATAAGTCACAACAGTGAAGAATAACGCTAAAGGGTTTATATATATTTAATTATAATTCAATGTTTTTATTAAATTTAATACATGGTTATTATTTATTTTTATAAATTCTTATTCCATTTGATAATATCAATATATTACAATGTACCTAATATGAACACACTAGTATTTATTACTGGGGAAAAATACTGTTGGATCGTCTTTATTGTTTTGACTTTTTACCGAGTCACCTTACCATTTGTAAAAAAAAAATGTAAGATATCCTAATCTGGAATTGTCTGATAACATCAAACCAACTACAATGCTAAAATAATGAAATACAAAAATTATTTGTAAATGGTATTGTGTGTGCAAGACCTGTGAATGTTGGAGATATGTTGTAAATGCTTCATCCATCACTGTACGATAGTTAATGATATGCCAACAACATTTCTGTACAAAATTTATCACAGAATTTTATACAAAATATAATAACTGCTGTCTAAAAATAATCTGTATTCCAAATATAAAGAAGATATGAATATATATATAATATGTATATGAATATTCAAGAATCATAACTCACTCTTCATCTTAACTTCTTCAAAAATCAAGTTTAGAGAAAATCGTAAAAAAACCCGAAAGCACTATTTTTCGTAATTATAACAAAAAGTTGTAAATTAACATGAATATTTATAATGAATGAAAAGTACACGTTTATTAGATGAAAAATAAAAAATTTACATCGTAAAAAACACTGGTCGCCGATTGGTTCTTCCTAACCATCTCAAATTATTTAATTAAAAATCTGAGCTTGATGACATTTGGCGGTGATTTTAACATTGTTTTAAGTATTTTTTATTCATGTCCGCTCCTAATGGAGTCCTAATGGAAGTATCTCAACAGGAGTTTTTTCTACGAGAGCTGTTTGTTACTCAATATTTTTTTGAAGAGATTAGTAGATATAGTAAGGATAAGGAAAAACAGGACAAGTGGTTGGCTTATCACTCTCGCTACACTCCGTTATTTAAGGATTGCTATAAAAATACTATTCTTACTGAAATTCGAACCTGTGAGGTCCGGCATGAAAGCCAACGACGTTGACCACTGTGCCATAGAGCTAATTTATATTTATACACGTATTAATGCATTTAAAATCTATTGCATACTTAACTCAATAAGTCAAAAATGCAAAATATTAGTTCTAATAACGCCTCATATGCTTTTACAGAGCTATATAAAATGTTGTAAATAATAAACAATATATTTGTTTTCTTATAAAAAATGAGATCTGAGAAGTAAGGTATTTATGATAATATATAATATGTAATAAATACATCTGTGAAAAAATCATACCAAAGTCAGTCAAACTGGTGCTAGGTTGTTAGTTAAATTGATAGGGACGTATTTTTGTAAAATGTAAATAAGGAGGTACAGGCGGAATTCGATTTCGATTAAATTGATATAATTCACTCTCAAGAGGAATTTCTGAGACGTTGTGATCCTTAAGGGAACCGATCTCGTTGGGGTCTCTGTTATTTATGGGCGAAGGAATCGTCAACCATCGGATAGAAAAGATTTTGTAATAGCTGATGTTTTTGACGTTTATGATTTAGGCAGACATAATACGCAGGTGACATTATTAAATTTTGAAAAACATTTATTTGACGCTAAGCTATTTCATTTTTATAACGATTTAGACACATAGCTCTACATTTAAAAAATCGTTGATAGTCTTTTTTTGGCCGACTCCACAGCCCTGGTTTTGACATTAACGACCCGAGTTTTGCCTTTCGGCATCTTCAGGTGTAAAGATGCACAAGTGGAATTAAGCTGACGCTCGGTGACTATGAAGATGTCAAAAGTTAAAAACCGGATCATTAGTGACATAATATGTGGGAATGCACAACATTTTAACAATTCAATTTTAATATTAAAATTCCACCAAGTACCTTCAGCCAAAATCTTTATAACGCGACCAGCTTAATATTATATATGAACCACAAAAATAAATGTGTCTAGCTGTTCATAAAATGAGCGTGTATTCTAAACGAGAAGATTCAATGTCTTTCATAATTTGAATTTACAATCGCAAGATTCCTCTACATAACTATAATGCCTTAATAAGTAATGCTTTAAAATAATATAGTTTTGGGTAAACCTTATTCTTTTATATATCCATAAAAAAATAATATTAGACTTTAGAATTCAATTAATAAATGGTGTTGTATCAAAGATTCATAACTATTAATATGTATTTCCTGGAATAGAGAATGATTGTGGGTATCAAATATTCCCTCAACATTTAATTGGACTCACAAGTCTAATTGCTGCTTCTTATCATCTTTCAGAACGCTGAAAATAGTTGGTCAGCTTTAAAAGCTTAAGCTTTTGTAAAGAATCAGGCGTATGTTGGCTACCGTCTGTTTATTCAACACGTGCCAGGCTATACACGCATAGTTGGGCGTCTGTCTGTCTGCGGGATATTTACTACTACAAAAACTAAATATTTCGTCCATATTTTTTTTTTTTGCAAAACGAAGGGAAATCTTAGTTTTGCATTTTCCGCGGAAAAAAACCAAATCCCTAACATTGTATGAGATTCAAAACCCCCAATTACACGTTCTCGACTACAGTGTAAATGAGGGTTTTACTGTATATTGATATGATTGATGGAAAAGTATTCTACTTAAATGTGCTGGTTTCATTATTGAATTCGATGTTGACTACGCCGTTGGCCGAAAGAAAAGCCTACCGAATAAGCAGTAAAGTTGTGTTCCCCGAATAGGGGATGATTTCACTTTTTGAATATGCACAACGCGAGTTCGGCGGAGATACGCAACTTCTGTTGGTACTCTAATACACTTACCCTCTTCGATAACTCACTCGGCGACGCGTCCTGCCGCTTCCCCATTTCCCAGCAGCCAGCCATCGCCCGCTCTTCCTTCGCGACACCCGTTAACTTTATAAGCGAGTTACTTAAAGCGTTTAGCTTAAATCAATTTGATATGAGACTGCTGATAAATTCAGGAAAATCGAGAACGACGAATAATTTAAAGTAAGTCTAAATTAAAACTCGCTGCTACATTGAAATATTGACACAATTCTTTTGTGCCTTAATGGAAACGGGATCATTGCGATATTTTTCACAGTGCTGTGGAGAAACGTTCTTTCTAATTTTCATATTGTGTGTGCGGACCATCCACTGCTTTGTGCAGTTAATTTTCAGTAAAAACAAAAATTGTGCGCAGGTTTAAAGGTAGGACGTAGGGCTTGCAATTTACCGTCAAATCGAAATTACCGGTAAACGGTAAATAATTTTACCCATTACGGGCTTAGCGGTTATTTACCGGTAAATGAAAAAAATAGATTTATTTAGATTAGATGATTAAAGTATAACTGTATGCTACGTACTTTGACTAAAAACGGTATCCTAGATTGAATCCTAAATAATTTAAAATACGTTTCAGGTAAATAATGTCACATAGATATATCATTAATTTTTATATTTTTGTTATTACTTGCTAACGGAAGGTTTTCCTCCAATGTTAGTAGTAGGAATATTTCTATTTCATCTTTATATCTTTATTTTTGTTCAGAAATTTTTGTTTTAATGAATTTTTATAACAATAAAAAAAAACATTATTTTTCTCGTTAATGTAATTTCGCTTCAACCCGTTGCTATCCTTTAACAACTGGGCGTAGTCAAAGCGATTAAGCAGTCCTGGCCTTATCCTTCTTAAGTATCCTTTCTAGTAACAAACAGTTTTCATAGAAAAACTTCTATTGATGCACCTCCATTAAGAGGCCATATGCTCCACATTAGGATCGGACATGGAATTTAAAAATAAAGTCACTTTCATCAACATTCCCTTGAGATAAGAAAAGGTAGTGGATTTTTGAATATTGTATTTAATAACCTAAATTATTTTTTTGGGCCATTTAAGTGACTATAATGGTCAATCGTCGTATAAAGCTTTCCAAAACATTGTTCGGGTAAAGGGTACATGAACGGGTATTTTAAGTATTCCGAACAGTATAGCGTCTGTCGGCGGGCTATGTGCAGAATTGATATGACCGGCAAAATCTCGTGCTCAAACGCAATAATCGGAGTCTTGATCCTTCCGCCCGGTCAGCTAGCCGCCCACCTGAGCCTGCCCCCCACCTGGGCCCGCCCCCCATTTCGGCCGAACAGCATCAATAATTCAGGCTACTGATTGCGTCCGAGACATGCTCCCGCCGCCAACATGAATAAAATATTGAGTTATCTCATATTTAATTGGTGCGGACTGGGTGGGCGCGTTTTTTTTCAATTCAAATATTGTATAGCTATTTTAAATGTAATGGCAAACGTCGTCGACCTCCGTGACGGGTCTTATGAGTTCGAACCCCGGTACGAAAAGGAATGAATGTTTGCGATGTCTAATAATTCCTTCCCAATATTCTAATCTTAAAATAATGGGGTGTAGCGAGAGCGATTAGTAAACCACTAGTTATGTCCTAGCCCTATCCTTATATCTACACTCTCTTAAAAAATAGGGTTGAGTAACTGAGTAACAAGCAGTTCTCATATAAAAAAACACTTATTGAGATAAACTCTATCGGTAGACCAAATGATTTACATCGAGAGGAAGCATGGTTTTTAAAAAATATTTGCAGTATCTATAAAAGTTTTATTAATTTTTCATATCTTAATTAAATCCATTCATATTAAATAAATTTGGTACTAATTGCTTTAACAATAGTTTTATATCGACTGTGGAAAGGAAAATGGTCGTAACCCTCAATTTTTCAAAACAGCTTTTTTTCGATAATCACAATGTATACAACTTGACACACATTCTATCAAAAGGATGGAAGCTGAAAACGCCAAATAAGTATCTAAATTTAGCTTTTAAGTTTGAAAAAGATGACCTTGTAAAAAATTAAAACTAAGAAAAAACACTGAAATAAAAGTTTTTCTGAGACAATTTCTATAATTAATATTAGGTAATGTCAATTAAACACCAGTTTAGAAGTATCCGTGCACTTCAAGGTTGTGTATAATTCATAATTTGCATATATCACAAAATCATCAAAACACGTTTTTAGCGCCTCCTGTAAAATTTGATATATGTGGGTTACGTCCTTATTCCTTTTCACAGTCGATATGTAAAAAAATGTTGTGTTTTTTAAATACTTCCGTATTTAAAAGTTTCATTATGCACTAGTTAATCACAGAAATGATACAAATAAAATAATTTTCTTTGTAAAAATATCAGCTTGACTTTTATTTTTCCATTTCGCTACTGTACTGGACCAATGTCCGTATAAAAGCTTTTTGTCCGGAGTGCGTGATAACAGGCGTTTAGCTGCCGCCCTCAAATTCGCCCAAAGCTCCCTCATCCCATCCTTTGGTCGTAAGTTGAGGGGTGCAGCTAGAACTCTTCAATTAACACTGAAAAAAAAACAAATTTTAAGGAATGGTTAACGCTTATCAATATTACATTATAAATTTGTCTTGATTCATTGGTCTATTTTTAACGCACCACACACACATTCACGCTTATCTTTTTTTTTAACAGGTGACACCGCTGCTTTATTTATTTGTAATCAATGAAATGAATGGAAGCATTTCTAATTTAATATTAAATTAAAATTGATAAGATTAATTGTGGGATGACCTAAATATGATAATAAATGTGAAAGTTTATCAAATATTTGAGAAATATTAACATTAACCATTGAACACTTTCTCAAAGAGGCGAAAAATAAGTCACACCTAGTAAAAAAACCGTTGGAATATTAAAGTTATCAATTCGAACTATATATTAAAATCAATTATTCTGTTCAGTTTATCTTAAGGAATTTCTTATTTATCTTACGCTTATATTATATAATTTGGGCAAACGTGGTGCCTGTAGTTTTTATGAAATATTTTTTAAATTATTGTTCTGACAAGTTTTACTGTATAGAATAAAAAAAACCAAAACGCGAGTCTTAGATATACATTATAATTGAAGAAAATACAATTTAAAATTTCTTCTAAAGGTTAATGCTACACCCTACCGGTCAAGAAAATAGTAGTCTGCGGGATCAGAGATGTATATGGTGAATGGGTTGTAGCTCCTTTGAGGGGAATTCAGAATACATACTCAATTCAATACTTGTACTAAGAAAACAAAGTGATTGAAAAAAATGCGTAATCGGGTGTTTAGGATTTTGTCTTTCATCTTAAAAAGAGGTTGCTTTGTCTTCAAAATGTATATATTAAGCAAAATCCTACATATAAAAGGATTTATTAACCGATTTAAAATATAATAAAAAATAATAAAACAAAAACTGATTTCTTATTGTGTGACATAATTATGCACAAGTTTGTGTAATTGTAGTATTTTTAAAAATCAATTGAATGTATTTTTTTTTCATTTAAACGGATTTGTGAGATATCAATACAGTTAACAAATAATATTGCATACATTTTTTTTTCAAACTAATGATGTAATAATAACACAATATTTATTAACCATTCTTTTTAAATTAAGATACTGCAGAATACAACATATTAAGATAGAGTAAAAAGGTCTATATAGACATCTATAATTAATAAATTAAGATCAATCAATTTATTGTAAGAAGATAAGATCACTGCTTAATCACTCCACTGGCTTCATGTTAATTATATTATATACAACAAACTGTGTGTAGAATGTGATACAGTAATAAGCGCCTTCATACACTGAAATTCTATTCAAATCTATTTTATGTGAATTATTCAATGTTTGTAAATAAGTCACTTGACAACTTTTCTTATTTAAAGATGTAACTGTAGACCGTTTCACTTACCCTTAAAGAATCTTCAACCAGTACAGCTTGCTATACAACAAGATGCTATATTAATTACACTAAATCAAAAATCTTTTATACCTAAAAAAAATACCTTTGTAAATTAAGCAGTCGAAGAAGATAATTTATGATTCTTCAGCATGTATTTTCTGACTCCTTTAGACCGCTTTGATATGATTACGATTGTGAACCGGGGCCACATTTCCCAGGGGCCGTATTTAGTACCTCACCCGTTTTCATCGCTCTCTAATACGGCGATCTAAACAAGAAACCCATTTCCTTTTCACATGGATGTTCATGTATTTATTTTTATTATTAATAAAAAAGAGACACAATAGACTACTGATTGAGTTGGTAGAACTTCATTGTGATGAAGTAAAAATATTATCTTATTTAGTTCTACATGAATTATAAGATATTTTAAAAACCCATGTACGCTTCCAATGCTTCAAATCATATGACCTCTTGATGGAGTTATCTTAACATAAGTTTTTTCGACGAGAACTGTTTGTTACTCAGTTTATTATTCTCTCTTTTTGTGAAGGAAGTAGAGATATAAAGATAGAATTAGAACAGGAATAGTGTTTAAATAATCGCTCTCGCTAGGCTTTTTTTATTTTGAGAATTGAAAGGGTAGGAAGATTTTTTTTAGACACCACAAACACCTTCTAACCAATGTTCCCGCTAAGGTGTGCGCGTGTGCGCGCGCACACCTCCCAAAATGTGCCCGCACACATATTTCCATCCCCGCACAAGGCTGCACATAGAAATATTGTAAACATATGTTTATTTCACCAAATTTTTACATTTGCGCAGATTATTTATTTTCCTAAAAAAGTAATACTCACAGAAGTTGATGGTTCGCACACACAATAGAAAAAATGTTGTTCGTACTGGGACTTGAACTCATGATTTCGGACCCAACAATAAATAAGATATTGTTGATACTATAAGATAATATACATTTTGATTTCACGCTTTTGGCAGAACTATTATATGACGGTATTTATTATCAGATCTATCAATATTTAAATTTTCTTGTAGAACTCAATATTTTGCTATTTTTGAGTCAGTGTTTGTAAGCTACGCTAACGGTGCTCACACGTTCGAATCCAATTACGAACTGTTTTTATGAATTATTTTTTTAAGCATGGATATCTGTTTGTATGTCTATGATGTCGAAAATTCCCTCCCACCTATCCGATCCTTAAAACGGTGTATAGCAAGAGCGATTAGCTGACTACTTGTCATGTACTAGTCGTATGATCCACATTGAAAACGAACATTAAAAAAAAACGAAGTCGCTGTAAAAAATTGAAAAATTTGGCTAATGAAAATTGATGTTTATTATTCATGGTATATTTTTATTTTCAGAAATATCAACAACGTTTGTGTGCGTTGTAATCTCAAACAAAAATCAAGTTATTAGATAATTGACTAATTTTCTAATTGATTGACGTTTTCATAAATGAGATTGTTTTTTCCGTGCTGGGCTAACTATCTGGCTTCGAGGAGAACCACTGTATTTTTTATACTAATATAAAGATATTATTGATAACTTCGTCTTAATAGTTTTTTTTACTAGAGAACAAACTTTTTGAAAAGCAGTAAAAATGCCAGATCAAAGAAAAAAAAATATTAAATAAATAAGAACCTATTTTACTAAAAAAAAAATTAAATATTATCCGATAGATTTAAAAGTTTTTCTGAAGATACTTGAAAGCTAAAATAACAAAAAAAGCAATTATAGACGTTTTATGTAACTCATTAATTTAGCACATTAGAAACCAATAAATGTAGATATTTATCATAAAATAAATTAAAAAATATATTTGAATTGAAAAACACTTAACTGTGTTATATAAAGTAAAAAGTATCTATAATAGTAAGTTTAACTATAATTATTTAGTTGATAGTTTTTCGGCATCACACCACTATGAGATTTTTCTTCATGGGGAAATAAATATCATCCGGGTACGTGATCGAGTGGTCAACGTCGTTAGCTTCGGTTATTGAACTCACGGATTCAAATCCCAGAACGAGCAATTTTATAAATTGATTTTTTAATCGATTTACGGACTGTTCGAGTCGTGGATATCTGTGATGTCAGAGAGAATTTCAGTATTTGGCAGAGAAATTAATCCACAGCAAATGAAAGATGCCAAGATCATCATCTCAATCTCGTAAGACAAAGCTATATGAGAAGCAAACATTCGAAAAGTGATTTGTCACACAAATACAGATCTTAGGAAATGATAATTTGAGTGTTGGAGAAACCACGGTTTGCTTGCATGTGTCAACTTTATGATTTAATCTTTAAAGGAAAATACCTTTTTTTGTACACTTATTGAGATTTCCATTTATAGATTTTATTATGAACTATCAGAACTGATATTAAACGTCATTTTTCAAAATATGTGACAAATCACTTTTTGAATTTTTGCTCTTCATATATTTCTTTCCGAATAAACTGTTGTCCGCGGGAATAAAATTTATCAAACGCTGTCTCAAACACCCTCACATCCATTCTATTATAAAAAAAGGCGTCAGGAAGGTGTTAGCTATCTACCAGTCCTGTCCTAGTCGTATCTTTTTTATTCATTTATCTTGGAAACCGAGAAATTGAGCAAGTGAGTAACAAGCTATTTTCGTAAAAAACTTCTGTTAAAAAAAACTCTGTAAGGACTCTATATGCACTATATTGGGTGCGAATATAGTTTTAAAACATGTTCTAATTAATGTACATGAGACTAATTGTTTTTTTGTTATTTTTTTATTTGAAATTTGTTGTCCTGAAGTAAAGAATCAAATGTAAGCGTGAAGACTTGTTTTTAATCTTAAAATGTTTTTAATCTTAAAATAATCAATGGTACTATTGCTCGGAGAGTGCAGAAACTAAATTTATTTTACAGGTTTCCTGCATACATGGTTGCATAATACATAAATTCATACCGTGGCAGGTAGTTGAGTTTGAATATAAATACGATGGTTTTGCAGTGGATCCAGCCAGCGAGTAGTAATATTGGATTACAGAAGTTCGACCCACCTTTGTGTGCGGTGGCGGTATTTCCCGCCGCCAATATTCCGAACTACTATGAAGTCGGCTACAAGCACCTATTCGGAACTGCGGCCACTCATTTTCCCGGCTAATTTCCGAGAGGTCTCGTATCAAGTTGCACATCGAAAATCCCATTAATGCTAATGATACGCGCGTTGTTTGATTGGGGAAAAGCGATTTTTTGCGTCGAATTGTTTTTTGTTGACCGATTAGTTTTTTATTTCAAAACCTTAGAGTGTAAAATTGAAAATTTATTCGGAAAATTTAAGTGTTAACTTCGTTCACAGACTTAACTGCTAATTGAGGTGGGCACATTCGAAATATTTTTATGTTTATATTTTTAAAATGTTATAATGGATTTCTACCATTTTTCATTTAAAGTTTTATTTTTAAATTTATTCAAATTAATATTAGACTAAGTCTATTAAAAACTAGTTTATCAGCCTTTGTTCACCTGAATGCTGTGTATAATTCATAATTTGCTTTTAGCCCAAAATCGTCAAAAATCATTTTTTGTGTCTCCTGTCAAAATTATTATGTGTGGGTTACGTACTTTTTCTTTTCCACTGTCGATATGGTTCAGTCATGATGCGTTTTAGGTGAAATTTAAAAAGTCCCTGAAAAATTCACGTTAAAATACAATGAAAGCCTTTGTTTATAATAATGAAATTTAATTCAGGGGGATTCTGTATTTATAAATATTGCAGAAAACTAGAACATATTTATAACGTTTTAATATTATAAAGTAAACCTTAATTAAATCAAAAATATACGTCACTTATCAGTAAGCTTATTTCATTTATGTATGTATATTGCTCGATGTGAAGGATTAGAAGAGATGTGAAGTATATTCCCCAGACTCGACTTGTGCTCCATTGTGAGGAGGAAGTAAATAATCTCGCTCAGGATACTTGATACTGCAGCTCTTGCTTTTCTTACACTTTCAGCTAATTATCTTACGAGGCTCCTTTCAAAACTTTACGAGGAAAGTGCGATGAAAAGGGTGACGAAATAAAATTATTGCCGCACAAACACTGACACCATCTCATGTAGGGTATTGTTGAACAAATCGAATTACTAACTTATATATTAAGATTTCTTCGTAGTTATTTAAATTGCTTAACAGATTTTATTAAAGCTAGAGATACAAATCATTAAATGTTGTGTTAATAACGTAATTAAAGCAAAATGTTTTTCGATTATTATTTCATTAGAAACAATCTTAAATATGGGCCCTTGAGAGGTAAAGTGAGCCAACGAGTTTTTTCATTTACTTTTAAGTACAATCACTGAGGGGTGGGCTGGAGGGGGCTCGGGGAGGCTCGCGTGAACCCCTTGTTAAATTTCAGCGCGGCCGGCGAGCCCCTTGTTAAGATAAGAAAATCATTCGTCTTAGATTAAATCAGCGCCTAACTGCAATTTCTGTAGATGGTAAAATTTTACTATGAAACAAGACCCCCTTGCCCCTTCATTTTTTCATTCAGCGATGTGGGCTTCCGTGCCGGACCTCATGGGTTTGAGATAATCACTAGTCGTGTCTTAGTCTTATCATTCTGTCCCTACTACTTTTTTGGAAAAGAGAGGTCGAGCGACTAAGTAACAAGCAGTTCTCGTAGAAAAAAAAACTTTTTTTTGAGATACTTTCATTAGGATGTCATATGCTACCCATTGAGAGCAAAAATGGATACAATTTACCGAGCCCCTTGTTAAGATATTGGCAGCCCACCGCTGCAATCACTTCGTTGCTTGATGTTTTAGTGGATTGAGTATTTTTATTATACCGAGATAGCACTATTGCAATGTGTATTAACTGAGGTTACTTCACTTTTACAATACTTTAAGACGAGTCTTATTTTTTTTTTATAAAATAACACTTGGCTCAATTAACCTCTAATGGGCCCATTATGTAATATAAAATGGTTTATTTTTACATATACATTTGTAAAACACGTTTATTTGTAAAACACAAAAAAGATCGAAGAACAATATTGGACGGGAACAGTAAAATCTTAGACTTATGTTAAAATAATCATTTTGTAACGAAATTAGTAGATAAAATTTCTAAAAACAGTGTTATATATCTATACCTATTATTTAAGCAAAAATACTCATTATTGCAAAAAAAATATTCTGCATACTTATTATTATGTTGCGATTAAATTCCGTTTATATTTATGTCGGTCGCACGTAAAAAAAATACATTTTTAGCATATACTGTTTTTATCATCGAAACACAATTATGTCCATATTGATATATACATATATTCATTATTTACCTATATTCGGGTTTATAAAAGCTGAAACAATATTTATTCGACAGTGTGTATGTATTTTAATACTGAATCAGGTCACAAAGTACAATCCAGTACAGACGGTAATCATGATTAAAGCCTTGTCTTCATATCTTTCTAAGCGGCAGTATAAGACAGAGCATCCGCATGTAGCATTCATTCGATATTTATTCAACCCCTACAGGGGGGTAAGTTTTTCCTCATCCAGGCTTCCTTTACAGCGACCTCCCCCTGCCTCCCGTCGTGGGACGTGTTCTCCAAATCCCCCGACGCGCTCCAAACACTTTCAGTATCTCAGATCATGAATCTTGTCTCCATAAGGGTGAACATAATAACAATACTTCCAAGTTGATATTTTTCAGTCACATAATGTTTGATTGATAAAGAGCTTGCAGGCGAATTTTTATATTAACTTAAAACACTGCTATTTATTGAATTGTTTTTAATGTAACGTAAAAAGAAAAATACGCACCAATACTAACTATAACGAAATTATAAATAGTATCTAATGAAAGAAGTATGTACTAGCTTTATTTAAAAAAAGGCAACATGATTTTTAAAAAATAATGTACAACTCTGACAACAAGTACTCTTTTTGTAACAAAAAGTTTCACCTGACAGTTACGATGTAAGTGGAATTTATTCACGTTGCCTTGGTGGATGATCCACTATTCATTATTATTTGAGTTAAAACAGCAAACAAAAATTACCGTTTTATTGTTTTTTTTTTGACAAGTAATTTGATATAGTTTCACAAAACTTTTATATATTATTTGAACTTAGCATCACGAAAATGACTCTCTTTGTTTAAAAACAATTTGTCTACTGTAGGTGTGTATGTATGTATGCGCATGTGTGTGTACATGTACGGATATAGTATGGAGGAAGCATATGGAATGTGATTTGCAAAATAATGCATATGGAGTTCCCGTGAACTTCTTATCTCTGTAGTGATCGCGCCCTTCCGTCTGCAAACGACGGTAAGGGGATGCAATTTACAATTTTTCAAAATCTTTATCGATGAAGGAGACTGGAAGAACCTTGGTGCGTCCTGGTACTTGAAGCTCCATAAATTTGATATCCAAAAAAAAATCACTATGAATTTATATTATAATATTACTCAAAGAAAATCCTCAAATAACGCCTTTAAAGCAGTCACCAAAACGATATTTGAATGGTACATGCAAATTTGGGACTGTGAAAAATAACGTACCATAATTATGTACATTTATACAATGTTTATTATATTTTTTTAAAAATGTCCTTCCTCTTTACCCAATGCTTTATGAAAATGATAATACTTAGCGGTTGTGTGCATTTGAGTCTTGGCGGATAAACGTTATTTAAAATTAAACAGCATTATCAACTGGTAATGTCCACAAATAGCGAAAAAAGTCTAAATATTTATTGAAATATATAGATTTACTATAAAAAATCTTTTATTTTCGAATATGTGTCATTTTTATAACTACCAATTGACATAAATATGTTTAATTCATTAATATAATATACACATATTGTTAATTAAAGTTATGGCATACAATTGTTTGACGTTTTTTAAAAGTTATCTAAGATGTATTTATTCCTTCCAAACAATTTAACCTCTTGTATATTCCGACCCGTTATGATTTATGACGTATATTTTGCGAATGATTTAATGAAGCACCTGACATAATTAGGCAAAGCGATCGACTGACAACTTATTTAATAAATAGTGCCTGTATGTCTTAATTATTCCCAAGCAAAGGAGGGCGGGGGCGGAGAGACGAAAGCAGTCCATCCGCCCTGCCACTTAATATAGAGCACCTGCGTATCAAACTTCCACTCGGCCAACTTAAACGTGATGATATTAATTTAATTTTCAAATTACTCAAGAGTCGGATACTTGAAATGAGTGATGGAAAACCATTTTATATAAAAATCACTTACTTTGCCAAATACAATCTTGAAAATAACAAAAAGTGCCGAATTCTGTCAATATATAATACATATCGACTGTGTAAAAAAAATACGTAACCCACACATAACAAGTTTTACAGGAGGCACAAAAGACGTTTTTTGATAATTTTAAGCCAAAAGCAAATTATTAAATATGCACATTCATACAGTGCACGGAGACTTATAAACTGGTGTTTGATTAACTTATCTAATTTTTATTTAATACACTGTTGAAAAAAACCCTTCTTTACGTTATTTTTCCTGGTTGCAATTTTCAAAGGCCCTATTGTTTTAAAACTTAAAAGCTTACTATAGATACTAATTTGGCATTTGTAGCTTACCTTTTGGTAGAACGTGTATCAAATTTTAAACATTGTGATTATTGAAAAAACGCTGTTTTGTAAAAAATGTGGGTCACGTCTTTTTTCTTTTCCATAGTCGATATGTACAGTTTTTATTAAAACACATTTAATTTTCATATAAGAATGTTTCTATTTTTAATCCACAAATTATGAAAGTGAATAAAAAACAATGAGAAAACAAAAGATATTTTAAAAATATCTAATATTAAAATATTAGGTTTTAAAGAGGTGGTCCATGATATGTATGCTGCAAGCTAAATGCAGATATTATTTACGTTTTAATGATAACTTAAATGAAAAGAAATCACTATTTTCTTTAATACACACACAGTCATAAAGTATCAAGTATTGGTATCACCAGTGAAATATCTCGTTGATAGCCATGGTTATCTCGAGAAGCTTTTTATATATTGCAAAACGTACTTTAAGAGTCTTGAATATGATATAATTTGAACAGCTATAGTTATAACAAAAAGAACTAAAGATTTATTAAATTAATCTAAGACATGTTAAATTAACGGGTTAATTTTTTGATATCGGTGTCTAGTTTTGAGCACATACGAATGTTACTAAATTTTAGATCAATGTAAAATTAAGTATCTTCAATTGATTTTCTTTACCAGTAAATTACACAAAGTAGGTCCTGGGTTCCTCCAATGCTGAAGCTGATATACAATCAGTTACCCAATCACTCTGAACAAGCGACAGTTTCAGTAAAATTGGTTCTGGAACATTAAGCCCATCGGTATACCTTACATTTGTTTTTTCACTGCTTTGCCATCACACATCAAGCACATATGGTCAAATCGGTAGCCGGTAAATTGCTCGAATTACAAATTATTCGAATTGCTTGGTTATTTAAAAGATTTTTCACGACTTTTTCTACGAATTTCATTTTTATCTTGTGCGACACTTGTTTAGAGAGTGAAATAAAAAAATAATTTTCGTAAGTATTTATTTTAACCGTGTTCGCTCCAAATGCGGAACATATAATCTTTTAATGGAGTTTATCTCAACAGAAGTGTTTCTACGAGAACTGCTTATTAATTAGTTACTCAAACTGTTTCTATATATTTCCAGAACACATAGAAGACTAGGGCTAAGACAGAACAAACGGACAGAACAAACGGAAACAAATTGATTATCTTGTTATTCGAGCAATTTCCATTCGAGCAATTTACCGGGAACCGGTCAAATCAATGGTGTGCAAAATTTAAAAGAAAAGGTACAATATTATTCAGGATACACAATGAAAATAAGTACATATTTAAATTATCTTCTGATAGTGTCGTTTATAATTCCAGTGCCAAGTGTTCTCTTAAACTGTCGTAGTCATTGTATACGGTATAAGAAGACAGACTGTAGGGTAGGTATGAGCGAGGGTTTGAGGAGGTTGATGGTTACAAATGAAGTAGGCGGGGGATGGAGACATAGAGGGCTGAAAGGGGGTCGACTGGTGCCTCGAGGTGTCGCTTTCACTTTGTGAGTTCACCTCGCGGAACTAATGCTGTGAAATCTACGCTCCACACACCGACAGCCGGTGTAATCTTAGTCTTCTTTGTGATTGTGTTGGGAGTTTTCATATTTTTCCATTATTTTGTTTTTATATTCTTCGGAGAAGAAAAAAGACTACGCACTATGTTGCTGGTGTGAGAAATATGTTTGAATGAAAGATTTTTTGTTCAATAATTATAAAACATGAATGAGAGGCAAATATAAATTTTTAACGTTAATTTATAAATTTATAAAACTTTACGCGTTTTGTTTATTATAAATCAACTATCAGATGATTAATAACTGAACCCTTCACCTCTTTTTATTTCCCTGTATTGAATCTCGATAATTTTATTGTATTTATTTAACGATAGAATAATTTTTAATTCTAACTTAAGATGTATATTTCATAATAATATACATATTCTAATTACGTCAAACCTATGGATTTCAATGATACACTTAATTATGTAAACCGATAAAAAATTGCTCTATCAATATACTGATATTAATAAATGTAGACATTTTTTCAACGTATAGTTTGATAAATTACTTACTGATTTAGGTTTTTAATAGTGTAAATAAAGATTTTAGTCGATGTTACGCACAAAAAGAAGACATAATTTATCCAATTAAATACTTAACACGTTGGATCCCGGAGCCGTGTTTTCACGTGATACACTATTCTTTAAAATAAAGCCATAATTGTGGTATTAAGCATTTTTTTTCATAAAAGACTCAGTAAAAACATTATAGCAGATACTCAAATCATTCTAAACCAGTCTTTTAATTATTACTTTTATTAAAAATAGTTACTGATTTTACCAACCAAAATTTAAGGATATCATAACGAATTTGATGCGTCCATTTGTACTTCTGAAAATCACATGATGGTGCAGTCTCCGAGTTCATTTTCAATTGTAAATTAATATATTGCATGACAAAGAATGTCACAAAGCATTTCTAAAACTATTTTGTTACTAATAGCTACAGCATAAAATAAATAAGTTCAATTGAACCTGCAAGGTGTGCGCCAAGCAAAAAAAGGAGTAAGACTCGGTACATGTGCAAAAATTGTAATATAGCTTTCCATAGCAGAAAATTCTGGCAATAATGCCATAGATAAGTAAATAAATATAGTCTTTCAAACAACCACAAAAAAGTTTCATTTGATTTGACTTTGTAGTTTTACAGTTACAGCACTTTTAGTAAGTATTTAAGAAAAAATGCAATTCTTCAAAAATAAGCCGGGCACACGGGATAGTTTTACCTGATTTGGGCCGGGGCCGAAAGTGGTCTGGGCGGTAAGCTTGTAGAAATTATAAAGAGATGTAAGATTATTCAATTTCGCTATATTTTTCAATAAATAATTAACACCCAATCATACCTGACCTCATACATACTAGCCATTTTGATATACATACTTACAAAATACTTGCCAAATCTAAAAACAGGTAAACTACGAGGTTTTTTGTGTATTTTAAATAAAAGACATGTTTATTTTTTATCGACTCTTGTTATATATTGAGTATTCGCATCAGATGAAAGATCAACAAAACATTAAAAAAAACATATTTTAAATATGTATGACGATATAATTACATAACATCAACAATTACGGTGTTTTACATAGTTAATTCTCACAAAGACAATGTTTGCATTTTGAAAAATCATTTTTTAGTTTTTTTGTTACATTAGATTGACTTTAACGGAATTGCACATTTAGACATTTTAGGAAAAAAAACAAAATATAAATATTTTAAATATCAAAAAGAAAAAAACAGCTGTTTGCTTATTTTGTTGTACTGTACATATTCCACAATAATTACATTTAAGTGAGATTTTTCACAATATATTTATATTACATTTACATTGACAACTTATCTGTAAATAAATATTTTATGAAACATTTATGACTGGAATGAATCTTTGGCATAAAAACATGAACTGAATAAAGATCAGCTATAACATATCACCTTTTAAAACAATATCTATGATTACAAAAAAAAAACAATTTATTAATGTACACGACGACTAGGGAAATATTTGGTGAGTTGTTATAAATTAAAAATGTTTAGGTACAATAAAAACGAAAAAGTCTAAAATATAAATAAAGTTTTGCTGTTGTTGGTTGGTAGTCAAATATTTAATATTTACAGCTGGTATATGCAATAAAATTACATTTAATATACTATATACATTAGTTATTTACAAGATATTCAAGATACAAGTAACTATAATGATATGTTTGCATATCTATTTACCAGACTTAAAGAGATTTATATAAACACATAATAATACTAGCTTAATTATCAATGTAGTTATATATGTATATGGAAAGTTTTAGCAACAAGCTTTTTTCCGTAGCACATAATTTAAATACATAAACTTTGTTTTGTCTTGTTTATATAAATATTTATTTAATCATTACACTCATATTAAATGATTGCAGGAGTGTATAATTGCACTATTATCAGTATTCGTGATAACTTTAAAATTAAATTCTGTGAACGATGTTTAGATTTTTTTTTTAAATATACTGACTAATAAATAAATAATCTTTGGTGTACTTTTGTTCTCTTTTTCTTATTTGGCACTATTTGTTTGAGTTTCAATAAAAAATATATCAATTGAATATGGTCTTATATGTTAAGCGAATGTTTATGGAATGCTACTATTTGGAATATTATAACTTTTACACGATATTGTCCATGGAAATAAAAAGTGTATCATTTGAAAAAAAACTTGTATGATGAAAAATGATTCAATCATTAAATTTTCATGAAAATAAATAATGAATGACTTAATCGGAAAGGTAAATATATAACTGATTTTATTATAATATTATTTATTTTAACGATCATCAAAAGTGTTATGAAACTTTAATGATAGAAATAATACATTTTTTTAAAAAATGTTTTTAATTTAATAAATGAAGGAATTGCTATTTTTTTTTTCGTTTTTCTATAGTCTGGAACATTGAGAATCATAAAATATAAATACGGAACGAAATAATCATAGTTTGCAAAAGTAATAACTTTAAGAATTTGTTGTAAAAAATATAACCAAGAATCTGTTGCCTAAATAAATCACTGAAAAATGATTTATCTAACAGAAATTGACCAGAATGATAATAATCCAACGCGTTGCAGTGGACGTTGAATTATGAGTACATTTGTGACGTTAGAACAAAATAATACATTTTAAAATTACATGATTACACACCTAATGCAAAAGAACCACGTTTCCTATTGTATTTTAATTAATTAAGTTATATCAAATATTAAAAATATTCGTAGGCACATTAAAAGTGTAATATGCCAATTTTTCTCAGAAATAAATTAAAACCTTTTCGAAGAGAAAGATCAAATTATTGACTTACACACAGTTGTCGTTAAAGAACTCATGTGAAGATGATTAGAAATTCATATACTCTAAATTGGTAGCGCAGATGGTGAATAAATATATACATATATATCGATAAGTTATCTTTGGTTTTGTTTTAGATTTAAAAAAATATTTTTATGTTAACAATTTTCAAACGCGGTTCATTAAACTGCAAGTCATTATTGAAAACTCATTTGCACTGGGTGAGTAAATATACGAAAAATAAACTCATTTGAAATAAGGGCAAAATTAACAAGGATGTTTAATAAGGGAAGAAAGTTCGAATGTCGCACGGTTTCGTGGTATACGTCACGATGTAGAATTAGCTTAGAAGGTAATTGTCTGTGGATAGGCGCGTGGTCCTAGGGCGGATGGCGCCATGGCTGAGTCTCAAGCAGGCTGGAGCGATCCCAGAGGCCTCAGTTCCGTGTGCTGGGTCTCTTTGTGTCGTCGAAGGTCCACTTTACGCTGGAAAGCTCTACCGCAGAGGTCGCACGCGAAGGGCTTGAAGCCTGTGTGCTTTCGGGAGTGGGTGATCAAATTTGAGCTCTGGCTGAAAGCTTTTCCGCACACTTGACATTTGTGCGGCTTTTCACCTGAAAATAAAAGAAATTATTTATTAGTTTTGATTTAATAATAAAAGAGGTAAATAAATCGATGAATGTTGGCGAGAAATTTCAATATTTTGAACTATTTAAAGTCTGATATTATACTATGTAACATTTATTTTATTTTTCATGTCTAATGTTAATAAACTGGTATTTGGCATATTTTTATCATAAAAATGGTATTCTTTATTTAATATAAAATGCAAGCATATTAACTAACAAAGTGTATTGTTATAATATTATAACCTAGTAAGCTGTGTTCTGCGATGGAAAGTCACTATAATTTTACAAAATAGATACAATGTTAAAACATTTAAAATTCATTTATTAGCTGACCAATGAGGTGAATATTTATGATACAGTAATTTTATTCATATGTATCTGGAAGGCAAGGGTATTCTTATAGTCCGTTTTGGTATAAAGAGCGAGCAGTATACTAGTAGTATTTTCTTAAAAACAATATAACTTTCTTACTTTTTTTAAGATGAGTTTTATCGAATGAAATTCTTGTCAAAAAATGTTTGCTTTCTTGATAAAGAATACACTATTTAACTGACAGTTCTAAATTCTAAATTTAAAAAAAGTTCGAGTCTGTAAAACTATGAGTATCGTTGAATGTTCATAATAGACTTATTATTGCAAAGCTAAAATTATCTATTAAAGGAAAACAAAAATATCACATTTTTTTGGGTAGTATCGCAGGTATAGAATTCATTTCTTGCAAAATGTCCTTTATTAGATATCACTGCCGAATGTTAGAAGTTAGTATTCATAGCCAGTCCGGGTAATTCCCGATGGGCAAATAAAATTTATGGCTGATTTGACATTTCTTACTGCCGACCGGGCACTGATATTAAACTGTTGCGTCGCGATAAATGCTCAGCGCAAATTTTCCATCACACTGTATAACATTTTCGGCTTTCAAAATAATCTTCATTTGAAGAGAGCAATAGATTGTTAATTAAAATAATATTTCATCAGCTGAATTATAAGCTCGATTAAATTGTATTACATCGAAGAACAAAAATGCACAAGTGTGATATACATATTCACAAGGAATATTTCAAAAGCCTGTCACTACTCTAGATTACTGTTAAAGTTATTTTTCTAAAATTCTTCTCCTTGACCAAACCTGTCTTAACATTAATTTTTATTCAACTAATGATTTATTAATTCATTAAAACGATGGCACTTTTTCTTGACGTAATACTTACACAATATTGAATTTGGAGTTCATATAACTCTAGAAATAAAATACTATAATACATATAACTATAGAAAATAAATACAATTGATGTATGTACTGTATGTGTGAAACAAACAAAAAGCTCTTTATTTTTCTATGAATGTTGATGAAATAGGTAGCAAAGCTATATATACTGATGAGATTTTTATTTATGTTAGGACAGTGCAAATATTTTCTTGTGTGGAAAGTAGAGCATCTTGAATAAGCGATTCATCAAGTTCTGAGAGTATAGAGATAAAGCATACCTTCACAGCAAACATGAAAAACTATTATGATTTCATAATAGTTTTAGATAATCAACTCGTCCTTTCGCGAAAAAAATATATTATCTGCAGCTTATTGATGATATCGAAATGATTGCATTAAACTTTGTTAGAGGAGAAAATAACTGTGAAAGTTACAGAATAACGGAGTAACTTAATCGTGAGATGGCGCGTCCATATGGTCCCTGGTGTGCCCTACATAATATCGCAGACCTGCAATCTGGACTATCGCTGTCAAATTGAAAATCTGGAGACGTACAGAATAGATGATCATTCAGGTATAACTGGATATAATCTTATCTGATAGTGAACTTTCGGTGAGTCGGTTGTGAATATTGACTTGCTTTAATTAAGGCTAAAAATATCACAAATATTGATTAAATGTATTGGAAGCCAGAATCGATATAAGCCGGTCTTAATTTGTTTTTTCGGTATTTGAAATCTAATTGAAGATATTTTAAAAAATATACATATTTTTTTAAAGAAAGTTTTTAGTGTGAGGTCTATACGCTGTTTGTGGGTTGTTTTGTTTTACTGTAGTGAAAAATTTTGATCGTATTTTTAATATAAATACAGTTAGTTCCGATGAGTAACATTATCACTACGAAATTTTAAATAATAAGAGAAATTCTTGAAACAAGATGATAAATTGATCAATTTCAAAATTAGTTTATGGAAGGCATAATTATTGGTAATGAAAGTATTTTGATACTGGCAATACACTACTGTGAAAATATTTTTATTTAAATTTCAAAAAAAAATGTACTAGAATTTGCACATAACGCCAAAAATGTCAAATCCAAATAAAATTACCACAGTCGTAGGTTAAATCTATTTTGAGTGGAATTAGAGTAAAAAAATAATGTTACAGGATAGCAAAAATAATTAACAATAGAGGTGTGCGTTTTGCGTACAATTATACGTGAAGAATTTAAAATTAGTAAATGAAATAAATGTTATGTTTGAGTATTATTTCATGAAATATAACTGCCGATGAATATGACAAGAAGTGCATTAATCCAATGCCACATTGACCGACCACCACTGCTTACACTCATATGCACAATACATTTTTTCAGTTTCTATAAACGTATGTACGTCTTACAAAATAATATTTTTTTTGTTCCACTGAAAATTGCTTATAACCCTTTCTATTTGATATTTTTTACGAATTTATCGTAAAATAACCAAAAATACATTCATAGAAATACATTATATTTTAAACATTACATGGTTGACTTTAATCTATAAATGCCGCGTTTAACTCTCGCGGCTCGGAGACTAGAAAAATACTTCTCTGACGATAGGGGTCGTTTAGGGACCCCAGTGGTTTCCTCATTATTGGCCTTATTCTTATGAATTTCAACAAAAAAAAAATAGTCTAAGGGCTTTAAAATATCTCTCTGCATCATTCCTCATACATTTTTTTTTAAATAAAAATCCGTGTTTTTTTAATAAATAATAATATTTTAAGTTGCACGTAAAAAGACGTCATTCCAGTACAAATATAAATTTGCAACTGACGCGTTCAGCCCAGTTATCTTACGAACGATCGCTGATAAGCGGGCGCTTATCTCGTTATCGCATTATCGCGTTATCGCGTATTTATATAAACTAAAAAAAGGTCCAAAAACTATGATATAAGAATAACTTAATTATAAACATTGTATCACCCATATTAAAATAGATATTGAAGAAAATGTCGGTATTGGGGTCGCATTTCTTGAGCTTAGAACCGGAAAAGTTAATAATAAATTAAAACAATGTAGTTACTGGAAGGTAAAGAAAAATATTTCTACTGAGAAAAGTAAAAGACTTCCTAGATGTGTAAGGCTGCACATGAGATATAAAAACCCAAGTCGCATACCCAAGATTCTCGAGAGGCACAGCGCGTGCGAAAAATCTATATCAAATACCTACTGACTAGTCCACTCCGTATTAGTGGGCGGAGGTCAGGAATCTAACGTCTTTATTCACGTAGGCCTAGATTTATTATGTTTTTTTTATACACAATATTTCGCAAGTACGTCTCTAAAATATTTTCTAGTCTTGCATGACGATATTTTCAAGAGTAAATTCGTTTTTTTTTTCTTGATCGTATTGCGTTATGGAAAGCGGCAGCATGCACATAACGTTTGGTGGTGGGATAATCAACAACCAACTTGTAAAAGGAAATAAATTTTTCTAGTAATACTTTTAAATATATGTATACAAATACTTGTTTTCTTTATTATTTAACAATACTTTATGTTCAATAAAAAAAATTGTTTTATTATATAAAAGATAATGTAGCATATAAATTACATGTTATTATTTTCAATGATATTAAGTATGAGTTAAAGAAATAAATTAGGTAAAAGGGTGTTTTTTTCAAATTTGTAATAATGGGATATCTAAAAGAGGCTGCTTATAATTCTAAAATAAATTTCTTGCAGAAAACTTCTTCTAAAAAATAATTCACATATGTAGAAATATACCAATTATATATATGTATTATATTTATGACACGGTAAGACACTATGTTACTGTTTGTAGGCTTATTTTTCATCGTAGAAATATTAAAAAACCGTACCGTATTTAAGTCTGAATCTTAAAGTTTCTTTGAAGTTAGAGAAAAATCAAAATGAAGTCTATGAATCCAAAATGAAGTACCGTCCCAGTTTCAGGTACCATCAATCGGCTGCACTCCATTAGGCTGCCTTCCCTCTACCCACCCCCGGACCCCCCGAACCCACCCAGCGTCCCTCTCAAAGAGAGCCAGCTCTTGGCCTCGCAGACCAAGTCACCGGAGTAGGAGCGAGACGGCCAGATACAATTGCAACAGGGGAAGCCGAGAGACGACGTCCGGAACCAATTTATTTCTGTCATGCCATTGGCGCACTGATTTAGTCTTCGCCCCGCCCGCAGGGGGGTGCACGGTCTCCATGGCTACCGGCCGGCTACATAATACACATCGGTGTGTGAGGGATGAGATTCGCGGGTGTGTGAGTAGAGAGAGGCAGAGGTTAGTTATGGATAGCAATTTCGCTTTGAATTGGAAATCAAAGCGTACGCCGTGGGCGCGCCGCGTCTCGAATGTTCGGGCCAAAGGCGGGAGGTGAAGGTGGGCGGCGGGCGGACGCTCTGTCAAAGCTTCAACTCGAATCTACGACAGCGGTTAGGTTGCAAAATTTATGCTGATTGCGATTAAAATTCTTGCAGTAATATTTAAACACCTCTCATCACTCCATATCGTCAGGCTAGAACGTAAAACTTTTAATTCCACAAACTGCAATGTCACTGAGCATTATACAAACGTTCGAATTGTATTTATTCTTTAACTCATACACAGTTTTTTGTATTTTGTATGTTTCTGATTTATTGTTTTTTATGTAAAAACAAGTCAAGTAAATCGGATTTGTAACAAAATAAATTTATTTCATGTAACCAATTTTATCGCGGTGATTGAAGTTTTTAATGTAAAGCAAAGAAGGGTTACGTGGGGCAAATGCCTCGCATGCCAATCGTATTTGATGTTATATATTAGTCAAATAATATCAAGGCATGTATCTACTTTTGTTCGCTAATGACAGAGTATGGACGAAAGATTCAGGCTGTACTTTACTTTACTTTGACTTTGAAGTTGTAAGTTACTTATTCTCGATCTGCATCCTTTTCCGACTATGTGAAATATTTTCACGACTCATCTTAAATCTAATACTAAACATATTAAAGCACGATAAATAAATTTCTGTTTGTTTTATTCACTGTCAAATTTAAATTTTCATTAGACTATTATTACAAAAATAATTTAGATATGAATGTAAGATATGGAATCGAGCCACAAGCTTCAGTTACTATTACATATTAAATAAAAGTTAAGCTTTATTAAAAATGCTCGTGATGAGCACAGAAAAGTTTTTTAAATATAGTCTTTTTCCACCTTAAAATGAATTTAACATTATTTATTCTAAAAAAACCTGGAAAAAGCCATAGATATTTTTTCTTCAATTTAAAACTATATTTGTTTGATCATATAAATAGGGCGATAAGATTGTATTAAGCCGAGTTCTTGGCGTAATATAAATAACATGATAACTTAAATAACACAATATTTCTCTCATTTCTAAGGAAGTCTTCATTTTATAGTGAGCATAAAAAGGAAAATGTGGGGTCAACTGTGAGGTTGAAATGAAGGGTGGGAAGATAACGATTGGGGGTTGAGGAACGTAAACGCTTCGATGATTGCACGTCTCGACAGCAAGGCAGAAGGGTGGGTTGGGTGATGGGGAAGGAAAACGCTTTTAACACATCTGCAAGATTTTCCTTTATGCCTGATGCCAAGCTGAGCTTAAGTATTTTGCTAGCTGAATATTATAAGTCTTTACAAATATTTCTAGAATATCGTAAATAAGAAACCATATCAGTTGCTTTTTTAAAAAATCTTATAATTGTAATATATTACCTTAAACGTGTTCACTGTCAATTTTTGGTGGAAGGTATAATAAAAAATAAATAATAATAATACTGATTTCACATAATCACATAGAGGGTTTGCTCATTGCGAGCATAGTGATAAAACCGGTCCTGATTTTAATAAACAATTTGGAATCGCGCCAATAAGTATTTTTTCTTACAATATATTTTTACTTATGTATCTATCTGACTGCATGTAAAGCACATTACACTACTGTATATACGCACGATGCGCAACATGATCAATCAATATAAGTATGTAGTGTTGTTTATTGTTTATTATTTTCAATTAATCTAATGCATTGATTGCATGTAGAAGCTTGAATTTTTGATTTTTGGTGAAAAAAACTTATTCTACACGTAGATTTATTATTCAAAAATTAAAAGAGCACTTTCGTCTTTATGTATATATTTTCAAATTAAATGCAGTTATTTAAGTTGCATATATATTTTCAATAAAAGTTTAGTGATTAAAAATTCAAAGTATTTCTAAAACTTAAAAATAAATAATATTCTACAGTATTTTTATACAACGCAGAACTTTTGATATTGAAAAAAATGTTTTTGACTTAACAATTTTTCAATTTGATTTTCTCCGTATTATTTTAAAAGAATTGTAAGTCTTTAAGTTAAAACAAAAAATCTGTTAACTTCTGTGCTAAATGAATCACTTTTCATTACGTTGTAAACCTTTTTTAAAATTCATATTGAACATACTATAATATCAGTCAAAATAATAAAAAAACCAGCCCAGACATTGGATTTAATTTTATATTCGAAACCTTTGCATTGAAAAGCGATCTCAAAGGCGATTATTATTCATCTAAATATAACAAATTTAATAAATACATCTCATTGAATCCACTAGAAACTTTTCACTGCCCAGAGTGCTTAATGCTCACAGGGTAAAATAGATTGCCAATCTATGTAGATACAAAAAGTTTATTTTTTATAGTTGCTTAAAACTTAGACTTGGATTATAATGGATTTTGAAATTCATCAATACCCCATCACCGAAGTTGGAAAGTTAGTTTTCTTATATGAAAATATTTTGAAAATTTGTATAACCTTTTCAGAATTAAAAAAACTAATTTGTTTTTAAACATTTTCTAATCCCGACTTGTAAAGTTTTATAGAGCTATAAATAACGAAGTTAGTATAGTTATTGTATTAGAAAAGTATATTTAATTAAAATAAATCGACTGGATAAAGAAACTGGGAAAAAACTTATTTTAAGTAAATATCAAAATTCTAGATAATACGAGATAAAATTAATAAAAAAGTATTATAATGCATTTTTGTGATTATACAATATATAAAAAGATTTAATTTTTTTTAAATTGTATTATTACGAAAAATCATGTCGTCACACATTGAAAAATACAAATAGTTAATGCAATTTTGTGTAAATCAATCTTTCAGTTTCAATATGACCAAAACTGAGACTTTTGATAGAAAACGGCACAAAAAAATATGAATTTTACGATACAGCTGAAACGCATTAAATATTTTCACTATTAATTTTAACGTTTTTGACTGTGAAAAAGCAATGCAACAGAATTAAATATTTTTTACTTAATATCATATTGTCTGTATATTAGCGTAATGGTTTTTTTTACTCACAAGGTTTGTGATTCTAATAATTGTAACATACTTTACTATTTCTTCCTAATTACAAGACAAGTTTATTTCAACAGTATGGAGGGTCTTCTTATTTTAGTTGAGCTCATTTTAAAAACGTAAAAAATTAAACATGATTGTTTGAACATCTAGTCGTTTGTGTAGATTCATGCATTTCATTTTATTGAATTGTGGCTTAGGTAATCATATATTTTTCTACACACTAAATAAAATAGATAATAAAACAGTTGTAGATTACTGAAAAAAAACTTTTCAGCACGGACTGGTGATAAATATGTAAAAAAAACAGTGTCTAGATTGGACATATAAAATAAATGTAAAAAAATGGTAATAACGGTTCATTTTTGTTCAAGGTTTTACTCTTCTTTCAATGGAGGGAAAAAGATTGACGTCCAATTATTTCTTTTTTGAGATAAGGTGTTCTTTGTAAAATTGAGATTTCAAATCAGAAAAAATCCCAAAGCGGCATAACGAAGACGAATCGAAAAAGCTAAAAGTGTGGAAGAGAAGTTCCAATCAGTTGAAGAACCCATTCGCGGAATGAAATAATGCACCCCTTTAAAGTAGGCTGCCTTTGAACCGCTTAGACAGGTTGAGAAGTCACCAAACTATGGTCCGCGTAGTTAAAAAAAATACCAACCAGAAGATCAGTATGTTGTTAAAATTGTATATAGGGTTTGACAATATGGAAAAAATATCACGTCATTTATTCACATGTTTAAAATACTAATATGGTTGATATTATTCTAAATTAAAGGACCCGATGTTCATTCCAAATATAGGTATATAATTCATTTTATTGATGTGGCTTAAATTTCAAATATTAAAGTAAAAGACAGCCATTTACAAAACGTTTTCATATATCGTAAATAATCTTAAATAGCAATAATTGACTTACAAAATTACGGTTCATTCGATTGATTTTAATTTACCTCCATAACAATGGTCATTGATGATAGTAAATTTTGTTTATGTCGTTCTTGTTAATAATGCTTTTAAACAAAAATGTAGGATATCAATAGTGGCATGTAGAGATAATACGTCAAACATATAATAAAATAGTAACAGGAATATAAGACGTATACTGAAATACAGAACGGTGATATTATAAATAACTGACACGACCGTTTTAATTATCGTAAAAATGTTTTGGAATTATATTAAATAATATGTAATGCATATTTTTTGTTTACGATGAAAATTAAAAGTTAGAACTAGACTAAGAAATACTTTGGTGAAAAGAGTCTTCAAGAATTGCACGTGAATATTAGAATAACTCAAATTCCAGGGACATAATTTTGCTGTGCTATAAAAAAGATCGAGAATCTCAACAGAAGGTGAGGTTGTGAGGAAAGCGGGTTAGGTGAAAAGGGTGAGATGATTACGAGGTGATGGGTGAATTGGCGGTGGAACGAGGAAGTCTTTTTCACGAGAAGTAAGCGAGATTTAAAAGGAATAAGCCATATTTATTTCTTCAACCCGTTTTGTCTTCATGAAACCCGATGCCATTAATATTTTTTTTGTGTTAATGTTTGCCATTAATGTTTGTCAGTTCGATAAAAACATAGGATATTTCTATTGAATATCAAAATATATTACTCTGATACGTGTTTATTTCACTTATGTTTAATTATTTTAATCTACAGCTTCCTAGTGACAGAAGTTCAATATGTTGAAAACCGATTCTCGTAAAACAAACACATCGCATACACCTAGCTCCTTCCCCGCGTTTATTATTTTTAAACAGTGTGAAAATGACATGGTATAGTTCTAATACAATGAAACTTATCTTCCGTCTATCATTGTTAACTGCCTTTTTTTATATATATAATACGTTTTTTGCATACTATAGTTTGAGTGTAATACTTTTATAATTATTAGATTTAAATAGATAAAATGAAGAAAAAAATGTTTATATCTATGGTTGAAATATAATGTTCGATAGTTAAACACATGCAATGACTACTGAATGCAAAAAATATATATGAAATCTCACATTCGTCTTCCCTCACTCCTAATGGATTCCGGCGTGGAGGCTGTGGGCAGGCGGCGGGTGCCGGTTTGAGGTGAAGTTTGTAATCTGGAAGCAGCTGTGGCGCGAAATCACCACGTAGTCTCGAAAAGCACGGAGCTTTCTCGGCAAGCAAAAGTTCATCCCGAAGCTCGGTCGATTTATGCGAAATTTACGATAACCACTTTGCACTGAATGGCGCGAGCGGATGCGGATGCTCACGATTCAGGTAGACTATGTTCGTAGACCCTGGGTCGGCCAGGGGGCGGAGGGAATCCGAGCGCGCGTGTGTGTGTAGGTACACTCTATTAACGTGTGCGATAAACGCAAATTGCTGGAGATAACGTAAGAGATTTTTTGGGAACGCGGATGACGGTGCCTACTAAATATTGCAAACTTTTCGGGTCCAAAATAATGTATATCTATAAAATGTTTTGCTGAAGGTTTCCAACTAAGATAAATTTAAACCACACACTCTTATGAAATAGTATGGATGTTATAACGCGGGGTGTTTTTTCGTCCAGGGTATATATAAAATTTGAATTATATAATTTTCACTCACCAACCTTTCCAGAAACTGACATTGTTTGAATACAATTGTTAGAAAGCATAATATACCAGAACCTATCATTTTGTTAACTTTAAAATAAAAGTAGATATTTTTTCTGTCCTCTAAAACCCTATCTAATTCCTTTTCTTAATAATACAAGAAATACATTCTTTTATACTCTTTCGTGTAATAATAAATTGTTATATACATTGGGTAGATAGAATAACCGAATGGTGTCGGTAAAACTATAATAAATTTAAAAAAATATATACATACTTAAAAAACATTATTGATACATACATACATATATTATTCAATTGTTGTTTTTTTCTCTGAAATAGTTTCGCAAGTTAGTGTCATTATTTATAATTATAAAATAGTTAATTTGATATTAGTAGTTGGGTAAGTAACCACGTAATGATTTAGTCGGAAGATAATTTAGTCGATTGATAATTTTAGTTTCCCGTCAACAAAACTAACTAAGAGATGGATTCTGAAATCGCTCAAAGCAGTTGCAAATAACAAAATCGTTTGCGAATCTCATCTGAGCCCGCGAGCGAGCCTTGATTGACAATAAAAAATCAGTAAAAATTCCCCGCCGGTCGACCGCCATTACTTTTGGTTTGATTTCACAAAGCGGGTCTTCCCCGTCGGTGTAGGCGGAGGCGTGTCTCACCCCCGCCTACTGAAAATAAAACCCTCCCGCCCGCCCTTCCCTGTCACCCGCCGCCCTTCAGCCGGTCGCGGCAATAATCGTAAATCCTATTAAATGGAAAGCAACGCCGCGCACAATCCGGCGTCAGAATCCTGGCGCGGATTTGGACCCAGACCTTAGCCTGAATAAAAGCTGCCCCTAACTTACTTCACTGTGATATTTACAGCCTTCGTGCCATGACAAAAAATGTTATTTAAGAGAAACGTTCGGTATTTTTGCCAAATAATTTCTTATACAAGTGACATTATTTATTTATATATGTTTGTATTCCACTACGTAAAATTACATATGTAATAAACCGATTTATCCATTTTCATGGTAAATGAGTTTTTGGAAACCCCGTGTTATTTAAGACCGTTTTAATCACGACTAACATTTGATTGTGACATCGATGATTTAACGTTATTTATTGTTGTGACTGTATAAATGATATTGTATTAACTCTTCTTTAAATAAAAACGTTGTAAAATAAATACAGGGTTTCCGCTTACAAAAAACATGTTGATGAATAAAAAAAAACTAAAAAATGAAAAAAAATACAGTATTTTTATTTTGATATAATTATTTTTTTAATCCATGTCCACTCTCAATGTGGAGCATATGGTCTCCTAATAAAGGTATCTTAACAGAAGTTTTTCTACGAGAACTGTTTGTTACTCAGTCGCTCAACCTAACTTTTTTTCAAAGTGAGTAAGTAGTATGGACAGAAGGATAAGGCTAGAACAAGACTAATGGTTGGCTAATCACTATTGCTACACCCAGCTATTAAAGGATCAGAAGGATGAGAGAAAAGGAAATGATGTGAATTAACATCACAAACACCCAGTCTTCGATCACAACTTTGAATTGAATAATTCTCAAATTCACTATGATCTGACCGGGAATCGAACCCAGACCTGCGTGATCGATAGAACAAGCTCTAACCAACTGGGCCACAGCAGGCGATAAAGGTAATAAAATAAAATTAACTAATCAACATAGTCACGTGACGCTCATAAAAAAAACATGTATTTTGATCCATGAAAATCATCAGTAATTATTAAAATTAAAATCTGTTCCATAGCGCAGTGGATACTTGATTTCCTTAACGGATCTCTTGCTTTCGAATCCCAGTACGGACAAAATTTTTAACCCTCTTCGAAGGCATGGATGTTTAGGTTGTCTTAACAAAAAAACCTACCCGTTAAATCCTAAAATAACGGGGCACAACGAAACACTTGTCTTGACTTTATCATAAACTTTATATTTCTACTCTCTTCGAAAAAAGAGAGATTGAGCAACTGTGCAAATAGCAGTTCTCGTAGAAGAAATCTTTTGCTGAAATACCTCCATAAGGATGTCACATGCTTCACATTGGGAGCGGACATGGAAAAAAACGTAATGAAATTTCAATACGATAAATATTTAATTAAAAAAAATTAGTGTTTAAATAAAAATGTGTGGCGAATTCTTTCAAAACAAATCAAAATAATCACAATTTAGCTACGGGATTCCCAATCCGTTCATTTTGAAATCTTGTGGATTTTGGTAGTCTGTTTAATGTCAAGCCGGTCTGGGTGTTTTCATAATGGGAGCCCCCGCGCGGTTATTACACTTTGAGTACTTAAAAATCACACTCACAACCCTTAACGCCTTAAACTCCAAGGGAGTGTAAGATTTTACACTTAAAAATGTTATAAGCATTATGTTAAGTGGTTGTAACCATAATGACATTTATGGCGCAATAATTTTACGCTGAAAAATGTCACGAAAATTTTCGGGCTATAAAAATTATATTATGCGAGAGTACGTGTGAACATGAATTTGATAAATCTTTACGATATAAAAAATGCAGCAGTAAATTTTTGTTTTTTTTTATCGACGACTGAAAAAAGAAAGTATTTTAAGAATTTTAAATATATATAAAAATAAATATCGAGAGCTGTAGCTATTAATTTATGTTTTAAAAGGCTACAACAGAAGCAGTAAATTAGACTAAAAATATGTCAACTGTTTCGCTTAATCTAAAAACATAAAATGTATGTAAAAGAAAAACGGTTTTTATTGAATTTAAGATAACATATTTTTTTTCATTATATCCACGAATGTCAATGTATTGATTTATTTGCAAAATGTAACAGTAGCATATAAGTTTACTATTTCTTTTAATTTTTTACATTTTAAAACAATTAAAAACAAAAATAAAATAAAAATTACTTGTGCCTTGAAGTAGACATTAAAAGAGAGTTCTTAAATGAATGATAGGCTCTTTCATCTTTACGCAAGAAGTCGAAAGAAGTTTAAAATATTCTCGCAATATCAGTGCCCGGAAAACTTTTTGAAGAAATCAATCGCAGAGCGAGTTCAAAAGTAAAATCAAAAGGAGTTCAATAAATATTACGAAGTGAGTTCCACGCACCGAGTGCTCTCGTAAGATTTCAAATAAAGCTACCGACGTAGCTGTGAATTTCGATCCAGAGGTGGATTCAGTATATTTATTTGAAAAGTAAAAAAAAAAATGAACAAAACTGTAATATTTCAAAAAGGTGTGTACGTAAACGTGAAATACGTTTGGCATTGTAAGAAAAAGGCTAGTCGACATTGATGTTAATTACTGATTTGATTTATAAAACCGTCTGTCTACCCATTTATGAAAAGTTGATATTAATTAAATAACAATTTATAAAAGGCTAAATAGGTTTTTTAATGATGATTAATATTATAGTGAAACCTAAGTTTTTTCTGTATACCATATTGGTCACGTATGTATATGGAGCACATATATACATTCGATATTTCGATATTAGTGTTACTTAAATTTTACTCATTGTGTGGTTAAGTTCACGTCAAATAAGCAGCTGTTGTCTGGTAAAACTACTGCAGTTGCAAGTTTAAAAGAATGTTTTGAAAATTTATAATATTTGATCGGACAGTGTTAGACCATAAATCCAAAGTAAAATGAAACGCGTATGTGTATTTAGTTCATTCGATATTTCATTTAAGCATATGGAATTTAAATACAATTATTTGTAACGTATTATCATAAAGCCAATGTCATTGTATATATTTTAGATATATCTTTATCATTTAAGACGTGTAACTTATAAAAAATATCCTTTAAAAATAATGGCAAACGAGAAAATTAAAAATTAAATTTATAGGACCAATTTATAAATCGAACCAGTTTTAATGGGTGAAATATTATATAAGGTCACGTTATAATCCACATAAATCCTAACACTGTTGCGGTCCTGTAAAAAATCTTCTCCTTGCTATATATCTGGCACCATTTCCCTCCACTTTTACCGCTTTCATATTGAATTATTAAAATTTATCGCTCAGAGTTTTTTTATACGGCAGCCGAACGCGAGTCGAAAAATTATTGTTATTGCGGATTTTTTGATTTCTGAGCAGTTACCGCCGCCCGTAAAAAGGTTCTTCCCCCGGGGAATTAGTTATTTCCTCCCAAGAAATCTATCTGCAGACCAGGTTGCTTATCCGAGAGAAAGCGTCTCTTATCTAAACCGGTTTTAGGAGAGTGCCGCGTTCTGAATATTATATAACCATTATGGTATGTTGCAATAATCTTGCATTTTTAAAAAGCTTTTTAGGGAGCTGGCACTAGGGAGAGACGAGCGATTTTATAGCTACGTGGGTGCTTTACATTATATCAGAACACACCCAAGGTAATAAATATCAATAGTCAAAATAGCAAGACATTAGAATTATTTAAAATCTGAAAACAATCTCATTAATAACTCAAAGCAAGCTCAATATTTTGAATTTGTGAAAAGTAAAAAATAAAAAAAAAACTGTTTATTAATGTCAACAAATCCCACCGTAGAAAACATTACATTTATTTAAAGTATATGTTATGTAAATGATTTTATATAAGCTTCTCAACATAAAGAATTGATATCATGTTATGAAATAATCTCATTCAGTTTATTTCATGTTCTGGTGTTTTTCTTTGCAGTAACGTGAAATATTTAAAAAAATATATTATAATAAGAAAAATAAAAATAGCTTGACAAATTGGCGTTGTTACTAATTATTAATTATTGAATTGAATTTAACAGAGAAATGGTGTGACATATATGATTCATATAAAGCTTTTTATTGCAAAAAAAGTAATCACATACTTTCAAATAATAAAAAGTGTTGTGAGATTTAATAATAATTATAATCACTATGGTATAACTGTATTTTAATTTTAAATATTTTACGAAATATATATATACGTGGTTTTTATTGGTGTGTCCAAATAGCGTTAGTGAAAGTATAATATATACAGTTGTAAACATTTTTTGTTATATAGAATATCATTTACCAACATACTTCATAATAAATTGTGTTTGTATTGCCTTTGGTACTCAAACTAAAATTAAAAAACACAGTTATAAATATAGCTCAAGTCATTGAACCGATTTTTTTATTTAATTTAATTTTGTAAATGTTGTTAAATATATTTTTAAGGAATTATAGCTATTGTCATATGATAAATTTAAATACATTACGATTAAACTGAGAACAGACAGTAAAATAAATACAGCATGTGCACTTCGTTGAAGAGTTTGAAAATAGGTGTCGTAGCACCGTAGCCCGCCGTAGTATCGTAGCTACTCCGAGCTCAGTGCTATTGGTCCTGTATGGATAAGTGTTTTCATAAAAGGGATTGTGATTATTTTGCACTTGTTTTGCTAGCAGAGATGGGTCACCACTTAACACAACGCTCGTGTACTTTTCAATAACAAACGCATAGTTTATTCATAAATATGAACATAATAATCCGATATTCAAATACGTTATAACTGGTAATAATAGCAGGTTGAAAATCATTACAAGTTATTTGTATTTTAAAATAAAAACAGCGGTGTTTTTATTTAGTTATAACTAAAATTAAAATTAATATTAATACAATCAAAAAATACATATGAAAACGTGGGAAGAGATGCGATCTTGCGAGTGAAAATATTTTTTAATAAAACAACCAAACCTTTGATTTTCTCACTATTTTACATAGTAAATGATTGAAAAAATCAAGATAGCGTTTTTCTATAGTAATGATATGAAATTCAAGTCAGGATTACATAAGTAAGCTACAATAATGTTTGATATTGAATTCGAATGACATTTATTAAAACTGCGCTTTAAGCATCATGTCTGGTCTTACGTGTACTTCAAATACAATTCAACAAAAATGCGCTAAAATTGAAGCAAACGCGCGCTACTCTACTAAAATAAAATCAAAAGTCTTAAAAATTAATGACTAATTGTTGGAAAATCTATCAATATTAAGTGGATGTTTTCACATATGTTTAAATCTCGACTAGAACTGTCTATACTGAAATAATTTTGTTTAATTTGGTGCTACACAATTAAATTGATAAATTATAAAACATGAATGATTGTGAACCATTTCAAACATGTTAAATATCACGGTGTCGTTCACATTTCAGGAAAAGCTCTCCGGTAAACTTGCGACTGACGAAATTTAGATTGCCTGTAGGTTAAATATTTTCTTAGGCAACATTGCGGGATTGAATTTGCGCGTTCCTTTGGGATGCTAAAGCTACAACAAAGATTTGACAAGTTGTTATAGGCATTATGATTTATTAAAAAAAATATATCTGGACGTACAATATTTCAAAAGTAAAATTTTAATTTTATAAAAACATTCAAGAACTGTTATTACATATTATTTTAATGTAGTAAAGGTACATTAAAAAATAACTGGAGTAGCTTATTGAACCTGGGTACTTTTGTATTACATTAATACAAGATTAAAGATGACAACTCACTTTTCCTTTTAGCACTTATTAAACATAAAGAAAATATTATTATTAAATACCCGGTACTCAGATATTCTACTCAGTGTAAAATAGATCATAATATGGAAGAAATAATGAAGTTATTAGGAAACGTTTAATCAATTCTGTTCAATAATTCAAAGAAAATATTTGCACACTAAAAGTCAAAACTTCATTGAAAAAGAACATTTCAAACATGTTTTCTTCAAGAACAATTTTTTTTTCAAGTGCGTGATAATAGTTTCATATTTTTCTGCATTTTGGACTAAAGTAAAAATGGGTACTTAAAGTAGTTTTAGTTTTATGTGGACGAGGCGTGTAAAAATATGGGTAAGTGGGGGAAGTGCTCGCAATAGGATTGCGGGGCAGTGAGTTGTCCGGAGAATGCAGACAATTCCCCTCGTCACTGCGATTATTGCTTTGCCACCCTGGGAAAGCCCGTCTCCTTTCATGCCCGTGCGTACTGCAGACTTGCCTAGTTAGAGTTCGACAACGTACACAAAAAATATTTTTGCCAGTAAAACTATATTTTTTTTACGGAAAAATATTGTTTTATCGATCATAGGATTTTTAAACTATATCTATCTTCACCGTGGAGGAGACATTTAAACAGAAGTTATTTTTTATGGGTACTGGTCGCTTAACGCTTCTTTCGTTTGTGGATCTACATACATAACTAGTTTCATTCAAATACTCGATTTAAATAGAAATCATTCAAGTATAAATCATTATTAACAATAACAGCACTTCAAATCTTGCCAGTTTATCGAACCTTCGAAGTTTTTCTTTGCCGTTCTTAAATATAAACCAGCAATATTGAATTTGATATCCGAAACCGAATCTATAAAGCGTTACTAAGCGATTGTTTTTAGATACACGCCTTTTCATGCATAAATAAACAAACCGACTTACAATGGCTGTGGATAAACATTATTAATCTTACGTACTGATATGCTTAAGCAAAGCTTTTGTCTTGCTGTTGTATTATGTTATTATAATGAAAAGTTAATATTTGTTATGACATTTCACCTCACAATTCACATGAAGTACGCGTCATGAATTATCAAATGAAATTTTTAGTCGGCATTGAAAGAATAATCTTATAATATATTTGATTTCATTCTTCAAAATATCTACAAATAACGCAGTTTTACCAGCGTAAAATGAATGTCAATATAGCAGAAACACAGAAGTGTATTTTTTTTCTTGAACTTTGAAGTACAATCACTTCTTTATTTGGTGTTTTAGTGGATTGCATATTTTTATTTTACGGAGATTACACTATTACAATGTGTATTAACTGAGGTTTATTCACTTTTACGACACTTTAAGACGAGGAAGAATATTACAATGCTTCTTTTTTTCTAAAATACTACTCTCTACCTCTAATGGGCTCATATAAAAAGTTGATGCAAACTTAAATAAAAGTATTGAGACGAGCTACTCAAAAATCCATATATATTTATCGTAAATCTAAACGAAATACATTTACACGAAAAAAAATCCCAAGCCCGGAGTGTGCCTGGTGTCGTCGTACGCGTGACGCAGAGATATTGGGAAATATTTGCAGTGGTAGGTAAGTAGGCGACCCGACGAGTATATGAAGACGAAGGATTTGTAAAGAAGGAATTCGGAAAGCTTTGCCTTCGACCGCCAATCCATTCCTATCCCCACCTCCCATTCACACACCAACGCAAACTTCCGAACGTTTATTCTACTTTACACTGGGCAAAGAGTTGAATCGCCAGCTGTATTTTGACGAATACGTCTAATAAAAATATATTATTCGATATTAAATCAGTATCGATATCAAATATCAATCAATGTTCGTTTTCCAAAGTTCAAATACAGTTAAAAAATAATATTTACTTATCTATGATGTTAAAACCACAACCAATTCACGCAAACCTTGATATACAAAAAAAAAAATGAGACGTTTAACGATTGATCAATAGTAAATTCTTTTCTTCTTGTTGTCTTTGAATAAAAAGACGATTTGGAATTGTTTTGAAACCACTCTCTTCCTCCTCAAATTTTTAAGATACCCAGCAAAAAATAAAAAAATCAGATTTTCCTTAATGAAGAGTATTACATAACTAAATTTATTTTGAAAACGCTATTGTTTCTTTATCTTGAAGCTAGAAGATAGTTTTCGATTTTAAATTATTTTAATTTTCTTCTATTATGCCGAGGTGATAATTCTAAAGTTCTTAATCGTATTAACTTCTACTAACTAATATGCAACTTCATTTTATTTACTAATCACAACGAATATATTTTTATCTTGTAAAAAGTTATTCCAAAGCTGTTCGGTTTATCAATGAATTGTTTATATAGGTGGATATATTCAGCAATGGAATATTTATTTTTGGTAATATATTTTCTTTATGAAAGACTTTTTAAAATTTAATTTACAATACTATCAATATTATATTATTTAAATGTCCGCTCTAGCGTCAGCTGTAACGTGTTGATTGTCCATTTTTGTTAGCAATACACACAAATAAATATTCGTTTATATGTCTATAAAATTAGTGACCTTCCCTTATTTTCATTGCACAGTGTTGCTATTTACATTCGGCAGTGCATTACTGTCGCCTCATTACTTTGCAGAGGCAAATGCACCAGAAAATCCTATAAAGAGCATAAAGTAACCCATCTGAACAATAATAATTGTAAAAGTTGGGCAGCATGAGCCGCGTGTCCACAAAGCATCGCCACCCCAACGACAGCGATCGCACAAAATCATATTTAAAAACTAATATCAATTTACATAATTGTGTTGATTGTGAACTAGGGGCAACAGGGGGAGGATTCAAGCGCCATTTGGCAGTCACAGGGTTACACTTATTGTATAGGGGCATATCAATACTTTGAAACAAAAAAGTAGTTTATTAAATCACACTAAATAATAAAAAAATAAAGAAGAAATATTATTCATATGATGTTAGCTTACCTTTTTTGACGATGTAGTATGAGTGTATTTTATTTATTTATGAAATGATATTTTTATTTTTGTAAAGAATTGGCAGTTATCTCAGTCTTTCATTTTGCGTTTTTAACACAGTTAAAGCTTTAAATATACAAATGAACATTTTTTTACCATGTCCGCTATCAATGTGTAGCATATGGACTACTAATAAAGTTTATCTCAACAGAAGTGTTTCTATGAGAACTGCTTGTAACTCAGGAGTAACAAGAGAGTAGGAATATAAGGATACGCCTAGGACAGGACTAGTGGTTAGCTAGTCGCTCTCCATACCGTTCATAAGATGGGATGGGAGGGGGGAATTCTAGACATCACATACATCCATGCCATCGAACAGAAATTCATAAATCGATTGAAAAATCAATTTATAAAACTGTCCGTACTGGGATTTGAACCCGTAACCTCCGTAACCGAAACCAACGACGTTGACCACTCGACCACACATTTATAGATAGTATATATTTTTTTCTATCAATTTATGGTTTTGTAACTAGTGACATGGATGAATTTGACATTTCGTCCAATCAAACTCACCCTATTTACTCACAAAAACAGATTGTCGAGCAAGTTTTAGTCATTTATAAATCAGTAAAGTTTGAAAATAATTTATAAATACTCCTTAATCAAAACTTTTCTTTGGTACATTTCACGTTCGCAACATACATGCGTTGAAATAATAACATTTGCACAGTAATAATTCTTTCACGAATAATAAAAAAATAAAATTAAGGCAATACCATTCGGCTAAGAGACCAGTTAGTATAATAATAATTATATCTAAATATGTACACATATATACCTAACGATTAACTGAAATCATGTCGGTTCATTTGTACTACAGTAGTTATAATACAATATACATGAGCAATTATTTTTAACTATCTCATGATATAAGCAGTTGGGTGAACCTTTAACTTGCAAGGGTCCGAATACGACTGGCTGCATTGCCTATGGACATACTCACAAAAGATGAAAGATGTTTTAAGTAAAAATAAATTCTTCAAATCAAAATTAGCTCAAAATATTATTGATATGAATATTGAAATCGTAAATCGTGTACACATTAAAAGTGACCACAATTATGTATTAGGATTAGGACTAGTTTCATTCATTCCTAGCATTTGACACTGATAAAATAATATATTATATTGATACAGAGATATTTATAATAACAAAAGAGACTACAGGGTGTTACAAAAAAATGTAAATAGAAATATGAAAAAAATGTGTAGATAATTGACACTAAAATTAATGTGACCTCTTACAAATAAAATTGACTATTGATTGCATTGACATTTACTTGGTAGAACTCCATTATAGTAGGGTAAAAATAGCAACGTATTTAGCTCTACAGTTTTTATAATATTAGTTGATAGCTAATTCGGCTTTCGCCATCGTCAAAACTATGTTTAAGCTTACATTTTGCTCAGCTGTAATATACTGGCACCGAAGAGACACACAATACATTTTGTTATTCACTCTAACATTATAATTCATTTTGCTATTTATTATATTTATACATTTATTAAATATATGACATAAATGTTTCGAAGAACGATAAGCAATATGGGATTTTTCAAGATAAATTAAAGTGATATTCATTATTAATTATATTAGGGGTTTTAGCAACGGTGATGGATTGATAATTGTTTGTACATTTAAGATGTATTGTATATGCATATTAATTTCAAGTATACTAATTTGCAATCAAGTGAAAAAATACTTTAAATTCATCCATCATCCTTTGTGGATGATCCTAGGTTAGGCGAATAATATCAGTGAATTCGGACTCTTATTACTCGACTATATTGTGCGGGCTACTCTGGTATTTTGACAATAAGCGCGCGTAATGGCACTTGCATTCAGCTGCATGACTCTACGAATTGTTTTAGTAATGGACAAATTGTTAAGAATTTTATTTGAAATTCCTACCACTCTTTTTTAATATCAACACAAAAGCACGGCGTGCCGTAATTAACACTCCGCTAAAGACGTTGCTTGCACCGCCCTTTCTTGGCATTTTAATTAAAACAATATTAAAATAGCGTGGCCGATACGAACGGCGTACACATTATTTAAGTTGGTATATCCAACCACAACATTATATTCAAGTTTTTATCTTAAAAAAAAAGCTGTTTGTATTCAATCAACAGATTAAATATTTGACCTTTTGGATGTTTTATCGCTGTCAATATAGAAAAGATGCGTAGGTTGGAAAATTCCAACTTATAAAACAACTATATTTTCGTAGGACGACGCTTTAATTTATTTTAAATGAAATCAGAATGGTTATGTCGACAGAATGATGTTTATACGATAAAACATTTGGGTGGAACTGACTGTGTAATTTGTTTGAAAATCACATGTTCTTGGTTATTGTGATTATTATTAAGTAGTTTTATATAACAGAACGATGAAAAGCGGGTTTGTTTAATGAGTGAGCAATGCTTACTTAATCAGTTGAAAATGATTGATCGTCATTCGCCAGGCGAAACCAATCCTGAGTGTATTGTAAATGCGTAAGTCTCCATCAAACATTTATTATTTTTACTTAAATTAAATAGCAATACTTCTTCAATACGTTTTTATACAGTGCATATATATATAATAAAAAATAACACTTTTTTATTATTAACGTTGTCATATTATATAAAATAATATAAGCGCTTTGCGAGTGATTTGTGTTTTTGTTATTAAGATTAAAAAGTTTACGAAATGCGTATTTCTGATATAGTATTCTTCACGGTTATAAGATATGATTCCGCTCACAGGTAATTAAAATAAAATCAGATTAAATAATTTTAAGCAATGTCAATGTAAGAATAAATTAAGATGAGATATTTTATTCAAATATTATATAATTTTTGAAAGCAAGTTGCTTCAGATATGCCTTGGTGCTGTGGTACGATCTTTACAATTGTGTTGTTTAGTATCAAACATGGCCAAATCGTCTTTATATTAAATGAGATAATTAAAAAAAAAGTGTGGCAAAAATTAATGGTCACTTTTAAGGTGTTCGCTGACTGTCAAAGTTTAACAGAAAAAACATCGTAAAAGAAAAAATCTTGACGAGCAAAACAAAAATATGTAGGACAAGAACAAAAAAAAGTATTTTTTTTGATTAACGACAAAAATATTTTCCTGAGATTTTTCATTCAATCACATAAATATTTTTTGTAGATACTAAACCAAAGTTTTATATAGCATACCTAGTTAAAAACACCAAATGTGGATTTGACTTATTATTATACAAAATAATACAATTATACAGTGTCCGTAAACATTTTAGCGCGTCGGGTATTGTTCTAATTTTCTTCCGGTTGACAATGAAGAAAGAGCAAATTTAACAGAATGTGAGACAAAGGGTAGCCGGTAAATTGCTCGAATGGAAATTGCTCGAATTACAAATTATTCGAATTGCTTGGTTATTTAAAAGATTTTTCACGACTTTTTCTACGAATTTCATTTTTATCTTGTGCGACACTTGTTTAGAGAGTGAAATATAAAAATAATTTTCGCAAGTATTTATTTTAACCGTGTTCGCTCCAAATGCGGAACATATAATCTTTTAATGGAGTTTATCTCAACAGAAGTGTTTCTACGAGAACTGCTTATTAATTAGTTACTCAAACTGTGTCTATATATTTCCATAACACATAGAAGACTAGGGCTAAGACAGAACAAACGGACAGAACAAACGGAAACAAATTGATTATCTTGTTATTCGAGCAATTTCCATTCGAGCAATTTACCGGGAACCGAGACAAAGTTGTGATTAAAAATGAAACTTTTAGTTTATGCCAGCATTAAAAGTAATGCAGATATTTTACTAGGTTGGAATGACGGTAAAATAATTAATGGCGGTGGTCTGACAAGTGATGATTTGAAGATTTGTCAGTTTAGTTGAGTCAACCATAGTTATTAAACCACAGTTTAGCTAGTCAACCACGATAACGACATACGCAGCATGCAGTCAAAAATGCAAAGCTTTTGGGGAGAGTTCATTGACTATTTAATTAGGTATACATGTGGTTGATGTAAATGACTCATGGCTAATTTCGTGATAGCGATTTTAATATTTATTCACGAAAATACGCAGAGAAGTGATAATTAAATAATAATTTAAATATTGTTACTTCGACCCCTGGCGAAATTTGTATAATACAATGCACGTTTTTTAAGAATTAAATAAATTTTTCCGTTACGTAGCGTGAATTACGTGACAGGTCGCCCAATACAAACAGCTTTTTTTAAAACAATTTATCGATTTTCTGTTCGAAGACATAGATTCTTGTGATGTCTAAAATTCTCCCCCTCCCTACTCTTCCGATCCTAAAATAACAGAACTAAGCGAGAGCGATGAGCTAACTACTAGTCCTGTCCTACCTCTATCATTTCTATGGTTAGGATAAGTATTCCACATTCCAATATATCTGTTGATATACCTCTATTAGGAGGCCATATGCTCCACATTGTGAGCAGCCAAATCTGAAAAAAAGAAATTGCTGGGCTGATACATCAGCCGTAAGACGGAATATTCTCAACAAAAGGTTTTGTTATTTTTACATATTTAATTACTTTGTAAGTTAACTATGTTTGAAAATAGCCTATTGCGATATCACCTACATCATTTAGCGCTGGTGAAATTCCAAAAACAGTTAATTATGGATAAATTAACATTATTTGGCTTTTGTTAACATAATAATAATATATTATTTCAAAATAAATTACAGTTAACTTGCGGGGATGCTTGGAGAGAAACAGGAGCAGGTGGCGTTGTGAGGTGGGGGGCGGTGGAGTAGTGTGTAACGAAATCTCTCTACACGGCTTGTAGGCATTATTTGATGTGTTTTATTTTTGATTTGCTTGCTTTTTTCTGAGATAGGTTTCCTTGCTTTATTTATCTTATTCTTTCTTTTACACTATTCTTTCACTACAATTGCGCCAAAGTTAAGGATTTGGACAGCCCCGATTTTTTAGCAATAACTATTACTTTAAGACTTTCAGACTCTATTTCGCAACATAATTTTAATGTCATTAAACATTACTTAAATTTGCTTAATTTTCATATGCTATAATTAACATTTTATTAAACAAACTACACATACTATTACACTTTGTAACTATTTGATATTTAAAATAACTGAAGTGATAACTGTCAATACATGTTTCAAAAACGGGCCAAGGGCACATTAAAAAGTAAAAAAAAGTGTTCTTCAGTTAATTGACAAATGTAATATTTGGTGATTGCACTGCTAACTCGAGAAAGAAAAAAGGAAATCTGATTTTTCCAACAAGAGGTTATTGGCGTAGCAAAGAGAAATCACTAGAAGAAGTAATTTTTTGGACTGAAAAATGTGGTACCAATTATGATAGGTATGCTGGTACACACGATTGTTCATTTTGCAAAAGAGAGAAAAATAAAACATATGAAAAGTTTTCGAATAGTGATAAATTCTTTTAAATTGATAGAAATCGATAATTTGTAAATATCGTTTTGCTCTCACTTTGCTCTTCTTTAAAATGATTAAAAATGAGTTATTTCTTTACTAATTGAAGTATTGATCTATGTAAATTACATTGAATTTATTAATCAAACCATTGCTTATATATTAAACTAATCCCAGACATTACAACGTTAACAATCGACATGAAATAATAAATTCGTTACTATACCATATGTGGAGTGATATCCATTTGTATACAAATAAGTTTTTTGTATCTCCCTGATGTGGAGCATTTGAAAAGATGTTCTACAAGAAATGCTTGTTATTCGGTTGTACACTCATAATATTTAAAATGGATAAAAACGTGTTTTTACTATCTTTAATCGATGAAAAATTAGATGCAATATTTCTTAAGAGATTTGAAAATTTGTCTGATATTACTGTAAGTGAAATAAACAAAATAGTAAAAAAATCGTGCTGAGATTTCGCATTTCTACCACAATGGTTGGTGGCAGGCAATACGAACCGTGGAAAGGCGAATTCTGGCTCACGAAAGAGGAACGGGGGTTTTTCGGGATCGTGTGAAACGAATTCCCTGGGGTCGTTAGCAGCTAGAATTCTGCGTGAATCATAATAATACCGTTTTGGACGGTACGTGGCTGAGACTGGAGCTGATTCTAAACGTTCTAAACTATCTGGTTACGAACGTACTACGCATATGGAAATATTTTCCAAGCCACCAAAATCTTTTAAATCTTTGGTTTGGTTTACTTCAATTCGTTTCGGTATAAGTGTATGCCGACTGAAACGAATGAATGAATAATTTATCGACAAAAATAAATAGACTCGAGTTAAGAAGTAACTATATTTTATATACTTCAGCATTCGCTGTGTTTTAAAAATTATCATAGTTAAGATTTTTTCTAATGTAAATAATTTAGAAACATGTATTTTTTCTACTTTTCTTACTGGTTTTTTTGGCTTACTATATTTTAAAGAAAAAGATTTTGTGGATATTTTTCTTTCATTTTCATTTTCAAGACATTGGTAAAGAAAACCTTTCATAATAACAATTTAAGCTTACACTAGCTTCCATTCTGAAAAAATATTTGGCACCTTTTACATAAGTCATTGCTCAATTTAATACAACAATATATTATTTTAATGTGTGAAACGTTATGTATTCATAGTTTTCTATTTAGAAAATCTTATATGTATTTAAGAATCTTGTTTGGAAGAATCAGTGTACGAAGTTTTCTTGCCTGTACGCAAGAATAACGAAATTCTTATCGATATATAAAATAATGCGTTAGATTTGTACAACGAAAAGCATTTCAGAATGATGCTATTATCTACAAAAAGCCAAATAAAATATAACCAAAATTCTACTGAACATCTAGAAAGATTTGATCAGTGTTTGCAAATAATAATAAAAAAGCTTTTCCTGAGTACAAATCACGAGGTGACATGTGCCCAAGTTGACGGCTTATTTTCACAGCGCACATGTTCGCAGCACTTACCGTTCGGGTGTGTTATCTTTCTATCCACAAATAATATCAAAGATCGTTCCCCATGCTCCAGCACTCACTTTCTACCCCGTGCCAACACAACACGAATTACGCCCGTGGAAAATTGGATTCGATTTGTAAGTGTGTTAAACTAGCAGGCGGGTTGGATTACTAATCTGCCTTCTTTTTAATATCCGTGCGGGGAATTTGGCTACAGTCCATTTCAGAATTATAAGCAGGGGAGTGCCTTTAATTTTTTTTAACGTCAACTGGAAGTGATTTTAATGTTTTAAAAGTATACATAAGTTTGAAAAGTAAAATAAGTTTGCCACCTGTATGGTCGAGTGGTCAGCGTTGTTGGCTTCGGCTATGGAGGTCACGGGTTCGAATCCCAGTATGGAAATTTTTATAAATTAATTTTTCAATCGATTTATGAATTTCTGTTCGAAGGCATTTATGTGATGTCTTGAATTCCCCCTCTCACCCATCCTATTCTATGAACGGGGTGATTAGCTTACCACTAGTCCTGTCCTGGCCCTATCCTTCTATCCCTACTCTTTTTTACCAAAGAGAGGTTGAGCAACTGAGTAACAAACAGTTCTCGTAGAAATACTTCTGTTGAGATGAACTCTATTAGGAGTACATATTCTCCACATTGGGAGCAGACATGGTTTAAAAAAAAGTATACACATTAAAGTGAATAGCAATTGGATAGATAATACAAAGGAAACGTATTTTTAATTATGTTCGTAAATGGTTCAACAAAACATTCATGATTATTATCGAGCCCGTGAAGCAGTGGTCAAAATCGTTGACTTCCGTGACGGATCGAACGAGTTACGTTCCAATACGAATATTTTTTGGTTTATTTTATCGAAATATCAATTTTAAATGTAAAGGCATGGTTGTTTGTGATGCTTACACATTTCGTCTCACTCTTCCAATTTTAAAATAACGGAGCTTAGCGAGAACGACTCATAAGAGTACAGCATTCAGACAATTCAAATTTGATATTGAAATTCCATCAAGCATCTTCAGTCGAAATTCTTAATTATAAAATATATTCTCTCATTTCTCTTTCCGGAACGCACATTTATTAATTGAGCGCACGCCAATGGTGTCACTGCTGTTACGAAACCGGTTTGATTATTTTAGTGCAGCTGATTTTTAGTGGATTATTTGCGAAATACGATTTTGTTGGTCGTGATGACATATTCCCGTAATTGTTTATGAATAAACGATGTGGAGTTGTGGATGAAACGAAAAAAAAATCCTTTTTTATGTTTAGCTATTGCATTTTATAGTTTATTATCTTCCGTAAAGAGAATTGAAGATTAAAAAAGGTCACGAAATTATGTGATACATAGAGTGCGTTTTTAGAATGATTTATTCTCAATTATGATTTTAATGCTATACATGTTTTTATACTCAAAAAGACCTAAGCAAAACATTGTTTTACGCCTTTTCTTTCCTTTAATAAATTTTGTATTTTTTAAACTGACCCTTAATTTGTAGCCCTCCCTTCAATGAACAGTTTGTGGAACTTCTGATTACTTTATTTTTTTTATCACAGTATGAATTTGTCAGTTAAAAAATAGTATCATTCATTTTTCATACAACTGCATTTGTCACCCGAAAATTTTATTTGTTTTCAGGCATTGACTTTGGGTGTTATTGATCATACTGGGAAGTAGCTTGGTGTTTACTTAAAAATGAAAAAAGCCATTGAAACTCAGAACAAGTGGCCTTAGACTGCTTTGAAATCAATTACAATCATTTCCTATAGCATTCTCATATTAAGATTAGGTAGTCCCACAGTAGGCAACTATCAAAGAGCTCTGAAATAATTAAGTGAAATAAAAGTATAATTATAGATAAAAAGATAACAATGAGTAGTCGTCAAAAACTATCTCAGTTTTGAAGATATAATACACGATGTACATAATTCATTTAATCATTCAATTTCATCAAATATTAAAATTGGTTTTGGTATCCTTTAAAATAGCAGGGTTTTGACAATAAGCCTTGCATCTCTAGATGTTTGACGTGTTGTGAGTGAGTAGCGTTTAAATTCATAATAGTCATAGAATTAATTATTTTTTATGCTCTTGCGACCGTTATTACATCCATGAAAATTTTAATAATTACATTTTAATATATTGTAAACGACATAAGTATTAACCATGATTAATTGCAATAATCCGAGTAAGTCGTTTCAATGATGTAGAAGCGCAAATAACAGAATTAAATCTTTGGCATATTAAATTATGAGCAGTATTATTGCTTCATAAAGGAATTTTCATTACGAAGAGAATATAATATATCACGCTTTTTGTTAGTTGTGCGTTCGCATATTTAGAGTGATCACAATGTATAGGGAGGGCGTAGGCGCGTGCCCACTGACGTCAGTCGACCCCCTTTTTAGCAAATAATATAACATATTTCATATTAGGGGCTCGGGGCCACTAAACTGAGGCTTCATCCTCTATTGTGTTTAAATATTTGCCCGTCAAATGAAAGGGTGCGCGGTGAATAAATTGTTCTTTAATGGATATAAATAATTATGTGTGTTTGATGGTGTTTATGTTTTGTGAGAATTGTCAATAATTTTTATGAATTGAGGAAGATCTACTATTACTCACAGGTACATATATACCTCTGTCTCCGATTGATGTGGAGTTAATGGAATATACAGTGGAATCAGCTGTACGAGAGAGTTGATTAGTTATGATTGGGGAAATTGCAATTTATCTATAAAAGTTATTCCATTTATTTACTATTACTATATTAGAGTTTTAATTAAAACATGTTCACTTTTTTCTTTATTTATCACCAGTTTCATTCTTAAGAAAAAAATATATAAATGTTGTCTTTTCGCTTGGATTTAATTTTAGTAAAATGAAATCCAACCTTCATTAGAAGGTTTGATGTTAAAATAGCTCTAAAATATTAGATAATTGTGAAATGTTAGTATGAACCAATCGGTGATCTATATTTTTCAAAGTTTAATCGTAGTAAATTATTTTTTATTGAAACAAAGTCTCACTTTTCTATGGGAAAAAATAAGGCTCACTAGAAAAAAAATATGCATGTCTGGTGTAGATTATTGTGTTGCCAATGAGATATATTTAATATATTTGAAAATGCACATACATTATAGAAATAATTAAAATAATAACCAATAAAACCAACACTCCTTACTTTAACACAAATCATCTATTTTTCCTTTCTTTAAAGTTCCCATCATAATGTAATAATAACTAGTGTAGTGGTGAGGAATTTGATACCATGCAACTGAGCGGTTTGTTCTGTTCAGCTATACGCGTGAGAGAGAATCAAGTGAAATCATTTTAATATGATGAGCCAAGTGATCCATTGTGTTCGTATACTACCAACCGTCAACGAAATAGGGTAGTTACTGCTGTGATTTATTGTCGTAATATTGAAGTCGATTCCACATTATAATTACAAATCGATATTAATGTAGCAAATAAATTCAATTATGTACATACATTAAACTAAAAAATTGCAAGCGATGGTGAAGGCTTATTAAAACTGTTAATTGTAATGATACCACACATATTATATAGTCATTCCATAGCAACAGATTTTTATTCTTACTGTATATCTTTTTGTAAAAAAGATATTAAATAAATAAAACACTTTTATACTAACCCAAAATTATGTATAAAGCATGTATGTGAATTAATACACTGTTATGTATTATTTTTTAACATTTCATAATGCCTTTCTATCAAGAATAAGTAGTTAACACCTAAAAAGATGTTATAACTAAGAAATGCGTGATCACTGATCAGTTATGAGTAAACTTTACCGTGGAAGATACATAGTTATCTGGCAATGAAATTTAATAATACTGAGATAAAAACTTGATGCCCATTTACTTACATTTGATTATTTCTTGAAATTAGTTATTGATTATTTATGATTATTTCTTGAAATAATCAATAAGCTAGACGACTTTTACCAAGAGGTGTTCTATCTTTTATGATAGATTTTATAGCGCTGGTTGTGAGCAAATCGACAAAACTACTTCTTTTCTGCTAAATTGTATTGTTTTTTGATTTGAAACTTTAAATGAAATAACGAAATTTAAGTAAAGCGTTGCGTGCCTTTTTGCTAGCTTTCAAATTTAAAATCACATTAAAAAATATATATTATGTGTTAAATTTTTCAGTTTTCTCTTTTAATGTATTAGTATTTATCATATACAAATTATAATATGAAATTTACACAAAGGTGCTAAGTAAAAGCCGAGCGAGAAATCCCTATTACAAAATACAAATAAATAATATTAGTTTCTGACATAATTTAATGGATTTTTATCGATTACTGTAGCTTGCAGGTCATTGTATGAACTATTTACAGAATTTCAGAATAACGAAATTTTATTTAGTAAACGCAGTAAAGATTTTTCTCTGGCTACTATAATAGATGAAACTACTTTTTGACTCGTGATTTATCAATTTAATTGGATAATTTAATTTTACGAGTGGCGCCGTGAATCGGCGCTCGGCTGTAATCCGATACGCTGGGAAATTCGATTATTGAGCAGTCCCCCTTGTCCCACAGTAGTTCCACTTTTCCTCGCCCGACTGTAACTGGAACGCACCCTCTCGATAATAATAGCGAAAGCTCTGTTTGATTTCCAGCGAGGTGTTCCCGTTTTATGAGATCATTATAATGAGTGTAATATATACATGTGCTGTTTTTGGAACATCGAATCTTCAAGTATCATCATCATCACAATAAATTAACTACACTGATGTGTGTTTACATTAGTAAAGACTATGCTATAAATTTATTAGCTCCATACATTTTTTTGACTAAAATTTAGCTTGTAAGTATGTATTTGTGTACGATGTTTAAAAAAATGTGATATTAATTGACACAAGAATTAAAAAATAGGACGCAATAAACAAGACATATTTTAGGTCTTAGTACTTTCCAAAAAATAGAATATTGAGATCTAATAGAATATTGAGAGAATTTGTATAAAATTGATATAAAAAATACGGCACTGCACTGCCATACGTAAACTATTTTATAAATATGCTATTGCTATAATATATTAACTAATCTTAAAATGCTTAAAAAACATTTTAAATAATAATTTCCAATAACCTACGTCATGTTGTTTGTAACAAAACCTTGAAGCATTTGCAACAAAAAAATCAAAAATAACAGAATACAATGAACAAGGAGGGTTGAACATTTAGACGCACCCCTTATTGGGCTACCTCTGTAGGACAATAAAAATACAGGGGGGTATTAATTTAATTACCCTGCCGCTCACTTGGGAAAAGCTAATATTTTGTACTAGCAACATCCACTCTCTCTCGACGTCCAAAGAGGCTTGAGTATTAACCCATTCAAAACCTGAATAAGCATATTGAAATTTGACAAAATACATAGTATTATAGTGATTTACAATCTGCACATGCTAAATAATTATCATACAGTAAAAATGTTTTGCGATTCAATTAACTATCTGAACAAAATTATGTGTGATTTTAACACTTTTTGAACCAAAGATACCACCGTATTTTATAATTAAAAAATTAACCTTGATAGTGAAAATAAAAAAATCGACCTTAATTAATTACCAAAAATAAATGTATTTTACTCATTATTTATATCACAGAATTCTAACATGAATGTATAAGATGTATTCAGTAAAGTGATTGGAGTTCAATGGGATTGTTGCAAGCAAGTGCTACGTTTTAAGTTGATATTATTTTGGAAACACTGATATTTTGGTTAATAGAAAACCAATACTATTTTTAAGCAATAAGAAACAAAGAAGGCTGCGTTAATACTAGATAATAATAATCAGTATGCGGTTTCCAACCTGTTAAAAGCTCAAGCAGAAATACGAGAGCGCGCCTACATGGTTTGTTAGCTTTTGCTAGTGTAGCCAATCATTGAGGGCTTTTTGGTCGTATAACAATATTGAGTTATGAAATGTGTTAAGATTTACAACTAAATTTGGGTATGTTTTAACTCACTTTAATATGTATAAATCAGCATAGACCGTGGGCACGTTAAAGATATAACTTAAAATAAAAACAATTTGACAATTTTACCATGATATTTTTATGTTTCAATTATTAGTTAATTTCTAAAAAAATATTCTACTGTATCATTATAAAATTAAAATATATTTATTTATCTTTTTAGAGAAAAAAAGTAAATCTCTATTTAGTTCAGTCAATCTTGCTGTACATCGTTGATATAATTTAGAATTTTGACTGAAGGTGCTTGATGAAAATTCAATGTTAATTCAGAATTATTTTCATACACTCGAACTGACAGTCAGTTCAGTCAGTTTAGTTAGTTCGAGTGCATTCGTGCACTGAGTAGTACCGGAAGATGCCGAGAGGCGAAACCCGGGTCGTGTTCGACAAAGATTTGTGTGGAAGTGTACATAATGAAAATAATTATAAATTAACGTTGAATTTCCATCAAGCACCTTCAGTCGAAATTCTAAATTAAATTTCTATTTGTTGATATTAAGTAAAAACATTTTGTAATTATTCCAAATCAGTTTCACTATTTTCAACTTACTTCAAGACCAATGTGAAAAAACAATTAAATTATTAGAATTTACCGCAGGAAGTTCGTTATTCAAGAGAACTTAACATAATTATCAAAATCGAAAAGCTTTTAAGTTCACACTGATATATTTTTTTTCATTGATTGACCTGAAAAATGATTATGAATTCTGTTGTTGTTTGTTATAAAATCTTGACGCAAAGGTAATATATAATATAATAAATTAAAAAACTTGCATATTTCAATTTTGTTTGTTTAATGAAAATTATATCAGAACAAGTGAAACTAGTAGTTATCTGACGGTTTGCAAACCGTCAGTATACCGTCAGAAGTACGCAGAAAATATATGTTATGTTTAATTTTCCAATGAATATAATATAGATTTTAGACACATTGTTATTTAATTTTACAAAACATATGAATTTTCACAAAGATTATTACATTGTTAATAATTTTTATTAACTTGAAATCGATTAAGTTTGGTCGAAGAATATCATTTTTAGTTGAATCAATGTTTCCAAGTTAGTGTTGGTGTATGTGAATGAAGTGTTAGAGTGTAAATGAAACAATATTGAGCCTCAGACAAAAGAAAAAAGCAAAGAATTTTTAGCACTTGTTTAATTAAGAATATAGTAAATATATCCGAATAGCGATGCAATCTTTTTTAACGCCTCCAAGCGGCTCCAAGAAGCACACTAGCATTTACAAGCGGCCATGGAAAGCACTAAGAAATCTTCTGATTTGATTAAAAAAGCGTCTCCCGCTACGTGCCTTAGTCTAATTCGCCTTGGAAAAACTGAAATCAAGAGTTAAGTACGCGACATTCTTTTGCGCCCGAAACAGAGCATCGCATTAGCGGAAAACGTGCTGCAGAAAGTAATTAACCGAGTGTAAAAATAAGGGGGTCAAGAGACCCCCGCGTAGCCCCCGCGAGACCCTCCATTCTTTTGCTTTTTTGCCAAGTGTCACCCGCGCAGTGATAAGGAAGGTCTGGGGGTGATGGGAATTCCTTGCAAATGAAGCGATGGCAAGATTGGAGAACGATGATTAATAACGCTCGCATTAGCATTTTATTGAATGCCGATGTCGGATCTGAGGAAATCTTCGCATTTATAAGTGAGACGATCGGAGAAAAATACCAAGGGTTTATCGTAAATCTTCATATTTCATGAATATTTGATAATCCTCACACAAATTCAGGAAGCAATTTTGAGTCATAGAATTATATATAAACCTGAACTTTTATGAACGTAAATAAGAAATGAATTTTAATATTTATTAAGTTATAAAAAATCCGGAGCTTTACATCGATTAAATTTAGCGGTAATAAAAAACCTATATAAATTAAAACTTTTTATACAAGTACACACATTCAATGTATGTATTTACTTATTCCCTTATAGAAATTAAATAATTCTCTTCAAATAATCGCTGCATACATTTAACTAATTAGGCTTATTGCAAGTACACCACCAAATAACGTAAACTGCTTAAATCTTATAATGGAAACATTCATACAATAAGTCTTCAATCGATTTATTGATTTAATTACAAAATGCATCGATATCTGTGACGTTTTTATCCTTTACCACTAAGTCTCTATCTGTTCCAGAAAATACAGCGTATATTGAGACTAGGCTTAGTATTAATGCGTTTAAAAACTTTTACTTCTTCGTCATTTTAAACTTCTATAAAGATGCCACGTTAGGATTCCTTGTGATCTACATTGAAAGCGGGCAAGATTGCACTAAAGTGGTATATTATTATCAAATCGTATAGTAACAATAGTTTTTCCTAACGTTATTAATTGTAAAGGATTAAAAAATTAATAGAATTATTGCGCCCAGTTTTTCAAAAGGTTTCAACTGTTATAAGAATCGTGTATTTGTTATTCGGTAAAAAAATAATATTTGTTTCGTTGTACGGTGAGTAGCAGCACTAACTGCGATGTACAGCTGTCAAATAGCGAGTTAATGAAACAGTTCTATATAAAAATAGCAGAAAATCAGAAAAAATGAAAAAGCAAACAGACACTCATAATTATTATGAGTTGGAGGTAAGAGAGTCATGGTGGACGCTAATTGTCTCAGAGACACGAACCAGACGTGATGCTCGCAAGGAGGAAAAAAATTAAACACGGTATTAAATTAGCCGCATCCCCCCAACATCGGCTGTAGAATTGGTACACCAGTGGTCATCAATGTAAAAAGCAACAATAAACAAAAATATTTAAAAGAAAGCTATAAAAATATTTACTCGCTCATTTATATTTGAACGCATTTAAATATAAAACCATTTCAAGACTCGTTCCTTTAAATAATAATAAATGTAAAGTTGATATATTAATATATTCCTTACATAACCACAGCTTTCTTTGAAATTAATTTGAGTATGTTAATATTTTATTCGTAATATCACATTTTCCATATAGCTTCAGTAAGGTGCTGTAAAATATTTAATGAAATTATGAGTGTAATAACTTTTAGCTTTATAATTTTATTTTGTATTTAAGACTGATTTATTTGTATTAAATATTTTGTGTATTTTATTTTGACGTATTCTTTCCCCAATTTGATTATTTATATGTTAATGTTTCCAATATTATAGGAACATCAATCTTTTATGAAAGTAACGTATTTTTTTATTTTATACGTTGAAAGTTAATCGTCCAAATTAATAAATGATTGACTGCATTTCGTGCATTTTATTGCTCTTACCAATTTGCACGGTTTATAAGATTAAAAGAAAATCATTTAAAGTCCTAATTGAAACTAAAGAAATTATTTGTTTTGAATTTTTTTACATTATTACTAAGAATCGTGCAACAGTTCGTGACTCCTGCTTTATTCTTAAATATAATCGAGAACATTTTTTCCTATCAGCTAAGTAATTAGAAAAAAAAGCTTGTACTGCCGCTGAACATATTTTTTATTTGAATGGTTATATTCGTATGTCTGCAAAGTTTGGCTCCAATTATCAATTATTTTTTCGGATGTTGTTTCATTGCAATAAACAAATAGTTAGAAAACTGCTCATTTTTTGATCACCAAATAAAAATAAATGAAAGCATTACGATTTAAAAATGTGTACGTTTACATGATAGGTAAACATAATGTATGCAAGTAAAAAACATTTTAGAGACGTAGAATGAGAAATATCGTATATATTAAGAATACATCTGAAAGTATAATGTAAACAAAGTGCAAATCGGTTATGTCAAGTTGTGTTTATACTTCAATACACAATGATACTGACAGTAAATTCTAAACATGTATTAAAACTAAAAAACAAGCCAAGTAAAAATAAATAGAATATCGTAATCTTCCTATCAAAGGTCTGTAACTAGGGTATCCAATCCCGGAGCCTTTTTCCAATCCCGGAATTTCGGGATTGATAAATTTTCAATCCCGGGATTGAGATAAATTTACCGAGGAATTTGAAATCTCCGATTTGGTATACTTTTTCCCCGTATTCTCACGAAACCTCGTTTTTTTTTTTTAGCTCACCGAGGAATTTGAAATCCTCAATTTGGTATAATTTTTCCCCGAATTCTCACGAAACCTCGTTTTTTTTTTTTTAGCTCACCGAGGAATTTGAAATCCTCAATTTGGTATACTTTTTCCCCGAATTCTCACGAAACCTCGTTTTTTTTTTTTTTTTAGCTCACCGAGGAATTTGAATCGACAATTTGCCAATTTCATCTCACTTTTCGAGATTTACTCCAAATTTCTCAATCCCGAAATCCCGGGATCGCGACCATGTCAATCCCGGGATTTCGGGATCAGAAAATTGAACGGGATCCCGGGATTACGGGATCCCGGATCCCGGGATTGGATGCCCTAACTGTAACTACATAGTTTGTTATTTGACTTTAAAAATAAATTATGAAAAACATGCATGGGGTACGTTTACATTAGCTTTTCGTTATTAATAATGTAGCTTTTGACTTTTTTTTTGTTATAAATGTGATTAGTTGACCGAACATTTTCAAATTTCCCATCAAGTGAAATTGTATAATAAAATTCAACACGATATTTTATTTACAAATTAATATGTTTTTTTGGGATCATACTTTGGGTGAAATGATTTCTTTACTACGCTATTATAATTTGTATTAATTTTAGGATTATTACTTTTTTGGCATCAAGAATAAATCTTTCTTTATACCAATTTATATAACATTCTTATACACGTAAGAGTGTTATTAATTTAAATATGTATTTATTATTAACTCAAAGCAGTAAGTTACTAAGGATTTTTTTATTTAAATGAATCGAAGTTTGTTATCAAATCAATTTTTTTTTTCCAGATTACTTTTTTTAATTGCATTTATTTCTTGGCAATAGGTAGCGAAAAAAAATCGTCTTCTACAGAATGATAAAAATTAGAAAATAAATTAAGAGGATCGAAATATCATAATTGAATATTATTTTGTACATCTTCGTTGTGATCTAGTTTCCGAAACACGCCTTCCTACGTTACCCCTTTTATGGTCCTTTGTTCACCCCTTCGCCCCTCTAGCAGTTTCATCCGCCACCTTCATCAGATCCATTAATCACTGAACCGAAAGTTAAGACACTGATTAAAATGCCATTCGCCAAGTATTTATGTACGCTCCACCCCGAACTGAATTATTTACATCTAACCTGCCCGCATTTAAATTTGTATAGACGTCTGCATCTAGGTATGTATACATAGAATATTCTCGACAAAAAATAAGCATGACGCTTATTTTATTTGAAAATAATAATCATTATACTATATGACATTTTATTTCTTTGTATATTTTAAAGTCGATCGATTTCTGTTTGAACGAATTGGTGTTTGTGATGACTGAAAATTCCCTTCCACTTTTAAAATAATGAGGCGTATTGAGTGTGATTAATTAATTAACCACTTGTTCTGTTATTAAACTATCCTTATTTACATATTTCTCCATTTGAAAGAGATGTTGAACAACTGAGAAACCAACAATTCTCGTAGAAAAACTTCCGTTGAGGTATCTGCAATCAGAGGCCACATGCTTCACCTTGAGAGCGGACATTGTTTTATTTGTAAATAAACATTCATTATTTTAATTTACATATATGAAAAGTTTAATGTTTTGATCGCGTTAAATAATTACAGTGCATTATCTATGAATATAACCATTAAAACACCCATTAAAGAAATCTGCCACTGAAAATGTACAGTGATTAACTCAAAACTAATTTTGAGTTAATATTTCATAAGATTATTGTTATGTATTATAAAATAAAACAGACTAATATGTTGTTATAAACATTTAATTAATCTACTCAGTTAAATATAATACAGTTGTAAAAGAATAAATGCTATTGTGATATAAAATGTATTCATTTGGCCGCAGTAATATTTTAAGACAATGGTAAGTTTTTAAAAACGTGTGTTGCACAGAACTTTTATAAATTGTAAAGTGTGTCAAAAATCAATTTCTAATTTATTTTAGATATCAATTGCTTGTGATTGTTACTATTATCACAGCAAAAGAAAATCAAAATGAATTTTATCAGTAGTTTAGTGTTGTAAGCCGAGCTTTAGTTAAATAGGTATCAAAAGCAACCCTTTCTGGGCGGCAAATCGGTCCGCCATTGTAGCGATACGATCCGAGCTTTCGCGACGGTGGAATTTACCCAACCTTTCCTTTCGTTTCCTTCCCCTTCTATATCAAATAACGCACCACTCTCTACTTCTTACTGGCGGTAGGTACTTCCAGTTCCAGCCGTCTGAGAGTTTGCCCTTTCTTAACTAAGGCACTTGCGCCTGTCACGAGCCTACAGAGTAAAAGCTCTGCTTTCAGGTAAGTGATATTTATAACGTTAGACGCGATTTTACTTGAAAATATAAGCTTGTGAAAGAATTTTTTATTGTTGTATAGTTTCAATATTGATTAAAAATAAATAACTGAAATATCATAACTTGAGTTTAAAACAAGAAAATATACTTCATCGTTAAGTATGCCGAAATGAAATTCGAAAAATGAAGAAATAAATAAAAAAATAATATTGACGGACATACTAATAATTTCATTTTTAGTTCGCAATCCAATATCGGTTGTTAAAATCAAAAAAACCCACAGTGTTATTCTACTAAACTAGTGGCTATTCATAATTCACCTGGATCGGTACAAACGATTTGTATGTTTAATCAAAGGTTTGTCATGATTTTTTTGACATCTATTGTATGTATTTGATTAACTGATTTTATGGTTTAATGTGTGATAAATTTCTACACTAATCTTGTGTGTGATATAATTTAAATTCAAATTTAATTTAAATGTATATTCTAACAGTCGTTAATATATTTGTATTTACGTTGTGGATTTTAAATATATTTTTGAAAACTCATTTTTCTCTACACTAATTTTTCTTTTTTGATTTTTTACGGCGAGTGATATTACAAAGATTCTAAGCAATTAGGAAAAAATCATTGTCTCTTTACTGGCGCAGTGGGCTTCTCTAAGTAAAGGTTAGATAAGATCAGAGTAGCAAAGATACGCTAGGAGTAAGAAACGGATTCTAGAATATATATCAAACCCCTTCTCGGTCTATTTTCGCGCCATTATTAATTACACGGCGTCATGACTGGTGCGGGGAAAGGGAAGAACAGAATTGAAAAGGTGGTCGTGAATAGAGGCGAATTGGCGACGAAATTGTGGTTTAATTAATTTACCATAAATGTACATAATTAAATTAGTTTTTATAAAAGAATATAAGCAAAAATTACAATTAAACCAAAAATCTAAGTGAGCATTTGAAAAAATAAATGTAAAAATATATCTTTAAGCGTTTCTGAGTTGAATTGACAAAAATATAATATTTATAATAATAATTGACATTGCAAACTGAACCTTTCAGAAACAATTATAAGGGTGACCCTTGTAAGTATAAATTAGTATTTTTTTATGAATATAGTATTTGAATTTATTATTTTGATACTCCACTGATTGTTTTTTAATTTTGTTTTTACTGTTTAATAAACATTTACTTATTGTGACTCCATAATAAATTTGAAAATATTAAGATAAAATTGTGTCTTTTTATTCTGTTCGCCTGATTGTAGAGCACATCACAACACTGCGCTTGCACGCAGCCCGATATGTAGACCAAGAAAGTTTGTATGTGTGCGTGTTAAGCAGTTGGCACTATCACCAATGATTATTAACATATGAAATATTAATTTTATTATAATATTTACGCCAGGCTACAATCAAGTTATCGTTAGGAAATATTAGTTTTCGACAATCCTTTAGACTTTTATAGTTTAAATATATGAGAGTATTATTTTCAAACACGGATCATTCCAAAAAATTAAACTTGAATTTCATTTTGAAAAACAATTCACGAGTATTTTTAGTTTTATATTACTTAAGAATGATATTTTGTTTGTTATCAATCCATTTTTGAGACTGATTTATAAAAATACTTTCAAAATTTATTTTTATCTAGTAAATTACATTCATGGTTCACGTTTCAATAATTTTGGAGTCATCCGGGTTTGAAAATAAAAGCCTCATATTTAATACTATCTATAGCCTTAAGTGAAAAGCACAAACATTATTCACTTTTAAGGTGTTCACTGTCAATACTTGGTGGAATGGCATTATAATACAAATAATAATAATAAAAAAAATTGTACTTTTTCCACTTAAAAATTTATTTGATCAGTTTCTGAAAAAATCTTTTATTATTATTTTTATTTTTTTACAAACATTATTATAAATGTTGTTCTTAAGTAAAATAGATCAAAAAAGCATAAAGGGTGAATGTAAGAAAAATACAGATTTATAATAGTAAAACTTATTTTGATGGACGAATTAATGAAAACAGAATTCTGTAGGTGTCATGTTGAACCGATCCTCCCCTGGCCGTGATACGCCCTTTTCTTTAGTCCCGTGATGAATTATTTACTAATTACCAGCTTTGTTTGAGGGCTGGTCTTAAGACGGCAAGCATTGTAAGAGGGATTAAGCCTCCGGTAGCCTAACCACCATCGGATAGTGGTTAAAACGCAAGACGTTTAACGATAAGGTGGATGCGATGACATGAGAGATTATGCGTGGGTGAGCCATAATACGCGGTCGCTTATTATATCAAAGACGTCAGAAAGGGTTTCGGTACAAGTATAAGATAACCATTATTGTACGGGGAGATTATTGAGATGTATGATATAATGATTGTTTTTTTTATTTATCTAAGCTGCCATGATACAAAAGAGATAACGAGTTTATGGTTTGGTTTTCGCGATCAGTAATCCAGCAAGAGTACAACACCTGGTCATGTTGTATATTGGGTTAATTAGTATAATTGGAATTGTGTACTTTTCAAAGAACGATTTTGGACGTAGTTTTATTTTACGTACTATTTTAGGAGTAAGCATTTTCGAATGTTAAAAATTCTAAGCTCACACGACAATTCAAACAAAATTGTAATGAGCTTTTGGCAATCAATTTAAACTTGTTTGGAAAAAATATCGCTGTTTTAATGGCATTTGTGTTGATATAATCTTAGCCGGCAACGACCACCAAACAATATATAATGTAAATTAAATGATTTTGTTTTACATGAATTGAACATAAACATTTTAATATTAAGTATTTAAATCAGACGCCTGCGTGGTCAAGTAGTTAAAGTTGTTGGTTCAGTTACGGATGTCACGGGCATGAGTCCCATTACGGACAGTTTTCTTAATTGATTTTTCAATTGATTTATGGATTTCTGTACGAAGGCATGGAAATTTTGATATACCTATCCTTAAAACGGAATGTAGCTAGAGTGATTGGTTAACTACTAGTCATGTTCTACTCCTATCCTTATATTTGAAAAAAAAAGATATGTCGAGCAATTGAGTAACAAGCATTTCTCGTAGAAACACTTCTGTTGAGATAAACTCCATTAAGAGTACATATGCTCCGCATTGTGAGCGGACATGGAAAAAATACAACACATATATGAACTATATTGTATATCAATATTGTAAGCTTAGTTTTAGATGGAACTTCTGTAAAAGGAGATTCAATTTAATTAAAAATCGTCAGAACAGTGTATTTAAGAGTTGAAAAATTTGAACATTTTTATAATATAATGCGGCGTATGATTGTTATACATTGTTTGATAAGATAATAATTAAATATAGTAAAGCTAATTAGTTGTTAGTGAAATATTTCATACAACTGAGTATTTATCATTGAATATGTCTTTTAATTTTAAATATATCTTTTACAAACCCTGTAAGAAAAGGGGAATGCTTTATTTTCCAATCGCGCCCAATTACTTATTTATCTAATATGTGTTGACTTAAAGTTTCACAGAGACACGCCTTACTCAAAAGCTTAACAGATAGTTTATTTCCGTTACGTTTAAAGCTGAACTTTTACACCGGTTACAGTTTTCACCACACACACTACCCTTGGAGCCCACCCCGTCTCACCTCATCCGGGACATTAATATTCACGGAAATACGGTGGCATTATAATTCTCTGGCCTGTTTTGCGGTCCGACTGAGGCCTGGCTCGGCCGGCCAGGTATCATATTTGAGCACAAATTAAATGGTGAGGCTGTACACAGCCCCACGAGCATTAATTTGCTGGAGCCAACATTAAGCGCATAGCACTATCTAATCCTGGGAACGAAGTTAATGCGGTTTGGTGACACAGAGATCGCCCACCTTTGAGTGCGTACCCACCTATAACGCCATTGTTCCAAATTACACCCACAAGTGGACCACCAACAGACAAACTTCTAATTTATTCGATTAATTAATAGCCGTGTTGCCACTTTAGGACAATATAAACTATGTATTAGGACACTGGTAAACGGATCAACTATGAAAAATTTAATTATGTAAATTCTTACATTAGAAATAAAGATGAATTTTAATTTACGACAATCTTAAAGTGAGCTTATTTTGAACGAAATTGATAACCTCATTTTCCCGCTTATTGTGTAAGTGAAAGTGTTATATTTCTACGAGAAGATCTTTATACTAAATGTATCTATATTGTGGGTGTTTCTTTTAAGCGCGTTAGACATCTTAAAGCTTTTTTTGAATGATAATCGAAAAATTTAGGCTGTTTGATTTATTTTAAAACAACTCTGTCAGTCATTTTAGGAAAAATAAATTTGACCGTATGCAGTATTTTAATATGAAAAGCGTTAAACAAATGTACAAGATATACAACGCTGATAACAGAACTAATGACTTCTAACTTACCGGTGTGAATGTATGTATGCTTTTTCATGTCAGACTTTTGATGGAATCGCTTTCCACAGTACTGACAAGGGTAAGGGCGTGTATCGGAGTGGATGAGCAGATGAGTTGACAGTGTGCTGGATCTCTTGAAGGTCTTCCCACACTGCTTACACTCAAAGACTTTCTCCACACTGTGCACTGCCCTGCACAACAAAGTAGAATAACATAAGTTTACATATTTTAACGAAGCAAGAAGTCATTTAAAAAGGGTCCGAAGTGCTTCAAATATTTGTTTTTCACAATTTTGCATTGTTATTTTTTCAGTACTTCAAGAAGATCGTATGTATGATAAAAAGAGTATTGTTATAATAAATAATGTATGTATTAAAAATGAGTATTTTAATAAAATATATTTATTTTTTGACAACCTTATTTAATTATTGTCCCTTTACATGCGAGGTCTTACTATCAAAGAGAATTAACTACAAAAATACACGTTTTGATTTCATTTCAGTTTAAGCAATGCCATAATCATATTTATCAGTGAAAAAAGCTATATCTCGTACATATATCAATTTTCAAATTACAATTTAATAAGTATGTTTACAAATGTGATAATAATGTTTTGAAGAACAAAGATTTACCTGCTATAATACTTCAATGAACTTTAAACTATATTTTTGTAGATATGCCCCTGTGATTCTAATCATTCGAATGTATCAGTATAGTTTAATGATTTTATTTATGATGTAGTAAAATAGTTCGATAATGACGTCAATCTTAATTATGGCTTGAATTAAAATATTTACATTTTTATCTAAGTAAATACATGTACATACAGTGAAGTAGGCTAGATAGTTAATTCGATATTCTGGTAAAAACCAGATTAATGATTATTTTGTATTAATAGTTGGATATACTAATTTATTTTTGTAATTAAAAAATAATCGTTACTTGTATAATTGTTCTTTGACCTATGCGTCAGTAATATTTTATGAACCGTAATCTTCATTAATAATCAACTAAAAATGATTTGGGTGTTTATAAAATAACCATTGATAGTTTATTACTGGCAATCATTAAAGAAATAAATAAAATGATATTTATGAATTATATGTAAATATATTTCAAGTAGAAAATTGATTTATTACCTGTGTTGACTAAGGCTTATCTCATGTCCGAAGGTTTTATTACAGAGTTCACATGCGAAGGGTCTTTTTCCATTATGAGATCTTCTTGCGTGAACTTCAAGACCGTGGGGTGTCGAAAACATCTTCTCACACTTCACACACGAAAAAACATCAGCTAAAGGATGTGAATGCGTATGACCGTGCGAGTGACTGCCAGGCCTCATCAGCATCTGATGATGCGCGTGAAGCTGTCTTAGCCGAAATAATTCTTCAGCAGGCAAAGGGCAATATCCTTGAGGGCCTTGGTTGTTTCCTCCGGCCTGGAGTGCTGCAGCCGCTGCCGCTTGCACCGCACTCAAATACAAAGACGCTGGAGTGGTGAAAAATCCTCGATCATCATTTTCTTTAGCGCCCATCATTGGGTTTGAGCTCGGGTACATATTCGGATGAAAAAACCCAGGAGGAACAAACTGTCTCGGAAAAAATGGATGACCACTCGTGCCCGGCGAATACTCCTGTCCTGTTTTCTGGAGTGTCGTATCTCTCAAAAAGTCCACGAAAGGATTACTATTTGGATACAGAAATGATCGCGTAACGGATATCGTTTCGCTGAATGAAGGGCCGTCTGATGTTGGAGGAGATCGTTGCGATCTGGGAATGTCTGGTTTTAAAAGAGCGCTGACTGAAAAGGTCTCTGATCGTTTTAAAGGTGCGTTCTTGTGAATTTCTGTAGGCGGTGGAGGTGATGGGGAATCGTTTAGTCTCATAGGAGGAGGCGGTGAGTCTACTTCGAGCTCTAGAGATGAAGATCTCGAACGGCAGGGGGAATGAGAATGCGCTGGACCATCGCTTCCCGCTCGACTTCTACTCCTCGTCGGGGACGGTGTGGGTCTATCGGATTGCATATCTCGTAAAGCTTTTGGGTACATGTTATTGTTGTGGTGTGGTATAACGTCTTCTTCTTCGTCGTCAGTTTTGTCTGCCATTAGTCTGCTGATGCCGAATTTTATTTGTTCTGCAACAAAAAACAAAACAAAACGATTATATAAAGACGTATATAATAATTAATTCAATCATTATTGAATCCAACCTAGTCATTAATATATCATTTGAATAATGTATAAATATAATATGTTCCACCCTTAATAATTAATGTGTGCAAAAGTGTTGAATAGAATTTGTCATGATGCAGGTGTTGTCTACACTTGTCACGCTGATTTGGAAATTAGAGCGTTACTAAATTCAGTGTCGTAGCTTCTTTCTATAGCTTAATATAATAAATTATACTCCGTAGTATGGTAAACCAGGGAAGAGATTTTGATTCAAAATAGCTAAGTAAATTTTGTTGTGCAAAAATAATATTATGGGACAATAAAAAGAAGTTATAGACTCGAACAACGAAGATTGTCAAGCAATCATAGAGATTTTTCAAACATCGAATTAAAATAAGTATCAAATAATAAAGTTTTAAATGTACTGGATTTTATTGAAGAAACATACAATACTGTATTTTTGTGTTGTTGGTTCACCATATTCACAATATTATACAACCTTCTGATAATTCAGGTAATATCATCATTTCTTTGGTACCAACACGTATAATTTGTCATTTATGATAGAGTCCAATTTTTTGGTCGGGACGTGTCGTTAGATGAGTCAAAAATTGTCATTATGAGATACAGCCAAAACAAAACCTGACTGCATACCCAATAAACTTCAAAATATGCTTAGACTGAAAATGCACATTATTAATAATCTACGACTTAAATGACTATATCGAAAGAGTGTTTTTTTAATGTCAATTTGCATTGGTATCTCATTTTCAATGATTTGTGAAGTCTACACCGTGACCGACCCACGAATTGAAACCAATTTTTATTTTCTTTTTGCTTTGTTTTGGCTGGTTGTTTCATGACAAATTTCCTTCATTATGTTTTTACTGTAACCACATTTTTTTTTACCAATCCACTGATTCATTGCAATTTTTTACTTGGTTGAGTACATAAAAATCTAGCTCTCGATAAATACATTATTAAGTTTTCAATCGTATATATGAAAGGTCTAAAGAGACTCGACGATACGTGGGCCCCCCTTAAAACGATACCGCGAGCCGCACAGTGAAATGAGCTATATCATGTTGTGTAAAGTGTAAATTGACTTTGATCCCGGGGCGCAGGGCTGCCCCCTTAATTAACACGTTACAGAGGGATGAATCGACGACCCTTGCATTCAATCCCGCCCTTATTTTCAATAATACCACACCCTCACGAATCTCAAATTGAACGGTTTCGTCGTGTACTTTTAAATTTTAAATATTTTATTAATAAATTAATGACCATGTAATGTTTCACCGATATAAATGATTAAATAACTGGTTGTAACTCAAAGCAAACAAAGATTTTTTCTCAATGTTCGTTTATATGAGTCCGAGCCATTGTATACATATGCACCTCATCTAAGGCACTATGTTTATTATATAAACGCCAAATAGCTTTTTTATGTCTAAATCAATGTACAAAATAACATAAAAAATAAGTTTAAATAACAACAATCATTTCAACGTAAGGATTTCATATTATTTTTTCGTCCTTGGAATACTTAGGCAGTCATTATAATAAGCAAGTCTAGAAAATGATGTGTTCTTTGTTTAAAAAATATTTGACAGTTGTTGAAAGAAGCCGTGATTTTAATAAAAAATGTTAATTAAAGAAAGAACTGTTATTTTGTTTAAATTGATTTGGTTTCCACACGAAAAAGTCCCATTGTTTAATATAATAATACGTTTAACAAGCAATGTATTAATGTTCATAATAATTTTAGAATATTGATAGTAATTATAACACCGTAACGATAATTCTTATGAAATTCAATACGTTTATGTTCTTTTTATGACCTTACATTTTGTATTTTTTATTGAAGTACCATTCACATACAAAATTTAATTTAAAAAAATCGTTTTACAAACCGAATCTTTCAGCGAGATCTCTTATTGTGTGGCTTTTTGATCTGAATATAGCTGTTTATACAATGAATGCATCATGAACAGAGCAATTTTTCTCACACCGCAATATGATTTACGGTGGGATGAATCTATTGACTAATATTCATAGCCACTGACTCATATCAGGGGCGTATCTCTCAGTATTCATACCGAAAGATTCGATTTAATTTAAGTTTGTTTTTCGAGCAGAAATTCATATTTCAAATAAATTTGCACCGCCATAATGGTTAATATGTAATAAAAAATGACACTATCTAATTTTTCAATCGTTTTATATAAAAATTATAACTCGAAACTCTGCAAAAAATTAAGAGATAATATAAATTCTATAACAGTGTGTAACTACATTTTTTGAGCTTAAGTATTCAATATGAAATTTATCTTAACAGAAGTTTATCTACGAAAGCTGCGTGATAATAAGTTGCTCAATATCTTCTGTTTTTTAAAAAATGCCTACGAAACAGAGACATAAGGCTCGCTACGCCTCGTTTTTGGATCGTATGGGTGGAGAAAAAAAATTACATCACGTAATTTTGTATCTATGTCCGCTCCCAATGAGGAGCTTATAGCCTCTTAATGGATGTATCAATCAGTTGCACAGCCTCTCTTTTTCGAAAAGAGTGTGGGATAGAAACACCCATTCTTTCAAACATAAATCGGTATAAAAAAATCTGTTCCTGCTGGGACTTGAAAATGTGAGATCCGACACAGAAGCCAACAACGTTGACCAATGCACTACGGACCCAAAAATTTCATTATTAATATCGCAATATTATTTATCAAACTTCTTGATACGATCCTGTGTTAGGGGTGCCCCGAAAGAGAGCAAGTGCAATGAGTAAGTACCTAATAAAAACAACAATAGTAATCATGAATAGGTTCATGCGCAAAATAGAGGCATATACACACAATGTGCGCGCACATTTGTCACTATGAATGGCGAATTGAAATGATTGTCGTATAGTCGGCAGGGCGTTATACCGTGAAGTGTTACTAATGCTGGCGTCACTTTTGGTTGAATCAGGGGTAAATCAATGAAATTTAAAGTTAAGGTTCTTAAATAGTTTCTAAAACAAATCATGACAAAAAAATCCACCTTCTATCTCAATATTATTTTAAAGTATATGCAGCAATTGCACAACATATAAATGAAAAAAAAACCTAAACACAAACAAGTAAAATAGTTAATAAATATAATTTGGTTATTTTAATTTACGTACAAGTATGTATACATTTGTGAAAATTGATCGTAAAAGGTAAGAAGACTTTAAAATTTCATGTAGTTACAAACAAAACAATTTTAATCGATGTGTTCGTGAATACTTCAGTCATTTTAAATGTGATGCAAATCTGGCAATTTTTACTGAAAATAACATTAAATTTATATAAATTCATCGAAATATTTCGCGATTTTATAAAATGATCAATACTGATTTCATAAAATTTTTAAGCGATCGTTTTCACTGCTCCTTCACTGAAGAAAGCGGTTTCTGATTATTCTATACAATTTTGGAATACGTACCAAAAATAATTTATTGTTTATATAATTAATATAAACAATTTTAACACACGAAACGTCTACTGAACGAGTTAAAGCGACTTGTATTAAATAATAATTGACTGCGACCCGAAAGTTGATAACACTGTTTTCAGAAAAAAAAATGATAAACTATTCAGGGTTATGATTTTGTGCACTTGTTTCTTTTGAGTTTAATGTTTGTTATTTCATCTGCTTTGTTGTCCCCTCTCATATTATGTACATAACATAAATAAACCTTTTTCGGTATTTAAGTTAACATTTATCAGAGGCATGCAATTAGGTAGAACATTTACCAATAATATCAAATGAATAATACTAAAAAATCTGTTATTGCAAAATATTTCGTGTAAAAATATAGTATTTGTTCTTTATAGTGGACCGTGTTATTTCAAAATTTGAGTGTACATATTATTTTTATATACGTTTGTACAATTAAAGAAGCATTTACATCTGTAGTTGAAGTACATATAGATAATACGAGCATGATTACATACTAAATATATATTTAGATAAAACTGATGCGAACAACAAGATGCTTATGTGATTATATAACAATTTATTTAAGATAATATTGATAATGTGAAAGACGAGATGTATCCATCTTTATTGGATTAATTGTCAAACTAATATTTGATTACCTTTCCAATACAAAGAGGCTGATTGATTATTGAGTTTGGCCTTTGATTACACTTTGATTGATTATTTTACTGAAAATCTGGTTTAAGATTTTGTAGTACCGTAATACCTATACGTAAAATTATTCATATGGAGAAGAGGGCGTGTACCGAATCGACTTCAAAAAGGTTACAAATGTTACGATGAGCTACGCCTTCGTACATTTTTACTAATTGAATCATATAATATTGTACTTTTTCAAAATATGCGTATGTTTAATTATAGCTAGATTTAATAAATTTAAGAGATAATAGAAATTCCAATTCGTTTGAAACGAACATGCGAAAAATTAAACACAGCGTAGAAAATTGCAACAGTGTCAAAATGGTCCTGTTGCACGCAAAAAAAACCATTTATCGAGATTGTTATTTCAGTGCGCTTTTAACAAATTAAAAACGTTTTGCCAGCGGCTGAGTGTGATTAATTCGCCATTTGCATTTAAATTGATAAATCCTTCAAATTGAAACGGGAAAACGCAATGCAGAAAAACTCGTGTCCTTCTTTAAATCAATTTTGTTTCACTATGTATATAACATTTTAAGCTGAATTTTATTTCCTTTAAAAATATATTAGTCATCTGAGATAAAAATAAGAAATCTTATGATATACATACATATTGTACTATTTTTATTGAAAGAAAATTGTTTTTTTGTACTAAACAATTTTTTATACCATATATTTTGGGTTAAACCATAGATAATATAAAATATAAAATAACTTAGATTATTCCACGTATTGTGCTACAAACTGTTGCACGTGTTTCACCTCTTTCAGAGGCATCTTCGAACAGACTACTTTCGCAAATGCTTGTTTAAGTACGAAACATTTAAGTAAGTCATTAGTCTGTCCGAGAAGCCTCTGAAAGAGGCGAATCACGTGTCACAGTCTGTAGCACATTACGTTGAATAATCTAAGTTATTTCATATTTTATATTAAAATGAACTTTCACAGAGTTACCGCCAAATCCATCTCTTTTTTGTATTCTACGTGAAACAGTTAATGCAATTATTTTTAATATATTAATTAATTAAACTTTTTTATGGATGCAAATATAACAACAAACGAATTTGAAGAGACGTTATATATGGGTATGAAATAAGTCAATTTTCATTTAAGAATGAAGATTAAATTCATTTGATTGACCATGTCTAGTCAAATCTACCTATATATGTATGTATATATGTCGTGAAATCCTTTAAGAATTTTTCGTGTGTGTGAGTGTGTGTACGACGCTCTATTGAGAGTCACACTCTCATACCAGACACGACACAATAATAAATAACAGTGTTTACCCACAGCGTGTACTTTTACTCCCTGAAGGGAATTCTCGTGAAGCCGGAAAATGGAAAACCGTATTTCAGCGCCTATCAAGCAACTCTATTTAGTATGTCTATTTCAACCACGCAACAAACCGAAAAAGCACGATATAAGCTTTCGATTGTATTTGTCTGAAATAATTTTGTAGTTAATTGAATAATTTTCAAAATAAAATAAAAAAATAACAGAAAGCATTTTTTTACGTAAATAAAAAAAACTGGTTTCGCTGAGTTAGCAGTTGTTTTACATGTAAACAAACAGTTCAATGTGAATTTGCAAGGCAACAAAACAAGTGAAGTTTCAATAAATGTATAAAAATAATTGTGATTTTAAGCAATAATGCGGTAAGTGTATTTTTTTTTTTATTCTCAGAATATAAAATAAATTAAGCTGCTGTGCAGCTGTGTGAATCAGCGGCTAACGTTGAAAGTGTCAGTGATACGTTTAGTATACTAGCAGATGACTTCGAGTGTGAACGGTATGCTGTAGAATATTGTTGATCCGTGGAGACATTCGAATTTAAACATAATTAATATTAACAAAATGCTCACATTTGACAAAATATTTCGTTCTTCATATCAACATTCTTCTATAGTATAACAGAAAAAACGAAAATTAGGTTCTCAGTCTAGTTAGTTCAAAATCTATAAATAAACTATGACGACATGTACATTTAGAAAATTCGATCTGAAGATGTAGCAACATTGTTCAAGTTTTTTTGTTTGTAGAGAGAGGGAAGGGATTGAAAGGTCAGATTGTAAGAAGGGAAAATTAAAAGAATATCTTGAAAGAAATAATCATCTCATCAACATAGGTATTCTAATAAAAATAATAAAAGACTTTTAGTACATTTTCCACTTAAAATTTATTTGATCACGACCGGTTTCGCTCCTCACGAGCATTATCAACTGATAAGGAAAATAAATTAAAAAGGTGTAAGCAATTTACACCTTTTTATTTCAATTTAACTTGTATAAATAGCACTGTTTAATTTGTCAGTTGATAATGCTCGTGAGGAGCGAAACCAGTCGTGATCAAATAAATTTTAAGTGAAAAAAGTACTTAAAATCTTTTATATTTTTATTATAATGCCATTCCACCAAGTATTGACAGTGAACACCTTAAAAGTGATAGGTATTCTATTTCGTATGATATTGTTAGATTTATGAAAAGATTTTCATGGGCAAACAGCTATGTTGTAAATTACGAATATGGCTAAGGCAACCTTTTTAAAATGTATAAATTCATACACATATTGAAGAAAATTTAAATTTGGATGTATTTTGTATATACTTTTAAGATTGGATTCATAAGTTGAGAAGCATTGATGCGATCGCCTGATACTTTCTTTACATATGACTCTACCAAAATCTTTGTTCTATTCAAGGCTATTTGATGTTAGTTTCGTTTGAATCTCTCGGGTTTTTCATTGTGTAAATCCTTTATGTCACACGACACGGCATTCTTTTTGCCATGATTGATCGTCCCTCAGAATAATTTAAATTGTTTTACAAACAATGCTTGGCTGAGTATTTTTATTGTTTGTTCAGTGGTTTCGTAAAACTTAATTGATATACATTGTGGTTACTTTTAAGCCGCCGTAAGTACTAGAGTTTTTCAAATAAAAATTTGACGTTGTGTACAACCGCAGGTCCATTCATTTCCTAGTTTGTACTAAACGTTTCAAAATGGAATAAAATAATGACTCATTAAAATTTGCAAATTAGTCATGCGAAAAATGAAACATGCAAGTATATTAAATTTTAACTATGAACGCATCGATATGCTTGCGGGAGTAACACTCTTAAAATAATAATATACAACAGGTGTCAGTGCCACCTGTCAACACAAACTCTCTCTCTTTCTGTTTGCGCATCGTGCAAAAGCGCACTGTTATGTGGTGCGTTACGAACAAACAGAACAAATCAAGACTAACTTATATTACAATAGTCGGTTTTATTTGTTTCGTATATTGAAAAAACAAACAAAATTGTGGCACATGAAATGCTATTTTATATTACACCTAAAAGTCATAGTTATGTCGATGTTGAAACATGTCTCTATGAAGATGAGCGGTAAAAACTACACTTAGCGACCAAAATGTTTAAGAACAAATCATGAGTGTCAATACCACGAGACAATTATTTATTCGATTTAAGATCTGGAGTACTTAGAAAGAGATAGAGAGACTTTAAAATACTTTCTTATAGTAAATCTCAAATGCCGTTGGCAGCTGCTGTAATGCAAATATATTTATTAAACTTAATCTCCTGTACATTTCTTTAATTTCTCTACAAACTGATTCGATAGTAACTGAATGATTACCAAAATTATGCCTAATACATTTAATATTCCAAAATACATACAATGAGCATTCTTTAAGTTGAACAGTGGCCAATAGTGTAGATACATAAAACAATTAAGTTGCATTCATAGTAATTAAGAGAAGTAACAATTGATTGTTTGTTAATACGATGTTAGCGTATGGATTCGTTCGACTATGGGCGGGTAAACAAAGCTCATGCGACCGTAACGACAAAATGTCAAGAGGGAAAATATGAAAAACGATTGTATGCAGAACGCTAGCGGTGTGTTGCGGCGGGTGGACTGGTCGTATTTACTCACGCGGTCCGCCCTGCAGCTCGCTGGTTTTAAATAACACAACTTATAAGAGGTGATTTTCACCCGCGACTAAATAAACGTAAATTATTTAATGATCAATTTAATTAAATATGGCAATAAAAAGCAGTTGGTATGACAAGAATAATTTAAAAAGCACGTAGTAATTTTAATGTTGAGTAAACTGAGGAAATGTTCTTGACACTATAGGTTTAAGTCATGAATTGTTTTTCCATACAATTATTGTTAACAGTTGTGCAGTTAATATAATCATTCAGTATAACTTATTACTCAGTCATTAATTTTTGTAAATAAAGATAATACCAATTACTAATACAAAAATGAACTAACTAAACAAGCTATATTCAGTTTAATATGAAGATTTATTTAATAGTCGATAATGTTTGCATTAAAAAAACATACCTCCTCAAGAATTATGGTTCTGATATTTATTTCATTTTTTTTATTCATGTCCACTCTGAATGTGGAGCATAAGACTTCTTAATAGAGGTACCTTAACAGTTTTTGTTCTACGGGAACTCATTTGTATGAAGATAGTAGGGGTATATAAAATAAAGCAAAGATAATATTAGAATTTGCCAACACTATAAGAATCCATGTTTTCGAACAGAAATCGAAAAATCGACTCAAAAACTATTCGTAATTAATTAATATGCAGGATGATTCTTGGAACACGAACTCGTGAGATTCAACACGGAAGCCAACGACGCTAACCACTATGTCACGGACCATTAAATCATTGCTTAAATTTAAAACAATTTTTTATGTGTTTATGAATTCATTGTTATCAGTTTTAGCTATGAAAACGTAAAATAAAATTAATCATTAAAAATACTTTTCTAGTTTTCACCGCTTTGATTATTTATTACCGTTTTTTTAATCCTCAAATCCACCTTGGTGTTTGTGACTGATGATATGACATTTTCATTTAGCAACGAAAATATCACTCTTGTATCGTAGCTTTTCTATGCTGGTATGCCTAGTAGAGACCTGCTACATAAAATATGCATTTTTATCTGTATTTGGACAACGTGTATCACCGCACACCGTCAACCAGCTTGGTTTGCACAAGAAGAGTCACGGAAACTTCTCACTCCTGACACAATATTAGTCTATAGTATAAAATCCAACAGAAATTTCATATTGAACTCATACATCGTAGTGATTTACCTAATATCCATTACTTTATTAAAAAATTGTGACATCCAATCATACATCACTAGCAACATGATAGTTTCATAGATACGTCTTTTTAATACCGCTTGATTTTTTATGGATTTGTCAATTTATAGATTTGTGTTTATTGATTAGTATTACAACAAAAAAATGCAAAAATACTGCCAACTGGGATCGAAATACAACGCGACTAAACCAAATTTGGTATTTTGATATTAAATATAAATTACCATCATTGGTTAACAATTATAAACAAGTGTTTTTTTATAAGCGATGTCCATCAATAACTAACGGTTTTTTATGATAATAAAAAAAAATCATAAATATAAATAAAACACTAATAAAAAAAATTGAATTCACCGCGAAAGCTTTTATTAGTATATGCGATTGTTTCAATGCATTCATTATTCGATTTTGGTTAATTTTCAATACTGAAATACTGGTTATATATGCATTTTTAGAACCGGTATTCCGGTATTGAAAAACACCATTAATACCGATATCCCGGTTTCTTTAATACCGGTATTGCAATCTCTAATTGAAGAAAAATAATATTCAACGATTCATTTTGTGATACGATGTTAGTTTAACCTAGCATTCATAATAATTTTTCAATAAATAAGGGTTAAATAACACTTCTTATATGAAATGTATGGACAAATTACGACATAATATTCAGACAAAACTAATCCAGGTAATTTCTTTATTATACGGAAAGATTATTTTAACGACGTCACATTGGATTACATCCACCTGATCCACTGATAACGGGTTTTTATTATGTATTGAGCATAAATTGATTTGGAAATGTACAGACAAAAAGTGATTTGAATACAATCATTTATGACGAAATTTAAATTTTATTATACACAATATGCGTAAGCAATTAAGTCACGACGTACGATATTATATTTTTGTGAAATTAGATAAAATTTTATACGTATTTGGGAACAAAATGGCATCGTAATGTGGTGAAAGAATTTAAGCAAATATTCTACAATGTATTTCTTTTGACATTCCGTACGGATACTTTTTTTTTTTTTAAATTTTGATTAAGGCAAATATAAGCCGTATATTTTTGTAAGCAGTTATGAGTTTATATATACATATAGATTTTTAAATGTTTAAATAAAAAGTCCTTGCTAAGCTCCATTAACAATTAATGAAATAAATTTAATATACATTTGTTTCGTGATCAATCGTTACGATGGAGTTTGGCTAACCTTTTAGAATCATCTCCACTTACGTCTTTTACGACTAAGAATAGCTTTACCGTTATTACCACAACCGGGATCCAGGTATTCATTGTTTTTTTTCAATACCAAAATGTCGGTTTTAAAAATGAAAAAATACCAGTATTTCAGTATTGAAAATTAACCAACACCCAATTTTTACTATATAAAAATAATTAAGTATTTCAATAAAATTACTCGCAATGATTTAAAATCTGATAAGAGTTTTATCAAATATAAAAGGCTCTAGAATAAATGATACTTTTAAATTGTGTATTATGATTTTAGAAACCCGTAAGTTTCTTATAAAAATCATCGGCCTCTGATTATGTATATTTAATAATAATGTTATTTCTTATAAAGTATCGAAATACCGATTATGATTTAATCGCCCAGTATTGAGATTTCAATTGGTTATATTTTTTGCACTATTGAAAAAAATATTGTACCGGTCTTGATATTTTTACTTTTTTAAATATAAAATATCTGTATTGCAATTTCTAGTTATGAGCAATGCTTTCATTAGTCTAAAAACCTCAGGTTAGACATCGAGAATCTCCTCCCTCCAGCAGGATGATTTAAAAACATAACTATAAAGAATGTAAGGCGCATTACATAAAAAAATGAAATTCTATCTCTAAAATTGGTATTGAATAGTAATCAAATCCGATTTCTGTGGGAAAACTTTTATTTGAGTAAGTTAAACACCATTTTTATTCGTAAAATGCGCAACGAAGTGTATCCACATTTTAAAACGAAAAAGTGACAAAAAAAATATATTTTCCCAATGAAAACGTCATGAATATATCAGAATTGTATAATAGTCCTGGTCTTTATTTATAAAATAACATATTTTATAACATTCGTCTATATATATAGTATCATTTAGTTTGAATGGTCTTGTATAAAAAAAACTAACTTTCACCTTTTAAATGTAGTACCTAGAGTACAATAATTAGGATATAATAATTTGTATTGTTGCTTAGTGCAGCTTTCGCGTATTGCAATCAATAAGATTCTTCAGTATTAAATTCATAATATAACTGATAATTATCTTTAGATAAAATAAGGTTCATTATACAATATTATTTAGATATGTATTATATTTATAGAATTATAAACAGAGGCTCGTTTCCCGGGTACATCGAAAATATTACCCAAAAAAATCATTCCAATAAAGTCTGATTGATTACGTACGTTATCAAAAAAAGCGGCGTCTTTTAACAGTTTTACTAAATCCGGACGGGAAATCCAATCAATCATAAAATCACAAATTACTAAGCCAAACATACCAAAAATACGAGTCAGACTTTATCAATAATGATTATGGAAGAGTTTGATATCATAGAGTGGTGAATATTGTTTTTTTTCTGTAAATATTTTGAATTAAAATAACATTTTATAAATTCAAGTATGAATAAATGTTACGAAAAACTTACTTGATTCAATATAATTATTGTTTTTATGCGAATTTATTAATTTATAGTCAAGTCATCCATCATCTTTTGTGAGTTACAAACAGCCAAACTACTAAAATAATAATCAAAAGAAAAAAGCGGATTGCGTTATTTGCATTCGATAAATATTCAATATCGTGAAAACCTGATAAAAGTTAATCTTATTTTATGGCAGTTTTAATGTCATCCAAAGATCTATACAACTCGTATTTTTAGTAGAAAGTATCACGGTTTTTCTGTAGAATTCAATATGTCAAATTAATAACGATTTTACTATACTTAAATATTGATATATCCAAAGTCTGAATGAAAAATCTCAAACAAATTTGGTATTCAGTTTGTAAATGTATCTTTTCGGTAAGAAGTTAAAAAAAAGTTTTGTATTTTACTTGTAACACGTTTGGCGCTGTACGAGAAAAGTGAGAAAAATTCTAAACTTTACGAATGTTCATGTATTTGAGCACTAATCCATAATTTGATTAAAACACCGTTCCAAAATATATACAGTCTAACTTGCTTATTACGAGGAAGATGGGAAAGACTGAATTTGCTCGTTATAAGCATTACTAGTTATATCAGAGAATAGGTGATTTTAAATGCTGACAAACATACATGAAGTATCTGGAGCGGTCACATAATATAAAAAGTCGCAATTCAAACAAAAATACACAATAAGAATTTATTTACACACCCGTTACACATGCAGTGGAACCTCGATTCTACGTTTTTCAAGGGGCCGTAATAAATGAACGAATAATGCGGGAAGCCGATAATACGGGAAATCTTCAAATAATACCAAATTTAATTTTCAGAAAACTTGTTTATTTATGTAACTAAATGCGATGTAAAACTATTTGAGCGAAAAAAAAATATTCTACAAAAAAAGTCAATCGAAATAATAATTGGGACGGGACGATAATATTATTTAGATGATAGATCGAGGGAATCAGTAAATCGGGGAATGATAAACGTGGAATTATTAAATATTGTTATGACGGGGTCTTGGACGAGTAAAATATAAACGAGCCATGCAAAAAAACGAAGATAGCGAGAACGGTAGATCGGGGTTCCACTGAAAAAAACGCGAAACGAAATGCGAGGCAAAACTATTTATGAAAAGTATTCAACGAAAACGGTCAATCGGGATAATATTCGTGAAGGGACCAAAATATTTAAACGATAGATCGAGGAAAACGGTAAATCGGGGAACGATCCATGCGGGCAAACGAACAATGCGAGAACGGTAGATCGGGGTTCCACTGTTTACATATTACATTTTTTTTGTCAATCCACCTTTCTTATAAAATTTAAAATTGATGCTTGTTTAATTGTTTTCACTCTCATTGTTTCAAAATTTTTGACGATATTTTTGCTCGGTATGTCCTAGAATTAGCTCGTTATAAAAATGAATAAATGTAGAACACGATAAACTAAAATTTTAACTCAAATGATTCCTCAATACATCCGAGATCGCGCTATTTCCGTGATCGTAAAAATCGAGTTTGACTGTACTAAAAGATTCGAAACCTTGATCTTCAACTGAATAAAACAAACGCCCAAGAGCGTTGACCACTCAACTTCAGGTGCGGGTTACAGTTAATAAATATCGACTTCATTTGCGTACCATAATTTCTTAGAACACAAATTCAATATTATTCTGTAGATACTTTATTAAAATTTAAGATTTAAAACGTAAGAAACGAATTGAATTGTGGTGCTGATTAATATTTTTAAAAAATGTACATTTTTATAGTTACATTCGTTATTTATGTTGCTAAAGTTTTTTATTTTATAATGTATAATAATATTTTTAAATTATGGCCGGTTTTGTCTCACCAAATACTTCACACTAAACATATTTAACATACAATACACTGTATCTGAATTGGTATTTATTATTAATCCAAAATACAAATACGCCTAAAAGATATCACCATTAATTACCCAACAAATATTACAGACTGATAATTACAATTAATTGCAATAAATCAATATTTTAATCTGAATTATTTATAGACGAATGGCATTTTTGTGGGTTAAACCACAATGTAATCAATTTGGTCTAATCAGCATCACTGTGAATCATTGTAATCTCGTAATGTGAAAAAGCTCTGATACGTCCATACATGCATCTCATCAGGTAATCGTGAACTTCCTCATAATAACGTCGACGAAGAAGTCACTCATCGTCCCACGTTTCAGTCTTGACTCGACCCGAATTATCGCAGCTAAATGCCACAGGAACAAAGTCATAACTGAATGGATCAAAATCACACTTAGTCTTGTAGAATTCTTCAAATATGTAATTGATCTAATATATAGCGAAAAGGGTTTTTTAAAAAACTTAGTATATACTGATTGATGCTTTGTAAATTGTATGTACAATATTAAAATTATGGTCTTATTTTTTTTTAAATATTTTTGTAATACGAGTATTGATATTTGCAATACTTTTTCTTTTATAGTTATATTATTTTAATGTGCCACCTACCTAAATTCGATCAACACTCCCACTGACATACATGTATGTACACTCAATGTCACATTACAGATAGATAGATAAAAAAATGTTTTTTTTTTATTACGATATTTTCAACTATAGCAGTCATCTTTTTCTGAAGTCACATGTTTATTCTTCAATCTCAGAGTAAACAGGTCAAATTGGAGATCCTGCTGGTGAGATGAATAAATACAACTTTACGGCAGCCTTAGTTATTTTGTGGAAGCTATAAATCAAAAGCAACAAGGAAATTTACTAACGAAGCAGTATTCAATTTTTACATCATAACTGTATTCGGTACACGGTTATATGTAATGAACAAAGTCTCTATTAAAAATACATTTATTTTTGGATGATATATAATGGTGGATGAGTTGGATATCTGTTTTTTAGATATTTTGTTCAGTAACTGATAAGTAATCGTTTCCTATGCTTGACGATAGCCTATCTGTGAAGATTTATGACACTATTGATTTCCACAACTAACATAATATTATATGATAGTCAAAGTAGCTTATAAATTCTTGTTTTTATTAAAAAATTAAGGTTATAAACACGACTTAGCTTCGTATGTTATAAGAATTAAAATATTTCATCCGCGTTATTTGAGATTATTATGTCATATTGTTTTATTTTGTAATCATTTTTATATACCAGCAAAGCATGAAAGAAAAACCCTTTCCATATATTCATTTAAAAAATCGTTTGTTTTCTGATTCCAACTTCATCTCCAGAAACACATTCGACTCCACGACTTCCGACTCCGGCTTCTACTCCACAGCCCTGCACTAATTATGAATGGGAAGATGTTACACTAATACACATTGGGATCAGAAAACCGATAATTTACGAGAAATACAAATATAATGTAAGTAAGAAAAAGTCACCTAATATGTCAAATGGAAATTTTTAGAAAACACTATAGAGGAAATTCTTGATTCGCATGAATTATCGGTATCCTTGATTCAAACGTTTAATTTTTTGGTAATTCCATATTCGCAAATAAATTTACTATATAATTGCATTGTTTTTTGTGATATTTAGTAAACTTTCATTGAGAAAAGAGTAGTGTGTTGTTAAGCATATTTACCGTTTTGATATATCTGCCTCTCTGTCTACCTGTCTATAACTGACAGTAAACTCTGCGCATGCACACGATTCACTGCGTACAAAAAGGAAGAGCGTGAGTGTTGAGGTAATGTAGATAGGTAAAACTCTTACCTCACTGAGTTAAAACTCAGATTCAGATCACTACTAGTTATTGAGCAGCAATCAAGTCTCTTCGTCATATTTTTTTATAAATTCTTCGTTATTTTGTAAAGTATGTATTCATAGCTGTATATTTTTAAAATATCTACTTATAGCTTGGTTTTCGATAAGGTAATCCCTTTATCGCAGTTCCTCAACTCCGCATTCGATTTTCAAATGAATTATGTACCCAAGCGTTGAAGATTCATCGATAGTGTAAATAAAGCCAGTTATCAAACACTTTTGCCGCGATATGAAATCAAAACCATAAACAACCGGTTGTATAAGGGATTCAGCTGTGATAAGGAAAGCGTACATTCAATTGAACTGATAAAAATACTTACACATTTTCTTGGGTCTACATTTTTGTATTGAATCTATTTTAACGAGTTAAGCAATCGTAAAAAACATTACGTATGTGCAAATATTTGCTTACAGATTTGAAACTTCTTGCTCAATGAAAAATAGTTAATGCTGTTGATAATTTCGTTAAAACTTGTAGTTAAAGGGTCAATTTCATTGACTTTGGTTACGGCATTTACGTGCTCGAATCCCAGTATGAACATTTTTTTTCAATCGATTTGACGGCATGGATGTCTGTGATGTTTCAATTCACTCATATGCCACTAGTCACTCCATGTTTCAGCACTATCATCGCGATTTTTATTTATTTACTGGATTGTTGACTGTTTCCTTCTTAATAAAAATAATAAAAGATTTTTATTATAATGCCATTCGACCAAGTATTGACAGTGGACACCTTAAAAGTGTTTCCTTCGTATTTATTTTATATATTTTTTGAATCACCTTTGTTTTTATAACTGATTGAAAAATTAACACATGTTAGAATGAATGTCACATGTAAGATGAAGATTTTTCAAGTCAGAAGATAAGTCTAAAAGCTATATATACCTAGTATAAAAACGATAAATTAGCAATACCCACAATTATCGAGAAAGAGACGTGGCTAATTACATAGCTTTGGTATATCTGTAATACGAGTAAAGAAAAAATATGATAGAAACAAACCATTAGTATGTTTAAAGAAGTCAATATTGTTTGGCAAATGGGTCAATTGTTTTACTATCTATTGTATATATAATAAAAGTTTTTCATAGAATCTCATTTAAAAATTCATTAAGTAAAGAAATTAATGTTCTTAAAAGATTATCACTGGTTTGAGTGTTAACAAAATAGTTTTATAAAGCGTTGATTATTAAATGTTGCAATTAAATGCATTGTAATAGTAATCATTCATTAATGTCATATCAGCTCAATTAATTCGCAAGGTTAGATAAACATTGAAGATAATTTTCCATCAAAAGAAATCACTCAAGAAAATACTAGTTTATTTTGTAATTTAAATGTTTTATAGTTATATTTTAATATATTAACAATATCGTTGTTAAAAGATATATGAGAAGTGTAACCAAAATGATAATATATAATTCTTAAATTAATTGGTTAAAATAATAAAGAACTGTTTTTTGATGGATCCGAAATTTTGGTATTGTAAGTAAAAATTGAAATCATAAAAAAAATATATTTACTTAAAATACCTCTGTCCGTTCTTTGGTCTATGTGTGGAGGTGGGCGAGGAGCTGTTGGTAATGGAGCACCCCATAATCCACGACAGTATCCTCCCAGCTGGAGTCCAGATACTCCATTGTGTCCTGAAAATAAACACATAATGAATTATGTTAGAACAGAATCCGTTATTTAGCATTATCATATTTGTTAAGCTACATTCACTGATGCATATTTTAAGAAGTTATTTAACGAGAATTGTTTGGAAATATTTTGCTAAGCCTCTCTGATTGGATACGGTGATAAAATATGGATGATGTTAAGAAAGAGTAAAATTATAAAAATATTTTCGAAATTGAAGTTACAGACGTAAAAAATATGAAAAAAAAAAACTAAAATCAATTCTCATCCTTAATTTAATTGAAAAATCAACAAATGAATGTTTATTAACATAACTATTTTCCCTGCAACCAGTTGAACGAAAGTCTAAAAAAACATTGACAATGTTTTCTACTAGACCGGGTTTTTGATATATTATAGTATGTATCCATAATTAAACGTGAAGAAACTCTTATAAGTCTCTAATAGACTTAAACTTGTTTATATCACAATATGAGTTCAACAAGCTGGCCCAATATTTACTTAGCTTTTAAGCTTTGTAGCCAATTATAAACTTATGGTATTTATTTTATGATGAATCGTCAGAAAACTTATTTAAAATATTTAAATATTACAAAATTTGTTTGTTATTTAGTTATCGAATCAAAACTCGACAAAAAACGCCACACAGTGATCATCCACTTATGAAGAATCAAATACATAAAGTGGACCAGGTCTTCAGCGGATGTAGCGCCGGCGCATCCAATCGTACACATTTATAGAATGATTGAGGATGCAATAAATTTCGATCAAGACGGCGACGAATCTTTGCGCCATTATTTTATCATCGAATCACCATTTGCTAATTTATTATGCAAAATAAATCAATGCACATTCGCACTTAAAATAGACAATAACAACTAGTTCTTGGTACTCGACAGTCACACATTACGTTAATGCAGTGCACACAATAAGTTTACATATTTTCCAAGTTAATGTATTATATACGCATTTATCGTTGAACTGAATACTCTCTTGCACTCATCATTTTTAAAGATCTTTTAAAAACTGTTATATAATTGTAAAATTTTATATCTTATGGTCTTTCCTTAACAGAAACTAAATGTTAACTAAGTATATGTTAAAAAAATAAACTTCATATTTCCTTTCGTTGAAATTATAAAAATACCATAACCATAGTTAGGTCATTTAAGTACTCCATTCACTAACGGTAATTGAAATATAACACATTGAATACTAGGCCGTGAGGGCATAAAAAGGCGCCTCCTGCAAGCAGATTATATTTGTAGAGTTAGCTGTGCTACGAAGGACGCCGGCGCCGTCCAATTATCAGACGACGTCTCTCTCCCGGCTCCCCCGTCCCTCTTTGCACACTTCCGCGACATACAACTTGACCCGACCCCATGATATTACTTAGCACTCAATCCTTTCCTCTCTGTGAGTTTGTGAAGCTGGACGGTATTCACTGAGCACCACATCGCGATTATGTTTAAAGTCCTTTTAATATATTACATTGTATTTTATTTCAAACGACCGCTTTGATAAAAGTATGCTGCATTCATTACGTATCTACTTGCGATGCCTGTTGGTAGAAGGCAACTATTGCACATAATTAAAAAAAAACAATTTTAGAAATATTATTTATATAATTTTTTGAAATTCAGAATACGTTTTTTTGTAAACTGTACATCTCATAAAAATATGCTTCAAAACAAATTTCTTGTCGAGTGGCTAACTGTAATTATTAAAAATGAATAGTTTATACAAACGAGTACAAAAAAGTGTTCATATAGCACAGTGGTCGGCAACCCACTACCCGCGGGTAATTGAATTTCCCACTTCGACATTTTGAGTTACCCGCCGAGAAATTATGATAATATTTTTTTTATCAAATTACTTATTCAAAAATACTAAGAAAGCCACCAATATCAATTTTATGTGTGTGTTTTGTATTTAATCATATAAATCATGTAAATATGTTATGCAATACATATAAGTATTTATATTATTTTTTAAAAGAATAAATGGTAAAGAAATTTTTTACCCAGTCTCTCAAAAGGTTGCCGACCGCTGATCTAGCAGTTTAATGAAGTGGATAATATTTGTGATAATAAGAACAATCAAACTTTATACAACCATGTCACACAATTCTACTATTTAAGACTATGTTCTGGATGTTGTCATCTTGTTATAAAGCTATGAATTATTAAAATTTACGAATTAATTGGTCAGGCAACCTCGCGTTGAGGCAAGATTTTATTCATAAGTATGTTACGTTATTTTCAAATTCTTGGATTCTTTTTATCAATTGTACTCCTGAAATAAAGTAATTTAGATGCAATTACTTTTTCATCGGAATGAAGAAAGTATATGCCATCTTCTAAAATCTAATTTTACATAATATATCGACGTTTAAGTCTTTTTTTAGGGTGGAATTTTAATTAAGAAATAAATCTATACTACCTAAAACGGTCGATCAAATTTTACATTTTAAATTATCGCGTATGGGTAATTATATTTGCCATTTAAAATATACCTGCTAAAACTTGAAAGACATATTTTGATAATTGTATTGACGGTCTCTTTGTGCTTATTATATTTTTCACACTGGGCATAAAGTATCAGATTTCTTTAAATACGTAACAAATTTATCATGTGATTCTAAATTTTCGTTAAAAAGTCATGTATTATATTAACTGTGTCGATTTTATTCGAAGTTATTTTGCTTCAGATAAATTCAAAGTTATTTTATAGTTTTTCGTGATGACAATATTCCATTTTTTTTCTTTTGATAATGATTATTTTGATGAGTCATAAGTCTTTGATTAAATCCTGATTAATGAGTCAGTAAGTAGAGAAAGGAAAATAAGAGTCATTCAATAAAGCCAATAATAAAAATGTCACTCATATGAGTTGTGTGAACCGAAGGTGATGACTGCTTCCGTTGTGGGTTAATCAATGACATGACGCCTTCTTCGTTTGCGGTAGTCTAAACTAACTTTCTGCCCACATTTATTGAACCAGAATCGAGCGAGGGAGTCTGACGATTTATCGAAGCCAGAGGTCACCTAATTGTTGCTTATTGTGATAAATTAAATCGATTGGGTGAAAGTGAATTGGATCATTACTAATGTTTCCGGTGAAATTGTGTGCTTGTTGTATTTCGTCTTTCAAATAAGCTGTCGTGATGAATGACTGATATGGATATTAATGATGATATTGTGACAAAAATATTGAATGAGGAAAATTTAACCAGTAATTTTATTAACCGTCAGTGTGTTTTTGGGCTTTTGAAAAAATATTATATATCGTAAGATGCATCAAATAATCGTTTTGATAAATATAATTTAGTATATACAAATCTTTTTCTACCTAAAAATTGGCTAAATGACACCAATGCAGTTCTGTAAAAAAAAAATAGATTTTTTTAAAATTATTATATGTACATACATTGAAATCAGAGAAACCGATAATTTACGCGAAATACGAATGTAGTATCTGTAATAAAAAGTCAACATAACATATCATGTCATTTTATTTGTTGGAAATTATGTTAACTTACCTTACGATTATTGAGACATAAATTTCTCCTGGCCCCATAATGATTTATTACACGATAGACAATAACATAAATTTGTGTTTATAAATATGTATACGAAACAATACTGTGGATGATACAAAAACGCATCTGATTATATTAAATTATTTTACGTACAAAATAACAGAAAACTGTTCTGTTATATAAAGTAAAGTATTTTCTTTCGATATCAGTGATTCTATTTATTGGATTAATTTGAGTCAGTAGGTTAATTAACTGACCCTTTGGGAGTATAAATTGATTTTGAATATATCCGCTGTAGGGTTCTTAATAACACAGATTATAGGTTGTGTGGTCCACAATACAAGACTCCGCTGACAAAGACATTGACATGAGATGGAAAGGTCAAAGCATCATCATTACATAAATTATTATGAACTCGTGGCATTGTTAGTAACTACGACAAACAGGATCCACTTTTGTACAATTCTTTTTTATTTTGATTTATACTGCTACAAATAAGATCATAATTTAAAATGACATATTACTAAAAAACTATTTTCAATTGAAAGTGCATTATCAAAGTGTACAATATAAATAAATTATTTGCTACGCCTTCTAGAGGTATCAATATTGATATGGAATCTAACACAATTTAGGATTAAAAAAGCATAAATTACTAGCTAAATATTATAATTTATTCTAAAATCAATTGATATTTGATGATGCATTGTTTGAATAGGACTCTTTTGAATCATATTATCCAGGGTTGGCAAACCTATGTATGGTGCGCGTGCCTGAGTTGAAATGTATTTTAACATAATATACATCACATACAAGCAAATTCTGTTCATATTTATAACTAAAAACTTTTATTAGTATATATCGAATTTCATTAAGTGGTTCGATAAGTAATATTTTAGTTAAAGATGTTAAAATTTCATAATTGTCGAAATTGACGATTAACTCAAAACAAAGTTTATTGGATTAACGCTTTCTGCTAGTATACCGACGATATACTACAAATCGACCATATAAAACAAAAAGTGGCTAGGTGACAAAATGATAATTTGAGTTATGAGCAAATGAAGTTTTTCCTAAACTAAATTGGGGTTTTTTTTTAACAAAATTGTATATGTTTAATGAAAACTGGACAAGTACGTTATCCACTATTCGCAAAAACATAATTCGATTACTTTGCTTAGTTTTCTGTCCCGAGAAAATTTAACGAGCTAATTTATTGTCGCCTGTGTGGTCGAGTGGTCAACATCGTTGGCTACCGCTACGGAGGGCACGGGTTCGAATCCCAGTACGGACAGTTTTATAAATTGATTTTTCAATTGATTTATGAATTTCTGTTCAAAGGCATGGATGTATGTGATGTCTTGAATTCCCCCCTTCCACCCATCCTATCCTATAAACGGGGTGTATCGAGAGCGATTAGCTAACCACTAGTCCTGTCCTAGCCCTTTCCTTCTATTCCTACTCTCTTTGGAAAAAGAGAGGTTGAGCAACTGAGTAACAAGCAGTTCTCGTAGAAACACTTCTGTTGAGATAAACTTCATTAGGAGTCCATATGCTCCATATTGGGAGCGGACATGGTAAAAAAAATAATAGATTCTGTAATTCGTTATATTTCTTTCCTTACTCAGAAAATCACTTCGCCACTTTTCGCACTGATAGAAAACCTAATCTCATTTTTGCAAAAAACGTTAGCTAGCCACTTTCTGTCTTATGTGGACAAAATATTTGTCGCGTTATAAAAATAATCACTGTATTATAATTTAAATAATAACATAAGTTAAAAAATATAATCTAGGTTTTTAAATTGCTGCTTCTGCAGGCAGACAACGAGCGGCACGTGCACGTAGTAAAGCAAATCCAGAGCCGGATGAGCGCTTATATCCACTTAATCCAAGTTAATTTCGTTAATCGATGGACCGTATTCTCTGTTTTGCCTCCCCTCCCTTCTCGGCCCCCTGTATTTCCATCAAATTGCCTGCGGGTGGTCCTTGCTCACAAAACAATTACCGTCAATCGTTCACTGTATTTATCGGGTTTGTTAGATATGATAACATCTTGAACCTAATCATATTACTTTGCAAGCTCTGCGAGGACAATTTCGTTGATAAAAATGAATTTTAGATGCAATGTAGTAAATAATTATATGCCGACCGACGTGGTGTATTGGTACAAGTTTCACCATAGCAATCGGTTGGGTCGGATTTCCTAGTAAGTTTTTTTTTCAATTTTCACCATCCAAATTTTGAATATGAGTATTTGTGATGACTTTTCTACGCAAGATAATCTCTTTCAGTTTATCTTACGTGATTTAAAAATATCTAGTAACACAGTATTATTAGGTACAATGCCAAATTTTTTATTATTCATACCTAATTTAATATTTTGTTACTATTTTAAATAGCTTTTATTAATGTTTTAAAACTATATCCGATGTCTGATGTGGAACATATCGTCGCCAATACTGCCAGAACACTTATCTAGATTTGAACAAATTTGACAAAAGAGACATACAACGATATTATTGTAAACATAAAAAACTTTTACTTACACTGGGTATTGCAATAATTAATGCGTTGAAAATTAGGATATGAGTAAATAATATAAGAGATTAAAAAAATATATAAATACTTTTTAATGAACGAGTTACGTGTTCTTACAATATTGCCGACAGTATGATATGCTAATGAAATATCTATACAGAAATTTTCTACGAGACCTAGTTGTTATTCAGTCACTTGTTGGGCTAGTAGTTATGAACGGATGTGTAAGAAGTCGGAATGTAAATATTACAGACATCTATATCTTAACGGGAATCCATAGATGGTATTCTTATTCGTATGAAAGAGCGTGGAAACTGCAACTGAACATTAGTCAAAGAGCTCCAAATAATCTAGATTGAGATTATAGGAATAGAAATATTCAAATGGTCACTTCAAATTAAATATTATTTATCTGTCCCCGGGATTTATATGTTTTATCAACAGGTAATCACAGGTTGGGTTCAGTAGTAAATTAATGTTCGTGTAATGAACCAGACAATACAAACATATGGCTAAATTTTTATTAGTTTATCGGCATTCATATCGGTGTCATTTATTATAGTATGATTACTGGACCCGATAGAGCGCAAAATTTTACACATAGCTGCATATTTTATTTGTTCTGACTTGTCTGACTAATGAGCTGGACGATCGATAGTAAACTTAATAATTCTGTATAACTTATTTAAATTTCTTTTGAAGATTTAGATTTAGAGTTAAATTAAATAGATATCGGTTAATGAACCGATTCGGTTATATGAAAGTTGGTATATAAAATAATATTCTACTATTTAAGTGAAGGAATCTTCATTATATAGAAATCCTGATAAAAGTTTGATCCTGAAATAACTATCGTCAAAATTATTCATATCTTATATAACTGGTTTCTTTTTTTAAAATTGATTGCAATTCAATGAATTGATAATATTATGAATGTCTGAATACGCCTAACAATACTAATTGTAGTAAAATGTCTGGCGGCTTGATTATTGGCGGCGTCGAACAATAAAATCAAGCCTGCTCTTTTTTAAAACTGTTTAATTCGTGAGTCATGTGCTTTGGGGTCTGCAGATTGTCTTAAAAGCTTCCTTTAAACTTTAAAGTGACATCATCGCTGTCTCATCGCTCAACCGGACAGGTCAACGCTGTTAGGTCAATCAGATAGACTACGAGGAACTCTACACAGTGTCTCATTACACTATTCAGTAGTAAACTGATAACTGTTTGATATGTATGGGTCATTTTAGGTAGACTTAAAGTAGTAAAAGTTGTGAAAAGAAGTAAATAAACAAAGAGAAAAGTTAAGCCAAACGGACTCAAGCTTCAATACGGATTGATTAACAATTATTCAAAATTATGCAATTAATGATTGGAAACTTAATGTGTTTGTCGGTCGATTTTTCTTTGCATATAACATTTCAACCAAATAAAATATCATTTTAAAAAAAATTCAACCAGTGATTCTGAATTCACATCGATAAGTACAGTTCACGGAAAATTTACATGAAAAAACACAATACTCCTCTGTACTTAATTTCCACATTTATTTATCAAGATCAGAACAGGTTTCGCTCATGGCGGGCATTGTCAACTGATAAGAAATAAGATTTAACAGTGTTATTTATACAAAAAAAACTTAAAATGAAAAACAATTGACGTTGAAAAGAATTTACAAATACAGTAAAAAATAACAATAAGTGACTCTAAAATAATACAAGTTAAAAAAAATAACAGCTCTAACTAATTAAACGATTTGATGATAATGCCTTTCCATCATGTATTGATACTGAACACCCTACAAGTGAAAATGAATATTATGAACCATTTGGTAGTTATTTTGATCTTATGTATCGATGATTTCAGATACTATAACTAGTAACGTAATGTAATTACTTTGCTTTTCTTTTACTTATGTTATTTGTAAATTGTAGTTCAGTTTATGTATAGCGAATGACTATCAACATGTTTTAAATCGAAATTAAAGTTAAATGATTTTAAGCTATTATTATTGATTCAATTGAATGATTTTTTATATCTATAAATAAGCATCACGAGACTGGCCCGATGATTTCTTCCCTAATCACAATCAACCAAAGAATGCGAATTTCTTTCTCACCGTAATATTGATATATCAATTTGACAATCGAGGACATCAGCTGGTTAGTGAGCGCCATCTTCTAAATCGGCAAATGTAAGACGAGGGTCTCGACCTTAGATAACATTCAATTTATTTATATGTATCGACCAGCTTCGACCGACCGCGAATCGTTCGCCATAATGGCAAATTATCGTCATTTTGCAACAGTGGTGTGCAAGTGTATTTTGGATACAGGAGGTAATGATATACTTTCATTTACACCTCATACGTATCGTTAAAAAATCATTATTAAACATTATCTTACAATAATTAAGAAAACATTACCTTAATTAAGAGAGTGATAATAAAATAAGTTTACCTAATTTGATAATTGGTTTAATTCTAAATTGTAAAACAGTATGCGATAATAATGTTTGCTGAGAAACCAATTACAAGTTACTACACAAAACGTAATTATAGTGTAGTGTAAAATATAAATAAAGAATTACATTATAAAATAAATTAAAAATGTATGAAACATGTTTCTATTTAATTAATTATGTGAAGATAATACTTTTTCATAACTTAACTAACCTTTAAAATAAGTAACTAATAATATTAGTCTTAATAGGGTAACCACATCATTCTTTAACTTATATTTGATATTTATATCAAACTTAAAAATCTAGAGTCATACACGAGGGATAATCATGAACTCTTCAAGAAAAAAAATCCGCACACCATTGTAAACTGAATAGATTATCGTGGGACCGGCTCGCCCGGGAACTGAACCCTGCGCAACGCAGGTTAAGAAGTGTTAATTGCCACAGATTGATATTGTGACGCGACGAATGGCGCTGTCTTCCCATTTGCTGCAATGTATCCCGAACAATTCACCGCACGAAATAAAAACATTAAATTAATTCAGTGTCATTATCCGAGCTACGACCAAACAATGGTTTTGAAACTCACTAAATTTGCATTTATCATTTGTGATTAACTGATAAGAACGTTTTGTATTAGTCCGTGTTTTACGAATCTTATGCACCCCTTGTTTTAAGCTATGAAAAGTCAAACAATGGCATTCGGAGATGATGACAAAATTATGTCAAAATCAAGAACATACGACAAACATGAACGAAATGTTGAACGATTTTTAAATTTATACAAAACAAATCTGAAAAATTAAATTTCAACCTTATCAATTTACAATGTAATATTACTGATAAATTTCTTTAAAACATAACTATTTACCAACTGATTTCTTAACCAAATCAGAATGTCGACAAATAAATGTGAATTTAAAATTTCTTTACGTATTTATCGTATTAATTGGAACTTAGATAATGTAAGTTAATTTTAAAGTATTGTTTTATATATCGTAATTTCATGTTACTAATATTAAAAAAAACTTGCAACTTAAAAGTTTCGTAAAGGTTTTATACTGTTGACAGTTTGCATACAATATATTAAATACAATGCTCACTGTATTTTAAATTAATCATCGAAAAAAAAACATGTTTTCAATCTTTAAATAATAATATTTTAAGTCACCTTTGAGATGATACAATACTTAAATCACTTATGTAAATTTTATTAAAAAGGTTAAACTTAATTGGTGCCATCGAAAATTGCAGTAATTCATAGATATAAATGACACATTTGTTTTATTCGGATATCAATTGTATGTGTCGATATTTTTATGTGCGCTGAGCATGAACATTTATTATTATTGATTCGCAAACAAAAATCTAGTCACCCATCAAAGATTTATGGTCCATCTTCATTTATTGATGTTCCGAACATTGTTTATTACCAACGGTACACAATATAAACTAGATTTACTAGATCGATGACACAACGATAACCCTTTATATGCTCATAATATTGATACCTAATAAAATAATATAATAATTATAATTAAATTTAACACACACACACATCTTAGCAATGGCTGTGTATCAGACCTAGATTTTTTGGGTCAAAAGTTTTATTTTTTATAGCTTTTGAAAATACTTTAACTTATCATTTACTGAATTGCGATCGAGTTACGACTATATGACAAATTATTATAACTTAATAAAAAATTAAAAAGGTTTTTAGTTGAACGCTTAAGCATTTAACTTCTGATCAAATGGACAGCATTTTTTCCGATCGATTTCTGTTCGAATGCATGGGTGTTTGTGATGTCTTAAAATTCCTTCCCATCACTTTCGATTCTTTAACAAATGGGCGTAGCGAGAGCGATCAGTTAATCACTAGTCCTGTCCTAGCGTTATCCTTCTATCTCAACTACTTTCTTTAGAAAAGAAAAGTTGAGCGACTGAGTAGCAAACAGTTCTCGTAGAAAAACTTCTGTTTTGATAATATCATTAGGAATCCATATGCACCAAATTAAAAGCGGACATGGATTAAAAAACTGGTGTTTAACTGAATCGGTTTTATTGATATACCTCAATATAAGAATAGATTAATATCGAGTTTAGAAAAAAAACGAATATTTTAATAATAAAGCAAAATTTAGAAGACGTAAATGAAAAAAATCCTTTAAACAAGAAGTAACTCGTTTTTGAAAACCTATGTAGCTTTGTCACGGAAGAACGATCTTGATTCCCCTTTGAATCAAATTGAAAAAATGGTTCAATAGAATCAAATACGATAAAGCAACACATTTAAGCCAAATTTTCGCTTACTGGGCTTACTTACATTAATACTAACTTGACAATGATAGTGTTGCACAATAATATGTACAACACGACCCGTATATCGGCATATGCCGTTTACGGTCACGGCCAGCAAATGAAAATCAATTTGATGGTAAATAAATTACGTGTAAAGCGATTGATTTTAATGCTACAACCTACAACCACCTAGTATTTATGAGTGTAAGTATTACGCTTAATAATAGTTTATTTCGAATGCATTTATGAACAACTGTCGAGTCATACATGAATCATTATTAATGTTATAATTTAAGATTATTCGAAATAAACAAAAATAAAGTTAATTTTTAATGTGAATTGTTCTTTTGAACAAGTAACTTTTTAGTAAAGAAAACCAATGTTTTGTTTCCTGTTTAACAAAATCGATTTGAACGACAATATTTCTGATTGGTAAATTGCTATTACAAAATTTGCATTTATATTTTATTTTGTAAGAGTTTTTGTATTTTTTTTCATTTTCTTAGAATTATTTCTTCAATAATTTAATTTGTATACACATTTGTTTGACCATTTCATACAATCTTTTTGAGAACTATCACGCTTTTTGAAGTGATCCATTTCTTAATGCTTGCAGCAGAAGAGTAAACATGATGGTTTTATAAGATTTTCTTCGAAATGTGAGAAACTACTATTAGCTCAAACGAAGTGAACAGTATCTTTATTGTTCAACACACGTAAAGCTCGAAAAAGCGTTGAAAACGGTTTTTTTAGATTTAAATTTGGAAATTTTTTACATTAAAATAAAGGAATAAGGTATTTTTATAACGTGTTATTTTTACAGTATTTAGTACTCAACATATTTTACGTAATACACCGAATTACCTGAGAGCTTTGGAGCTTATACTTTGTACCGAATCCATTTATTTAATAGATTCCTAGACAGGTTTAATAATGCTTGTTATAATCAAATTGTATTTTAATTGTCAGATTAGCATTACTTAAATAAAATTGAATGAAGATAGATACACTTACAAAAGTGTGCAGTTTCAACTAAGAATATTTTTTGAGACTCGAATAATACAATACCAGATGTATCAACCATTATCAATAGTAAAATTATTTACTTCATAATCGTTTAAGTTGAATTTAAAAACAACCTAAAATTTATTGTTTTTTTTTTAAATAAAAATGTGACTTTAAAAAGGATACCTCACCAAAGCAGAAAAATCTTCGGTCAATTAATTCCGACTGGACTAAAAGTCGTATTAGACTCAACGCGCATTCAATCATTAATAATTTTACGTTCATATATTAAAATAACGAATTTTTCCTTTGAAATCTCGGAATTTTGGTATTGCCAAAATATCGTCGATAGAGTTTCAGTAATATCAATATTGCAATACTAAAAATAGCGTGAGATTTACCAACCATCACACTTATTGTGTTAAAAAAATATATTGTGATCGATCCTTTGTAACTAGACGTAGATGAATTTATTTGTTTGATGTTAAAGTTGGTATAAAATGTAAGAAATAAAAAAGATATTCCGTTATAAATGCTATATTTTTCACAATTTCAACTTGGGCACCACTCTAGAAACAGGAGTGCAAAGACCTGAAAACTAATCAATTGTAGTTCGGGGAGATTTTTCCAAGGGCTAAAATCACACGTAGCTTTTTCAGCCTGACAAGAATAGTAGACGAGCCAGACGTTAAGGCTTACTCAATCTATTTCTTTTTGTAAACATATATCAAGTCTCTCGCTGATGTGTAATCGGGATCAAAAAATCTCTAAAAAATCTTTTAAACATTTCGTTTTTATTCGCGTACCTGAGAAATTTATTTTTGTTCAATTTTCGGATGTATTATTACAATTATAATTGGAACTATTTTATGTATGAGTTTAAAAATATATTAAGATAAAGTTAAGCTTATAATATTGTTAGCGTAAGGTTTGCTTTGAATAAATACATGATAATAATATTGTTTATTGATATAGCTGATGTAAATTTTTAAATTTTATTTTTTCATTAAAACAATATTAAATCTCTTTAAAATATTAGAAATTCCAATAACCCTTCCATTACTATGCAAAATAAGCACAAGCTGAGCTGTGTATCCGTTACACATCAGGCAAACGGGAGTGAATCATGAAAATTATATAACACTACTACAGCAGTAGTACATATAATTGTCATGATTCACTCCTGTTTGCCTGATGTGTAACGGATACACAGCTCGAGAGCTTGTGCTTTTTTTGCATAGTAAGGGAAGGGTTAAAAGCATAATTTTCTCTTAACCCGTTGGTGATTTAAATGTTATTTACATATCGAGATTTTATTGTGATATTTTTAAAACAACGAAAACAAATGAATTACATAATGAGTGAAAAAGTTCTTGAAATCCTAGTTACAGTACTGCTTCAATGCACTTTAAAAATGAAGGATATTGATTTTTTTTATCAGAATGCTTAAACATATAATTGGGAATCAATAAATAAATAAGATTTAGTGCAATCGATTTTCAATTCTTCGAAAAGTTTCTTTGTGTAATTGTTTTAATAAGAAATCGTTTGGAAAACAAATAAAAATACCCTTAAACCTACGCACCTTATTATTTATGTACTTTCTCAATTAAGCTTGAATTATTAACATTCTGTTAATCGTAAATGTTCCATGAGCCGATTTGTAAGACAAATATTATCTTTCGATATTATTTTGAGACGTAAATCGGATTACATCTTCACTCATTTTCTTGAGGGGGACGTGTAGCTTCTCAAACTGTGGTGGAATAGAGTAAAAATTAAACCAAAGCCTAGTGAGTTATAATTTGGAAAATATGTGAGCGATGCATTGTTATTTATTAATTTTAAATTATTGGGCTTCTGGCGAATAATTGTGACACGTTATGAACAAAGGTAAGTTTTAATATTATTTTTTTTATTACCATATTCGCTCCCAATATGGAGCATATGGACTCCTAATGGAGAACCACTGCGCCACGGGCAAGATAATAATCATGAATGCTTTTTTGAACCACTTACGAACATAATTATAAATACGTTTACTTTGTATTATCTATCCAATTGCTATTCACTTTAATGTGTATACTTTTTTTTAAACCATGTCCGCTCCCAATGTGGAGCATATGGACTCCTAATAGAGTTTATCTCAACAGAAGTGTTTCTACGAGAACTGCTTGTTACTCAGTTGCTCAACCTTTCTTTTTCCAAAGAGAGTAGGAATAGAAGGAAAGGGCTAGGACAGGACTAGTGGTTAGCTAATCGCTCTCGATACACCCCGTTCATAGGATAGGATAGGTGGGAGGGGGGAATTCAAGACATCACATACATCCATGCCTTTGAACAGAAATTCATAAATCGATTGAAAATTTAATTAATAAAACTGCCTGTACGGGGATTCGAACCCGTGTCTTCCGTAGCGGTAGCCAACGACGTTGACCACTCGACCACACAGGGGCATGGTTTTAATATTAAAAAATGTTATATTCTCTTAAAAAAAGATGATTGATAATGCTTAAGTATCATTATAAATACATATTTCGTTATAAGGAATTGCTTGACATATTTTGATTTACTACTGAATAGTTTATTAACATAAAAAAATATGTTTTCAATTACGTAGACCCATTCCTATAAAAAAAAATAAAGTGAAAAGATAAATATGCACACTCGTCAAAAAAGTCGATTATGGTATTTTGATAAATATAATCCATTAATTGATAGTTCATAGTATACAGATTTGTATAAAGCTGTTTCTTCTTTTATTTTATACAGCGTTGACTACATAATAAGGCACAGAGAATGGAAAAACGCAAAACTTTTCCTTTTATGTTTTGGCTTAAAATCCAAGATTACCTGGGCATGTAAGTTTATTGCGAATTTTAATAATTCATTGAAGAAAAATAAATATTTCATGCTCTATGCTCTATCTGAATCTAAATCAAACTGAAACGTTGAAATTACGAGCAATTTTATTATAACGTACAACATTATAGAGCTTCATAAGCCTACAACATGTCACATTAACTTTTGTTCGCGAGATAAGAAAGATGAGTATATTACATTTAACAAAATACTGGGTGACATGCTATGAAATTATTTTCTAATCCAGTACATCGACACCTGATTGTGAACGTATATTATTTTGGAAATTCGTGTCACTAACTAATCATAAAACTTTAGTTTTTATGCAAGATGAAATGCTTTCATCGGAATTTAATGTAACCTTTTGGCTGCGGTAGAAAAAAAAATACGTCTTTAGCTAGCACGCCGGTTATAATTTGCAATTATTAATTTAAATAGGTACTGACGAAATATTTCGTCTCTGGCGTGTTGAGCACGAAAAATTCGTCTGTGGCAGCCATCCAGATAATTCGGATATGATTGGTTATCAATCTTTCAACATTTTAACCAACACTTCAAATACACATTGAAAATTAGTTTTACTTCCCTACATTTTAAGTGTACATATCTTAAGTACTCAGCTATTCTTAACTGAGTGATGAGTTTGTGACGCTTATATAATATTATGAAATTAAATCTGATAACTTTATTATTCCGCTTGTTGTGTTACAATATGTGATAAGTATAACTCTTTGATAAGCATCATTAACAAAATTATCAAATCTGATTTTATATTAAAAATAACCTTCCATAAAGTTACCGCAATTATTCGTCAATTTTTTTTATTATTTAATAGTTTTCGTCCTATGCCTACGAATGAACGATTGTTTTTTATTAAGGTTGTAAGAGTTGTATGACTTTCGCATCAAATGGCTTGAATACATATAATTTATTTTTACTGAAAACATGGGTCGCCTTTCTGTAGCCGAATTTCATATACACCAAAATAGAAGATATCGTTGTTTAAAATATGATAAAAAATAAATTAATCCTAATTTAAAACAACATCAATAATATTTTAAAAGAAAACTATGTTATTAACTGAGACTTTATTCACATTAAATTTTCCAAAGATAGGTGTGTATTTCGTTGAAAGAATTTTTTGACAGCGCTCAATCCATGCGAATCGTGTCATAATATCGTTATAACAAGTAGCTATCACGTCATGTATCGTCATAATACCATATTACACACAATCCGAACTTGGATAGTTTTATTATTTTACTGAGAATCGTCCGGGAAATTATTATTTATCTTCCTACCCCTGCGGTATTAGCGCAGTAGTGGAATCAGAATACAAAGAAAAATAACGATTCATTCGATGAATCAAAAATATATAAATATATGATAGTTTAAATATAATTACATCTTGCAACATCAATAAATTACAACGAAAATTCGAATTCATAAAAAAACTGACAGTTGTCAAACAGCAGTGTTTAATATAATGGTATTAGTATTTTGTGGAAATACTATTTAGCTTTAATAAACAACCAACATTGAGAAAAGGGTAGAAATTATTATTATAACTTAAGATACAACACAAAATACTTTTTACTGGCGACATTTTAAAAGGAAATAAATCAAGTTTTGGTCAGAATAAACATATGAACGGTCAGAGTAACAATATTATACGGTCAGAATATTTAATAACAATTTTGGTTAGTAGTAGGGATTCCAACTCGGATATCCGGATATCCGATATCCGGATATATCCGGCCCTTTTTAACTATTCGATATCCGGATATTTGGGGAAATATCCGGATACTATTCGTTATAATTTTTAATGAAATATTTTACAAAGTAGGCGTAAGATGATATGAATACTGGGGCATTTACTACCTGGGAGAAACAAGAGTAGTGTTTTTTTTACCTTCCCCAAACTCGGGTATTATGAATAAATATCTCATCTTGTTATCTTAATACTTAAAAGTTCGAGGAGTCGGCTCGGAAAAAAACCTTTAATACCGAAATTTCATTCATTGAAGAAATGCCGTTGCAGTAATCTAATGCAGCTACAAAATTTCAATATTTTAATATGATGGAATAGTATTGAAATGTGTATTGTCTCTATCTAAGGCATTTCAGAAGTGGGAAATGATTAAGTGAGGATAATAATAAAGAACTTAGCAATAATAATGCAACGTTATTAACAGCCGAGGGAGTTTATAAATTTGTATTCAATAAGTTGGAAAAATTTAGAAGTTCATTAAGTGAAGAATTTTTACATGCGATTAAAAAGAGAATGAACGAACACCGACATAAAAAAATAATAACACTCGTGATATATCTACAAAGTGAAAATGTTCCCAGTTCTAATGAACATTTTCGTTACTCAAATAAATATGACACCATTTCTTTAGCACAAAGTATTATTAAGAGAATTCACCCAAATCTGTTATCTAGTAATGATGAAATTTCTCAGGACTCTGATGTAAAAATAACACCTCTCTCTTTTTCGACTTTCGAATTGCATCATGAAATGCTTAATTTTATATTATCTCTCGCGGAAACTGACAATACAAATAATCTGAAAAAAGATTTTAAATACTTAGATCAATTTAAAAAAAAGGACGGAAAAGTTGGACGTGTTGCTTAAAACACTTCTAGCAATAAAACCAACATCAACTGCAACGGAACGAGTATTTTCAACAGCAGGACAAGTTAAAACTAAATTAAGATCAAATTTAAAAAATGATACATTTAATGCTCTCTTATTTTTAAAATCTTAATAAATGACTTATATTACAAATGAACTCGTTTTGAATGTATTATTTTAGTACATAAATTTATATATGTAGTAATGTTTTGTTATTTTCATACTTACTGAAACTATCCGGATATCCGGATATATCCGGATAGTTTCAGTTTTACTATTCGATATCCGGATAGTTGAAAATGACGAATAGTTGGAATCCCTAGTTATTAGGTTAGGTTAGGTTAGGTTTTTTTAAAATTTCATATAAATTAAGACTATTTATTCTGACCGATATATTATAACCATTTAACATAAATTCTGACCAGAAAAATACGAGCCATTTTAAAATGATTTTTTTCACGGTACCAAGTATTACGATGTGTAAACTGGTAAAAAATAAATGGCATTAAATTTCGCTCAGCTCAGTAAGAGTTTCGATTGAAAATGCTCACTCGCTGAACAAAAGATGTCCTGAATTTTTAAAAATAATGGAACAAGCTGTGCAAATTTCGTTTTATTTCTTTAAAGAAAATGTAAAGATTGTTAAGGAAATTAATTAAAATGGTGTATTTTATCAATAGCGACACACGCAAACACGCAACTAAATAAAATATGAATTAATTATATTTATTTTATACACGAGAAAACTTAAAATACAGCTCTGTGTATTTTATGTGAACCTCGGTGAAATCCCTTCCGTGTATTAAGCTCGGTTATTGGTTTGGTAAATTTTTAATGTTGTACTTATTCAATACGGGATTTGATGTCAAGCTGAAGCCTGTCTTTGGAGAAAAAGATTTTTCCGGTCACAAATATTATTATTGGTTTACGTGAATGACGTAACAACGTTTCGTATTTATGAAAAAAAATATCTCCCAGCTGTTTTCTAATATCGTATACTTTCAAAAATATTTATTTTAAGTACAGCGCTTTAGACGTGTGGTATAAGATTATTAAATAATCAAAAATTGAAATCTTTGAATGATTTTTTAAATACTGCTTTCATTCTTGGATGACTACTGCCTATCTGATCTTGTAAACGATCGGTTGAATAAGCGACTAACTAACGATATGTTGTTTCTGTCCCAAGCGCTTCATTTATTTTCCGTTTTAGAGACAAGATTTAACGAATGACTAAAAGTCACATTATCTAGAATAATTTTCATGTTGTCTATATTGGAATCAGGTAAGATTAAAAAAAAAGCTTGTTGCGATTTTCGTTGAACAACTTATGTTTAGTAAATTATTCTCTACATTAATAGTCAAGTATGGTTAAAAAAAGTAGTTAACAAAATGAGCTATGATTTCTCTTTAATTATTTGAAATATCTAAAGCAGTGTAACAGTGTTTCAGTGATCTTAAGATTGACCGAGAAGATTGTTTACTCAAAGTTCCGAATCGTTTCTCTTTCATCTAATATTATTCGAATCAAAACGTCAAGGCAACAACTTGTAATTTACGACAATCGTAGAAAGTAAATTAGCCAAGTGCCGACAAGCCTTTTGAGTGCGATTAACAAATAAATTTTAATTGAACCAAAGACGTGGTTTACCGAGCTTATTTGGTAGGTCCGATTTTATAAGCCCATTCATTAAGGACCAGTGTTTTTTATTCATTGCTCGCTGCAACCTTCTGAGTTCAAATTGTTGCAATATTACAACATAGAGTTATAATATAAATCTAAGCATTATTATTCGATAAATCGATAACATTTTACTCATAATTGTATATTAAAGAAGGACATGTATTTTGAACAACATTAAAAACTTAATTAACCGTCACTTATTGGTGGAAAGAAATTATATTATAAAAATCATTTTGTACTTATTCCACGGTTTTTGAAAAGTGCAAAACCGGTCTTGATCATTTGACAGTTCTCGTGATTTTTAAAAATATTTATTATAATCATTATGTTATGGAAAAGTAAAAAATCCGTAAATTACTCAAAACGTTATTTGGAGTAAAGACCGTCTATCATAGAGTGTGGGCACAATCCAATGAGTAATAACAAAGGTAACGTAATAAATAAGAAGACGTAATCTTTCTAGAATGATAGCATCAGCGTTAGTAGAAAAAATATTGTGCTGAATAAGGCCAATAATTCTAATATGTTGAACATTATCCTGAAATACTTGAAGCCTATTATATTATACTTCTCAAATGTCACTTTAAGAATATACAAAGGTCGTAGCAGCGCTGGGCTGCCAATACGCTAACAAAAGGCTCGCTTTAATCTCAAACCTATTCGCGGTGTGGCGGAGAATGGACAGATTTATCACTCTAATACAATTATACGCAATAGCTATCAAACCAATCGAACGTCACTTAATATGCTTATATTATGCTATAATACACAACATATTGTGAATTAATTAATATCAATAGCTGTCAAAAAGTTCTTACCTACCTCAGATTGCAGAGTTGTAAGATTGGCTCAGAAATAGGTATTTACTATTCTTTTTGACACAGCTCCATGTTTCAAACGTTATACCTAAACTGTCGATATAGATAGATAGATTATATAAGTGACAGATATTACAGTTTGGTAATAATTTGATCTGATAAAATTATTTTTCCGTAATTTGAGACCTAAGTCAAATTACTTAACCAAGTTACAAATGTCCCCTTTCAATGTTGGAACAGACGTTGTTAGACGAGAAAGATTTTTTTTAATCAGTCACCGAAATCATATTTCAGATCCGAAGAGAATACAATTATGTTATTAATTAAGAAACGACTAGTTGCCTTCATTTTCGTTATTGGATAGCGTGAGTGGGATAAAAAAAAAATAGCCAAAAATATCACTCATGCGTGACAGTTTAAACAAAATTGGTAATATTTGAGTTGAAATAATTAAAAAATAAACAGTGCACCATCGTTTTTTTACCAAGCATTCTTCGACTCCTTTCACGGAATTTATATCGAGCCAGTTCCTCATACACGTGTCTGCTAATCCTTCCCGTGCGTCGACTTTACTTTCCTAATTATATGAAGAGTTTTCACCCTTGTTCTTGTATCACAGGATTTACATAGTCGGCTGACATTATGGATCGTTAAATATGCATAAGACACAATATGTGTAATGAAAAAAAAACGAAAGCTTTTGGTTTTGATTACTCGTGTTGCTTTGTGATTTTACGCGGTATTTGAATAAATTTTGCGGATTTATGGCGGTGTCATTAGAATAATTACTTCCGTATTTGGGTAATAGACTATTTCTGGCATATGGAAAAAGCTTCTGTGTATATAGAAATAGAAGCTTCTATTTTTTACTTGTAATTTAAATAATGCATTTACTATTAGACAACGAAACCGCGAACAACTAATTGAGTAAGAAGATTTTTTTAAATTTAAAGTGAATTTTATAGTAAATATTTTGTTTATATCCAATGCAATGTAGTTAGATTAAGTTATTCAATAAATGTGTTACCCGTGTATAATCATTTGGTGAGTGAATTTAATTCATTAATAAAAAAATACATTTTTAAAAATTCGTATAAACGAAAATGTTTGTGGAAAACATTAATAGTTTGATAACATATTTGATATTTATAAGTATTTATTTTTCGTTTTTTTTCTCAATATTTTTTTTTTAAATATCCGGTTGGCAACGACTGTAGAATTTAGTATATTTGTTTTTGAAATTTCGCATATTTATTTGTTGTAATTTAAAAAATAATTGATCAAAGCTTGTCGCTAAGCAAATTAGTTAGATGGGCATCCTTTACGTTAGGACTATCATCTCATCCGACGAAAATAAAATTTCTAAAATGTTATAGTCTAGATAAGACAAGTTTTTATGCATGATTGTACGCCTAAATAGAAGGCTTCAATGGAATGAAACAATAACTTTCGAAGGAGAAATTAGGTTGGGTAACAATTAACAAATAATATTTTGATAAATTAGTTAAGTATTTTTACAACTTTTTTCTAGTAATGTTTTAAGTGAGTATTAAACATTAAATTTTATAAATAAATGGATACTTTTTATTTGATTTTCTTGAAGAACTATATTTTTTTTAATAAATTTGAAAAAAGTACTTATTCGGATGGTATTATTATCATGTAAGTGTGGTTTTCTATTGGATAAAATCCATTGTACTGAAGGACAATAACCGCAAAATGAAAGGGTTAAAATGTTGGAAGCCCGGCGGCTTTCTGTGGCTTTGGTTCAACAAATTTGTTGAAGCAAAAGTAACAGCAGTTTGTTTAACTAACCGTGAGATTGATGGCACGCGAATCAGCGTTGATCCGATTGAAATCAGCGTCACACACGTGTATGTATACAATACCTACATTGACAGAAGGATGGATAGACCTAATATTTGAATGAGAAATTATATCGCGTTAAAATAAGCTGTACTTTAAAACAAATGAAGACCAAAATCAAATATCATTTAGTATAAAATTAACTATTAATGCTATCGTTATGTATTAACATAATCTGAAAACAAGTCTTCTGTCACCTAAAAACGAGATTATAGAAAAGGTGTTCAAGGAAATTCACCTAGTGATCTAACCCAAAGTTTTTTGTAACCTTTTTACATCCGCAGACCACAAAAAAAACAAAAAAATGTTTTGCGTACCATTAACATTGGAATAAAATATAATTGATTTTTTGTTAAAAATAATTAATTTTTCAAACACAGTATGCCGATATAACACTATTTAAGTTTATTAAAACAAACAGTAACAAAATAATATAATTTAAAAATTCAGTCATCGTGGACCACTGGTTAAGAAACTATGATTCAACTACGAAATACAGTACATTTAATGTTCTTTCACACAAAAAATGGCTTTACTGAAAAATATGATTATGACTGAAAAATGATTTCTTTTGAGACAAAGGAAATGTAATGTAGTATTTTAAGTAAATATCCTATTATAAAAAAAACAGACATAAAACATTTTAAATTTGTAGTGAAAAGATAACTTTAACAATTATTAAGGGCTTGAAATTTTCTGATTGAATTTTTAATTGATGTCAATTTAATGACAAAAATGGCATAGAATGATATTTTTTTGTAGTCTTGAAAAGTTTTGAATCAATTAAAGAAAAGGTATATGCGACGTATCTTTCTTTTTTCTTTGGAAAAAATATTCTATTTTTGAAAGTTTCGATCAAAAACGTTAGTAAACAACAAAATGTGATTTTAGTTTTTTACATATTACAAAAATGTTTTTTCAATGTCCATTGTCTGGAAAACTACACAATTTTATTTTAGATTTTATTATAAATGAATTAAATATGAAATTATAAATCGGTTCATATAATTATAAATCACCTACGAATAACATCGCCGTTCTGTTATTAAAACGTGTTGGAAAAGCTAATTTGTATGTTTTAGCTAATGTTGAACATGTGTTTGCTAATTACATAACATACAGATAAAATTAAACAATGGCTTAATCAAATGTCAAAAACATAGTGATTTGGAGCAATAATTGTATCTAAACGTATTGATTAATAAATAATACTCTTGTATCAGATGATAAAAGTATAATAGAAAAGGGGACTTCGACGAACTATTGTTTCTGCAGAATGGGAACGATATTTATTATACATGCAACAATTCATGTGTCTGTGTTTGTTGTATATATACAACATTTGTACTTTGACGTAATTATAAATTCATGAACATCGATTCAGAATTTTAAACATATCTTCGATTTGAATATTTTTTTTTATTTGTTTATTCTTAAATGTTGCGATAGTCTAATGATGCTTCTCAAAGAAGCAAAAAACGTGTCACAAGTGTTGTAGAGCAAAAAGTAGGATAACAAAGTTATCAAATCTAATTTTATATTTTGTTAAACTGTTACGAGAAATAAGCAAATTAGTCTCTGAATGGGCTTGTAAGAAGCCACAAAAAATACATGAAATTCGTTTTATTCTCTTAACTTAAATGGCGGCGTCAGTTACAGAAAGTATGATATTTAAATTTTGTGTTAATACAATGATAACGAAAATTCATCAATAGTGCGTAGGAGCCGCAGGTGTTACGGAAATGCGAAAATCTGTAGCTACAGCAGTTAGGTGTTAACTTGCGGAGAAGAAGTTTGTTAGAATAGTTAGCAAGGCAGGGTTGAACGCAAATCAGTTCATTAGTTGACTGGTGCGAAGGATTCTCCCGGGACGGCAGCAGGACGCAGACCGGAGTGGCGGACGTGCGACCCTAAACGCTCCCCTGATTGCATCACTCTATTTCCACAGTATTCTACTATTTCACTATCATGTATTGTATTTTGAGGGTTGATTTTTGATATTTTAATAATATTGCTCCCAAGCAATGCCACACTAATTGAACATTATATTAAACATTATGTTAAACGTTTCTAGTTTCAAATTGTTTAAATTTATCCAAACACAATTACTAAAATTCCAAGTAGATTATGATAACAAATTATAATCTACATGGAATTCAAATTATAATAAACTGATTTCAAATAAACACTGGGTTTGTTAACATTTTAATATGTTGACTATTAATTTAATCAATTTCACTTCGATGTATCATTAATACTATTATTAAACGGTTGTTGCTTATTATGTAAAGGTTTATAAACATATTTTTTATAACAGCTATATTAAATACTAAAAACGTAATTCAAAGCGATAATTGTATTTGAAGAGGCACCGCTTTCGATTCGCGATGTAACTTTTGCGAGCCATCTGGTTAAAACAAGTGTTGTTTTTTAAGCGTCTTTATTTATTACCAGTGTCTCTGTCAAATGAGAATAATCTTGAAATCGCTTTTATGTAAGTACTTAATGAAAAAAATCTGACGCTTCTTCGCAATCTCTTGAAAGCTTCAACTAGAAATATAAAAGCATATTTAGATAACCACTTGGAGCTTTGCGTAGTTGAATCATATGAATGAAATAAAACTGAATGAAACAAATTGTGACACATGTTGCGAATATTTTACTTATTTAAGCGGTTTTTTTTTATTTCTTAATTAATGTGTTTGTAGCTATGTCTGAAATGGAATTTAAAGCGAGTTAAATTAAATGCGTTAATGTAGAAACTTCCTGTTTCTATTTTGTAAAAAGTAAATTATAATATAATACATATAACTAACATAGAAAATTTGTAATATTATTCTACATTTTTAATTGGAATCGAAAACATCACTTTGTCGGATTCAAATATACAGTAGCGGAGTATCGAAAAAGTGAATGAGGCACACGTTTGTGGCCTCCGAATCTTAGGGGCCTTAAAAATAGCTTATAAAAAATAAAAAATATGTTGTCCATATATTTTTGTTCAGATTTGAATATATTTTTATTATTTTACATGACATTTTTATGTTATCCAAAAAACAGGGCCTCCAAATTTTATTGCGCCTGGGACCTTCCGTTTGATTAATACCCCACTGCGAATATAACATTATAAATTATTAACCACTTTAGAAAACTAAATTAATTATTCATATTTAATGCACAATTTTGGCGCATAATTTACAATAAATGTACCTAGTTGTTTATCTATCCTATTTAATTATAGGTGGGAATAAATAGTAAACTAAGATAAAAAGATGTATCAATTTTTTATTTATTAATTACAATTTGAGTCCCGCTTCTATTTTTGGGAGGTACATAACATTTGAGTCCGTACCTATTTACGTTTACATTATTTATTTTTGTTTAAATCTAATGAAACCTTAGATGAATTTTCTGTAAGCCAGTATTTTCAAATTATAAATTAACTGTTTTTTTTTTCTTATATAATTGATCTAGAAATTCTGCGATTCTGATAATTTTATAACATTAAATAAACCAATAAGTTGTACAAGAATATGTATGCTTTTAAGTTGTTACCTGTTTAACTGATTTGCCGTATTATATGGGAATATTTAGTTCGCTCCGAAACCTTTTATAATGCATATTTTTAAAGTACAGCATATACAGTATTGTTTATTAAATTTTAATCGGTGTTGATACGTAAAAAGAGACAGCAGCACGATAAATTTAATTAACGTTGACAAAAACTAATTAATTTTGATCGGAAAAAAGTAACAAACGCATAGGGTGAAATTTTTTTGCCGCATGTTGATTTACAGCTTTATGAAAATCCTCGCAAACATGAAAAGTTGGATTGGATCCAGTTTACGAGCGCTTGATTCATTTTTGTTTGATTAATATTTTTTCATGAGTACAATTATTCAAATAAATATTTGTTTGATGGTTATCCTACTAGGAACAATCCGACGAAGGCGGTATTCAATTGTAATAAATTATTACAAAGGTACAAGTCTTATTAATGATTCTTATTTATTGTGGATAGTAGAAAAAATGTGTTTTATGTAAAAACAAAAAAAGGTTAATAAATTTTATTGATAAGTATCGATCGATATTATAAGCGTTTCGATGGCAATATGTAATAATACGCAAATAAAAAAATAATCAAAAATGACAAAAAATGCATTAAATAAAAAAATAGTCAAAATTTGACAATTTCTATGTATAACCGAATAATAATGGATTTCTAAAAAAATGTACAAATTCAAATAAAAAAAACAATCTCCATGGTATAGAAAATCCTTTTATCTGTCCGTCACATAATAAATAACGGTAAATAAAGATAATTAGTATTTTAGTAATTGGTACATACAGGTAACCAGAAGTGGGCAAGAGGGGTTCACGCGAGCCCCTTGTTAAATTTTACCAAGGCCGGCGAGCCCCTTGTTAAATTAATAGAAAACAATATTCTCATGTCAAATTAGGATATAACTGCAACTTCTGACATATATTATCTACAACAGTTTCAGTATACAGTAGTACGTTTTTAGCAATTTAGATTGATAAGTTTACGATAAATTGCTTTTTGTAACATATTGCTTTGAGATTAAGCGAGTCCCTTGTTAACGTATTGGCAGCCCAACGCTGCAGGTAACAATAGAATAATAAGGTAAGTTGAATACCACTTGTTAGCCAATCTCTCTTTCAAAGTCTTGTTGTTAGTATTGTGTGGAAAATTACAGACATATATTGCCTTTGGACACTTATTCTTAAATCTGTATATTTTTTTGTAAATCATTATGTCCAAAACAGCTTAATCGGTAACTGTCGGTGCTAACCAATCAGTCAAAGAACGATTAATATCATAATTAGTCGGCTTACTTATATGATATTGTTAATTTCGTTAAAACTTAATAATTATAGTAAAAAAACTAATATGTAGGTATGTTTGCATTATTTTTATTATTCATATAGATGTCTGAATTGTCTTCACATAATTTAAAGAAATAACTCCAATGTGGAAATGACACTGAAAATTAATTTTTAGAGTTACTTTTACTCCAGATTCATTTAAAGTTTTAATTACACCAATGTTGCATAATAATTTTTTTTATTTATTTAATAATAACATTTCAAACAAATATATTATTTCATATGTATATTAATTATATATCAAATAAAAAATGTATTTGCATGTTTTCAGTTATATTATCTTACTTATATAATATCCGTGGTATTCAAAACAAAACAAATTATGTATTATTTAATAGTATTCAATCAAATTCAGTGAGAACAAACATGTTACTTTGTAGTAAAATGAATCCACAAAATATTATTTTATTTGAATATTTAGAAAACAATAATGCATAGAGCATTTGTCGTAAAATGCAGTAACCAAAAATCTTTAGATGTATCATATTGTAAAAGAAATTTTCTTCATAGTGAAAAAGTATAGGTATTAACATTGAAGCTTACCTGCTTTCCGTCGGCAATGCAGGAAAACTCTTGCAAAAACCCGTGCCAAAAAGTTTTCTTTTGATATGGTTTATTTATATAAGCTTTGATTCGTTTACAAGTTCTATGAGATAGAATGAAAAAACATAACGCCTGATGAATATGGTATACAAGATTCTTGTAATAGTATATTTATATAAGTATATTTTATTTTTTCTTTATTAGTCACAATACCTAGTAGATATGGTGATTTCAATATTGAAAATAATATTAAAAATATGTTTATTTTTAAGTGATTACATTATTAATGAGACGTACAGAAAAAAATGTTACTAAAGAGTGATATTATGGAGTATTATTTGTAAGTGTAAATAATATTTCCTCATACTCATTTGAAATAATAACAATAAATCATAAATAAACGAATTGTAAAGTGTAGTAAAAAAAAAAGAAAAAATGTAAACGGTAGTGCAATAGGTATCTATTATACAAACTAGATTTAAATATATCTATTTCGTAAAAATAATTGAATAGAATAGAATTCGTATTGTTCTTACCGTTTCCTTTAGGAGTGACGACCCTAAACGCACTGGAACCAGGAGGGCGGGGAGATCCAGTCCTTGACAGCATCACAGGGGTTGGAGCGTTGACAGACTGTCTTGAGGGTTCTCCACTCGACAGCCCCCGTCCGCCTTTCACGCCGAGACTGAAGTCCAGCGGCATGGGTGGCATTGCACTCACTTCCATAGTCATGTTTTTAAATAAATGTCACAATCAAAACAACGTCAAATGTCACTTTAACAATTTTATTGGAATGTCACCATAATGCACGTGGAATGTTATCTTAGAATGATTCGTTTACTTTTTAATGCAACAATTAAAAAAATAATTTCGTTTGCTCGACGGTATTTATAAACAACACGTGGCAACACTTTTTGTTTTAAGCTTTGGTAACATCGATTTAATTCTTAATCTCGTTATATTGTTTTAAATATTATTATCACTTACACGATTGAATAATCAAAATAAAAATATGAGTTTTGATTAAATACGTATTGTTTAAATGGAATAACGTAAGAAAATAATTTTAAATCGGTTGGTAAAACAATTTCGCCGTCATAAATTTATTCATACGATTATTAAACTTCATTGAAAACTTTTCGAATTTGGAACAGGTGATTGTTTATATTTTAAACGGCGATCGCGATTATTGAGAATGTTTTCCAGCCAGGCCCTTTTGGCGGGCAAATGGCTTTGTTCCAGCTGAAAGCACGCGGGCAAGTGCCAAAGCAGCGATAGCTGGTCGGGAACGAAGCGCCCCGAGTTTCCCCGCGAGCCCCGCGATGTCGTTAGAGATTATTTTAGTACGGGAGGCGAGGAGATATTGGTCCTTAACACCGGTCGGTGTGTGATTTTTTCCAGATAAGGTACTCGTGCTGGGCGCGGTCTCAGCGATCGCTCCGCCTTCTCGCGGACCGCCTGAATAAAATTGCTCCATGGATCCGATTTTGAGATTATTTAATCAGAATGACGTTGCACTTTTGTCTAATGGAGGAATGTCGATGCAGTTTCTAAGATTATTGTTTTTTTTTTAAATTTACTTACTATAAATAAAAAAACATAAAATACCCTCAATCAATTATGCAGTTATAAATATTCATAATTTTTTAAATATCACAACTTTACACATATTCAATTATACAAACATCTTAAGATGGTAATTAAAAGGGTTATAAATTTATTTAAAAATATATATAATAAGGGTGTCAACAATGAAGAAAATAATAATTAATTTTGATTCAATATTACAATTTGTAATGCAATATATATTTTTAAACATGAAATACTTTTTAATAGTTTATTCCAAGCCATTAATTACATTTTTCAAAAAATGATATTACCAGAAATACTTTGAAATTTTCTCAACGATTTAATAAAAGTTGGAATAAGTTTCATGAAATTTTACTTGATTCCTAATTGCGTTTGAGATATTAATGGCGGATAAAAATTGCATGGTAAAATTTGATTTAGTGAGCTTCTAAATTCAAAAGGTCAAAACAAGTTTTCAAATCTTTCTCACTCACATTGGATTGTCGGAGACAATAATTACATTGGGTGCGATTCGATTGGAAGCCACGCCTCTTGATAAGGCAGCCGTTCTCACTTTCGCATCAGTCTGTCTCTGTCACAGCGCGCATTTTCCTTGCAGCCACTTGTTACGAGAAGGAATGAAAAGCGCGGCGATGTGTACCCTTCCCTTTCTTTCGTTTTATTATCAAATTTGATTTAATAAGAAGTGAATGTAATTTATTCCAAATTTGATTTACATATTTTTTTTAAATTTGAATTACCAAGAATTTTTTAATAATATTTGACACTTATACGCATGTGGGTTGAAGTGCCTATAAATAGTTGAATTAAGGTACTTATATAATTTTCAAATATCTATTGTTTACCAAGGTCAGTCATACATAATAAGTTAGGGTTGCCAACTTTGAATAATCACGGATATGTTAATATGAACGCACAGAATACATGTATTTTTTTATTAATTAAAAAAAACAAAATTTAATAGTGATTAAGTTCGTTTTTTAGTAAACTATTGATAATAATTTAATGCATGCCAGAGCTCTAAATATAATTTTATTTGAAAACAAAAAGATGTAATCTAAATAAAAAAATATATATATTGTTACGAGTTATTTTTATATATTATTGATATTGTACTAATAAAAAATATTTTGACCTCATGGTAATCAGTCTAAATTTCTATTAAATACTTAATAACAAATATTTAAAACTATTTTTGAAACTCTTTTTCTTATCAACAAGCCATAAAATAAATGGATTTTTAAAGCCTAATACAATCTCTTCAGCTGGCTTAATTTTCCAGCAATTTTAAATTACAATTGACTGTCATAAAAATATGTTGAACATTGAATTTTAATTAAAACGTTTTCGTAGAATTGCATTATCTCTTGTCAAGATTTGTTATGATCTAGACTAGATTAACTAATTACTAGTAAAGTTTTATTATTACTGTCAATACTCGATTAAACGGGATTATATAAAAAAAAAATACACTCTTATGTACTAATTCCAGATGAATCTATTACGATCAGAAACGGTTCCTCTCATCACCAGCATTTTCAACTACGCATGATGAAATTGCTAGTGGTGCGTGAAAGTGGCCCTAAATGTAGAACTAGAACAACGAGTGTTCTGTTTTTTAATATTACATATAAACCAACATAAAGAATTTTTATTAATTTGATGTACCTACAATTAGAATGGTAATGAATTCAATTATTGGGTTGTGTTTGAAATCGGAACTAGAATGAATGCATTTGAATGTAGGCAAGACTAGCGTAAACTTTTACAATGCTGTGCTTAAAAATTATGCGAATTTCATAGTCTTATAAATTTAATCTTCCACATATTTTGCTACATACTAGTAGATTCTTGTAATAAGTATTTTTAAGTGCATATGCACTTGAAGCTGTGTATTTGAGTTATGAATAAAATCGATACCATATAATATTTAGCTTCCAAAGTAGACTCATAAAGTATATATCACTATAAAATGTTTGACCGTAATGCGTAAATGGTCTTTTTCAAAAATGCTCATTAAAATTATGCTTATTATAATAATAATATAAAATTTCAGAATAAATACTGATATTGTAGTTAATATTTAAAAATAGATTTTGGCAAAACGTTGTTTTTTTCATGTCGATTGGTAGGTGTGCAACGTTCCCTCTAATTTTTCTACTGTGTGTGCGGACCATCAACTTTTGTGCGCGGTAAATTTTCAGTAAAATAAAAAATGTGCGCAAATATGGTGATAGTTATTCTCTGACCTACTTACTGACACAAGATAAATTAATTCTTCATTTCAAGCCGCTAAATACAAAATGTAACTCTATTGTACAACATTTATATGTGCGGTTTGTGCGAAGAACAGAAAAAAGTGTGCGGCAACATCTTGCGAGGTGTGTGCGCGCACATGCGCACACCTTAGCGGGAACGTTGTAGGTGTGAATGTGTCATCGATAATAGTTTTAAAAATTGAATTAAATAGAAAAATATGAAATTCTACAAATAATATTGTTTATTGTTTCAAACGAGAATGACAGTCTATGGCAAGGGTCAGTAACCTTTTGTTGTAAAAATGCCAAATATTTTACGCAGGGATTAGTGCGGGTCGCACTTGGGTCGCATGCGTTGCGGCGAGAATCTTGCGGGCCGCACCACGAGGCCTCGCGGGCCGCAGGTTGCCGACGCCTGGTCTATGGCATTATAGCTGACGCCAATTCACCATGCACTTGATAAATATTATAAAATAAGATAAAAATAGGTAGGTAATAATACAAATAAGAAGACAGAAAAAAATCTTTAACATACAAAATCATAAAAAAAAACTTAACTTACACTAGCATCCCATTTTCAACAATCTTGTTATTGCAAAATAATGAGTTTTGTACTTATAAACTAAATCTTTGGTAGATTGAATATTTTATTTTATCTATTGAGTCCCATGCCAAAAAGATCTCGTTGAATAAGATTCTGTAAAGATGAGAGATATGTTCAATTACTTTGATTAACTTAATAATAATTAATCGCTGTCAATTCTTGTTCGACAGTCATAATATTTATAAAAATAATGCAGAATATTTTGACTAATATTACTATTTTATTGAATAATTAGCATTTCTAACTGAAAACGCTCATGATGAGCAAATATTTGAACAACATTGTGTAATTAATTTAAAGATGCCACTATATATGTATTTAAATCTTTCATTTTTAATTATTTAATATATACGTAAAAATTAAAGTATGCACTTAACAAATGTATACATTGTCCATTTGAGCCAGTTACAGTTTATATGAGAGAATAAATGAAAATTTTGACTAGTCAATGTGTTCAAAATTCCTGTTAGATTATTTACAAACGTCCACTCTGTCAAGAGGCCATCAGAGAGTTATACACGTACTAGTTTATTTATAAATTGACAAGTCAAAGTGAATGTGAAATTTAATGATATGTCCTTCAATTATAAGGCTAATTAACGTATACATTGTTGAGATTTCACACTTTAACTGTAACATTTACTTGAGATATAAAATCAGATGCAATATTATTTTGTTGTTTTTTTATCGGCTTAAATCTAAGAAATTGGGTTAAAAAATATTTTTTGAAAATAATTGAAAGCTTTTAAAAAAAATGCAAGAACTATGTAAATTTATAATATTAATTTAGTATGTCTAGACATTTTTAAACACTAATAAGTTTTTGATAACTTTTTAAAAATCTGTTAAATTTTTCAAGGTATCCAAATTATCCATTGTCTTAGTCTTTGCTATTTATAACTAATTCAAATTTAGTCTATAGATCATGGTTTCTCAACGGTGGGCCATGTGGCCCCCCAGGGGGCCACAGCGTGTTCCAAGGGGGCCACAGAGATTTATTTTTGTTTTGGGGAGCCACAACACATTTCAGGGGGGCCACGGGCAAATTGAGGATTTTAAATTTCTCGGTGAGCTAAAAAAAAAAGGTGTTCTTGGAGATATTCTGGGAAAAAGTATACCAAATCGGAGATTTCAAATTTCTCGGTGAGCTGAAAAAAAAGAAGGTAGGGGGCCACAGAAAAATAAAGACACTCAAAAGGGGCCACGCTCCCAAAAAGGTTGAGAAACACTGCTATAGATAATGTACATACCTGCCTCGCTAGATGGGTTTGTCTATAATCAGCGCAGCGTTATCATCACGTAAAATTTATCACCCAACCCAATCAGATGTTATTTTGTTTAAAACTACACGACTCAAAATCGTGCGTCATGTCGTCATGCTTTCCATTTTTCATTCGTAATCCAGGCTTAATCCGCTCGGAAAAATCCCATTCTCTGAAACGATTTTCCTCCCACCCTTCGCTATGATTACCATACAAAAGGTTTTTATGAAATAAGCCCGGGAAACGAATAACAAATCATCTTTCGCAAAAGTGCCCTTTGTGTCTAGGCTCACAACTCATGTTATTATTATATATTCCTACTAAAAGTATGAAAACACTCATTTCAAAGAAATTTATACTCGTTTTGTTAATCTTGTTTTAAACCATTATTTTGTTTTTGATTCAGTCGGCATAAAATAATAATCATGGCATAAAGCGCTTTCACATGTACATTCTGAGCAAATTAATAAAAAAATATATAATTATATAAAAATATGTCACTATGAATATGAAATATATATATATTGATTTTTATACGAGAATTTCTTACAAAGTATGAGACAAGGATCCCGATCAGTCGATAGATAAGCAAAATTTGGTCGATTTCGAAAAATATAGTGAATTTAAAAAATATACTATTTTATATAAATATTTACAGCTGACGATAAAAAATAAAATTATATCCTGACGTTCAGACTTAATTGGCTCGTGATAAATTTGTGATAATCTGCAATAAGACCGTGGTAAACTTTCTTACAAGAATCTTGTTAAAAGTCGATAGCGAGAAAAAATATGATCGAAAAGTAACTACCAGCTCAAAAATAGGTTGGGCATCATTGTTTTATGGCAGAGGTCACCAAACTTTTTCAGAAACGGGCCGGGTGAGTTTTTAGAAAATGTTGGGGTGCCAGACGAATAAATATTCTTGTTTGAATCTCATTAGAATTTCAAAAAAAAATATATTTCGCAATAGTTAAATATTTATATAATAAAAATCAGGGGCCGGATTGAAATATTTGAAGGGTCGGATCCAGCGCGCTGGCTTTAGTTTAGTAATCGCATGTCGGCAAGATTAGATACACACACTTTTTGAAGTTGGGCGCTACGTTTAATCGAAATGTTTAATAGCGATCACTTCTAATAATATTTTTTATTTTTACGCAAATATTAAGCATCGTTAAATACCTGCATAAACAACATACTTTCAATATTTTAAGCAAGGAAGAATAAAAATCCTCATACAGTTTTTATTGATTCAAATTTATTTTATTGACCTGTAATATTGATGAGGTATTTTAAATTGTGTATTATTGGCAATATTCAAATAGTTTCATGATTACTTTTTGTAAAACGCAACCAGTCATCAAGGTGTTACCTGTGAAATGTGTTCAATATTTGGATTTCATGCATTATACTCCCGATTATTTAAATAGTTAAAATAGCTTTAAAGGTCTGCAGTTAACATAACAATTTATATAATTTAAATTGAATTTGATTATTTCAGACGCAAGTTGAGTAAAATAAAAACTTAAAAGCGAGCACTAAAATGAAAAAAAAAACTATGTACGACTTTCTTTGAATGAAAGTCGTCTTCTGTCTTGATAATCTTGAACTAGTTGATGAATGCTCGTGATAAGTGAAACCAGCCCTGATCCTATTAAATAAATGTAGAATTAGTACAAAAGAATCTTTTACTTTTGAAATAAAACGCCTTACCACCATGTTAGTAATGACAGTGAACACATTAATAGTGATATTTCAATCGTATGATTGTATACTTTATAATATGGGCTTCGAATAACATGCAGGGGGCATCACTGCAAATCCACTAAAAGGTATTTATTAAAAATAATACTCATAAATAATTATGCAAGTATTAACATTATGACAATCATACTGATAGTAATGTAATTTATTTCATTGTGGCAATATGTGACAACCAAATTAAACATACGACGAATAAATTGGCGGATTAGGCATTATTTCTATTTGTTCAACATTGATATATTTATGGCTAAAGTTTGATTTAGAGCTGTCAGCGAGGTGTACGGAGCATTTACGATTGTGATAAAGCTGTAAAAAATTATCAGTGTAATAATTTTTCCATGGGTATTATTGCTAAGTACGATGACTTTTTATTTTTGTAATTCACCTCAGATAAGAAATACAAAACTAATGAAAATCTTTCTGCATTACGTAGGTACACGTCACAAGTAAAGATTTTAATACCGAACGACTAAATCAATACCGGTATTGCTAAGGAAAATATTAAAAATATTACGGCCAAGTGGGTTCACAATGATGGTAAATTTAATAAGAGGCGAAACTTTTAAAGAATCAACGTATTATTAAGTGTATGTGCAACGAATGTAAACCATTAGACAACCAGTTGGGTGGTTTTGTTTATATTGTAATCCTTAATTACCAGGGATTGATGTCTCCGTAGCTTCAAACCCAAATATACCACCCTCCATATTTTGAAAATAAATAATTCTTTCAATTTTAAATTTTACTTTGATGCTCAAATTTTCATTAGTATTTTTAGATTGAAAAAATCGAATTTATATTAATGATAAGACGAATTTTTTTTTTTTTTGATATTTCGACGGGCCGCAACACTGTTTGGTAGAAAGACATTTTCGACAATTCGGGATGTCATCTCATTTCTGATAAAATGGGTGAAGAAATTGGCGTATCAATAAATCGTTTATTTTACCAGATGTAATTTAATTTTTCAATTTCTAGTTTTTAAGCGAGCAGAGGTTCTCGGTGAAATAAATATTTTGTTCTTATCATTATGTACACAGCCATTTTAAATCATACAACGACTACGCTATAATCAGAACTAATTGTTTAATATTTACTTACAATCGTTTTCTGGTATTTAATACTATTTTTCAATGGTACAATAAGCGGTCAAGTAAATACCCACTCAATTAATTTATCATAAAAACATTTTGACCCTTTTTTAAAGGAGTTCACTTTCAATTTTTGGCGGAACTCATCATTAGCAGTCGAGCAAAACCAGACAATCGTTAAAAAAAAATCCAGACAAAATCTTTATAAATCTTTTTTATGTTTATGCCCTAGGGTACTCAATGTTGTAACCATCACCACCCGCTACGACTTAACACTTTTCTTACATGGTGTATTCTGTAGCGTAACAACGTTAATCGTGTTCAAAATTTTTCCAGGGATGTCCCGAGAAGAAATTCTTCAAGACTTGGTTGCATGCACTTCATTTTGCAGAATGATAAGTAAAATAATGAAGTTGTAAATAAAAGCTTTTATCAAATGGATTCAACGTTTCTTTTCGCTTTTTTTATTTCTAAGCGTATATTTTTTTGTAAAAATGACATTTTATGTGGCTACTGTCATAAAAACTTCTATCGAATTTTTTCGTATTTTTTTTAAAATGAGATTGGTTGCATTTGATAAATAAATCTGAAAGTGATACACTATGCAAGTGCACTCATATTATTTTCCGGCAACACGTGGAGTTTCATAGGAATGTCGGTGCGTCAGATTTAGTTTGAGCGATAGGAAGCGAGGATATGTCGTTGTCGGCACATGAAGAGCAGCAGTGACGTCAATCGTCAATCACAAGCCAATCTCGATGATGGATTGCCTCCCTGTATCAATGGCGGCAAGGCTTTGTTCCTCACTCCCCCCGCCCATCCTGCCTATATCGCGATACGTTTGCCTAACGTAGGGTCGCCATAATTAACTCACAGTATATAATAACAGTTCGTAAAAATAGTTTTTCTTGAGTCATTAGGGTTTTTCGGTTTTAAAAAGCTTAGATTGAAAAACCGGGTTTTAGCAAAACTTGCGACATTCGAAAGCCGATTTTTTCAACTCGGTTACTCGGTTTTTAATATAAATTATTTATTAAAAAATGGTTAGTATTTTTAATTGAAACTCCAATAGATACAAATAAAATGACATCAAACATCTCGTGTATATAGTCAGAAAAGTCAATATACGTACATCAATGATTGTGTTGAAAATATTATATTTAATATTATTCAGAGCTGTGGAGTCGGAGTCGGAATCGTGAAAAATGAGCGGCTAATTTTTTTTTTGAAAAATATATTTAATGATTTGTATTCGAACAAAATAGTCCAGTATTGACATTTCATGCTTGGCTGACTAAAGATGATCTGATGGTATACATATATATAAGTTCAAATGAAGTTATTGAAAAATTTCCTCGGAGTCGGAGTCGTTAATTATTTTAAAGCTAGAGTCGTAGTCGTTTTTTTTACACGACTCCACAGCCACATTATTATAAAAATATTTTTGTTATATACATTTTGACTCGAATACAGTTCACGAGTTGGTCAAACTAACAAACACCCAAAATCAAATTTTACATAAACAAATTTGAATCATTCAAATTATGTACACTCCCACAGATTTTGTCACTAACGACCCGGGTTTCGCCTTTCGGCATCTTCAGGCGTTCAAGCGCACGGATGAACTTGAACTGACGCTTAGTAAATGGATGTTTCGTGTTTATATATTAAATAAATGTATCACTGAGTCTAAAGCCATCGCTGGCGAAAAAGGGTAAGCTCATGGGAATTCCCAAAGATTTGAGTAGTGAGTGGTTTTTAGAATTATATTTATTTGTTTGTCGGCATAGGTTTTATGATATTATTTATGATATTATTTATATAGGGTATAGAAGTGGAGACCCAGGAAGGTTTAATATCTCGTTCAAAATCGGAAGACTATGTAACTGTGCCCTATTAATTTCTAAAATTTCCTGGAAAAAGAGCTTATGACTGTCCGTATTTGGGTGTAACATTTTTATCCCCTGTTCCTGATTGAACACGTGTCCTTCCGAAATTAAGTGATTAGCAAAAGTAGACGTGTCCTTTTTCAGTCTAAAGGCTGCCATATGCTCTAATACCCTGATTTTTAAAGTCCTCTCTGTTTTGCCGATATAAAATTTATTACAACAAGAGCATTGTAATCTATAAATTCCAGATTTATTTAGGTAATGTATTTTATCTTTATTGTTAACTAATAATTTGCCTAAAGAGCTTTTACAGTAAAAGGCTGGTCTAACACTATCAGCTAGTTGTTTTTTTATTTTAAGACTAGTATTTCCTAAATAAATGATTCTACGCCAATACCTAGTATGATCTATGTCCTTTGACAATGTACCTTGAAATAACATTTTTTCTGCAAGTTTAAGCTGACTAAGCGTCAGTTCAAGTTCATCCGTGCGCTTGAACGCCTGAAGATGCCGAAAGGCGAAACCCGGGTCGTTAGTGACAAAATCTGTGGGAGTGTACATAATTTGAATGATTCAAATTTAATATTGAAATTCCACCAAGCACCTTCAGTCGAAATCTTAAATTACATAAACAACGCTAAAAAAATGAACACACTTCTCATGGTGGACATGTTGTAATTCGAAAACTAGTTTTTTTAAAGGTTGTTTTTTTGTATAAGCCTTAAAATTGGAAGATCATATGCTTTACATTGGGAGCGTACGTCGTTATATGAGCCCTCGAGAGGTTAAGTGAGCCAACTAGTAAAATGGTAAACCTTTTTTTTTGGACTTCTCAGTATATACAATCACGTCTTTATTTGGTGTTTTGGTGGATTGAATTTTTCTATTTTATGGATATAACATTGCAATGAATAACAACTGAGGTAACTTCACTTTTAAGAAACTTTAAGTTGTGAAGAATATCACAACGCTTACTTTCGATGGGCTCATATGTTATTTGTGTGATATTTTAAATACTATAGATTTTTTTTAAATATAATGATATTTAAATTTATTTCGAAAATTTGTAATGACATCCGATTAGAGAAGGTTTATGATATCAAGTAACGAATACAATGCCATGCTAAACATAGTTACCGTATGAGCGTGATAAAATAGTCAAGTTGTCGATATTCTCTATGTGCTCATTGACAATTTGATTTAATAACTGGGAGTTCTCTTTTTATACATATTAAAAAATAATTTCAATTGTGTGAAGATGTAAAGGTACTTTTAATTTATTACATAATCAAGTTAAAATGTACTGTCATATACCATCACTTGTCATAAAATACAAATGAAGAAGTCATGGCCTTAAAATCCTTAGATCGAGCAGCTTAATTCCCTAACTGCTAGTTTTAGTGCGCAACTTTATCTTCGATACACTCAAAGTGGCATAATCGATTATATGATCTGTTTAAAACGTAAATATATTTTTTTTTACTATGAATGTAATTTATATTATAATAAGCAACATAGGTACAAAATAAATGTGACCAAGAAATCTCACAGTACCGGATACACAAAAATTTCATGTAAGGGTCACCCTGTTAAAGGTCATAAACATTTGTTGATAAAAAACTACACTTAGTTTTTCTGAACGTATCAACGATGAAATTTAGAAAAAAAATATTAACTGATTATATTTTACGCGTCAGTATTTCGATAGAACATATAAACTTACTATTAAAAATAAATATTTTCATGAATTTTATAAGTACAAAATTTTTCTTCTAACAGCTTAAATCTGGTAAATTTTGTTATTATAACACCTTGAAACATTTACTTAGAATTTGTTTTGTTATTATCCATTATATTAGCCAAAATTAATTTGATGTACATATTAATATTCATAAGCATTGAAATCATTTTTTTTTATTCTGTATTTGCTGGTTTAATATCACAGAAGAACATGTTGTTAGCTGATACAAAAGGTAAATACAACAGTAAAATCATACTGCAAGATTACATTTAAAATTATTACAGGATCAAAATAGAGCCGTCAGTATTTGGTTATTAAATATTTATCGGAATCACTCGTAAATGTACTCTGAAATGGGAACACAAATCCAAATATTTTATTACGTATAAAGTAAACTTATCAATTCCTTATCGCCATTTGCTCAAGGATTATCCCAAACTTGTACTGTGATATGGCTATGTTTTGTAACAGATTATTGCATGGCGCAATATTGCTTGTTTGTTTTTTTTTATGTTCGACCTATTTGATATAGGCAATGAAATCAAAACACATGTGTGTTTTTTTAGTAAACCGCCAATCTAAATATATTTTTCATAATTCAAATTCGTCATTAGTTGCACTTTATTTGTTGCTGTTATTGCACTACTGGAAAGTTTTTCTCTTAATTTCTCTTATCTATCGTTTATCGAACTTTTTAATAATATTATAAAGCTTTAATATCTGTTTATTTGGTTAAAAAAAGATTTAGGCATTCAATAGGTTACTGATATGATATTTTCATAGTTTACTGAACCGTTATTTGCATAGAAATGTTTTATGACTTTGTTTATCGATTGTAAAAATATCCATTCCGTTAAAGATAACCTATTTGACAAGACTTTTAAATAAAAATAAAAGTATAAGTAATATAAAATATATATTGTTTATATTGCCGTTAAAAAAACTGTTAGTTTTAGAAAACTTTATTTGAGTTTAAATAAGAGATACATTTTTTCATACAAGTATATCAACGAAGAAACTTACTATACGACACTGAGGATTATTTTGATTTTAATGTTTTTTTACTGCCAGGAACTACTGCTCGATAATACATTTAAAACATCTAGATCAGGCATACCCAAACTAGGGCCCGCGGGCCACATGTGGCCCTTTACATTTTGCATCTTGTTATTGGTAAAAATACGTTATTAAAAATGTATTGTTGCCTGAGTGTCGCATTCCGTCGCCAGACATTCATTTCTAGTAATAGCAATTTTTAAAGATACCAAAAAAGGGTAGAACCATAAATTTACAGTGCCAAATATTTTTATGGGTTCTAAGTAAGTATTCGGGTTAGAGTCTTAGTACGAACAGCATTTTTTTCGAAGGCATGGGTGTTTGTGATGTCTAAAAAAATTATCACACCCTTCCGATCCTACAATGATTGAGCGTAGCGATAGCGATAAGGTAACCACTACTTATCACTCTCCTAGCTTTATCCTTCTATCCTTACTACTCTCTTTAGAAAAAAAAGGTTGAGCAACTGAGTAACAAACAGTTCTCGTAGAAAAAGGGAAGGTGTTTGTTTATTAATAATATACAACAATATCATATTATTATTAAAGTTTAAAATATGTATGTGTGGCCCATCAGAGACGAGCATTATTTTATTTGGCCCACGACGTGATTTCAGCTGTCAATCAAGTCAAAAATAACTACATGATAAGACAATACACTAAATAAAAAAATTAATTCATAGGCATTTATTCAAATTTTATTTATTTTTACTATTTATATATATATATATGTATTACAAACGTATCATTTCCCTAAATCGATTTACTCAAAGCATTTTTTGTTGTTGTTGAAAGAACGATGATTTTAGAAACAGCCTTCCATTTTGAAAACAGTTTACATATTTATCTTTCCCGTACACGCAAGTGTTAAGTCTCAGGAATAAATACATTTACGGTAAATCATGCTAACACTTGTTCGGTTAATAGCGTAATGATTCACATTTATTCTTACTAAATGATATTAAAATAAAGATGATATGAACTGAGGCAAATGGATCTTACATTATTTGTATACTAATGCACGCTTCCGAGGCTTATAAACCCGTAAAATGGAATTTATTTAAAGAATTTATTTGACAGAAATATTATCGCTCTATACGCAGAAACTTGGAAAGAATTGTATATTATCTTGACAATATCTTCATTATTTAAATAGTAGTAGTGTGTGAAAAAAATGAAATATGTATTATAAAATTATACTACAGTCGAATTTGGTTTTAACGATCACGGAAATAGCAAAATCTCGGATGTTAGGAGGAAACATTTGTTGACATTTTATTTTATGGTTTTTTCTCTATAAATTTATTCACTTTTATAACGAGCAAAAATATCATCAGTGACAGTGAAAACAATGAGCATCAATTTTAAATTTTAAAAGAAAAGTGGATTGACAGAAATATGTAATATGTGTGTAACGGGTATGTAAATAAATTCTAATTATGTATTTTTGTTTGAATTGGGACTTTTTGTGTTGTGACCGCTCTAGATACTTCGTGTGATGGGTTTGTTTGTAAGCATTTAAAAATACCTATTCTCTGATATAACGAGTAATGCTTATAGCAAACAAATTCAGTCAGTCCCATCTACTTCGTAATAACCAAGTTCGACTGTATATTTAAACATTATTTTATTTCACACATTTATAAAAAGCGACATATTTTTATTTTGACCAAGAAATTTGTGACGTATCTTTTAATGACTTCATCAGCCAATTGTAGATACTGCTGATATTGCTTTGTTATTTATTATTTAAACTTTTACTTGGATTCATTGTTTCGAATAGAATAGTAAAAAAAATACGTTTTAAAAAAATAATATATGTTTTTGTAATAATCTCACAATATTTATTAAAAGACCAAGACCGGTTCAAATGTACAATGATGCATGATGTATGTATACTGTTTTATAAAAGCACATATCGACGAAAAGAAATTTGAATATAAATGTAGAAACTTTAAACTTTGACAAAGTAATTTGCGTGTCGATTATTGCCAGCTTCCGGTCTCATGGGTACAACTTCTAGTTAACTAAAAGCTTGGCGCGTGCTTTATATGTAAGTATCATTAAAAAGACATAATCTTACTTTAAAACTTAAGCGCTCAAGTCAGCAAACTTAATATGTACAATTTTAAGGTGTTTTTGGTGATTTGAGCAAAATAGGATTTATATCTATATGTCACAGTTAAATTCAGTAGCCATTGTATACATTAACAAGTAGTTTTAGTTGAAGCTTAAACAGTTAAAAAATACATTTAATTTGACTATTCAATGTATAAATTAACTAGTTAATGTTTAAACTCACTGACAAAGCCTAGATGGAACAGACACAAAATGGTTTAGGTTATGTTAATATACTGACAAGCGCCTTTCAAAGTATAAATTGTATAACGGCTTAGGTTAGAGAAGGAAGAAGTTAAGTTAGGTTAGATAGAATTACAACAAGACGTTGAAATTTGTGTGGTTATGCCAAATTTTAGATGACAATTAAACACAGCAATGGTAGAGAGTAACCATATACCATAAGACTTTGAGCGTATGAGTTTATATTACGCTCTTATTGCACCTATGTCTTTAATTGAAATTTTTGCTGAACAAAGAAAACTATTTTTTTTTTGCTTCACCAAAAATCAACTTATATACAAAACTAACACCTGTGTTATAATATAGCTTAGTGTCAATTAGGCCTATTCATAAAATCGTGATACGTCACCGCTGAATACGGATGATCTTGGAACATTTGTTATCATCCCCCTCAACAAATTCACAATATCCGAGTATCAAAAATGTCGTTACATCACCCCTTTTTTGTTTCAGTTATCAATTGCCACAGTGTTTAGTCGACATACGCAGCGTGGCCACTCTACCGTAAAACTCTGCTGCTATTGCTGCGATGGGAAACCTTTGGGGCACTGCATACATGATTGTTAAATTTAATCAGATATTTAAAAGAAACTTGTAAAATATTTTGTTTGTACAAGACCATGTTCATTTTCCTCGGAAATTTCAACAGTTTTAATAATATATTAGAAGAATTAGCGCTACATCAGTCTCGTTAATTTTATTGGAAAAGTAGAAAGAATTTTAAAAATTACAGACATCCATATTTCATATCTTTGAACACAGATCTATAAATCAATGGAAATATTTATAAAACTGTCCTTTCTTGGATTAGAGCTTTCAAACATCCCTATAAAAAAACAACGTCAACTATTTGGCTAGATACTTTGCTATTGTTGATTGTAGTGTTCTCTATTATTTTTTGGCATCAATTTATATTAATTATATTCCACAAGCATTCGAATTTTCAACTGTTACTGGTGATGGTTGTATAATATTAGACCACTTGAGGTCAACTTGAGAAGATAAAGCACCACGGCTTATACCTGTGTATGTGTGTCCATGATTTTAAATGTGAAATCGAAAAAAAAACATGAATATTATTTAGCTTGTAAGGACATCACACAAGAATCATCTAGTTACTAAAGAAGTTTTCAATATTGTAATATACCTAACACAAAATAAAAAATATTTTTAAATTTATATTTTCAACGTATTTTAAAGTCATCGTCAGACAGAGAGTAATGGTCGTTTTATATTGTCATAAAGAAGTTAATATATATAAGTACTCTATTATATTTTTGATGTAAAAAAAGTTTTGCTACCGTTTACTGTACATACCTAGCCATCATTTTTCCGTGCACCCCTTGCTAATCGCCCCTTAGTTTGAGACCCCTGCAACAGTGCCAGTTTGAGGGTGCACAGTAATATTTACTTATCCCCGCAAAACAGCGGCTTAGGGGAGGTTTATTGTAAGTGCGCGCTATACAATGCATAATACAATATTATTTTGTAAGGTTACGACGAGTTACATTCTCGTTTAAGCCATATTAGTAAATTTAAAAAAAATAAAACTTCTTTATTATATTTGAATATTTAAGGTACTTTTCTTTATATTGACATATTGTATTCTCTATTCTTTTGGAGTTAAGTTAAGAGTCTAAAAGAGTTATTTAAATTTAATTCAGAATATAAAAAATGTAGTCATTGTTTTGACAGTAGTGTAAACCATAGATTCTCAACCTTTTAGGGCCCGTGGCCTCTTTCGGGTCCCATATTTTTTCGAGGCCCCCATACCCGTTTTTTTATTTAAGCTTACAAGTTTTCGAGACTCGGGGGCACAATTATTTCGGGATTGATGACTGGGAAAAAAGTGAGAAATCGAAAGATTCCAAAATATTTTGCTCGCTGGCAGGAATTTACGAAATTCCCAAAATGAAAAAACGCAAGACCTTTTTTTGTTGTTGCTTTTATAGCTCTTCCAGGAATTGCCAAAAATGTGGGACCTTCTTTTTTTTACCTCTCTCGCGAAAGTCAAACATTTTTTAAATTCTGATTTTAAAAATCTGGTAAAATATGGATTTTCCTGAGGCCCCTATAAATTATGTTTTCTCTACGACCCCCTTGAACATGCTGTGGACCTCAGTTGAGAAACCGTGGGGAAGACTGTAGGTAGCGTAACGCTGTGGTAGGTGTAACGCTCACCACCAACCAGTTCTTTAAAATACATACACAATAATCTTTGCTGATTTACAGCCTTCTTAAATCTATCAACGATCTTTAATGTTTATCATATTCGGTTGCGGTCTCCACGGAAATCAAGAACACGAAACATTTCTTCTGTATATTTTTGTTTACAAGCATGAATGCGTATGATGTTTATATCCCCTGCTGCTCTTGGGGTGATATAAATTACTTCTTAAATAAGAAATCGAGCGACTGAATAACAGTCAGTTCTCGTTAAAAAACTTCTTTTGTAATGGTATGCCACATTGTGGGCGGACTCGGTTATGAAATCCGATACTGATTTATACTGCGCACCTGGTTGTAATGAACAATTAAATTCAATTAAAAATAGCCTTTCGAAAAAAAAAAATTGTATTTTGATTGTTAATGTGCTGATTTATTTTTACACTGGGATGTAAAAAAATATGTAATAAATTGATTGAAAGAGATAAATTTAGGGTGACGGATTTACAACCTTTGAATGGATGTTACCCTGAGTTGCCATTGAGTGACTCACATTAATTTTATTTACTCTTTTTAACGGGCACACTTTTTTACTACTCTCATACTAAATGAGTGAGCGCTATGGGTGATTTTTATCTAAATTTTGTTTAATTTATTTCTTGCGCACAGCTTTCGAAATACCCGCATCGTGGCAAATGTCGTGCCAGACCACTTTCCCATTATTCCAGAAACATTATTTTATTCATTTGATGAGTCCTTGATTATTGATGTAAAATGATAAATAATAAACTGTCAACAATAACACGCTGTAAAACGTTGTTAAAATTTTACACACTTTTCGGCAGTAAAAATATGACATTTTAAATGAACAAATTTATTGTGTTGCATTATTATACTACATAAATTATTTAAAATATTATTTCTATTAATTCAAATCCACATAAAATATGAACGAAAATTTTTATTATAAAATAGTTAATTATATAATTTATAAAATAATGTATACTTACGATTCATTATATTTTGGATAAGAAAAATGCTTGAAAAGTAGACCATTTGTTAGGTGGACATATTTTCTTAATAAACATAAAAATTACATACCATACATACAATGATTAAGAGAGTGATTTTTTCCGAAAAAAGCTATTTGGATAGTCAAATGCAAATGAAAAAATAATATTTGTTAAGTTATTTTTGTTAGGTACTGAAATTGGTATTAGCAGAGTGATAATTTGTTTTTTTTTTATTTGTCTTTATCATCGCCTTAACTATATATTGTAACTAAGTTACTCATTTGATTTGAATAAAAGCAGGGAGTCATCTAGGTTCCCGTAATCTTTTTATTAAGTTAGGTCCATGCTTTTAATATCCAAGAAAATTTAACATCCTATCATATTTAACTCGTACGTCTTAAACAACATTGAATAGCTTAAAATGCAAAATTTATGTTTTATCGATATGAAATATAAAAATTTGAATAACCTGATTTATAAAATTGAATTATCTATCCCATTCCATTAAAAAAATCTGAAACGTATTACAAAAATTTTCAATCGATTCATAGATTTCCCACCCACCAATCTTATCCTAAAAATAGAGCAGAGCCTAGCAAAAGTGATAAGCTTACAACAAGTCTTAATCTAACCTTGTCCTTCTATCCGTTAGTCTGGATTAAAAATTGGAGGCTTAACGTCTGAGTAACAAGCAATTTTCATAGAAAACTTCTGTAGAAATAATCTCCATTAGGTGTTTATTTTCTCTCAATTGGAGGCGGACATGACTAAAAAAAAAAACAATAAAAACTTATCATCAAATCGACACAGACTTCCGAAAGACGACGACTGTATCGGTATTGAAAGCATTCATTTTAAGAGCAGCGGTTACTAGTTTACGCAATTAAGACTCTAATAAGCAAATTAATTAATCAAACCAATGATTCTAGAGAGTCGAATCAATTTGGAGTATTAATGACCAAATCCTGCGTTCCGTCTTACTAAACTGTGTATATTCATTGAAAGATTTATGACATTTTAGCTATCAAGACCAAAACCGATCCGTGGCTTTTTTTGCTTTGCTTTAATTAAAATTGATCAATTATTTTTTATCCATGTTCGCTCCTAATGTAATGCATATAGCCTCCTAATGGAGGTATCTCGACAGGAGTTTTTCTACTTTTTTTTTGTTAAACCATGTCCACTACGAATGTAGAGCTCATATGGAATTTATCTCAACGGAAGAATTTCTACGAAAATTGCATATTATCCAGTTGCTTAACCTCTTTTATTTTTCAAAGAGAGCTAGGATAGAATAATGGGGCTAGGATAGAACAAGTTGTTAGCTTATCGCTCTCGTTACGCTCTGTTTTTAAGGATAGGATGGGTGGGAGGGGGAATTCAAGGCATCACACACATCCTTGCCATCGAACAGAAATTCACAAATAGATTTAAAAATCAATCTATAAACACTGTCCTTACTAGGATTCGACCCCGTGACATCCGTATTCTTAGCCAATGTCGTTAACCCTTCCCTTACTATGCAAAAAAAGTACAAGCTCCAAAAATAAATTCTAGGCCAAACCATACTATATGTAGTACTGCTACAGCAGTGTTATATAATTGTCATGATTCACTCTCGTTTGCCTAATGTGTAACAGATACACAGCTCAGAAGCTTGTGCTTTTTTTTGCATAGTAAGGGAAGGGTTAACCACGCAGATCGGCATATTGTCGACTACAAGAAAATTTTGACAAAAAGCTTAAATAGATAATTTGAAACTTATGTTATTAGAAGTTATAAGGATTCATTCATTAATAGTTGGTTTGGCCTAGAATTTATTTTCGGATTATAATATAAGCAATGCTAATAAAATAATTAGTGATATAGGCGCCTATTAAAGAGTCCATTACTTTTAACCCCTTTTAATAAGCTTAAGTTTACTTTATAATCGAGGTGATTTAAATATTTTGAAAACTTTAACGACGCCCTATCATTGTTTTTTAAAGATACGCCTTGCTTAATATTCAAAAACTGCGTGACTTTCAAAGAACTTTTATTACTTAAATAATATATTTTACAAAGATAAACTTTTATAAATTACAAATTAAACGTGTTAAAAAAACTATTTGGCTGACTTACAAAAGTTTTCGAATACAGTCGTATTTGAAGTTATAGTTTTTAGGTAAACTTGTATAGCCATCCCTCAACAGAATATGATGTAAAAGTTTATTTTTTATTTGCGATTTGTATCAATTTTACGTAAACGGGTGCATTTAAATGTTTTTTTTATTTATTCTGTACAGTAAAATGACGATTTTTTACAAAGTATACTGACTGTAAATTTTCTGCAAAAAATATTTTTAAAGCAGTTGGAATGTGCTTTTAATTATTTATTTTCAATAAAGCTTGGAAAAAATTAGCTTATATTTGTATAATACGTCTTTATTATCAATTGCGAAAATGCAGGACTTAAAAATATTTAATAAATGAGCTAATCCTCTTACATTTATCATTAAAATTCAGTGTATCAATCATTGTATAATTATTATAATTATTCACTTATAAAATAAAATAGACATACCACGTTTACATATTTATAAAAATACAATAGAACTTTAATGTCATTGATGCAAATTATGAAAACATTCTAATCATTGTTCAGTATAAATATTTTGTTTCGTCAGTATAAAACATAGAAAGATCAGTATTTCTTTTAAATTTGGTAAACAGCTTTCATTATAAAAATGTGTTTTGCTTCGATTATCAACAAAAAAATGGCCTTGAGGTTATATACAATATTAATAATGTAAATACTAGTCATAAATTATGTTATATATTAAATAATGCCCAAAACTTGATTGGAATACTAATCAGATGAATACACGCCCATGTTATACCAAAGATGATATATAAAAAGTGTCTATAAGTGTATTCAACTATATTATATAAGATGGTTTTTGTTGACATTATAATTAATAGTTCACAAATTAGGAATTTCAACTAATACGAAAACAACTAATTAAATCTGTTGTAAAACATGCGTGCATCCCCAATTATCGCTGAATATAAACCTTAGCCATTAATCATGGTAAACTCTCAGTAAATATTTTTACCTGCGGGTAATAATTATGTTTTAATTACAAAAGTAACATGTTTTGTTGGAGTCTCGCTTAGAGCAGTCTTCTGCCCTCCAATTTTGAGCACCCCCTCTCTCACCCCACTTCACCACTGTGTCACCGAGGACACTACATGCACTTTTGTTTTATTAAGATAACAAATCTCGTTGATTTTTCCTGAATAATTTCCTGCACGCGACGTTCGGTAACACATCCTTTATTATATCTACGCTGGATGTATGGATTACAGTAAATTCAAATGGAAGAATAATTAAATTTCATGAACATTTTTTTTTGTATTAATACATGTCCGCTCCCAATGTGGAGCATATTTCTTCCTAATAAATGTATCGTATCGAACCCAGTTATTTTAGGATTGGAATGGTGGGAGGGTACCATTGCTTGATCAAATAATATTGAAACGATAACGTCCTCGCTGTGGTCATGTTGGTTAGAAATTGCTCTTCTGATCTGGCGGGTTTGGGTTCGATTACCGGTAAGGTCAATGTCAAATTAAGATTTTTTCAATAACAAAATTTAGACCTAAGACTAATACTAAGACTATGTGTAATGTCAATTCTCCTCGAGTTAATCTCAAGTTACTAAAAATTCTCATCGAATTTTTTCTTGAACACTAAAATTGGCATTAGCCGTAATGCCAAATATTTTTTTAATTAAAAAAATATTTGTTGAATTCAATTCAAAAATTTTGACGTCGTTTTAAATTGAAGTGAATATAAATGTGGTATATATAATTGCGATATTTTGAATGAATTCTGCGGTTATTTTGTGAAAGTTTATATTTGATTTATAAGTTCAGTTTGATAGCGACTAGTAGAAAGGAAGAAACCTTCGTTTTGTAAGTTTAAAGTTAAGCAGTAGAATCAATAGGTTTTTGAAGATGGTTCTCTAAGATCCATAATATTATATGTTCTACATCTTGCTAAATAATAATACTGAGATATGAAGTACATCTACTGAGAAAAAGAACATTTTCACACTAACAAGTTCATGTATTTAAATACTTCACAAAACATTGTTCTATAAAATTTTAGCGTTAACTTAATTGTATTCAATTTTTGGTTTAAGCTTAAAGATTTTTTAATTTCTCCACTCCCATTGACTTTGATCATTGCTAAAAAATGTACAAAAGCCTTGCCGTTTGCACCCTTCTAGTGGAGTGTAAACTAACCAAACAATCTGATTTGGAATCTATGCTCGCATGATTCAGAGTAACCTTTCACAATAATTACATTTCATTTTAATCCATGGACAGTGCGAGGGAATGGCGAAGATAATAGGTCGACAAGTAATCCCGGACTATGCATGCGATGCAAGCAAGAAAGAAACCCAGTGGCAGTCACAATTAATGATCAATTTTATTGGAATTGTAGCAATCTGTAATCCGGTCATCGATATGAACAATCGTTTTATTTGGTTTATCGTATCACATTGTAGTATTATTAATGAAACAATTATAATAATGTTAATACAAAACCATTAATCGTTAGGTCGTTATCGTTAATATCCATACAGGATTATTTATGCTAATGTGAAAAGCTGGTCTGCAAATGGTGATACGATTACGAAGAGATTTAACATTGTATATTACCGCTGATTTCGACATAATATACTCACATGCTTCCAATTTTGTTTACAGGACCAAAACTATAGTGCAAATATATTTTTTTTTCTTAAAATAACTCTTCGTGTACTCTAGTTGCAAGGGTTGTTCGACTGACCAATAATGCCAATAACAATGGTAAACTTATTAAGAAAGAATGTCTTGATTTTTTTAAGGTCATTTGCTTATTTGATTGTTAAACTATAATATATTAACTGATGGAACCAGAGGTTTTGCAGACTTGATGATAAGCTATAATACTTTTAAAAATTTGCGCCGTCATACGTTGAGCGTTTAGACCAGAGATGCCTGTACTTATTCTTCTAGCAGGAACAAGATAACATTATTGATGGTGATTAATTGATACCGTTTGTAATTGTATCATAAGAGAACAAAAAAAAAACACTTAACTTAACCCAAACGCCGTAATCGCCCAAAAATACCATTGCGATCGACGCTCTGGCCATCCCTGGTATAGATAGACCTATACAGATAAAACTGCGTCATTTATTGACTTTCAGCTTTTAACAGTGAAACCTAAAGTCTTGTGTAACCCAAAAACGAAAAAATCTCTGCACTGAAATCTGAAATACACTTATCGTTGCTACGCCCCGCGAATGGTTTGCCAATGTCGAACGTATTGCCTTAGCGGTGGTGAAAATGACAATGTTAATTAATGTAAATATGTTTTTTATAAATTGTGTAGATTTTTTTTCTTGTTTCATCTTTTTGTCAAATTCATAAAGCACTGACGTCAGCTTGTGCACCATGAATTTTCCTTACCATTTACATAATATATAATACAGTAAGCCCCCCAATAATGATCTCCCCGCTAATGAACCCTCCAATAACATTTGCGGCAGGTTTTCCAATAATGAGTTAAATCCCCCGAATAATGAAAAAAATAAAACTCCTAATTAGGCTTTCATACAAATCTGTATTTAAAATATGTATCTAAATTCACATGTCTTGATAATGTGCACGACTTAAAAAAAATGAATACGTATATGCTTAAGTAATATACATATTTATGATCAATTAATTAATTAAAAAATAATATGTAATTTCAAATAAAAAAAAATCAATTGAAAATCTTAACCCCCCAATAATGATCCCCCTATCTCTTCATTATTGGGGGGTTTACTGTATATTCAATTTGAACTTGTGTGAGTTCAGGTAGTAATATTATACTAAATAATTTAGGCTTTTATTTGCAAACTTGCTTCCGAGCATAGAAAGTTGTCTCAAATCTTGCTTGATAACATAGAAAATATCATTCCAAGATAATGTAAAACTAAAAATATTATAACCATTTTGGAACGACCGAGTTAGCAAGTAATTAGCCTCAATTTTTCTTCGTCATTTTGCTTGAGGTTCGTCCGTTGTTTCTTTGCCAATTCAAACATTTTATATGCATTATATTTTAAATGATTTAAAATAATATTTTATATTGCGAACGGATATTGATTTTTTTAGTTAGACGAACGCCTATGGCATCCCCCTTTACCTATACGGCGCATCATTCATTATACGAATATCACCTATAATTTGCATGTGTAACGGCATATTATAAAGTATACACTGGCGTCGTAACGCTGCTAAATGGCAGAATACCAATATATAACAGACAAATAAATACAAAATTCACTCTTTCAAAAATACGCTGTATTGTAAGTGAATCAGTTAACAACAATTATTGTAGAAATGATGTGACGTTATACACCAATTCATTGCTTACTGGCTGAAATATCACCACATTAATATTCAATATTGTTGAGATTGCTAATTAAATAAAGCTCCAATTTACCTTAACCAAAATTAATTTAACTTTATTTAATTGTTCCCAATTATGCGAAATGCCATTTTTCATTTGTATTTCAAATTATGATCAGCATAGATCAGCCATACTCAACCTGCGGCCCAATCAGCTCTTATGTGCGGCCCAAAATAATTATAGTCACCAAATATTAAATGACAAAGATAGTAAAAAGTTTGACACAATATCAAAATTTACATTAATTTTTAAGTAAACGATTAAAGAGTTGGGATACATTGGTATTTTTTGTTTACTTTTTATGTATTTTTTATTTGTTGTTCATTGTTATTTTTTACTTTGAAAAATACATGAATGCTTAAATGTGTATACGTACACATGTATATATTTACATAAAATAAAATAGTTTTATTTTGACATCATAATACATACATATGTATGCAGTATAGTATGTATTATATTTACAGTGTACTATATATATGTTGCGGCCCACGTAGAGAAGTAAAAATCGGAATGCGGCCGGAGGAAAAAAAGGTTGAGTATGGCTGGCATAGATGTATGCCAATGAAATAAAGTTTGATTTTCATCTCAACAACGATCTAACCATAGTTACCAGCTGCAGTATTAAAGTGATCTGTACGTATAATAAAGAGTTTTTGTGGTATATTATTTGATTTTTTAAATACAACATTAAACTCCACAGTCTGAAAAGAAGAATTAAATGCCTAACACAGTACCGGTAACATTTATTCGTTACTTAATTATAACAATGTTATTACATATTCTATAATTTATGCAATATTAAAATAACATAAGAAATATATGACTTTTAACATAAACATTGCATTTACGAACATTATTATTAGTATATGTGTTTTTTTAAGCATTATGAAATTTTCCTTTAATATTCAATGACGTTTTTCAATTACAAATTGTTTTATCAATAACTAAAGGTTGATTTGAACATAAAATAATTGATTGTTCTCAGAAAAACTGAATTGTCGATATGAAATCATGGATATTTTTATAATCATGTTTACAAATATAATTATGGATTAATTTTATCATGCCTTCATTGTTTCCGACTTCAGACTCGCATCAGCAAAACAATAAAGATACATGTTTTGGTCTTTTGTAATTACCGCAGACGCATTTTTGAGGATCATCCAGCCATTAAATAATCAGAGTATCTATAAATATGACTAAAAAATATCGGTGAGCTACCAATACGTTAACAAGAGGCTCGCTTAATCTCAATGCCATTGAATTTTATTTACCACTCATGTGTAATTTTATGTTACAATTAATAAAAAAAAATCGAACGTTAATTAATATACTTGTATTATGTCACTTAAACAAAAATAGGCTAGAATAATTATTAATATCATATAACATCAATACGCTGAAAAATATTCTTAATTACATTAGATTGCAAAAGTGTAGAATTACAAAATTGATTCATAATCAGGTGATATTCTTTTTCCTACAATTCCATGTCTCAAACGTTATAATTACATATATGTGAAAAATTACAATATGGTATTGATTTTAACTGAGAATATATATTTTTTGTAATTTAACAAAGAGCTCGCTCGAGCCCTTCCGAGCTTCCTCCAACACATCCCTGCCTATACTTAGATCATTACTCATATCAAAAAGATTATCGAAAATATGTTAATAATAATCGTCTGATAGTGGTCTTTTTAAGCGTACGTAGTTATAACTATTTGGTTATAACTGGAATTATCGGTGCTTGGTATTATTTAATGATATATAATTATATTCACCGGTAATGGCTATTGAGCCTCGGACAAGGTCCAAGCATTGGTAGTATTTTGTTCAAAGGGATAAATGCGCTGTGGTAAAAAAATATTGCATATGGTTAATATTAAATATCTATTTTAAATTAATGTATAACTTAATTGTTAAACAAATGATTAAGATTTCATTCATTTATTAGTTATAATACTATTCAGCCTAAGAAATTCGATAGTAAGTCTTAGGTCTGAGTTGTTTGGATCATGGAAACACTGGATTGGAGATCGTAATAACGTCATTATCGAAACCGGGATACCGGTATTAATGATGTTTTTCAATACCAAAATATGTATCGACACTGAAAATGCAATAATACCGGTATTTCCGCTAGAGATCGCGAACCGGTATTAGTTAAAAAAGGGCCGAATATATTCGGATATCGAATATTTGAATATCCGGATTGGAATCTCTAACCCGGACCGATTTTGGACAAAAATTGAAATATATATATGAATTAATCAAGTTTTATGATACTTTGTCAATACAATATCAGATTATGTTTCGTACTTTTATTTATGCAAACCAGGGTTTCTCAAACTATGTTCCGCGGAACACCAGTGCTCCACGAAGCTAGAGTAGGTGTTCCGGAAAAAAATGGAATGGTTGTATACGCTGCAACACAGTTTAAAAAAAAATCTTAAAAATTCAGCTAAGTGTTTCGTTATATTTTCCGGACTTGCGAAGTGTTCCATTCCAGAAAATGTTTAGGAAACACTGATGTAAGCAATGCGGATGGCAACATAAATTCCAAATATTTTTGGTTCAAGCGTTGATATTATGAAATGCAGGGTAATTGATAGATTCTCAATGAGACCTGAAAAAATAACTTCTTACCGTATTATGCTCTACTTAAAGAACATGATTTTAAAAAATCCCCTTGCAATCAACGTCACTACAGTGCATCGATTGCAGAGTTTTTTTTATACGGCCAGTTTTGTCGTCTAGTGTGCGACCTGAGTCGACATTAATAATCTAATAAGCCGACGTGACACGAACTTTTGTGTAAATAAAGCTCAACCATTAATGTTTTATATGTCAGGTGTTTATAATGAACTGATATGCTGGTATCACGGAAGGACGACGCTGACTGAAATATTGATATAATATAATGTCAGATCGTGACACGAAAGATTAAGAAAGATTACTTCATTAAACGTATTTCCCAGAAATTGGATCTATCCAGCTGTATGTATGTGTAGATAGATTAAACAATTCACCTGTATATTGTTTGTATTCATGTAAAGAAATAAAAAGATAGCTTTTTAACAAATGCTTGATTAAAATTATGTTTAACACTTTTTAGCTCAAGGAAAAAAAACTGTTTTCTGCAATTCTGTTTTAATGGGTCATAATGTATGAGACTTTAAGTCACTGTTGAGACGGCATGTCAAAAAATATTGTTATTGCAAATTGGATACATTTTTCATCCACTTGAACATTTTGTTTTGAATCATTTACTAGGTTTTTAAATTCGATTCATCGACACAAAATTTGTGTTACTTCTAAAAGCTTAACTGTAAGTATATGACTGAAAGTAAGATATAAAGTAAAACCAATTTTTATTTTTATATGACACATCACAGTTTGCGATGAAAACAGATTTCATATTTATTGCCTTATTAGTGGATTATTAAAAAATGAAATAATTACATATTTTAGACATTAAATTCTGACATTAATAAAAAAAAATGCTTTCTATTATAAGTTTTTTTTAGGTACATCCAAATATATTTTGTTGATTATTTTTCGAGCGATAAATAAATCACAATGCACAAATGCACTGGAAACCGATTTCAATTTCAGATAAAACATATGGAGATATGGTAAAGCTAAATAAAAAAATATAGATAGCAAAATGTTGATTATTTTAAAAGATTTCTTTGATATTTGAAGGATCTATTCGGCACAAAAGAACGTAAATGACAATTTAAAAAAATAAATAGAGCTCACCTTCTTGTCACGTTAGTATGTTGTATTTACTGAAAAATAATAACATAGGTACATCTAAATCTTATTTAACACGATTTCTAAATAGCACGGTCTACTGAAAAGAAAGAATAGTGTATTTTTAATCAAAATATTTGTTCTAATACTATTCCCAGAATCAAAAAACACAGAAGCGGATAATAGATTTCTTAATAACATTAAATTAAAAAACACGAGACAGTAATAACAAACAAAAGTCTGTATTAAATCCAAACACATTAGACGCGTTAAGACATTTCTAGCGATAAAAACGATTTATGTCCAGTCCGTCATAAAAGTCCCCGTATAAAATCAAGTAGCGATGAATGGTGTTATTTTTTTTAGATTAAAGTACATATTATGAGTAGTATTATATTTTGTGTAATTTACTTATTGGATATTCATTATTATCTATTTTACACGACATTCTATACCTATATTTTTTTTTGTTCACGAAACCCATCTTTAATTTCACTATAAATTCTATATTTTTTTTATACGGTTTTTTGTATAACTTTTACCAAGTCAAAAGACAGTTGAATGTATATGTACTGGAAATGAGATAAAATTGGAAAGCTTGGGTTGTTCGGCTTTTGATATTAAAGTATTTTTTTTGACCAATAAGAAAGAATATTGAGAAAGTAGATTATTTTTTGTTGAATATTATTTACCTCACAATTAAAACTATACACGATAAGTTATGAAAACAAACCAAACTCCAAACACAGCGATCAAACAAATTCTAGCGATCGAGTATGCTCAATAACACAACTGTGCACTCGCATGTGAGGTAAAAATGCATATAAGTCATTAGCAAATGCGCTTTATTGTAGTTGACAAACAATCATAAAAACGAACCGTGCAGTTTTATGGAAACCCTGACTTGTTTGCTTTCCAATGTTCCCTTTAAAAATAAACGGAAAAACAAACGAAGGGCTGAAGCCCGACACGATCCGTCATAGGATAGGTGCCCTAATATAATTACCTATTTATAAAATGACGTGAATTCATAATAGTAAGGCTGGAGTATGATATTGCGATCGTGACTGTCATTAGGTAAACATCGAGCACACTTCATAACGATAATCTATTAAATTAAAACGGAAATTCTCTGTTTCCGTGCTTCGTGACCCTTTCAATTCAAGTGAAGTGGTATGTAATATAAATACACATTTAGAGGTGAAAATAAGGGTTCTTTTTTTATTAATATGACTAGGTTGTTTTATAAAATATCATTTTTGAAGTGATTAACTCTTTTACAAATCTTTTCATACCGTTAAATTTAATTATGTTAAAAAATGTATTTTTACTATTAAAAACTTAGATTAAATTTGAATCGTTCAGATTATGTACATTCACACAGATTTTGTCACCATCGACCCGGGTTGAACTTGAAGTTCAAGTGAATCCGTGCACTTAAACGCCTGAAGATGCCGAAAGGCGAAACCCGGGACGTTAGTGACAAAATCTGTGTGAATGTACATATTCTGAACGATACAAATTTAATATTGAAATTCCACCAGGCACCTTCAGTCTAAATCTTAAATTTAAAAGCTTAGATGTCATTAGAAGCCCATGTCCACACTAAGTTTATAAATAAGTATAAAATTATAATACGAGGACAGAACTAATGGGCAGTTAATAGATTTTTAGGATCGGCTGGGGAAATGGATTTTTTTACATAACGTACATTCAAGTGCTCCGCTGTGGTCTAGTTGTTTAGAGCTTGTTCTACCGACCAGGTGAGTCTGGGTTTGATTCTCGGTAAGGTCAATGTCAATTTTAAATTTGAGACATAAGACGTGGGTATTTGTGATTTACCAATTTACCTCGAGTTTATCTCGAGTGACTTAAAATAAAATTCTCATCGAGTTTTTCTCGTACTTTTAAACTTTTAACTATGTAATGCAAAATTCTCTATAATAACTCTAGAAAATATGATCAAAATACACACATAATTTTTTTTTCAATAATAATAATATTATGTAATGGGTGGGTAATTTTTGTTTTGTTTGTTTTAACGCTAATGCATCGGTACACCATGAATTAAAAGCAAGCGATCAAAAATGCATTCTAACTGAAGGTTGGCAAACTATCATACTTTGATAGATGTGCAATGTAGTCGTTTTACACCGTACAAATTTAATTTCGTTTGATGCACATTCAAAAGTTTATTTTTGCCAAAGTTAGTAACTCGACTATCAAATAATATTTTATTGCGAAATTTTTAAAAATGAGAAATATTAGCTGGTTTAAAAATAAATAAATTAGAATTATAATGTGTAAGATCAGAAGTCGGCAACTTTTTGAGCGACTGGGTAAAAAAAACATTTTTAAGAAATTTATTTGGTTTGTAATTAAAAGTTTAAAACAATTTTGTACTATTTATTTTTAAAAAAAGCCATGTTTATAAAATCACACCCATATCTTACGCATATTTGAATGTTTTTGTGTAAATACAAATTTATTATGTTAAAACATACATATACAATTTTCTTAGTGGATTCCTTGGTTTTGATTTTTTTTTTGATTTTTTTTCAATATTTGGCAAATATGTATGTAGTTTACTTAATGTTTCTTGTTGGATAACTAATGCTGTATTGAGTAGTTCAATTACCTGTGGGTATTAGGTTGCGACCACTCTGCTACATTATGAAAAAACTATCACCATCAGGTTGGAGCGCGACGATCCGGAGGGTCCTATGTGTCTCCATCTTGCCGAATTTTGCCGTCCTCCAGATAGATTTCCCAAGCAAATCCTTGTTTTTCTCAGTTCCCTTCAGTCAACAAATCTTTCACTGCCTCTTATTGGAATGCTGGACATCACCATGAAAAACTCTATATGGTACATATTTTATCCAAATAGCTATATATACATATTTCACTCAGCTATCGAATTCAACTTATTCATTCAATTTTTTTTAAACCATGTCCGCTCCCAATGTGGAGCATATGGACTCCTAATGGAGTTTTTCTCAACAGAAGTTTTTATACGAGAACTGCTTGTTACTCAGTTGCTCAATCTCTCTTTTTTCAAAGAGAGTAGTAATGGAAGGATAGGGCTAGGACAGGAATAGTGGTAAGGTAATACGCCCCTTTCATAGGATAGGATGGGTGAGAGAGGGGAATTCAAGACATTACATACATCCATGCCTTTGAACAGAAATTCATAAATCGATGAAATATAATATGATGAAACTAATCGTAGCCTATGCCAATTAGTGTCATTATTATTTTCAAGTATTAGGTTTAAGCACTCACTATAACATACTTTCACTTTTGGATAACAAGTTTTGAAATCCAAAAATATAACGCTCTTTGCACCAATTACAAATTATTTATTAATTAAAGCTCAAAACCGATTTCGCTCATCGCAAATAATATCAACTGATGAAAAAATCGATACAGAATTATTCATAATTTGAAAATGCTCACGGCGAGACCGGTCTTGACCATTAATCAATTAAATGTAAATAATGTAATTTTTTAATACAATGAATATTTTTTTACTAGGAATTGATTGTGAACACTTTAAACGTTTACTTTGCAGTTTTTCATCAATCTTAACATATATCTTTACACTCAAAAATATGCACGTTGTTGGGTAATATTCCAAAAACCATTACACTCATTTTTCTAATTTAGATTTTATGATATCATTTTATGAGCCTATATCATTTTTTGCTGCCGAGATTATTTAGTATTTAGATTAAATCCCCATTTAAATTCCAAGCAAAAATTAAACTGTCAAAGCGAATTTATACAAGACAGTAAATAAAGACCAACCTGTTATTTAAAGCTAAACTATCACAAAAAGAAATTGGCGGTGCGTCGATGTTAGAAACTAACTAAATTGTAAGGATGTAATATCATACACCAACGAATTGTTTTATTACTATACCCACGAATAAATACCGCAAAAAAAAAAAATAATTACTACCATAACCTTTTTACTTGTTTGAACCAGATACGTGATGCTTAAATCTAAATTAGTTAACTCGTAACTACTTTTACTTTAACATGATTCTTATTCTTTTTTTTATTATTATTTTCCCTACTTTAAATATAGAATTGTTTTGTTTTATGTGAAATATCATTAGATATTTGCCCAAAAAAATAAATTTTAGTATTTTCGTAATAATCCGCAGCCCCCCTCAATACAAAATATGTTCTGCGGCCGCCCTTAATTTGGGAAGCACTGCTTTAAGGGACCGACTAAGCGTGTAGGTGGTCGATCTTCTCATAACGTGATTACCAAACACTTACTTTATACCATATGTAATAATAAATAATTTTACGTAAAAATGTTAAAATTTTATAAAATATAATATGACAACAGCTCTGGCTAATCAAGCAATGCTCTGAGGCTTGGTCCGCCAATTGATTTGACATATAGTGTTATAGAAATGTCGGGAGCTAACTGAATTGTATAAATAATGACATAGGTAAGGTTAGAAGCCCCCTGCCCTCAATTTGGACATAAAAAGAGTTACAATCCTCGGGGGTATAGCGTGCCTTAGAGGGCGCTCCACCCTTCACACTAGGGTGGAGTAGTGTAACTTTAACCCGATCCGTATTTTCAAATTCTTATACGATATTAACATTTTGCATAAGAAGGCCTTCATCGAGCATGTCGAGTTATGATAAAAAAATGCCCCTTTTCACTGTATAACGGCACTATTTCAAACAAATTTATAAAAAAAACCGATGTGAAAAAATGCGAAATAATTTATAATTAACTAAATTTCTTCATAATAAATTCATGAAACTAAATTTTTAAAAATCTTCAAAATTATATCTCCATTACTTGAAATAATTTGAAAGTACAACAAAAACGTGGTATAATAGATAAATAAGTGTACTTATTATAAACTATGATACTATTAATATACACTTATTTTTAATGCATTTAGTATTTTATTAATAAATACACTTTCTCCGTCCACTTCTACGCAATGTAAAACAATTTTATAATTTGAAATTCCAGTTAATAAAATCCACCCCACTTGACACTTGGGGTCGTGATCCCTTCCGACATTATACGATTCATTTGAACTTAACGATTATTTCCTGTAAAAGAAGTTGCAATTTTCACTGCTACGCATAACTGCAAATCACTCTGCAAATGTATATCCCTGGAGATTCGTATGAACGATTGAGTTAATTCAACCAGATTAGTTTTGAAGAAATTTTATTACTAGAACTATTCAATACTCAACATGGTAACAAGCCGTCGGTAACTAAGCTCGAAAGCAGAGTTTTAAGTAAGTTAAATTTTAAATAAGGTATGCATTTCTAGCTGAAATAAGACAACATAATTTCTTTACGAACAAGAGAAGATTTTTAGTTTTCACTTTACCAAATCGCAAGGTTTTAAGAGATCTGTCAAGTGCGTCAACAACGAACAAATGACCTAAATCATTAAATAAATAACAGACAAGCGGCTCAATGACCCATGTTTTAGTATAAAACGTGATGTAAATGGAAAGACGACCTAGGTTATATTTCCATATAAATTGAAACTTAATGTCTAAGCAAATAACATTATCTTTTTTTCATTCTATCTTTATATTTTTACGCACAAGTTACCGTGCAGCTCTGTATATGTATATGGGAACTAAATTCGTTTCTTTTCTTGGTCGTTATTGCGTTATGAAAGGACGCCGTGAAACATCGACTGGATGCACGTAATGGGTGGTGGTGGCATAATCAACAACTAACCTTTTATTTAAAAATAAAAAAGTGGGTTGGGCGGATTTACGCCTTTTTTTAATTTCTACTTTTATAAGCAAATATAAGCAAAGTAAAATTTTACATACCAGATACCTACTAGAATTTATCAGATTTTAAATATTCCGATCCATGAATATATCGCTAATTATTATGATTTGCAATTTTTTTTCGTAGTGAGTTTTGGAACATATACATTTTTTCGATTTGCTTAAAATTTGTACACAAGTGTGTTTATATCGGTTTATGTAACTAGAAGCCTCATAATATATTATATTATCAATTGATACTCTATATGAAATATCGAAATATGTTAGTCTTGTTGACTGGTTCGATCGGTATTTTGATCTCAAAAACCGTATTTTTTGATGATTTTTTAAATTCAGTATTGCATACATTATCGAAATAACCGTATTGATATTTTCAATTCCCAATTGGCATCAATGTATTAACTTTTTACCCTCTACAGAAAATACGCAGAGCTTTTATTACTATTCTGTAAATAGTTTAATCAAGTGAAAATACTTTCCATACATAAAATACCACAATAGTGATATAATAATTCTCGACGATATGTGACATTGCTTTATGTTCCATCTCAGCATGCGAATTAATCATCCCCTGAAGTAGGCGGTAGTATGTGGGCGGGGGTCGTTAGCAGGACGCTGTGTCTGGCAGTCCAAGACTAATGTCCCGCCCGCAGTGTTGAGAAAAAATATTAATTATGTCTCGGGTCCCTTGACACAGTCCAGCGTGTCTCGTAGAAAAATGGATCCGCCTACCGTGTATGTATCTGGTAGCATGCTTTTTAGTTGATGGTGTGTAATCCTGAATTATACAGTGATAAAAAAAATGCTACGAATTTTAACGTAAAGCACTAATAATCTCTGTATATAATAACTATAGTCAAATGGGCTTTTCAAATTTCGTATCCAATCTTCACATTATATTATACCCCAGAGCATGACGTCATATGTAGACAGTCCGGCCCCTAAGGGGTCCAAATGAACCGTGAAATTATCCATGCCATACTAAATTTTAAATTCATAGTCTCGGCACATTAAAAATTTCAATATGTATTGATATCGACAACTGGTTGAGAATCAGTCGCTTAACTTCTTCCCTCACAAAAGGTATACTCAAAAATGTGGTTCTAGGAAAAGACTAGTAGTTCAATAAGCACTTTCCCTATAGCTCTTGTATTCATGCCTCAAAACAGATCAATGTTTACCACCTGTCAGCTTTCGTGCAATACGACCCCGCCCCCCACCCCCACCCCACCATCCCCCCCCCCCCCCCCCCACCGCACCCCCCCGACACCCACAAACCACCACCCATCCCCCTGCCAACCCCGCCCACCCCCACCCCCCCCCTCCCCTCCACCCCCCCCACCCTCCCCCCCCACCCCCCCCCCCCCCCCCCCCCCCCCCCCCCCCCCCCCCCCCCTACCCCCACCCCCCCCCCCCCGCCCCCCCCTACCCCGCCCCCCCCCCCCCCCCCCCCCCCCCCCCCCCCCCCCCCCCCCCCCCCCCCGCCCCCCCCCCCCCCCCCCCCCCGCCCCCCCCCCCCCCCCCCCCCCCCCCCCCCCCCCCCCGCCCCCCCCCCCCCCCCCCGCCCCCCCCCCCCCCCCCCCCCCCCCCCCCCCCCACCCCCCCCCCCCCGCCCCCTCCCCCCCCCCCCTCCCCCCCCCCCCCCCCCCCCAACCCCCCGCCCCCCTCCCCCCCCCCGCCCTCCCCACCCCACCCCCCCCCACCCCTCCACCCCCCCCGCCCCCCCCCCCCCCCCCCCCCCCCCCCCCCCCCCCCCCCCCCCCCCCCCCCCCCCCCCCCCCCCCCCCCCCCCCCCCCCCCCCCCCCCCCCCCCCCCCCCCCCCCCCCCCCCCCCCCCCCCCCCCCCCCCCCCCCCCCCCCCCCCCCCCCCCCCCCCCCCCCCCCCCCCCCCCCCCCCCCCCCCCCCCCCCCCCCCCCCCCCCCCCCCCCCCCCCCCCCCCCCCCCCCCCCCCCCCCCCCCCCCCCCCCCCCCCCCCCCCCCCCCCCCCCCCCCACCCCCCCCCCCCCCCCCCCCCCCCCCCCCCCCCCCCCCCCCCCCCCCCCCCCCCCCCCCCCCCCCCCCCCCCCCCCCCCCCCCCCCCCCCCCCCCCCCCCCCCCCCCCCCCCCCCCCCCCCCCCCCCCCCCCCCCCCCCCCCCCCCCCCCCCCCCCCCCCCCCCCCCCCCCCCACCCCCCCCCCCCCCCCCCCCCCCCCCCCCCCCCCCCCCCCCCCCCCCCCCCCCCCCCCCCCCCCCCCCCCCCCCCCCCCCCCCCCCCCCCCCCCCCCCCCCCCCCCCCCCCCCCCCCCCCCCCCCCCCCCCCCCCCCCCCCCCCCCCCCCCCCCCCCCCCCCCCCCCCCCCCCCCCCCCCCCCCCCCCCCCCCCCCCCCCCCCCCCCCCCCCCCCCCCCCCCCCCCCCCCCCCCCCCCCACCCCCCCCCCCCCCCCCCCCCCCCCCCCCCCCCCCCCCCCCCCCCCCCCCCCCCCCCCCCCCCCCCCCCCCCCCCCCCCCCCCCCCCCCCCCCCCCCCCCCCCCCCCCCCCCCCCCCCCCCCCCCCCCCCCCCCCCCCCCCCCCCCCCCCCCCCCCCCCCCCCCCCCCCCCCCCCCCCCCCCCCCCCCCCACCCCCCCCCCCCCCCCCCCCCCCCCCCCCCCCCCCCCCCCCCCCCCCCCCCCCCCCCCCCCCCCCCCCCCCCCCCCCCCCCCCCCCCCCCCCCCCCCCCCCCCCCCCCCCCCCCCCCCCCCCCCCCCCCCCCCCCCCCCCCCCCCCCCCCCCCCCCCCCCCCCCCCCCCCCCCCCCCCCCCCCCCCCCCCCCCCCCCCCCCCCCCCCCCCCCCCCCCCCCCCCCCCCCCCCCCCCCCCCCCCCCCCCCCCCCCCCCCCCCCCCCCCCCCCCCCCCCCCCCCCCCCCCCCACCCCCCCCCCCCCCCCCCCCCCCCCCCCCCCCCCCCCCCCCCCCCCCCCCCCCCCCCCCCCCCCCCCCCCCCCCCCCCCCCCCCCCCCCCCCCCCCCCCCCCCCCCCCCCCCCCCCCCCCCCCCCCCCCCCCCCCCCCCCCCCCCCCCCCCCCCCCCCCCCCCCCCCCCCCCCCCCCCCCCCCCCCCCCCCCCCCCCCCCCCCCCCCCCCCCCCCCCCCCCCCCCCCCCCCCCCCCCCCCCCCCCCCCCCCCCCCCCCCCCCCCCCCCCCCCCCCCCCCCCCCCCCCCCCCCCCCCCCCCCCCCCCCCCCCCCCCCCCCCCCCCCCCCCCCCCCCCCCCCCCCCCCCCCCCCCCCCCCCCCCCCCCCCCCCCCCCCCCCCCCCCCCCCCCCCCCCCCCCCCCCCCCCCCCCCCCCCCCCCCCCCCCCCCCCCCCCCCCCCCCCCCCCCCCCCCCCCCCCCCCCCCCCCCCCCCCCCCCCCCCCCCCCCCCCCCCCCCCCCCCCCCCCCCCCCCCCCCCCCCCCCCCCCCCCCCCCCCCCCCCCCACCCCCCCCCCCCCCCCCCCCCCCCCCCCCCCCCCCCCCCCCCCCCCCCCCCCCCCCCCCCCCCCCCCCCCCCCCCCCCCCCCCCCCCCCCCCCCCCCCCCCCCCCCCCCCCCCCCCCCCCCCCCCCCCCCCCCCCCCCCCCCCCCCCCCCCCCCCCCCCCCCCCCCCCCCCCCCCCCCCCCCCCCCCCCCCCCCCCCCCCCCCCCCCCCCCCCCCCCCCCCCCCCCCCCCCCCCACCCCCCCCCCCCCCCCCCCCCCCCCCCCCCCCCCCCCCCCCCCCCCCCCCCCCCCCCCCCCCCCCCCCCCCCCCCCCCCCCCCCCCCCCCCCCCCCCCCCCCCCCCCCCCCCCCCCCCCCCCCCCCCCCCCCCCCCCCCCCCCCCCCCCCCCCCCCCCCCCCCCCCCCCCCCCCCCCCCCCCCCCCCCCCCCCCCCCCCCCCCCCCCCCCCCCCCCCCCCCCCCCCCCCCCCCCCCCCCCCCCCCCCCCCCCCCCCCCCCCCCCCCCCCCCCCCCCCCCCCCCCCCCCCCACCCCCCCCCCCCCCCCCCCCCCCCCCCCCCCCCCCCCCCCCCCCCCCCCCCCCCCCCCCCCCCCCCCCCCCCCCCCCCCCCCCCCCCCCCCCCCCCCCCCCCCCCCCCCCCCCCCCCCCCCCCCCCCCCCCCCCCCCCCCCCCCCCCCCCCCCCCCCCCCCCCCCCCCCCCCCCCCCCCCCCCCCCCCCCCCCCCCCCCCCCCCCCCCCCCCCCCCCCCCCCCCCCCCCCCCCCCCCCCCCCCCCCCCCCCCCCCCCCCCCCCCCCCCCCCCCCCCCCCCCCCCCCCCCCCCCCCCCCCCCCCCCCCCCCCCCCCCCCCCCCCCCCCCCCCCCCCCCCCCCCCCCCCCCCCCCCCCCCCCCCCCCCCCCCCCCCCCCCCCCCCCCCCCCCCCCCCCCCCCCCCACCCCCCCCCCCCCCCCCCCCCCCCCCCCCCCCCCCCCCCCCCCCCCCCCCCCCCCCCCCCCCCCCCCCCCCCCCCCCCCCCCCCCCCCCCCCCCCCCCCCCCCCCCCCCCCCCCCCCCCCCCCCCCCCCCCCCCCCCCCCCCCCCCCCCCCCCCCCCCCCCCCCCCCCCCCCCCCCCCCCCCCCCCCCCCCCCCCCCCCCCCCCCCCCCCCCCCCCCCCCCCCCCCCCCCCCCCCCCCCCCCCCCCCCCCCCCCCCCCCCCCCCCCCCCCCCCCCCCCCCCCCCCCCCCCCCCCCCCCCCCCCCCCCCCCCCCCCCCCCCCCCCCCCCCCCCCCCCCCCCCCCCCCCCCCCCCCCCCCCCCCCCCCCCCCCCCCCCCCCCCCCCCCCCCCCCCCCCCCCCCCCCCCCCCCCCCCCCCCCCCCCCCCCCCCCCCCCCCCCCCCCCCCCCCCCCCCCCCCCCCCCCCCCCCCCCCCCCACCCCCCCCCCCCCCCCCCCCCCCCCCCCCCCCCCCCCCCCCCCCCCCCCCCCCCCCCCCCCCCCCCCCCCCCCCCCCCCCCCCCCCCCCCCCCCCCCCCCCCCCCCCCCCCCCCCCCCCCCCCCCCCCCCCCCCCCCCCCCCCCCCCCCCCCCCCCCCCCCCCCCCCCCCCCCCCCCCCCCCCCCCCCCCCCCCCCCCCCCCCCCCCCCCCCCCCCCCCCCCCCCCCCCCCCCCCCCCCCCCCCCCCCCCCCCCCCCCCCCCCCCACCCCCCCCCCCCCCCCCCCCCCCCCCCCCCCCCCCCCCCCCCCCCCCCCCCCCCCCCCCCCCCCCCCCCCCCCCCCCCCCCCCCCCCCCCCCCCCCCCCCCCCCCCCCCCCCCCCCCCCCCCCCCCCCCCCCCCCCCCCCCCCCCCCCCCCCCCCCCCCCCCCCCCCCCCCCCCCCCCCCCCCCCCCCCCCCCCCCCCCCCCCCCCCCCCCCCCCCCCCCCCCCCCCCCCCCCCCCCCCCACCCCCCCCCCCCCCCCCCCCCCCCCCCCCCCCCCCCCCCCCCCCCCCCCCCCCCCCCCCCCCCCCCCCCCCCCCCCCCCCCCCCCCCCCCCCCCCCCCCCCCCCCCCCCCCCCCCCCCCCCCCCCCCCCCCCCCCCCCCCCCCCCCCCCCCCCCCCCCCCCCCCCCCCCCCCCCCCCCCCCCCCCCCCCCCCCCCCCCCCCCCCCCCCCCCCCCCCCCCCCCCCCCCCCCCCCCCCCCCCCCCCCCCCCCCCCCCCCCCCCCCCCCCCCCCCCCCCCCCCCCCCCCCCCCCCCCCCCCCCCCCCCCCCCCCCCCCCCCCCCCCCCCCCCCCCCCCCCCCCCCCCCCCCCCCCCCCCCCCCCCCCCCCCCCCCCCCCCCCCCCCCCCCCCCCCCCCCCCCCCCCCCCCCCCCCCCCCCCCCCCCCCCCCCCCCCCCCCCCCCCCCCCCCCCCCCCCCCCCCCCCCCCCCCCCCCCCCCCCCCCCCCCCCCCCCCCCCCCCCCCCCCCCCCCCCCCCCCCCCCCCCCCCCCCCCCCCCCCCCCCCCCCCCCCCCCCCCCCCCCCCCCCCCCCCCCCCCCCCCCCCCCCCCCCCCCCCCCCCCCCCCCCCCCCCCCCCCCCCCCCCCCCCCCCCCCCCCCCCCCCCCCCCCCCCCCCCCCCCCCCCCCCCCCCCCCCCCCCCCCCCCCCCCCCCCCCCCCCCCCCCCCCCCCCCCCCCCCCCCCCCCCCCCCCCCCCCCCCCCCCCCCCCCCCCCCCACCCCCCCCCCCCCCCCCCCCCCCCCCCCCCCCCCCCCCCCCCCCCCCCCCCCCCCCCCCCCCCCCCCCCCCCCCCCCCCCCCCCCCCCCCCCCCCCCCCCCCCCCCCCCCCCCCCCCCCCCCCCCCCCCCCCCCCCCCCCCCCCCCCCCCCCCCCCCCCCCCCCCCCCCCCCCCCCCCCCCCCCCCCCCCCCCCCCCCCCCCCCCCCCCCCCCCCCCCCCCCCCCCCCCCCCCACCCCCCCCCCCCCCCCCCCCCCCCCCCCCCCCCCCCCCCCCCCCCCCCCCCCCCCCCCCCCCCCCCCCCCCCCCCCCCCCCCCCCCCCCCCCCCCCCCCCCCCCCCCCCCCCCCCCCCCCCCACCCCCCCCCCCCCCCCCCCCCCCCCCCCCCCCCCCCCCCCCCCCCCCCCCCCCCCCCCCCCCCCCCCCCCCCCCCCCCCCCCCCCCCCCCCCCCCCCCCCCCCCCCCCCCCCCCCCCCCCCCCCCCCCCCCCCCCCCCCCCCCCCCCCCCCCCCCCCCCCCCCCCCCCCCCCCCCCCCCCCCCCCCCCCCCCCCCCCCCCCCCCCCCCCCCCCCCCCCCCCCCCCCCCCCCCCCCCCCCCCCCCCCCCCCCCCCCCCCCCCCCCCCCCCCCCCCCCCCCCCCCCCCCCCCCCCCCCCCCCCCCCCCCCCCCCCCCCCCCCCCCCCCCCCCCCCCCCCCCCCCCCCCCCCCCCCCCCCCCCCCCCCCCCCCCCCCCCCCCCCCCCCCCCCCCCCCCCCCCCCCCCCCCCCCCCCCCCCCCCCCCCCCCCCCCCCCCCCCCCCCCCCCCCCCCCCCCCCCCCCCCCCCCCCCCCCCCCCCCCCCCCCCCCCCCCCCCCCCCCCCCCCCCCCCCCCCCCCCCCCCCCCCCCCCCCCCCCCCCCCCCCCCCCCCCCCCCCCCCCCCCCCCCCCCCCCCCCCCCCCCCCCCCCCCCCCCCCCCCCCCCCCCCCCCCCCCCCCCCCCCCCCCCCCCCCCCCCCCCCCCCCCCCCCCCCCCCCCCCCCCCCCCCCCCCCCCCCCCCCCCCCCCCCCCCCCCCCCCCCCCCCCCCCCCCCCCCCCCCCCCCCCCCCCCCCCCCCCCCCCCCCCCCCCCCCCCCCCCCCCCCCCCCCCCCCCCCCCCCCCCCCCCCACCCCCCCCCCCCCCCCCCCCCCCCCCCCCCCCCCCCCCCCCCCCCCCCCCCCCCCCCCCCCCCCCCCCCCCCCCCCCCCCCCCCCCCCCCCCCCCCCCCCCCCCCCCCCCCCCCCCCCCCCCCCCCCCCCCCCCCCCCCCCCCCCCCCCCCCCCCCCCCCCCCCCCCCCCCCCCCCCCCCCACCCCCCCCCCCCCCCCCCCCCCCCCCCCCCCCCCCCCCCCCCCCCCCCCCCCCCCCCCCCCCCCCCCCCCCCCCCCCCCCCCCCCCCCCCCCCCCCCCCCCCCCCCCCCCCCCCCCCCCCCCCCCCCCCCCCCCCCCCCCCCCCCCCCCCCCCCCCCCCCCCCCCCCCCCCCCCCCCCCCCCCCCCCCCCCCCCCCCCCCCCCCCCCCCCCCCCCCCCCCCCCCCCCCCCCCCCCCCCCCCCCCCCCCCCCCCCCCCCCCCCCCCCCCCCCCCCCCCCCCCCCCCCCCCCCCCCCCCCCCCCCCCCCCCCCCCCCCCCCCCCCCCCCCCCCCCCCCCCCCCCCCCCCCCCCCCCCCCCCCCCCCCCCCCCCCCCCCCCCCCCCCCCCCCCCCCCCCCCCCCCCCCCCCCCCCCCCCCCCCCCCCCCCCCCCCCCCCCCCCCCCCCCCCCCCCCCCCCCCCCCCCCCCCCCCCCCCCCCCCCCCCCCCCCCCCCCCCCCCCCCCCCCCCCCCCCCCCCCCCCCCCCCCCCCCCCCCCCCCCCCCCCCCCCCCCCCCCCCCCCCCCCCCCCCCCCCCCCCCCCCCCCCCCCCCCCCCCCCACCCCCCCCCCCCCCCCCCCCCCCCCCCCCCCCCCCCCCCCCCCCCCCCCCCCCCCCCCCCCCCCCCCCCCCCCCCCCCCCCCCCCCCCCCCCCCCCCCCCCCCCCCCCCCCCCCCCCCCCCCCCCCCCCCCCCCCCCCCCCCCCCCCCCCCCCCCCCCCCCCCCCCCCCCCCCCCCCCCCCCCCCCCCCCCCCCCCCCCCCCCCCCCCCCCCCCCCCCCCCCCCCCCCCCCCCCCCCCCCCCCCCCCCCCCCCCCCCCCCCCCCCCCCCCCCCCCCCCCCCCCCCCCCCCCCCCCCCCCCCCCCCCCCCCCCCCCCCCCCCCCCCCCCCCCCCCCCCCCCCCCCCCCCCCCCCCCCCCCCCCCCCCCCCCCCCCCCCCCCCCCCCCCCCCCCCCCCCCCCCCCCCCCCCCCCCCCCCCCCCCCCCCCCCCCCCCCCCCCCCCCCCCCCCCCCCCCCCCCCCCCCCCCCCCCCCCCCCCCCCCCCCCCCCCCCCCCCCCCCCCCCCCCCCCCCCCCCCCCCCCCCCCCCCCCCCCCCCCCCCCCCCCCCCCCCCCCCCCCCCCCCCCCCCCCCCCCCCCCCCCCCCCCCCCCCCCCCCCCCCCCCCCCCCCCCCCCCCCCCCCCCCCCCCCCCCCCCCCCCCCCCCCCCCCCCCCCCCCCCCCCCCCCCCCCCCCCCCCCCCCCCCCCCCCCCCCCCCCCCCCCCCCCCCCCCCCCCCCCCCCCCCCCCCCCCCCCCCCCCCCCCCCCCCCCCCCCCCCCCCCCCCCCCCCCCCCCCCCCCCCCCCCCCCCCCCCCCCCCCCCCCCCCCCCCCCCCCCCCCCCCCCCCCCCCCCCCCCCCCCCCCCCCCCCCCCCCCCCCCCCCCCCCCCCCCCCCCCCCCCCCCCCCCCCCCCCCCCCCCCCCCCCCCCCCCCCCCCCCCCCCCCCCCCCCCCCCCCCCCCCCCCCCCCCCCCCCCCCCCCCCCCCCCCCCCCCCCCCCCCCCCCCCCCCCCCCCCCCCCCCCCCCCCCCCCCCCCCCCCCCCCCCCCCCCCCCCCCCCCCCCCCCCCCCCCCCCCCCCCCCCCCCCCCCCCCCCCCCCCCCCCCCCCCCCCCCCCCCCCCCCCCCCCCCCCCCCACCCC